>CM062623.1:51147270-51747270 GCA_025617555.3 Puccinia polysora
AGCTTGCTACTATTGCAAAGCAAGCTTCAAAAGTAAAAAAAATAACATAATAATAATCATAATATAATTAAACTAAGAAGGAGTAGGAAAACCATAAATATTATTACAGAAGTGGATACTCCACCCAAAATTAGGTAGGGTCACTCACTGACCCTACCCTTGAAATCCAACTCCTTATATTTTTAAAAAATTAAGGGAAGAAAGACCAAAATACTACGTCTCCACTATTGAGCTTTTGGTCAATTAAATACTTCACACACATTTTCAAGTATAGGTTTCACACCTAAAATTCAGTCAGAATTGAGGTGTTGTGTATATTTTAGGAGTTACGTACGGAAATGTGTTTTTTCACAATTCCCGCACGCAGCCGCGGAAGCCAATGCACCCACGCGCAGCTGAGATACAGTCCTGTCACCCCATCAAGGTTGTGTAAGCAGCCCCGGGCCTGTGAGAAGTACCCAGCCGCGGGACTACGGGTTGACAGAGTGACAGGCGGCCTGAGAGGCTCAGGTACAGCGTAAACATGCTAAAACCCACACGGGAGCATTCTAAATATGTAATAAAAGTTCCCGTGGATAGTAGATAGTCTAAAAATAAATAATATTATATAAAAATACTTAAATAATCCTTATACGTATTTTTTATTTAATATGATTCAAAGTACCAAGAATGTCGAAAATAAGACAACAACAACTTCTAAAAATATATTAAAATACTTTAATATACTTTTATGAGAATTTCTAGACAACTATATTGTTGTGACATAATAAGAAAACTAATGATGTAAAAATATTACATGAATTCCCATGACTTATCTTTTTAAGTAACTATCTTAGTAAATCAACTGGAACTCAAAAATAAGGAGTAAAATCAATATCATGACTTTTACTCCAGATATATAATACATAATGAGAACTTACCTGACATCAAGATGTCCGTAGAAATGTCTATTTATATAATTATTAAATTACTGGGAACATTTACTAAGGATAATTAATTAAATAATACAAAAATGGGATTGATTAGTGTTATTCACACGTCCTAATATCTATTATGAAGGAGAATAATTCCCATACCCTGAGGAATTAAATGGTACCCGTTCTATGGCACCAAGAACACATGACAGGCTACCCCTGGTTACCCTGCTTGCCTTAGTGTCCGTCCCTATGAGCACCTGCAACCCTCAGAAGGACAATATTGGGACTCCAAAAGCCATAAATAAAGAGCTCTTTTGAGGATATTGATGGGCAGAGACCCAGTTATATTTATATCCATACACAGTTCCAAGGTAATCAAGTACTTATAAGAGATAATTAAGTGATTTATGGCTAAGTCTTATCAATAATATCCGTCCTCAACCTCTTTTATATCAATTAAAACTGCTGAACAACCTTATAACCCCAGTATACAGGTTTAACTGATCAGTGCACATCTCAAACAGATACCCAAAGGATTTAATAATATACCAGTGAGTTTTATTATACTTTCTCTCTCATGGCAGCTTGGCTACAAGGCTCTGCCACTCCACTGTGTATTTTATATACATATTATATTTGGTTAAAATATCATTTAAACTAAAGAGCCCAAAGGAACCAGGACTATGTGTTTTCATACTGAAATACCTGAAGAGAGGTGTTAAAGATCCCCAATATAATTGTGGCCCCTCTATAAAAAATATTTAATAATCAATTTATTCATATTCATTTAAAACAATAAACCATAACCAAACCACTTAACCTTGCCATAAGCTTAATCCAAATATTTTCCGGATTTTTTCTGCATTTATTAAATAATATATTTATTATTTATTCTATCACCTCTGTTAGCTAAAGGATAGCAAGGCTCTTGGCATTGAGGAGGCTGACAATTGGGGGTCTGGCCGGGAAAAATTCCATATTATTATTTTCAATACCATGGACCAGACATTTCACAAAAAAATAAAATCAAAGAAAAATTTATCTGACTTTATAACCGTGATTTATCATTAAATTCTTTTGCAGTGGATTTAAAAACCAATGCAGAATTAATAATCTATTATTTAAATCTTTTAAAGATAAGAAAAGAAGAATATATTAACAATTATAAACCTACTGGTTGGAAAGCTTTAACTTAAGCTGAGCAACTTAATATCTCTTCTGCACATAAACACTTAGATAAACTCCTTTAACAAGAAGATCTTGAAAGGTGTATCAACTTTCAGGCTCTATTAAGGAAACATAAAGCTTGTAAGAAATACTGTATAAATTACTTTTTAAATATAAAAGTAAGTATAAAACTTGTATTACCATATTATCTTTTTTTAAAAAAAATAATAATATTGATATATTTTATACACTTTTTTATCAGTGAACCCTCCTGTACCAGAAACCACCTCCACTGAAGTTGATTTATTGGATCAGGAAATCCCAGATATCTCTGGACGCCCTGAAAATATTGATTGGGAAGGTGAAGACCTCATTGGAACACACCAAGACCCCGTAGGATTACCTACAAAGGGTCAATTTAACCCCAATAAGGTCTTGGTACCTTTGAACATCAACTTAAGTGAGTTTTGAATAAAAATTATTTTTACAGATTTTTTCTGTAAAGTAATTATAAACATATTTTTCTAAAAATGAATAGATGTAACACAAGAGCCTCAGGAAGAATTTCCTCCTGTGGATCTTTGCCAACAGCTCTCAGTAACCGTGAGACCACCAATAAGGACCACCATGAAGCAACTAGAACCCGTGAATCAAATGTTGATGGAAAAGGAGAAGCACCAATTACTTCTTCCTCTCCCAACCTAGAGCCAGAGAAGGTAGTAGAATCAAGCCAACCTCCTTTACAAAAAGATTCCCTGCAGCCACCCCAGCAGAATCTGGCCAAGGAAGCCAGGATCAAAGACTTAGTCAAAGAGCATGTGAAATATTGGGAAGAATTCAAAGAAGCCCAAGCCAAGGAGGACATGGTGTCTATGAAAAAGATGATCTCCCAGGCAAAAGCCACCCAGATAGCTTCTCATAAAATGATTCCAAGGAAAGAGATAATTTTGGAATGGAAGAAATCAAAGAACACTCTGAAAAGTAATTGGAGACAATTTATCAAGGTAGGATCAGACAGACTCAAATAATTGAGAATATGTTACCAGGAATCAAAGAAGATTTTATTATGTCTTTCCACCCCTTAAAAGAAGAATTGGAAACCACAATTAACAGCTCTATTCTATCCCTTAGTGAAAAATTGGACGTGCTAAATAACAAAGTGGACCTGCAACTTAATCTGATCAAAAATGATCTGAGAGAATTGAAAGTCCATCTGACCAACCCCTTGGGGAGTACTACAGAGGAACCAAAACCCCCCAGACAAACCACTGCTCCTTATGCACCACCCTTATTAGGAATGCATAGGAGTGACACCTTTAGGCCTAGTCCTACCCCTGAGATGGAGCAAGCACTCAAACTTTTACCCCCTATTTCTGAATGGCCCAAATTTTCAGGTGAAGGAGAATACAATCATATAAATTTTATTAAATTTATTGACTACAATATTAACTCTTATGACCTACCCGAAGCTATAGCTGTAGTCAGGCTACCCAGGATATTTGAAGGAGTAGCATTGGACTGGTTTATCAGTAAAAGAGAAGAAGTAGGATCCTTACCATGGAATTCTTGGAAACTTCTGATTAAAGATTAATTTTGTTCTAGAATGTGGAAAAGAAAAATGATGAAAAATTTCGAAAATTCTTCATTTGAACCCTCCAAGGATAAATCTCACAAATGGTGCTTGGACAGAATAAAAGGTTGGATTTCTTCTATCCAGATGCTGATAAAGAGGAAATAAATTAAATACTGCTCAACCTGTTCCCTGGTAACCTTAACCATAGTGTAAGATAGAGGATGAGTATGGATGCTGACTTTCCAACCCTAATCAATGTGCTAGAAGAAGTAATAGACATGAATGGGTTAGAAAAGAAAGCTCCTTCCAGACCCAAAGAGAACTACAGCATCAACAAAACCAGAGAAAAACCTCCTCTGATAAATGCCTCTGATAATAAGAAACCTAATGAGAATAGGGATAAAGAGAGGATGCCTGCAACTTGGTGGAATTTTAACAAGACTGGGCATATGAGACAAGACTGCCCATTACCAAAAAGAAAAATAGCAGTATTGGAAGGAGAGCAGGAGGTTGAAGGGAATCAGAACTATGAAGATATAGCTGATACTGAAGGATCTCTTTCTGAATGTGAATTGATCCTGACCAACCCTGTTAATGTTATAGAAGGAGGCATGGGAACTTCTGTAGAAATCAAGAACATCCATGTGGATTCTAGCTTGCCCCAACAAGGGGATCCTACCATAGTTCCTAGACATATTATGGATGTCAAACCATTAACAGTAAAACCTATGAGTGGGAAAAGTTATACCAATGGTAAAACTTTTTATGCAACAGGATTGTATAAAAACAGACCTGTAAGTTTATAGCTGGATATTGGAGCCTTTTGCTCATGTTTCTGTGCTGAATTCTTAAACAAATGGGACCCCAATCGGAAAGAACACCTTTTTCCCGTCCCAAAAGCCAGGTTCAACTCTTGCAACTCTACCATGAATGCCATTCAAGTATGGACTGCTCCTATAATACTACCTCATACTAAAGGATCTTTGAGAATACAAGTGGAATTTGTAGTATTGCTCAACGGACTATGTGACTACCTGATACTGGGTAATGATGCCTTATGTCTATATGGTATAGATGTGTTCTGGAGTAGAGGAAGATACTTCACAGTAGGAGGTAATTGGGACAAGAAGTTTAAGATATGCACCATTCAGTCTAACTTCCCCTCCCCTACTTATCAAAAGCATTTAGAAGACTTTCACCAAGAATACTTCTCGAAAGCAGCTGTGAATATGAAACTTTCTGAGGAACCAAAGAAAGATATATTGAAAGTCTTCTTTGAGAACCAGAATGCTTTTTTTACTAAAGATCATCCCATTGGTGATATTAAAGTACATGATATGGTATTGAAATTGACTATTAAGCCTCTGTATCCTCCTAACTTAAGAAGGCCAGCCTATCCTTCTAGTCCCAAGTCTAGAAAAGCTCTTGAGGAACATATCCAAGAACTGATAGACTTACAAGTATTAAGGAAAGTAGGGAATCATGAACAGGTAGATGTGACCACACCTGTAATCATAGCTTGGCATAATGACAAGTCAAAAATGGTAGGATACTTCTGAATGCTCAACAATTATACTCAAGCAGATTATTATCCTATACCCCAGATTGATCATGCTCTGCATAACTTGTCCAAGGCCAAGTACATTACTGCTATGGATATGCTTAAAGGTTTCCACCAGATACCAATAAGCCCTGAAAGCAGGAAGTTTATGAGAATAATCTGTCATTTGGGAATATATGAATATCTTAGGATGCCCTTTGGTCTAAAGAATGCTCCATTACACTTTCAGAGAAAAATGGATACATTTCTAGGTACTTACATCAGACAAGGATGGATGATGGTATATATAGATGATGTTATTATATACTCTGATGACTGGGATACTCATATTAACCAATTAACATCAGTACTCCAGACTATCTCCAGAGCAGAATTGAAGGTTTCCATGAAGAAATGCAACTTTTGCTACGGAGAATTGAAAGCCTTAGGACATATATTCTCTGGTATACTGTAGCTGCTTATCAAAAGAAGATATCTGCTGTCATGAATAGACCTATGCCTCAAAACAAAACCAAATTACTTTATTTTATTAGTTTTTTCAGTTCTTAAATGAGAAAAATACGGTTGGTAACCAAGACCAAGCTATGATTCATTTCAGGCAAAGACAATGAGTAATGGGGAAATGAAGGATTGAAACAAATTAAGAAAGGATCCGAAAACAGTGACCAACGGAGTTATGACTGGCAACTTTCTGATGTCAAGTTTGAGGAGTCGATAAAATGAGACTAAGCAGGAAATGACAATCTGACAGGAATGTGAGTCAGTGGAGCGTTGGCAGAGAAAGGTTGAGAAGATGGCGATGTACTGTAAGCCAGTTGCGAATCCGTCAAGGCCAGCGTTTGGATGATCAATCAATCGTACTCGAGCGCCTTGAACAATCTGAGAGAGTGAGAAGGTAAGCAAGGAGGTGAGGAGTTGAAAGCTTGCTGTTCTTACTTTGATTGAGCTGGCTGCCGAGAGGATTGAGTTGATAGTTGTTGCTGAAGTTGAGGATCGAGCGTTGGAAAGGCAAGAGGTTGGTTGATTGTCTGTCGAATGAGGTCTTGATGGTCGAGCTTGATTGAGGATAGTGAAGTGGAATTGAGAATTGGTTGGAATTGAAGTATTCCCAGCGGGGTGCGAGAAGTACCGCCGCGCGCCATATAGTTTGGTTTAGTAATGGACAGGATGACAAAAGGAGGCAGAAAGAAAACAACAAGTACGCACCAATCTAAGGTGGAAATTACAATATATAATTGACACCAAAAGATAGGCCAGACAACCAGTTGAAGAGATCTAGAAGAACAAGTTTATTGGGAGGAAATGTCAGAACAGAAATTAACACGCCCCCACAACTCCGAATTCAATGGTAAAGAGATTTAAATGAATTCACGAGTCTGGTGTTTGAGGTTTTGTTGGCAGCTTTGGTGAGTGCATCAGCGGTCATAGATAGAGATGATATCAACTTGAGTTCAATTAAGCCTTGTTCATAGTTGTCTCAAAGACTTTTTGTTTTGAGATTGATGTGCTTGGCTTTTGAGATAGAACCAAATTTTTTAATTTTGTCATTGAGTCCCTTGTTGTCTATGAGGTGAAGGGGACACTTAAACTTACTTCGATAGACTTCTTTGATGAGTTGATTTAACCATCGCGCTTCTAGATGACAGCTTGACAGTGCCACACACTCTGATTCAGTAGAGGAGTGAGTGATGTTTTTTTGTCATCTACTGGTCCAGTAAAGGGGACTTTCTTTGAAGGTGCAGATAAAACCGCTTTGAGATATTCTCGTTACTGGGTCATTGCCCCAAGTTGCGTTGCTAAAGCACACCAGTCTGTCTGAGATCAAACGTTGTCCTAGAGTAAGACTTAGATTTTTTGTTTGGCTAAGGTATTTCCACACGTGGCATATCTCCTTCCAGTGACTTAAGCCGGGTTGTTTGCAGTATTTGGCTAAGCTGGACACAGCAAAGCTGATGTCGGGGCGTGCAAGACCGGAAATGAAATTTAGTCTACCTATTGGAAAGCTAGAAACTTTTGATGATCATCGTCATCAGCTGGTGCAAGGTGTAATCCGGGAGTGAGAGGAGTAGATACTGCCTTGCAACCAGTCATGTTGAACTCGCTCAGTCCTTTCTTGATATGGAGTGGTAGAGATAGATGAATCAGTCTGTCTTCGCAAGTGACTTTCATCCCGAGGAGTGTGTTTGGTTCATGAGCGGACGAGTTCTTGAATTTAGTCAGGAAGGCGTCTTTTAAGCGTTTGAAGTCTCCTGCCACAACGAGATTGTCTACGTGAAAGAAAACAACCGAGCTACCGTCATTGCCTATGTGCAGGCAGGGATCACAGTTTGATTCATTGAATCCTTGAGACTTGATCCATGTACTCAGCATGTGATACCAGTTTTGAGGAGCTTGTTTGAGGCCGTAAAAGGACTTCTTGAGTAGTAGGTATTTTGATTTTTGATTGCAGCCATAGGGAGTTTTGATATACACTTGTTCGTCGAGTTCAGAGTGAAGGAATGCGCCCTTGACGTCAAGTTGTAAGAGATCAAGACCCTTGACGGCCGCATAGGTGAGAAGCGTTCGAAGCAAAGCCACTTTTCCAGTTGGCGCATAATTTTCCAGATAGTCGAGACCATACCTTTGATTAAATCCCTGGACGCATAGTCGGGTTTTGAAGGTTTCGGGCTCGCCGTGGGCGTTATGCTTGATTTTGAACACCGCAACAGTGTTTAATGGATTAGTTACCTCTCCGTCTTCAGCTTCTTCCCAGACGGCTTGATCCTCTATAGTGGCAAATTCCTTGGTTGCTGAATCTTTCCAGTGAGGAATCTCCATAGCCTCTTCAAGGCTCGTTGGTATTTTGTCGGCTAAGAATCCGTATCGATTGGGTTTGGAAAGATTGTTTTGATTTCGTAAGGTTGGTTGTAGATTGCGTTCTAGGGACTCTCCGTCAGAGCTAGTGTCACTGTTTGCGTCAGAGCATTCAGTGGGCTTCTCCTCCTTGATTTTGACAATTGGTTGAGAGGGAGTAGGTCCACTGGGAGGGGATACAGGTAGTACGGGTGAGTTGTCAATTTCATCTTTGGATGAGATTTGAATCGGTTCTTGATTGTTGAAGATGACGTGTTTTGAATCTATGATCCTCCCGGTCGCATTGATGATTTTGTACGAGAGAAGTTTTGGATTGAACCCAACCAGGATGCCAGACGCTCCTTTTTCGTCCAATTTGGAACTTATTTCAGTCTGATTGAGTTTGTAGGTGAGTGAAGTCCCTATGGGTTTGATGTAGTCCTTGGGTAATTCTTTACCGTGCATTTTAACCCAAGGAGAGTCTTCGCCTTTCTGTTTTGGAATTTGGTTGAGCATTAGACAGCAACCTTTCACAACTTTGTGCCAGAAGGATTTTGGAAGCCCTGAGTTGGAAATGGTAGCTCTGGTAGCTTCGATGATTGTTTGATTTGCCCGTTTGACCCGACCGTTGTGTTGTGAGTGATAGGGCTCACTAATTATCTGATTGATCTGGTGGGATCAATAGTAAGTTTGAAGTTTAGAGTTCACAAAATCTCCCCCACCATCAGAGCAGAAATCTTTGGGATAGTTATTGGTCTTGCAATGTTGGTTTTCAATGACGAAGATGATGATATTGGCCAATTCGCTTTTTGATTTGAGGGGGAAACTGGCTATGTACCCAGAGTAGGAATTGATCAAGTTAAGTATGTATCGAAACCCACCCTTTGAGACGGGGTTGATCGGACCCATTAGATCTAAATGAATCTTGTCGAAGCATTTTGAGGCGACAGTTTGTTGATGAGGAAATGGTTTGCGTGTGATTTTCGCCTTATTGCAACTGAGGCATTCGAAGTTGTCCTTTTCAGCTGACAGGATGGAGTACTTCAGGAACTTTTCCATTCTTTTGAGGCTTGCATGTCCTAAAGAATGGTGTATTGTCATCAGCTCGGCCTGAGAGTAATAAGCGCTTTGTGCTTTGGTCATCATGTTGATCACGAATAGATTATTGGTTATTTTCCCCAATAGTAGGGTTTGTCCCTCTTTGTAGAGCTTGAAGGTGCTGGGATGGTTCTTGGAATTGACTGAGAGAGACGCTCCTTTTGTCATGAGGGCTCCTAGCAAGATTAGATTGACCGTTGACTCTGGTACCCATACAGCGTTGGAGAGAGCTAGGTAGGTGTCCTTGGTAGCCAATGCAGCCTCACCAGTCCCTTCTATGACAATTGCCGCATCCTTCTTCCCGGTCAGAATCTTCTCATCGCCATTGCTGGGCTTGATGTGATTGAAGAGATCCTTGTCAGTAATCATATGGACTGAGCAGCCTGAGTCTAAGATGAATCGACTGGGATGGATGATGGAGTCGGTGTTCATTCCGCAGAAGAACGAGTAAAAGTGGGATTCGTTAGGAGGCTTATTTTTTGTCTTCTTACCCCAATTGTGAAGATGATCTGGCTTGAGTTCTGGAAATTCAAACCAGAACGAGCTGGCTGGGTGCGAGGTGACGGCTGGGTTGTGCTTGCCATTCTCACACCTAGGTCCTCAATAGAGAGCTACACTGACAGGTTTGGGGCGTTCATCTTGAGTGATTACCTCGTTCTTATGCTGAATGAGATGATTGAGAACTCCTTTGATTTGCATATCAGACGTCGTATGCATGATTTTTGATTTCATGTTGTTCATTGTTGTTGGAAACTTGAAGAGCACAAGATAGGCGATGATGTCTGTGGGAAGTTCTATGCCCACTTCGGTCATTTTCTTGAAATAGACTTTGACGTATGTGACAAAAGCGTTGATGTTGGAGTCCATGGCTAGATGAAGAAATCCGTTGAAAACCCTTGCTCTGTTGGCCAATTGAGAGGAGGCAAAATGATTTTGTGTTGAGATCCAGATGAGTTTGGCATTGTCTTTGTTTGTATCATCAATGACGTTGTCGTACGTGATCGAGTCTAGCTTGGCAATGATATGAGCTACGAACTCCTGATTGACTTCTTTGTCCAATCGTATTGACTCGTTGGGATCATTCATTAAGCCAAAAATTCCTTGCAGCTTGAAAAGTTTCTCAAACTTTTTCCTCCACATGCTGTAATTGTCGGCCGTAAGTAATGGGGTGGATTCAATTAGAGACTTGATAGCAAGAGATTTGTAGTTGAGTTCCCCCCCTGGTCCTGGCGTTGTGGATGGTCCTGATTGCGCCATGGCGGAGAGAGAGGCTTTCAACCTTGAGAAAAATACAGTTGGTAACCAAGACCAAGCTATGATTCATTTCAGGCAAAGACAATGAGTAATGGTGAAATGAAGGATTGAAACAAATTAAGAAAGGATTTGAAAACAGTGACCAACAGAGTTATGGCTGGCAACTTTCTGATGTCAAGTTCGAGGAGTTGATAAAATGAGACTAAGCAGGAAATGACAATCTGACAGGAATTTGAGTCAGTGGAGCGTTGGCAGAGACAGGTTGAGAAGATGGCAATGTACTGTAAGCCAGTTGCGAATCCGTCGAGGCCAGCGTTTGGATGATCAATCAATTGTACTCGAGCGCCTTGAACAATCTGAGAGAGTGAGAAGGTAAGCAAGGAGGTGAGGAGTTGAAAGCTTGCTGTTCTTACTTTGATCGAGCTGGCTGCCGAGAGGATTGATTTGATAGTTGTTGCTGAAGTTGAGGATCGAGCGTTGGAAAGGCAAGAGGTTGGTTGATTGTCTGTCGAATGAGGTCTTGATGGTTGAGCTTGATTGAGGATAGTGAAGTGGAATTGAGAATTGGTTGGAATTGAAGTATTCCCAGCGGGGTTTGAGAAGTACCGCCGCGCGCCATATAGTTTGGTTTAGTAATGGACAGGATGACAAAAGGATGCAGAAAGAAAACAACAAGTACGCACCAATCTAAGGTGGAAATTACAATAGATAATTAACACCAAAAGATAGGCCAGACAACCAGTTGAAGAGATCTAGAAGAAAAATTATATTGGGAGGAAATGTCAGAACAGAAATTAACATTAAAGACAATAAATACCAAATTTTGCTATGCTAACTTAAAGTCTGTATGAAGTATACAACAACAACACCCTATTTGAAATGACTCATGAGAGACTAAAAAACTATGAGGAATTAAAAATAGATATGACCTCTACTCCTCTACTTATCAAACCAGATTACCACAAGCCCTTCAAACTGTAAATTGACGCCTGAATGGAAGGGCTAGGAGCTGCTCTACATCAGGAAAGGATAGAAGAAGACAGACCAGTAGAGAAACCAGTAATCTTAATATCTAGACAGATCAAAGATACAGAGAAGAGATATGGGGCCAGTCAGTTGGAATGTTTGGAACTAGTATGGGCTTTAGAGAAGCTACAAAATTACTTAGAAGCCACCACTTTTCAAGTAATCACGGAATGTAATGTTTTAAGAACTCTTATGAACATGAAAACTCCCAGAAGACATATGCTCAGGTGGAAAATTGCTATAAAACAGTATAGAGGACAGATGACTATAGTGCATAAAGCTGGAGCTAAACATCAGAATTCTGATAGTCTAAGTAGGAATGCTTTGCCTCATGACTCTAACAATCCAGCATATGACCCTGAAGACCAAGATATTTTTCCTATCCTGAACATCAATCTTTTTGCATTGAGTGCTCCAATAATGGGGATCCACTTATGTGAATTAGATACTGCTTTCTTCAACCTAGTAAGGGATAACTACTCTCCTGAAATCAAGCTGCTGATTACCATTATGGAATGTGAATCCCCAGAAGCAGCTCTGATAAATAGCCTACCTGCTTCATTACTTAAACCCTATAAAGCAGGAAGGTTTACCTTTTGGGATGATCTCCTTTACTATAGACACCAACATTCCAGCGTATTAGTACTAAGCAAAAAACAACATATACAACATATATTCCAGGAATGCTCTGACAACTGTTCACTAGGGCATCTATCCACAAAGAGAAATTTAGAAAAAGTAAAACAAACTGCTTGGTGGATAGACTGGAAAGAAATCACTACTGAATATTTTACTAGCTGTGAAACCTGCCAGAAATCTAATAAAACTACTTGAAAAAAGTTTGGATTCTTACAGAAAATATCTGAACATAAAACCAGATGAGAAATCATCAATAAGAATTTTGTCACCGGCCTCCCCCCTGGAGGTACTCATTCATATAACTCTGTCCTAGTTATAGTTGACATATATTCTAAGAAGGCAAAATTATTACCTAACCACAAAGAAGATAGTGGTATGGATGTAGCTTGACTATTCTGGAACAGGATCAGAGCTGATGTGGGTATACCCAAGATTATAATCAGTGACATAGACCCCAAATTCACCTCTGAGTTTTGGAGGAATCTACATGATATACTGGGTACTACTCTAGCATTTTCTACAGCATACCATCCCCAAACTGACAGATTAGCTGAAAGAATGATACATACCGTAGAAGATATGTTAAAGAGGTTCTGTAGCTTTGGTCTAGAATACAAAAACTCAGATGGTTATTGCCATTATTGGGTAAGCCTACTCCCAGCTCTAGAGATGGCTTATAACAGCAGTAAACATTCTGCTACCAAAGAAGCTCCTTACATACTAGAAAGAGGATGGATTCCAAAACTCCCTAGGAATAACTTAAACTATAACTTAGCCACTATTCATCCAACATCTCTTGCCTTTAAGAAGATGATAGATCTGGCAAATAATCATGCTCAAAAATGTGTAGAAGAAGCAGTAGAATACAACAAAAAAAGATGGGACAAATCAAATAAAGAACCTGACTTTAAAATAGGAGATCACATCTTGATATCTACAACCAATTTCAACAATCTAGCAGGCAACAGAAAACTGAAACCAGCCTTTGTTGGACCATTTGTTATCAAGAAGATGCATGGCAAAAATTCTGTCAAAGTAAACTTGAGTGAAGAATTATCAAGGAAACATGCAGTATTTCCTGTTAGCCTAGTCAAACACTTTCAACCAAGTGAAGGCAGCAACCTCCCTCCAGCAATAATCCCAATAGAACCTGACCCTGTGAAAGAGAAAGGGAAAGTCAGCGGGATATTGAGAGATAAGAAAGAGAGAGTACAAGGAAAAGATGTTAGACTATACTTAGTAAGATACAAAGGATAATCTGCAGATAAAGATGAATGGTTACCAGAAAATAACATACCTGATGGACCAATATTTCTCAGAAACTACAGAGCCAGCAAAAGGAACTGAAACACACATGAAGTTAATTTTCTCCCAGCATCCTCCAGTTTTTTTTCAGATATGGCCATATCTTGGAGTGGGGGAACGTCCGCTTGCTACTATTGCAAAGGAAGCTGAAAAAGTAACAAAAAAAACATAAGAATAATAATGTCAGCTCTCTGATACCAGGAACCTTGCAGTCCTTTAGCTACAGAGAGTGATAAAAGAACTTGGAGCAATAATATTCCAAAGAATAAACACTTTAAAGCTCCAATAATGGTATGGTAAGAGCAAGTGCAAGGTTTATTTGGTTTGGTTATAAATATTTTAAATATAAAATATAAAGAGGGGCCACAGTATTATACTACTGGGGATCTTTACAGACTATCAACCTCTCTTCAAGGGGCCTCCTTAGGCAGTTTAAGAACCTTGGAATTAATATGGGTGCCTTAGAAAGGACTTATTCCACTAATGGCCGGGCTTAACAGCACACGTGGCCTAGACAGGAAGGGAAACACTCACTCTGAGTACTTGACCACGAAAATCCTGGAGTAATTGGAAGGGTTTCAGAGCAGATGGGGTTGATTGCCTGACTAAACTTCAATGGTTGATTGGTTAATAAAGGTAAATAATACTACTACAGACTAAGTCATAAATCACTTGCTTATCTTCATATAAGCACTTGATTAACAATGACACCGTGTCTGATTGATAATAAATAATTCCTGATAACTGATTAACTGATTTGGAAACAGAAGGGCAAAAGAGCCTGTTTAAATATTCCTTTTTGGGTGCTTGAGGACCTCTAGAAGGGGTACTAGCCGTGGGCTGAGGCTAGGGGGGCAATCAGGGCAAGATTGGCACGTCCTCAAGGTGCTGTTAGCCTGCTGGCCTTAGATCTGTCAAGGAACAGCTCCTTTTTAGCTGCAGGATCTGTTAATCAATAGATTAGTCATTTTGCTGATCCTGCACTGATCCTCAATTTGTACAGTAAGTACTGGTCCAAAGTGAGCAGACGTAGATTTTTATTGATTCTCCATCCTCTTCTGATCCTGTATGTAATTTTTAATAATTTTTACGACCACTCCTTATGTAGTTTCGTGGTCTTTGAAGGTTCTGATCAACTTACTTCGTGGTGAGTCTGGATCTTTATTTAATTAATAAAAAATACTAAAAATTAGTTATTAACTAATTTCAATTGATTTTTAAGGTTTTTGAACCATAATCTATGCTCGTGTGTTGGCTTTACATATGTAGTGTATATCCTACTATGTTGTAGCTTCTCTGAGCGGTACCTGGATGTCATAGGAGGCGCGGGGATCAGTCCATTCAAATGCGCACGGGGACTGATCCGCTGCTCAGATGCGCGCGGGAGTTCAGCGCTTTAGGGACGCGGGGCTGCGTGCGGGAGTTGGCGTACGCGGGAGTCCAACGCTGTAGGGACGCGGGGCTGCGTGCGGGAGTTTGCGTACGCGGGAGACCAGCGCTGTAGGGACGCGGGGCTGCGTGCGGGAATTGTGCCAAAACACAATTTCCCGTGTAACTCCTAAAATACACACAACACCTGGATTTCGACTGAAATTTAGGTGTGAAACCTATACATGACATATCATGTGAAATATTAAAATGGCTAAAAGGTGCCATACTGGTGCCGTGGTCATTTACCATTCTGTATTAAATTAATTAAAAAATATAAGGAGTACGAATTCAAGGGTGGGGTCAGTGAGTGACCCTACCTTATTTTGGGTGGGGAATCCATTTCTGCAATAATATTTATTGATTTCCTACTCCTTCATTTTATAATAATTTTATTTATTCATTTATCTTTATTTTGTTAATATTATTATTGTTGCTGCTTTGTCAGGTTGCTCTGTGCTAAGTAGCAGGCTGACAAATAATAATATCATGAACCTAAGAAGGAGTAGGAAAAACATAAATATTATTACAGAAATGGATTTTCCCCCAAAATAAGGTAGGGTCACTCACTGACCCCACCCTTGAAATCCAACTCCTTATATTTTTAAATAATTAAGGAAAGAAAGACCAAAATACTACGGCTCCACTATTGAGCTTTTGGTCAATTAAATATTTCACACACATTTTCACGTATAGGTTTCACACCTAAAATTCAGTCAGAATTGAGGTGTTTTTCATATTTTAGGAGTTATATAAAAATACTTAAATAATCCTTATACATATTTTTGATTTAATATAATTCAAAGTACCAAGAATGTTGGAAATAAGACAACAACAACTTCTAAAAATATATTAAAATACTTTAATATAATTTTATGAGAATTTGTAGACTCCAATATTTTTGTGATGTACTAACAAACCTAGTGATGTAAAAATATTACATGAATCCCCATGACTTATATTTTTAAGTAATTATCTTAGTAAATCAACTGGAACTCAAAAATAAGGAGTAAAATCAATATCATGACTTTTACTCCAGATATATAATGGAAAATGAGAACGTACCTGACATCAAGATTTACCTAGAAATGTCTATTTATATAATTATTAAATTACTTGGAACATTTCGTAAGGATAATTAGTTAAATAATACATAAATGGGATTGATTAGTGTTATTCACACGTCCTAATATCTATTATGAAGTAGAATAATTCCCCTACCCTTTGGAATTAAATTCTACCTGTTCTATGGCACCAAGAACACATCACAGGCTACCCCTGGTTACCCTGCTAGCCTTAGTGTCCGTCCCTTTGAGCACCTGCAACCCTCAGAAGGACAATATTTGGACTCCAAAAGCTATAAATAAAGAGCTCTTTTGAGGATATTGATGGGCAGAGACCCAGTTATATTTATATCCAGACTCCGTGCCAAGTTAATGAAGTCCTTATAAGAGATAAGTAAGTTATTCATGGCCAAGTCTGATCAATCATATCCGTCCTCAACCTCTTTTATATCAATTAAAACTGCTGAAAAACCTTATAACCCCAGTATACAGGTTTAACCCATCAGTGCACTTCTCAAACAGATACCCAAAGGATTTAATAATATACAAATGAGTTTTATTATCCTTTCTATGTTGTGGCAACTTGGCTACAAGGACCTGCCACTCAACCGTGTATTTTATATACATATTATCTTTGGGTAAAATATCCTTTAAACTAAAGAGCCCAAAGTAACCAGGACTACGTGTTTTCATACTTAAATACCTAAAAAGAGGTTTTAAAGATCCCCAATATAATTGTGGCCCCTCTATAAAAAATATTTAATAATAAATTTATTCATATTGATTTAAAACAATAAACCATAACCAAACCACTTAAGCTTGCAATAAGCTTCATCCAAATATGTTAAAGATTTTGTTGCATTTATTAAATAATATATTTATCATTTATTCCATCACCTCTGGTAGCTAAAGGATAGCAAGGGTCTTGGAATCCAGGAGGCTGACAGGGACCATTCAGAATGAGAGTGCTTCCAGTGAAAGATCAACAATCACTACCTGAGGCATGATAAGCATCACAGTACGCGACCAGCTTGAAAGCCAAGTCCAATTTGCTGCCCAAGGTGATACCGTGAGTCTTTGTGCAATTGAGGCAATGGAGCATGTGGAGGAATTATCTTTGGTGGGTGATTGTTTGGTAATTCAGGAATTGAGATAAGTAGCTCCAGCTGAAAGCTAGGCAGGGTCTGGCACATTGAACAAGGTATTTCAGAAGCCCCACTCCTTGAAGGTAGCTGAAGTTTGCATCAACCGGCGTGTCAGAGACAGGGATCCTGCCCACTTGCTGGGGAAGGGGAGTGGAAGTGGGCTTGCAATCAGTCATTCCAAATTTGCAGAGCATGTTGTTGATGTATTGGTCCTGGGTCAAGGTGATGGTGCATAATTAGTGACGCGCATCCCCAGGACTCATTCCCATTCACCTAAGTCTTCCATTTTGAAACTTGTCTTCATTTGTGATTTGAAGTCTTGAACATCTTGTTCCAATCCGCCAATGATGAGATTCTCAACATATAGATAAACAAGGCAGAGTTTGTTGGGGTCATTGTGGATGAAGAGGCAGGGATACATTTTGGAGGATTGGAAATCAAGTTTCTTGAAGAAAGAGGATAGAGTGGAATACCAGCACCTGGGGCTTTTTTTGAGGCCGTAGAGGGACTTCAGAAGTCAGGTGCCATATCCGGGGGGAACAGGGATGTCCAAACCTTTCAGGGCCTTAATGAAGATTTCTTCCTTAGGAATTCAATTCAAGAAAGTGCATCTCACGTCCATTTGATGGAGAAAGAGGTCAAATTAGGCGACCAGACTTAGGAGGATTTGGAGTGAGGGGATTCGACCAGTGGGAGCGTAAGTCTCATCATAGTCTATTCCTTCTACTTTCTGGAAGCCCCAGGCACACAGCTGGGCTTTCTTTTTGATTAATTCCCTGTTTGCATCAAGCTTGGTTTTGAGGACCCAGGTGGTTTCAAGCTCTTTGACGGTGGCGGGTTTGGGAACTATTTGTTCTACTTTGTGACGCTTGCAATTATCCTTTTCAGTGTCTATGGCTTGCTTCCAACTGGGCCAATCGGGAGACCTCTTTGCTTCCAAGATTGTCTTTGGATTGTGTCTGTAGGTTGGTTCAGAGGTGATGAGATTTGCTCAAGGTCTTCTTCTAGTGGTAAGAATTCGGTCCGAGGAGATAGTTGAGCTCACGTCCTTAGAGGCTTTCTCATACCATGGGACATATGCGTAGTGTTTGGACGTTGAGGTAGGAGGGTTGGTGGATGCAGTGGAAGGGTCAATGAAAGAGGAAGGCCCTACAATAGTTTCAATTGTTTTGGTTGGGTTCTCTATAATTTTTGAAGAAAGAGGTATTGGATTATCAATTTCAGGGAAGGAACAGGTTAGTGTGAGAGTCAGAGTCTAAGGAAAAGGTTGGCTGCAAGGCAGTGTTGTTTGGGCTGGATTTTTCTTTTGACGGGAAGCAGTTGGGGATGAGCTTGACGTGACCGGATCAGAGGACCTTGTCCAAGGTTGGCATCCAGATCTTGTAGAAGTGGTGACTTGAGTTGAAACCAAGGAGAACCCATTCTAATCCCGGAGGAGAAAATGTTGAATTTTTCCACTTCTTTTCTAGGTACAGGATTACCTTGGAGCCAAAAGGAGTTAGGTTGTCCAGTCTGGGCAATTTTCCAGTGCATTTTTCAAAGGGGGTAATGAGATCAAGAGATGAGTGAGGAGTTCTATTTTCCAAGAACGCAGCTGTTGAGAGGGAGTCCCCCCAGAATTCAAGGGGAATTTTACTGGTGGAGAGTAAGGTTCTTGCCTTCTCAATTTTTGTGCAATTACCTCTCTCAGCAAAAGGATTTTGCTGAGGGGTGTAGGGTGAGGTGGTTAAGTTTTGAATGCCTTCAGAAGAGTTGTCTAAAAAGATTGTTGATGAATTCCCCTCCATTATTTGAAACTAAATATTTTACTTTATGACTGGAGGATTGTTCAGCTTCTTTGAGGAAGCAGAGGAAGAAATTGTAGGAGTCTGACTTACTCCAGATTGGATATATGAAAGAATATTGACTAAAACCATCAACTAATCTAAGGAAGTAGTGGTCACCCCCTTTTGAGGTTGGGGTAATGGGTCTGCATACATCCATGTGAACGCATTTGAGAGGCTTGGAAGGGGTAGGAAATTGGCCAGGGAATTGATCTTTGTAATTTTAGACACTAGGAAATCGGGGCATTGAAGGTCTTTAATTTCTTGATTTGGAGAAAGGGTTGTTAGGTATTTAAGATTAGGTTGACCAAGGGACCAATGTAGGTCCAGGTTTGAATGAGTGGCCTGTGCTTGGGGTTGAGACACATTGAGGGTTAAAATGTCATCAATTATTTTTCTGGACACCAGGTCATGGTTGTTCTTGACGCATTTGAATGCTGAGGGGTTTGGAATGATGGAATACCCTTCCTCAAGGTAGGGGGCCATGGCAATGAGTGAGTTGGATAGCTCAGGGACATACTTTGCATGGGGGATTTCAAGTATTCTGGTTTTCAAGGGAATCACAGCTTTTCCATAACCCACATGTTAGAATTTGAGTTTATATATATGTGACTTTCACTGGATTTTGAAGTATAATTGATTGGATTGATTTGATTTATATTATTTTTGTTATTGAAGTATTAAAATAATGGTTAAAATATAACTAGGCTGTGTTTTTAGTAGTGATTTTCAGACTGTCCAAGCATAACATTTCACTTGCCATGTCACTTAAACTGCTTATGTTAATTTTTACTTATTCATTTTGTACTCAACCACTTTTTAGCCAATAATGTATTTAGTCTATATAAACCATGGTGCTCTCAAGTGGAATTCATCATATGTTCAGCCAATTACCTCTACTGGATTGTCCTTTTCCTCCTGTCCTCAGGTCCACTACGCTTGAAGTTATAAGCTCCTTTTATTCTTTTCTCATTTAAATTTTACTTCATCAGAGCTTAAGCTCTCTTTATCTCCATACCAAAACCTTCAAGGGGGAACCATTTGCAGTGTAGAGGGTGGATGATGATTCCCAGAATTCAACAAAATATTTTCAGCGCTTAAGAAAGTGTCCCAATGCACCACTGTGGAGGATAATGACATCTGGGTATATATTCTCCTGACTGAGGAAAGCTTTTCAAGGAGTTGATTTGTTATGGATTTTGCTTAAAGCAGCTTGATGGTAAGAAATGCCAAGTTTGGGGTGAATCTGATGACACTATTTGGGAGTATGGGAGGTTTTTGGATTGTGTACTCAATTTTTGCAGATTTGAAGTTGTTTTTGGCTTTGATTGCTGTTATAGGAGTTACAACAAGATTTTATCTTGGAAACATTTAAAGCAGAGGCTTGATTATTACTATTGGATTTGGATTGTTGTTGGATTTCAAGTTCAAGGTCACTGAGGAAGGTGTCCATTGGGATCTTGACTTGTTTCCCTTTAGATTGGGAAAATGGAAGAGTTTGCATGACTGAGAATGAGGAGGGAAGAAGTTTTAAGATTATGATTGCATATATGATCTCAATAGTGGAAGGGTCAAGATTGTCATGGGAGACTTCTAAAATAAGTTCGAATTTTTCCCCAAATTGATTGATGGATTCTTGAATATTTCCATCAGCAAAAGGGATATTGCATAGTTTGTCCATCAGATTGACTACGTTCTCCAGTGATTTGGTGGCGCAGTGGTTGCAAATTGAATCCCATAGCTCCTTGGGTTTGTAAATGGTGGGTTTTTTTGAAGAATTGGGTGAAGTTCTGATGGTCAAGGTAAAGTTGTATGAACGTGGTTGCAAGTTTATTTTTTAGCTTAAGGTATGGGATGTCTCCCTGGGGAATTTCTGGAACTACAGAGTCCAAGTCTTTGTATCCAAGGGTGGTGTGGTGTTGTATTTATAACCTTGGATCAGGAGCTGCAATGCAGGCTGCGCGCTCAGCAGTTGGGTAGGTTGGGCTCAGAATCTGGGGTGCGCGCAGTCTCAGCAGTGCCTCCAGCGGGCTCAGAAGCAGCGGTTGAGGGTTCAGCGGCAGGTATTGCGGGGCTAGGAACCATTTGTGGGTTTGGCCTGAGAAAAATACGGTTGGTAACCAAGACCAAGCTATGATTCATTTCATGCAAAGACAATGAGTAATGGTGAAATGAAGGATTGAAACAAATTAAGAAAGGATTTGAAAACAGTGACCAATGGAGTTATGACTGGCAACTTTCTGATGTCAAGTTCGAGGAGTTGATAAAATGAGACTAAGCAGGAAATGAAAATCTGACAGGAATGAGGGTCAGTGGAGCGTTGGCAGAGACAGGTTGAGAGGATGGCGATGTACTGTAAGCCAGTTGCGAATCCATTGAGGCCAGCGTTTGGATGATCAATGAATCGTACTCGAGCACCTTGAACGATCTGAGAGAGTGAGAAGGTAAGCAAGGAGGTGAGGAGTTGAAAGCTTGCTGTTCTTACTTTGATCAAGCTGGCTGCCGAGAGGATTGAGTTGATAGTTGTTGCTGAAGTTGAGGATCGAGCGTTGGAAAGGCAAGAGGTTGGTTGATCGTCTGTCAAATGAGGTCTTGATGATCAAGCTTGATTGAGGATAGTGAATTGGAATTGAGAATTGGTTGGAATTGAAGTATTCCCAGCGGGGTTCGAGAAGTGCCACCGCGCGCCATATAATTTGGTTTAGTAATGGACAGGATGACAAAAGGAGGCAGAAAGAAAACAACAAGTACGCACCAATCTAAGGTGGAAATTACAATATATAATTAACACCAAAAGATAGGCCAGACAACAAGTTGAACAGATCTAGAAGAACAAGTATATTGGGAGGAAATTTCAGAACAGAAATTAACAGGGCCTACTCTGGGGGGGGTGCTGGGCCACGACCCGCCCAGGGAATGCAAACCAAGTGATGGAGCCGGCCAAACCAAGCTTGCCGGGGGCTAGGCCAGGAGGCGAGGGCAGGGCAATCAGGGGTTATACGCGACAGGGAGGTTCTCACGGGCACAAGCGCGGGCCGACTCATAGATTTCAGGATCTGCAGGTGCGCAAAGATGTATAATCCCGGGGGGCTCTGAGTAGGGCGCAGAAGAGGGCTGCGCCATGAGAAGGACAAATCGGGCGTACGTGATATCAAAGGGGAGGGTTTTGGACAGGGTGGGTGGTACAGGGTAGGGTTAGGGTGGAGGTAGGGTTCTGTACTTGGGTCATTTTTTCATCTATCTTGCTACTTGTGGTTGTACCTAGGTTAGGGTTGAGAGGGAGGACTCAAAAATACCTCACTCTCAACTCTGGTTTGAGGGGGAGGCCATTGGATTACAATACACATATTATATAGTTCATATCAACAGAACGCCAGGAAAGGGTATAAGAAGGATTGGAAGGAAGCAATTTATCTTATCATCACTCTCTCTATTCTTAAAATCATTGCATGCAATCTCCTTACAGACGCTTAGACCAATAACTTCTGGAACTTGAGGACAACTTTGGGGGTATAACCACCCTTATTTCCACATCTGGGGGTTGTGCCAGGAAAAATCTTTTGTCTAGTCTCTCAAAGCTAGCGGGTGTGATGTTGCCAAAAATTACTCAAGGATCAAACGTCCCACCTTCCTTCCCTCTCTGGTTGGGAGCTGGCGGGCTGAAACCTCCAACCACTGCCAACTACTTGGTCCGGCGGTTTTGCTCCTCCTCAGTCGGAGCCTTTGGAAGCAGCTGAGGCTCCACAACGGGTATGGCTTAGGCAGAAGAACTTCTCTCATCTCCAGTTTGACACTGCGGATATTGGGAGATTTCTGGAAAGGTTCAAGGATATTGCGGACTTAGAACAAGGGACGGGCAAGGATAAGGTCTGTACAGTTGTCCTCTTTATCTCAGATGAGAATAAACTCTGGGATGTGGAGGATATTTCCGGCTAAGAGGCCCTAGACTGGGAAACGCTCTGGAAAAAGATGATGGGGAGGTGGGGGACCCGTGAGCCTGGCTTCTGGGAGACAGACTTTGAGCGGGCAGAGGCAGAGGCAATTTCAAGAGGTGGGTTGCGGATGCGGAGTGATTTGTCCAAATACAAATCTACGTTTGACCGCATCTACAGTTACCTAGAGAAGAACCAGGTGGTAGGGTGTCAAACAGGGGCAATTAAGCAGGCGTTTTAAGGCGGGCTTTCATGGCAACTTTGTGCGCGGGTCCAGAGGTATCTATTCAAACACAGGTTGGTATTGCAGTCAGTGGATCAGAGTGTTGCGCTTCATCCAAACCTAAGCGTGATCAACCAGGCGGTAGAAAGCAAGATTGATTTGGAATAACTGATCAAGAATACAGCCAGGTTTTTCCCAGCAGTTTCAAGGCAACCAAGGCCTCTTCCATTCCGGCTCCAACGCAGATAACGCCCGCGGGCCCACCAGCCACAGAGCGGCCGGCAGCCCCTTTGCAGTCAATGGAAGTACCAGTAAACAAGGTAACCAATATGTTATGGGACCTACGGATACTTCTTAATTGGATAGCGGCCCCACCAACAGCTCTGCCTCCTCCTCCTCTGGGTGGAGTTCCACCTCACATGGGGGGGGCTTCCAGCCCAGTAGCAGGCCGTTGAGTGCGTTTTTGGTTTTTTTGTGCACCTATTGCGGCAATAAAGGTCAATGGAAGTCTGGTTGCGCCAAAGTGACCAAGGACATGGACAAGGGGTTGGTCCACACGTCTGGGTCAACTTACATATTCCCAATGGGAAAGCCGGTGGATCTGGGGGCCGGTCAGCCACCTCCGGTGGAGCAGGTTAGGGAAAGAGCCCAGCCTGCAGGGGCTGCTTGGGTGTCACTTGGGATTTTTACCAGGCCCAATACGTAGCAAGCTTTGCGTGTGGCTGCAGAGGTTAGGGAATTGGCATTGAAAAAACCAATTGTGTCATAGAAGATGCATTTGGATATCAGAGAGTGGCCATTGACCCACACCCCAAAAACTGGAATGCAAGGGCTGGTAGGAGACGCTGTTAGAATTATGGCCAGCAATTAGCTTAGGCAAATGAGCAGTATTTAAAGCAAAAGAAATTCTGGAAACTGAGTGTCAATATTGTCTAATGGGGCTCTCACAATGGGGCAATATGTTGGATGAATTTGATTTGAATGATGAATGAATGGATGGAAAACAGAAAGGAGAAGAGCTGCTTAAGTACAAAAGATTGGCCTTTTGTGAGCCCATGATACAACAAGCCAAAAGGAAAATTTTCCGCCCCAAAAGAGGTCTATAGGCTCTACTGGCCTTGTTACTTGGTTTGGACTACATCAGCCCACATGGCATCAGTCCCTGTACCCTTACAACCAGCCTATTCTGGTTATTTCTGGTGTTTCCACCTCAATGGGGCTGAACCAGCCCCTTAACTGTTCAATTGCCTTGGCTGGTTTTCCTTCAAAACTATAACTTTAGTTGATGATTGAAACAACAAGCTGTGGCAAATAACAGCGAAGACAGAGATCAGAGTGAATGAAAACAAATTGATATGTGAGGAGACGTGGAAAGATTAAGAAAACAAACACAACAAGACTGTTACCCAAGTAGCCTATGGCTATATGAGAGGGAATGAGGTAGACATGACGAGACTGGATTGAGACAACATGTTTCAATGAGTTGAGTTCAAAATGATCTTCAGTCAGAAGATTGTCTTACCAATTGAAGACAATGCGTGTTTTGATGATCAAAGTTTGAGTGATTGTGACTGAGGTTTTTGAGGATGATATTTGGAATGAAAGCTTTTGAAAAGAAGAAAGAAAGTTGAATGAAAACAAAAAAGGATAGAAGGAAAAATGAACACAAAAAAAAAGATGGAAGTCAAGTAGTCGAGTTTCGTTGATTGGTTGGTCTTGAGGTGATTGTTCCTTGTCAGGTCCTTGCTAGAACCCATGAGGTTCTCTGTTGGGTTTGAGAATAAGGTGAGCGCACCTGCAGGGACGATGAACCTGTCAAAGTCGTGAGAGCAAGGAGTCGTCCGTGAGATTTATTGATCTATCCTTGTGATATTTATGCATCCGTCTTTGCACTCCCCTTGAATGAACATTTGTCTGGTTCGAGTTCAAAAATTAAACAGGCGAATTTGTCCAGTTGTCGCAGGTTGACAGCCTTAGTCAGAGGGTCGGCAATCATTTCCTTGGTATCTATTAGATGAATGAGAAGTGATCCTTCTTTCAGTCCTTCCCTCAGTCCTTTGGTTTTGAGATCCATGTGACGAGTCTTAGCATTAGATCCGAACTGTTTCAGTTTGTCGTCTACACCTTTATTGTTGATGTAGTGTTTTGAAGATGACAGTGTTGATTGGAAGACTTCTCTCAGTAGATGTCGGACCCACTTGCTCTCAAGATATGAATCCAGCAGCGAGTTGAGTTCCGCTTCCGTGGACGAGTATGTAATGTTTCTTTGCTTGTAGCTGTTCCACAAGATGAGACTGCCGAAGGACATGCACAAATAACCTGATTGAGATTTGCGGCTGGTCGGGTCTTCAGCCCAGGAGGCATCACTGTAGTATTTGATGGGTTCTTTTGATTCATTGTACACAAGTTTTAGCTTCCAATGTTTGGTGTGATTCAGGTATTGCCAGGTTCTTTTGAGTTCCCTCCAGTGGGAGAGACAGGGTTTGTTCTGAAATTGAGACAGGCTGGAGACTGAGTAACTGATGTCGGGACGAGTCCGACTGGCAATATAGTTCAGGATTCCAATCGCAGACTTGTAATTTATGTTGAGTTTCTTGAAGCCTTCGAAGTCTTCATCTGATGCTTCACTCAACTGGCAATGTGGCGTTAAAGGGGTAGCTGATGGTCTATATTCCAGCAGACCGAGTTCTTCTAAGCCGTGTATGATGTGTCTGAGTTGGCTGAGTAGAATGCAGTTGGAGTCTTGTTCAAATTTCATTCCTAGGATTGTGTTGGGTTTGTGGGCTTGAGAGCCTTTGAAATTAGTCCTGAACTTGTTGTCAAAGTTGTCACCATCGCTGACCAAGATCACATCATCCACATGGAAGAAAAGAAATGACTTGCAGTCCTCCGATCTGTACAGGCAGGGATCACTGTCTGATTTGTTAAACCCCACAGACTTGATCCATTCCGTGAAGGTTCCATACCAGTTTTTAGGCGAATTCTTGAGTCCGTATAGACTCTTCTTGAGTCTCAAGAATTGACATGTTCGCAGAAATCCCTGTGGCGTTTTGATGATAACTTCTTCATCCAAGGGTGCGTGTAGAAATGCCGCCTTTACATCATACTGTCGGATGTTTAGTTTGTTCTTCAAGGCAAGTAGAAGGATTGCTCTCAATGAGGCTATCTTACCGGTCGGAGCAAAGGTCTCATCAAAGTCCAGGCCTTGAATTTGATTGAACCCCTTGACGCAAATCCGTGCCTTGTGTATAACAGTTTCATCGTGGGTGTTATCCTTGATCCTGAATATCCACGTTGTTTCCAAAGGATTCAGTGGAGTTTCACCCTTGTAGTCCTCCCATACTTCAAATGATTCGCACTGATCCATTCCTTCCTTTATTGCTCCACCCCATTTAGGACTGTCCACGCATTGTCTGGCTTGTTCGAAAGTTTTTGATTGAAAATAATGGTGGAAGCCATATTGTTGAGGGGGTTTGATGGAAGATCTGTCGCGGAGGGATCTTCTGGTTGGTCCTTCAGCTGTTTCTGGAGGTTAAACTTCTTGGCAGGGAGTTTGATGTTTGCTCGGCTCGTCCTCAGAGCTCAATTCTGACTTGGAGACGCCGTTTGACACATCTTCTTCTGAAGAATTCACTTCAGCTGGAGGATTACGATAGTTCATCCAATTGGTGATGGTTTCAACAATTTCTTTGGTTATCAACGGATCCTTACC
The DNA here is from genome assembly GCA_025617555.3 of Puccinia polysora. NCBI lineage: Eukaryota > Fungi > Basidiomycota > Pucciniomycetes > Pucciniales > Pucciniaceae > Puccinia > Puccinia polysora. The sequence goes on from CM062623.1 coordinate 51,173,970, forward strand.
AATCACTTCTTTTGTTTTGTAATCGAGATCCATGGTGTATTTGATTCCTAGCTGATCCACAAAGTGCTTGAGAAAACGGACTTGTTTTGATTGTAGAATCAGCCCATTGGGCATGAGGACTCAGTACCAGAGAAATTTGGGATTATACCCAACAAGCTTTCCCTCTCTTCCCTTAGGCTCAAATTTCGAGCCCTTTGTTCTTTTTTGATTCAACACTACCGTGGTGACTCCAATTGGTTGAAGATAGTTGGAAGGCAATTTGTTTTTCTTGATGAGTTCCCAAGGAGACTGGTCCCGACTGTCTTTTGGGATTTGGTTGAGACTGAGACAGCAGGACTTGAGAACTTCCAACCAATATTTTTGAGGTAGGTGGGCCGAGCTCAAGGTTGACCTAACGCTTTCAATAATTGTTCGATTGGCTCTTTCAGCTCTGCCATTGTGTTCAGGGTGATACGGTTCAGTTACTAACTGATTAATGAATTTCTCCTTGAAGTACTTTACTAACCTTGTGTTAACAAATTCTGATCCTCCGTCCAAACAAACCGTGGAAGGGTAGTACCCGCAGACGTTCTTTTGTTTCTCTATGACTTCAATCCGTACAGGAGTTACATTGTCCTTTCTATGAAGAGGGATGCCGGAGATGTAACCGGAATAGTTGTCCACAACGGTTAGTATGTATTTGTCATGTCTGTGTGATTCAGGCGTGATTGGTCCAATGACGTCAAGATGGATTCTTTCAAAAGTCTTGGTGGCAGATGTGGAGGTGGTCTTTAACGGGCTTTTGGTTATTTTGCAGATTAAGAAGTCCTTGCATTCAAAATTGTCTTTCTCGGACAAGTTGAATTGGACTCCATTGATCTTAGCGAGGCGGCCAAGCAAGGCATGGCCGTAGGAGAGGTGAAGGTCTTTCAAAGTCCTTGAGTCTTCATGGGTGGTCCAATGGCACTCATCATTGCCAATCTTGCGTGGTTGATCTAGGACAAAGAGATTGTCAGTGATTGACCCTTTACAAATCCTTTTTCCATCCTTGTTAAGCTCAAAGTGGCCCAATTTGGCCTTCAGGGTGCAGCCTTGATCCAGAAGCTTGCCTGGGCTTACCAGATTGACTAAAATGTCAGGAACAAAGAGGCAGTTTGACAAGGTGATTGTTTGATCCTTCCAAGATAATCTGACTGTCCCAAGACCCATGATGGGTAGGTTCGCTCCAGCCTTTCCGGTGGTTATGTGTTCTCCGGAGTAATCGTCAAGCGTGATGAAGAACCGTTTGTCGTTGAAGATGTGGGCGGATGCGCCACTGTCAATCAGGATATTCTTCTCCACTCCGATTTTGGAGTCAATCCACCTAATGACGAATGCGTGGAAGTGAGCCGATTCCTGATTTCCCTTCTGCTTCTCCTTCCATTTGCTTTGATTTTCCCTCCACCACTCGGGGGCTTTTTCCGGATGAAGATGGAAGCTTTCGGACTCCAAGTGGTTTTTGTCTTGTTTCGGATTGTGATACCCTTCTATGCATCGACTGGAAAGGGCGTTCTTTGTCTTGGTTCTCATGGTGGTCAGGGCTGTGTCAGATGTCCCTCGTGCGGTCCCTTTTTTGGAGCTTTTGGCCTTGACTTCATTATGGTATTGTACAAGATGATTGCAGACAAATTCCACTGAGATCTGTTTGTTGGAGTGCATGAGTTGACGCTTCAGATCTTGAAGGGTTGACGGGAATTTAAACATAGTTAGGTAGGCAAGAATCTCGTCGGGTAGGTTGATACCTATGTCTATCATTTTTTTTATGGAAGTCTTGATGTTCATGACAAAGTCTAATATCTCATCTTCTTTGAAGGGGAGATGCAGAAAGTCGTTGAATATTCTTGCTCGATTAGATGCCTGAGAGGATGAGAATTGTTCCTTGATTGATATCCAGATGTCCTTGGCAGAGTTGATATTGGCAGCACTGATGACATTTTTGTGAGTTATTGAGTCTACCTTGGAAATAAGCAGGAGCTGGCTTTCATCATTATCTAGAGAGGAAAGTGATTCGGTGGTTGACTTGAGTGTGTCCAATACTCCTCTGGGCTTGAGCAGGGCCTTCATTTTGTCTTTCCATATCCCGTAATTCTCTTCCGTCAGTAAGGGTGTTGTCTCGAGAGCCTTTTGAGCATGGCCTGTTGGAATGAGTCCGTTGAGAAACACGGTCCTGATTCCATAGTTGTTGTCTTGCTGGTTGAGTGGAGCGTTTGGCTTTTAACCGTATAACTTTAGTTGATGATTGAAACAACAAGCTGTGGCAAATAACGGCAAAGAGAGAGATCAGAGTGAATGAAAACAAATTGATATGTGAGGAGAAGTGGAAAGATTAAGAAAACAAACACAACAAGACTGTTACCCAAGTAGCCTATGGCTATATGAGAGGGAATGAGGTAGACATGACGAGACTGGATTGAGACAACATGTTTCAATGAGTTGAGTTCAGAATGATCTTCAGTCAGAAGATTGTCTTACCAATCGAAGACGATGCGTGTTTTAATGATCGAATTTTGAGTGATTGAGACTGAGGTTTTTGAGGATGAGAGTTGGAATGAAAGCTTTTGAAAAGAAGAAAGAAAGGTGAATGAAAACAAAAAAGGATAGAAGGAAAAATGAAAACAAAAAAAAAGATGGAAGTCGAGTAGTCGAGTTTTGTTGATTGGTTTGTCTTGAGGTAATTGTTCGTTGTCAGGTCCTTGCTAGAACCCATGAGGGTCTCTGTTGGGTTTAAAAAAAAGGTGAGCGCACCCGCGGGGAAGATGAACCTGTCACAGTCGTGAGAGCAAGGAGTCGTCCGCGAGATTTATGGATCTATCCTTGTGATATTTATGCATCCGTCTTTGCAACAACCAGCCATGATGACCTCATTACCTTGTTTACAGGCTGTTTTCCTCATGAAGCCAGCCCCTGGCCCCTCAAATGGGCCAGGTGGGACCCAGGGCACACCTGGGTCCGGTCTCAGACTCACATGAGGTGGGTGTGACCAGCAGACATGCTGTCCCCCCCCCTCTTTCTCTCAAATCCCTGGTGGGGGCAGTCAAAGCCCCTCACCAGGGGCCCTGGGAATTGATACCCCCAGGGCGTTGTCAAGAAGGTTGGCCTGGGAGGTGATCAGGTCCCCCCAGGCCCATCGCTCCTCCCCCTTGGTAAAGGGGGGGGGAGAGCGCCCCTTTGCACGGTTGCCTCAACCGCTCAATGGTGGGGGGGTGATGTATTCCCCCCCACCTGCCGGTCGCTAAGCTTGCAACCGGCACCACCACCTCCTTGGGGAAGGGGGTTGTCAGGTCCCCCCTGCACTGACCGACTGCATTGTTGCGGTTGGTTGCTGGCTGGTTCAACCCAGCCAGCTTGCCCCCATCCCCCTTGAAACGGCAAGCGAGGGGAGGGGGAGCAAGCCGGGGCCGCAAGCCCCGGCTTGGTGGCGCTGGTTGCTGGGCGGGACAAGCCAGGCCTGCACGGCATTCCACCATGCAGGATCCCACTTCCACGCAACAGCCCCGCACAGGCCGTTGGGCCCCACGTGGGCCATGACAAGGAACACAGGCGGCCCCAAACGGGCCGCAACGCGGGCTGCGACAGGGGCAGCGGCCCCAAGCGGGCTGCAACAGGGGCAGCGGCCCCAAGCGGGCCACGACAGGGGCAGCGTCCCCAAGCGGGCCGCGACAGGGGCAGCATCCCCAAGCGGGCTGCAACACGGGGGGGGAGTGGCCCCTAGCGGGCGGTGACAGGGACGGCGGCCCCAATGGGCCGCCACAAGCCTGAATCCTGGGAATTACATACTTTGGAGGGCCAGCCTGTCTGGCCAAGTATGTCCATAATAAAGCTTGGTCCCTTTTATGCCCAAATAAGCCCATCTGGCTTGGGTGGCCCATCCACCCTGGAGGGCACGTGAGGGCCCTGTTAGATTTTCATTCGACTAAAAGAATAAATTTCAGTGATCAAATTGAAAATAAGAATAAAATCTCAAGAAAGACATGAATGTAGCGCTAGTTCACCTAAAAGCAAGACTTGGAAGACAGCCAGCGTCAGTAAAGTAGTGTATAAGCAAATAGACAACAAACTCCCTCCTTCAACAATCCTATAGTTCCTTTCTACGTTATGTGAGGTGAGTCAGTAATGAAGAACACAAACAGAACAAGAAAGAAGTTATGGAAAACTGTACCAGATGAGATTTAAGGAACCGTGTTGTTCCAGTTTGACTTGTAAATGGTGAGAATTTGATACCAATGTTTGATCTTGAGTCTTTGACTGAGGTAGCTATGCTCCTTCAGAAGGCTGGTGAGGATGTAGCTTGGGATTGCGTTGGGATGGGTTGATAAAGTCGTGTGACCTGCTGAATTTGGAGTATCTTCACTCTTAGGTCAGAATTGAACACGCGCGTGAATGCTTTGAAAATGATTAGGCCTGATAATTCAACACTCCCCCATAATTACATTCTTCAGAGGCGGAATTACCGATTATATCTAAGGCCTTCAAAGATCTGATTAGGATTGGATTGCTGACAGGTTTTGTAAGAAAGTCCGCAAGCATATGTTCAGTTTTGATGTAGGTTAAACAGATATGTTTATGCTTGATTTCTTGTCTAATGAAATGATACTTGATTGACATGTGCTTGGTTCTAAAGTTAGAATGATTTACGGTATTTTGAGCCAAATTTATCGCGCTTTGATTGTCTTCAAAAACTTTTGTTGGATCTTTGAACGTAGTATTGAGAGATCGTTTAAGGATGATTTTCAGACACATAATCTCTTTAACCAAGTTGGACAGAGCTTGATATTCAGCTTGTGCAGAAGAGCAGGCAACGGTTGACTTTTTCTTTGACTTCCAGGAAATGAAATTTCCGTTCCATTTCACAATGGAACCTGAAATTGACCTTCTACAGTTTTCACAACTACCCCAATCCGCATCAGAATAGCCAATCAGTGATTGTGGTTCTCCGTTTTTGTGGATTGTGAGAGAGTGATTAAGAGTTCCCTTTAAGTACTGTAAAACGTGAAGGCACGCATTACAGTGTTTGATTCCTGGCTTATTTAGGAATTGAGATAAGGCTCCTACTGAAAATGAGAGGTCAGGTCTTGTCGTGCAGCTCAAATAGTTCAGTGCGCCAACAACTGCTTGGTAATTCATGTCTAGAAGACTGAATTCATGAATTTCATCACTTGTGGCAGCTGTGAGTTTTGAGTTAGGTTTCATGGGCGTTTTGAGAGGTGGTAAATGATTGGTTTTTGCTCTTTCTGAAAGTTGCTTGACGTAGTGGCACTGAGACAGTTTGACTGAGGATTCAGACTGGTTGACTTCCATCCCCAGAAGGAGTTTGGCTGGACCTAGGTCCTTAACGTCAAATCTTTTCTTCATCTCTTCAATAAAAATCTTGGGTTTGAGACTGAAGATTGTGATATCATCCACTTGTATGTAGAGGTAAGTTCCCTTCCTCCACAGCAGGCAAGGTTCTGCATTGCATTTTTGGAAGCCTATAGAGAAAAGATATTTAGTTAAGGTTTCATGCCAAGCCAAAGGAGCTTGCTTCAAGCCGTAAAGTGCCTTATACAACTTGAGTATTTCTCCTGGAAAATCAGTTCCTTCAGGGGAATAAATTGAGACATCTTCATTGAGTAGAGCATTTAAAAATGCTGATTTGATATCGATTTGGTGGAATTTTAGATTGTGCGTCAATGCAAAAGAGATAAACATTTGTAATGAAGATAGTTTTCCAGTGGGAGTGTAGGTATTTTAGTAATTCACTCCTTCCTTTTGATTGAAACCTTGAACGCAGAGTCTGACCGTTTGTTCCAGAACATTACCTGAGGTATCTCGCTTAGTCCGAAAGACCCAGGTGCACTTCAAGGGCTTAGAGCTTGGCAAATTCTTCCTTCGGGACCAGACTTTGTATTTGATTAAGCTGTCAAGTTCTTTCTTTATTTCTCTCTTCCAATCCTCTTTGTATATGCTGTTCATAGCTTCTTCGTAGGTTGTAGGATCTCTTTTGTTTTCTCTGATTTCGCTCAGCAAGGCTATAGGCATACCTCCTCAATTGTAGTTGAGAATTTTGCTAGTTGAGAATTTAGCTCTAATTAATCTTGACGAGTTTGTTGGTGGTTGATTTGCAATATCTGAAGGTATCTCAACATTTGGTTCTGGATCAACAAAAGTAGATTGATTATCTTGAGTCTTCTCAGGCTCTTTGTTCAATGAAAAGGGATCAATCAATGTTTCTGCCTTTATTCCTGGAAAGCTAGTCTCAACAAATGTAACGTTTTGACTTGCAACAATTTTTCCGGAGTTGAACTTTACTAATTTATAAGTTGAGAAATCGTTCAGAAACCCAATGAGGATGCATTTCTCACCAGTAGGGTTGAGCTTGTTATTGCGGCTTTGACTTGGAATTAAGCAATAAGCTTCGCATCCGAATGGTCTGAGGATGTTGAAGTTGGGCACACGTTGAAACCATCTGAAGTAGGGAGTTTCAAAATTTCAAGTGCTTGAAGGTAAGATATTGCGCAAGTTGCAGGCGGTTTGTATAGCTTTGGCCCAGTAGCAATGAGACAGTTTAGATTGGTTGAGCATGCACCTTGCCTTAACTAGAAGTATCTGGTTAGATCTCTTGGCAAGACCGTTATTTTCTGGCGTGTAGGCTGGGGAATAAGAATGTGAAATTCCTTGGTCTGAGGTCCAGGCTTGGAATTCAGAGTTTTTGAACTCACCGCCATTATCAGATACAATAGCTTTAATCTTGAGTCTGGTTTGTTTCTCTGCCCATCTTTGGAAATCCTTCAGGTTATGAAGGGTGTTGGACTTAGAGCTCAGGAATTTTACTACTTTATAGCCAGAGAATTGGTCTGTCATATTCAGGACGTAAATGGATCCGCTCAGAGATTTAACAGGAAAAGGCCCCATTAAGTCGATGTGGATGGCCTCCAATCTTTCTGACACTGGTGTGAAGTGACCTTGAAACGGCTTCTTCTTCATCTTACTCTCTAAGCAGATTTCACATTTTCTTGTACTGGCCTTAGGAAAGATCCTCTTTAGAAATCTCTCACTTGGATGTCCCAATCTATTGTGCCAGTTTGGTTGCGCTGTAGTGGAATACGAGTGAACAGGAGCTTTCATTACTTTGATAGAGGCATTGTTGAGTACAAGTAAGTGATTGATGTTTAGGGCACAAATAGAGAAGACCCCATCTATCATAATCTGAATCTCATCGTTTGTTTTCTTCATTGTAATTTTGTCATTGAAGGTTGTTCTCCAGATATTAAGGTTTGGCTGAGATTGGGTACACAGAGAACATCTTTCAAAAGAAGTTTCTCTCCAGCCGTGTTGACAAGGTAGCAGGATCCAATGAGGATGGCTTTCAACCAGCTTTCCTTGTTTCCAGTATTGACAGGGATGTTGACTTTCTTTGTATCAAAGAGGAGTTCAGGATCGCTCACCATATGGTGCAAAGCGCCGGTGTTGAGTACTGGTGCTTTGGAGAGAAGGTGAGTAGAGCTGAAGCACGCTTTGGCCGTGACTTCTGATGAGTCTGATGCATCATCAACTAATTCTGCTTGATTCGCTTGGGCTCTGTTGCTGTCTTTTGTATTAGCCAGTTCAGGGTGCAATTGATGACATAGATCTTGTGGATGCCAGGCGTTTGGATTGTGCTGACCATTTTCACATTTGCGGTCAGATTCTGGTTTGGATTTTCTTGTTGATTTTGCCTTTTGCTTTCTCTTCCTTTCGTTGTTTAAAAATAAGGCCTTTGCTTCTTCCTTCTCAATTTTGTCTTGACTGTATGGCTTTTTAGGATCTTTCCTCCAATCGTCCAAGTATACCATTTCTTGGAGTTTTGCCAGTGTAGCGTCAGGGTGAGCAACCAGATGTTCATTCATAATGGTGTTGTCAACCATGTTCCAGAGGTCCTTTGAGAGTTTGGCAAGTATTGAGTAGCACAGTAAGTCGTTGGGAACCCCAAGTTTCACAATGGCTATCTCATTGAGCATCTTGGTGCATTCTGAAATATATTCCTTTAGGTTTCCATTAAACTCGTACCTCATGAACTTCAGCCAGACTCGGCCCTTATTGTTGACTGATTATGAGGCATAACGTGTCACAATCTTGGTCCATATGGCGTGAGGATTTTCCTCATTTTCAGGCGTGATGATTGAATCAAAGGCATTGTCTCCTAGGTAATTCATTAGGGTGTCGATTGCTTTGTTCCTCTTTTTAGTCGCCTTTGTGAGTGCTGCTCCAGTAAGACCTGAGATGTCTTGAGGTTGAAAGATGCACACGTCAAGGATTCCTTTTGCTTGTAGGTGGGCCTACATCCTCATTGACCATTGTGGGAAGTTGTGATTGTTTAATTTGGGGATGTTACGGCTTGACGATTTGTCTTCGGCCGTCTCTGCCATCTTGCTTTCTTGATTCGATTTGTCGCAATTGGTTAGCCGTTTGACTGTTAATCTGTTAGATTTTCATTTGACTCAAAGAATAAATTTCAGTGATCAAATTGAAAATAAGAATAAAATCTCAAGAAAGACATGAATGTAGCGCTAGTTCACCTAAAAGCAAGACTTGGCAGACAGCCAGCGTCAGTAAAGTAGTGTATAAGCAAATAGACAAAAAAATACCTCCTTCAAAAATCCTATAGTTCCTTTCTACGTTATGTGAGGTGAGTCAGTAATGAAGAACACAAACAGAACAAGAAAGAAGTTATGGAAAACTGTACCAGATGAGATTTAAGGAACCGTGTCGTTCCAGTTTGACTTGTAAATGGTGAGAATTCAATACCGATATTTGATATTGAGTCTTCAACTGAGGTAGCTATGCTCCTTCAGAAGGCTGGTGAGGATTTAGCTTGGGATTGCGTTTGGATGGGTTGATAAAGTCGTGTGACCTGCTGAATTTGGAGTATCTTCACTCTTAGGTCAGAATTGAACACGCGCATGAATGCTTTGAAAATTATTAGGCCTGATAATTCAACAGGCCTGTGTCCCAAAAGACCATAAAAACGTGTTTTGGCGCCCAAATGCCCAAAACCAATAACATCCACATTGGCCCATGTGGCCCATGTGATGTCCAATGGGCCGTGGAGGCCCATTTTTGCATCCCATTTGGATTACGCACTCCTATGCACATTACTTGAGTGCATCCGCATTTTAACAGACGCGCCATGAACAAGTTCCAGAGGAAGGAGAAAGGCCGCAGAAATCATGCAACGGTTGAATGAGAGCAAGGCACAGATACCCCTCACGCTGCAAGAGCTGGCCGCGGTCTCCCTGGTGTTTGTCAAGGAAATTGTTCAGGTGCTGAGGGAGCACGGGGGCCACAGGGTTTGGGCAACGGTGCAGCGCATAAACATGCCAGGGGAGGAAGGGGAACGCAAGTTGTTCCAATCCAAAGCCGTGTCAGTGCGGATTGCCTAAGTCCCAATGAAGATTGCGGGCAGGAAGGTGTGGGAAATGCTGGACAGCAGGTTGATGGTCAATCTGCTTCCGTCAAAATTGGTGGATGAGTTGGGCCTGGTTTGAAGGAAGTGGGCTATGGGACTACGGGCACTCAACGGAGGGGAATGTTGGTAGATGGGGTGGTGGAGGAAGAGGAGGTGGAGGTCGCAAAGGTCTGGAAGTGGCTGTTGTTTCTCTTGGGTGATTGTGGCAACGTAATTCTGGGTTGACCATTTATGTTTGGGTTCCGGGCCGGAATGGTGTTTAACACGGAGGAATGGATGGAGGGGCTGACAGTGGAAGATGCGTTTGGTGCAAGGTTCAAAACAACAATCTGCCACCACAGCAAGGGGAAAGGGGTGCGGCCAGCGGCAGCTGGAAAAGAGGCAGGATCCAACGGGGGGGACAACCGTGAGGGTTTCCCCAAGGAGGATTTTGCCTAGTCAACCGTGGGTACCACGCAGGACAGGCTCCGGTTTTGTGTGGGCAGTTGGCAAGGAAGGATCAGGGGGGGGAAGGAGGCGCATGGAGGGTTCGGGCGGCAGAATTAAGTCCTCTTCCTCAGTATTTGTCATTGGAAGGTACTGTGTTTCAAAAACCCTACCATAGTGCCACACTCCTGAGAAAAGGCAAGAGCCGCGGGTTGATTATTGCCAGGAATCACAAGGATGACAGTGGAGGCTTGAGGATGGTCAAATGCAATGCAGGGCGATTCAAGCCTATGGCACAAAAAGTTTGGCCCCAGAACAAGCCAATGCCGCAGCAATTGAACAGGCCTCTAAGGCCAATCTCCTGGTCTTGGGACCCCTGGGTAAGTCCTTTAAAAAAGTCTGAATGGGTAACAAGGTTGTTGTGGATCATGGATGAGCGGATTGAGGCACTTAATTTTGGACCAACGGAGTGGTTGAGTGCAGAGGAGAAGGATTTGCTGGCATTGGTGTTGGTGCTCTGAAAAAAGCCCTCACCTTTGGGCCTGACAAGTGTGGGTTGCTGAGGAACAAGTTTGGCAATCCCTATGTGATCCCCACAGTGCTGCACAATCCCTGGCAGATCAAGCCAATCCCAATCCCTCCGACTGTTCGGGAAACCTTCTTGAAACTGGTCCCAGAGCGCGTAAGGATGGGGCTGTACAAGCAGTCCACATTGAGCTACTCTAGCCTGTCCTTTGCGGTTGTTAATCAGGATGGAAAGTTTCTTACAATTGATCACAACCTGCAGCGGCTTGACTCATTCACCATCCATGAAATGGGATTGCCTCTGCGTGTCAACGAGTTCCTGGAATCAATGGCACGGCGCGCGTGTTACGGATTGGTCAATGTAATGGGGGGTATGATCAGCGCAAGCTCCATCCTGAATTGCGGCCATTGACCGCATTTGAGACAGGATTGGGGAGGATGCAGCTAACGTGGTTGCCACAGGGCGCAACAAACTTGGTGGAGGTTTATCAGGCCCAGATGACGTGGATTTGCGGGACAACATTCCAGAAGGGGTTCTGAATTTGATTGACAACGGGGGCATCAAGGGACTAAAGACGGATTACGGGGGCCCGGTGTTGGAAGAAGCCCCAAATATCCGCCGCTTCATCTGGGATTAAGCGCAGACATTAGAGCAGTTCTTGTTCCAGATTGAGGAAGCTACAGTGTTGGGGAAAAATTTGGCAGTTTGTGTTCTGGCGCTGGAAGTTCTAGGACATGTGGTGGCTTTTGACGGCAGAAGAATGGCGGAGAAGAAGCGGAACAAAGTCCTCAAATGGCCAACCCTGCGGAGGCCTTTGCATATCCTCCAATTCCTGGGACTGTGAAGTTACATTTGCATGTTCATTGAGCGGTTTGCGGAAGTTTCAATTCCCCTGCAGGGGCTAACATGGAAGGGCGCGGTGTGGGAATCAACGGCAAGCTTTGACGCTGGCTTTTCAAAGCTCAAAGAGACTGTGGGAAGCAACATTGTCCTCCGGGACCTCAACTACAATGCAAGAGGAATCCGCTTGGCTGTCAAATCTAGCAATTTTGGCGCGGGCAGCGTCCTGACGTAGGAAGAGGATGGTAAGGAAAGGCCAGTTCTCTATGAGTCTGTGATGTTTACCACAACGGAGAGTCGGTATTTGTAGCCAAAACTGGAATTATGCAGGGTCACCAAAATCGTGCAGAGGCTTCAGCAGCTGCTTTGGGGGGTAAAATTTGAGCTGTTGGTCAATGCGGAGGCCCTTGCCCGGATGATCAATTCTCCAATGCTGCCAAAAGCTCCTATGACTAGGTTGGTGGCATTTCTTCATCTCTTCACTTTTGGTGTGGTTCATGTTCCAGGGAAGGCATTCACAATGCTCAAAGCGCTGCTGTGGTATCCCCGGTAGGACCCATTTGAGGGGGCGGAACCCCTGGACGTGGAGTCTCCAGTTATCCCCATGGGTATGGTGGAGGCAGAGGTCATTCTTCCGCTGCAGGTGTCCGGGCGTTACGCAACCTTGTGCTACTTTTTGCAGGATCTTTGGTTTCCCAAGGGTACGTCAGGCGGGGTAATTCAATGGGTGAAGCAGTGGATGACCAACTTCTATTTTCAGGAAGGGCAGCTGTGGCAGTGGAGTACCCCAGTGCCTTTGGTGGTTGCAACATCAAGTAAGGACCAGGAAATGATCCTGAGGTGTCTTCACAACAACCTTGGGCACCGGGGCAAGATAAAAACGCAGAGGCAGGTGAAAGCAAGGTTCTGGTGGCCAGGGGTGGTGCGCGTGGTGCGTGAATGGGTGAATTCTTGTGAAGCTTGTCAGCGGCGGATCTCTAGGCTGGCCAGGTAGGTTGGTCACCCTACGGGGGAGGACCCGTTGTTTGGGCGGGTCTCCCTTGACATAGTCCACATAAAGGAGGGAAAGTTCGCGTACCTGCTGGTTGCGCGGGACAATCTATCATGTTGGGTTGAGGCTTGTCCTCTGGTGAAGTTGTTGGCAGAGAAGGTTGCTCAGTTTCTAAAGGAAGATTGGTTTGTGCAGTACGGTTTGCTTTGACTGGTCACCGTTGACGGAGGCACAGAGTTTCAGGGTTTTCCAATGACGCTGGTCCCAAATTGTTGAGCTAAGTTTGGGCGGGTCACAGAGTACTATCCAGAGGGCTCCGGGTTGATTGAATGGGGTAATAAGCCTATCAAGGACACCCTGGTAAAAATCTGCAGTGATGACGGCAAGACGTGGCAGGAGGCCCTTCTGGCGGTCCTCTTTGCAGACAGGATCTTGGTCAAGCGCTCAACGGGCTACTTGCCTTACAAACTTCTCTACGGACAGCGTCCAGTGCTTACGGTGGACATTGAGCTGGAAACCTTCTTGGGCGTGGACTGGTGGAAGGTGAAGACCTCCGCAGAGCTCATGGAGGCGCGCACCAAACAGCTTCTCCAATGGGACAAGCCCCTGGCAAAGGCCGCGGAAAGGTTGCGCAAGACTAGGACGGCGTTGGTCTGCTATTGGGACAAGCGTTGTTCCCATTGCCTCTGGGATCCGTTGCGGAAGGGGTACTTGGTCTTGCTTTAAAACCGGAGTCTGGAGTCCCAGTGGGGTAAGCTTTTTTCCAACCAATGGAACGGCCCCTTCTGGGTGGCATCCAAGTTTTAGGGTGGGATTTATTAGCTTGAGGAATTGGACTGGGCACCGCTCAAACGGAAGGCCGCGGCTTTGCACCTAAAACGCTTCTTTGCACGCAGCTTCACCTCCTTTGACAAAACGGCCGGCAATGGCGCGGATGCTGGGAACAGCGCGGGTGTTTCAGGATTGGTACATCGATCAGGCTCTTTGGCTGAAGAGGAGCCCATGCACAAAGCGCCGCTTTGAAGGAGCAAGAGGCTACAAACAGCTGGGGACAGCCATCAAGCTGGGGGTGTAATTGAGTAGGGTTAAAGGTTGTTTGGTGAGGGGGTGCTCTAGCTGGTTCACAGCCCGAATAACTAGACACCCCAGAATGTGTGTTTTCTTATTTCTTTAATACAATGCTTTGCAAGTTGGCACTGGTTTTGGTTATGATTGGTTGCAGTAACGCGGGTGCAGCGCAAGCCGGGTCCGTAAACGCAAGGACAAGCCCCCCGGCTGGTTAATGAGGGACAAGTAGCAGAGGCCCAGTGCTAGCAAAAAAAAAAACTTTTTCTGTTTGGGTTTGTGTTGAAACCTGCGCGGTCATGAAAAATTTCACCAATTGGTGACATCCATCTTCCCTTTTGTCTCTTCAGTCTCTCCAATCCACTCCTCCTCTCCTTCTTCTCTTTTCTTTTTCCTATCAATATTTGTACCTTTTTATCAACTCAGTTTTTCCTTACTGGACCGTCAGACCAAGAACAACTCCTCCTTGTCCTCCTCCTCTTCAAATCAATTCTTCAAGAGATTCACCTTCATATATTCTCTCTTGTGATTGACAAAGCGCATCTTCTGGTTATTTGGTATGAAGCCAAATCTGTTTTTCCTCTGCTCCTCCTGTTGTTCTCTTTCTTGCCTCTTTCCTCAAACTCTTTCTTTGACTAACCTTGTTCTTTTTGTTCTTCAGAGGAGATAAACTAAGATTTCATTTTAATCTTGTTTCTCCTTGGTCCTCATCATCTTGGTTCTATCTCTTAAGAAATAATCAATCTTTCATTACAATTAACAGTTGAAATTACCAATCAGGTTGAACTGATTGTCCCACCTCAATAAAAATGAACCAAGATGATCTTCAGTCAAATGATCCCCTTCTCCAAACAATCTTAAAGACAGCCATAGAATCCATTCCCATGCTTACCATGGAAAACTTTTTGCTATGGAGAAATTGGGTTGAAAAAATGCTTGAAATTTGAGGAACTCGCACTACTCTCTGCTCAGATGACCTTCCTTTCTCCTTCAAAGATTGAGATTTACATTTGATCCATCCTCACCTCTAAAATTAACCCTTCTTTAAATGCTAATTTCATCACTTTTGAAAACAAAAAAATGCAAAGCTTATCTGGAAGGCCATCATTTGACACTTTGCCTCATCAGAGTCCTCTAACCAAGCTTGTGTCTTTGACAACCTTCAAGATCTCAATTTCAATCTTAACGATATTCCAAACTTTATCACCTTGGCCAAGATTGCCATTAGGTGGCTCCATGAAGTCAGCATTGTTCTACCTAGAGACATAATTGCCTATATGCCTCTTCATAAACTTCCCAATAACCTTAAGTTTGTTAAGCAACAGATCACTCATGCAGGAACAGACATTACCCATGGATTGGTACTTGGCCACCTACAAATATTTGCCAACAATCTTGGAAATAAGGAAGAAAACAAGGTCACCCTCACTGCCGTTCAAACCCAAAGCAAAAGGATGCCCACTCTCAGATGCACCGGAGGCAAACACAACCAAAATTCCCACCATTCTTTAATGAACTGTTGGGCGCTCCATCCCGAGCTTTGCAAAGAATACCTTAAAAGAAAGAATACAGACAATAAGGGTCTTGCTGTCAGTTTTTTTTTCTCAAAAACCAACTCTCTTCACAAGACCAACATTGTTCTTGACTCCAGATCTTCTTCTCACATGTTTTGTGATCCTGACGCCTTTGTGAAAATCAAATATAAAGAAATAGGCATTGTTAAAACCGGATCATCCAATGAAACCCTAAACATTGTTGGAATTGGGATGGTCAACATCAAAGGAAAGGAAGAATCTCTTACTCTAAAGAATGCTTTTCTTGTTCCCAATCTTTCTTCCAATCTCCTGTCTGTCAGGTGTCTTCTGTTAGATGGTTACAATGTCTCCTTCAAGAAGAACTCCTTCCATATTCTTAAGAATAATCTTACTTTCCTAGAAGGGAGGTATCTGAATAAAATTCCTATCATCCAACTCCCAAAACTAAGACTTGAATGTCATCTCTCCAATAGGGAGTACATCCATAAATCTCTTGGTCATTCCAGCTAAAGTCAGATTAGAAATAAACTCAATATTCCTATCAAACTAGACTCCAAATGTAAATCCTGTGCCCTTTGAAAGATTACCAGAGGATCCTTCAGAAATAAACACTCAGTGGCTGACCACCCTTTTCAAGAACTGCATCTTGATCTAATGGGTCCCATTTATCCGCCCTCTGCTTGAGGCCACAGATACATTCTCACTGTTGTTGACAGCAATACTAGGTATTGCACTGCCATTCCCTGCATCTCTAAGAGCAACGTTCCCAAAACCTTAGAAAGTATCATTGAGCTCAAAAGTAAATGCTTCGGCTACTTCCCCTCCATTATACACTCCAATAGAGGAACTGAATTTTTTAATAAGAATCTTAAACTCTTCTGTGAGAGCAATACCATGAGAACAAGAACCTCAGATCCATACACACCTGAACAAAATGGTCTAGCCAAACGCTTCAACAGAACCATCCTGGAATGTCTTTGAACTATTCTCATTGACTCTGGCATCAAGATATCTCTCTTTCATGAAGTCCTAAAGGCTGGAACTCTTATTCTTAACCAATTTCCCCCACGTAAAAGCAAGAAATCACCCTTTGAAAACTTCAAAAATTGGAGTATACCCTTGAATTTCTTCAAACACTGAGGCATCAACTCTGTTAATCTCTCATCCCCTTCTTCTCTTCTAACTAAACTTGATCCAAAAGGTATCTCTGGAATAATCATTGGCTACAACAACAAACTCCACTCCTATCAAATTCTCACTGAAGACAATTGCATTATCTCATCCAAACACGTCAGGTTTCTTGACTTTCCTTCTCAGACCAAATCCAAACAGGATGTTTCAGATTGGACTCCTAATCTTCTTGATATAGCCAAAGAACCCAAAACTTCCAAAGTCAATTGCAATCTGAACAGGGAACCTCTCTCAATTTCCCCTGACTCTTATGTTTCAGCAGACACCACTGATGACCCCTTTGTATCCTTTGATGACCCTCAAAACACAGAATTGGACTCACCTGATCCAGAAAACACCCCTCCAGTAGAACCTACATCCACTTACAACATAACAGAAAGAACAGACAAAATTAAACCAGCCAAATACAATTATCTCTGCAAATCAGATAACAAACACAAGGACGCAATTGATGCTGAATTTGAATCCATCAAAGAAAAGGGAGTGTGGGAAGACTACAACAAGATTCCCAACAGATACCTTACCATCAATCTTATTCTCAAAACCAAACCAGCCACCAACTTCTCCCCGGAAAGAAAAAAGGCTTGTCTCTGTATTTGAGGATTCCAACAGGAAGAAGGAATTGACTACTTCAAAACCTTTTCTCCCACCGGCAAATTCTCATCTCTGCTGGATTTACTAAAGCTTGAAGTAGACAAAAAGTTCCCCAACAGACAATTTGACTTCAAGGCCGCCTTACTATACGCACCTCTGTCCAAAGACATATTCATTAGAACTCCCTCCCAATCCAAACGCAAGTCACCCTTCCTCAAACTGAACAAATCCCTCTACGGTCTCAAACAGGCTCCTGCCAACTGCTATGAAAACCTTGTAAAATGGCTCAATCTTATTAAATTTTTCCCCTCCAAATCAGATCCCTTTCTTTTTATTAAAGAAGATTGATCCGCATTTCTATTTTTTCACGTTGACAATCTAGTAGTTGTTGGTGACGTAGTCAATTTTGAAGATCAATTCCTCAAAAGATTTCCCAAATCATCAGCTCAATCCCCAGACACTCTCTGCGGCATGATAGTCTCCATAAATTCGGATTGCATTATCCTCAACCAAAAGAAACTGATAGAAAAAGGACTATCTCTTCTCAATCTCGACAAGTACAAGCCTGTGTCAACTCCTCTCACTCCAAAAGTTAAGCTTCAGCCTTCCTGATCTGAAGAAATTGAGGAATTCCAGAGACTGAACATTAATTACAGATCATTCATAGGAATCCTCAATTTTCTTGCCTGCAGGACTAGACCAGATCTTGCCACTGCTGTATCCATACTTTCACAATTTAATAACAATCCCAACATCAATCACTAGACAGAAGTCATCAACGTATCTAAGTATCTCAAAGGATCAATTCATCTGGGATTCATCCTGAAACCTAACCTCCTAATTCCTGACCATATCCAATACTATAGCAATGCTACCTGGGGGGATGAAATTATCACAAGAAAATCCAGAAGCGGGTACTTATGTTTCTGGCGAGGCTGTCTGTTGTCCTGGTGCAGCAGCAGTCAGAAGAAAATCTCTCTCTCCTTGACCAAAGCTGAACTCTGTGCTCTTTCTGACGCTTGCCAGCAAAATCAATGGATGGTTCATCTCATCAAAGAACTGTGGGTTATTTCCCTGAAACCCTCAAATTTTAAGATTGGAAATGAGGGTCTACTTGACAAGATCAAACATTTTGGTCATAACTTGAAGACAAAACACATTGAAATCAAAGCCAAGAAAATCAGAGAACTCTTCAAGGAAAATATAATCATGGTTAATCCAGTAAAATCCAGAGAGATGATAGCCAACTGTCTAACTAAAGCTTGTAACAACATTTCTCTTCAATCACTGATTGATCTTTTCTCAATTCTCCTTCATCCAAATAATGGGGGGTGTTGAAACCTGCGCGCTTGTGAAACATGTCAACAATTGGTGACATCCATCTTCCCTTTTGTCTCTTCAGTCTCTCCAATCCACTCCTCCTCTCCTTCTTCTCTTTTCTTTTTCCTATCAATATTTCTACCTTTTGATCAACTCAATTTTTCCTTACTGGACCGTCAGACCAAGAACAACTCCTCCTTGTCCTCCTCCTCTTCAAATCAATTCTTCAAGAGCTTCACCTTCATATATTCTCTCTTGTGATTGACAAAGCGCATCTTCTGGTTGTTTGGTATGAAGCCAAATCTGTTTTTCCTCTGCTCCTCCTGTTGTTCTCTTTCTTGCCTCTTTCCTCAAACTCTTTCATTGACTAACATTGTTTATTTTGTTCTTCAGAGGAGATAACCTCAGATGACATTTAAATCTTGTGGTTCCTTGGTCCTCATCCTCTTGGTTCTATCTCTTGAGAAATAATTGATCTTTCATTAGTTTGGTTCCCTTTTTGGGTTTGGTTCTTTTCTCTGTCTTCCCTTTATCAGTTGTATTCTCCTACAGTGTTGTGGAGACTCCTTTGGGATTGGGTAAAAAAGTAGCAAATAGCTTGCTGGCAGTCACTTGAGGGGGAATTTAGTATTGCAACTACAAATAAGATAGAGGAATACTAAGGGTGGTTTTGAATTGCCTGCCCCTCTGAGTACTATAGTTCTCTCACAATAATGAAAGAAAAAGAGAAATGGTGGCTGATTTTCAAATAGAGTTGCTACTATAGTAGTCTCTATCAGACCTAGGATCAATTTATTCAAGCTTGATAAGGAAGAAATGATGGAACATATAGGTGAACTGGTGAATAGAAGCTGAGTAAGGGAAAATTCCTTTCTCCAGTCTTTTCCTTTATATATTTTTACATTTATTTTATTGGTTACTGATTGATACTCCTTTGGTGATACAGGTGATGATTTGAATAAAGCTTGAAATGGTTGGGCCTATAGTTGATGACTGATGATGATGTTTGATGATGATGATGATTGATGAAGTAGGTGATGATGATGGATGATGATGGTCAAGGTAGGTGATGCTGATGACTGATGATGGTCAAGGTAGGTGATGATGATGGATGATGATGATGATGATGATGGATGATGGTCAAGGTAGGTGATGTTGATGATGAATGGTGATGATGATGATGACCAATGATGATGATGCTAGGTGATGATGATGACTGATGATGATGATTGTAGGTGATGATGATTACTGATGATGATGATGATGGTAGGTGATGATGTTCAGGTTATGGGCACATGGTGGTGATGTTCACAGGTATGGGTTATGGAGTAAATAATGGTGGTGGTGGATGGTCAAAAGTATGGGTTATTGGATTGGGTCATGGTCAAAAGTATGTGTTGATGATGGTGATGGTGATGGTGATGGTTGATGGTGATGATGATGGTGATGGTGATGGTGATGATATGGGATATGGTATTGGTGATGATGATAGTATGGGTTATGGGATAATGGTTGAGGGTAGTAAAGTATGGGTTAAGGGTGCCTAAGAGGCATGGTGGTCCCTTGGAGGGAAGGATGGGGGGAACTGATGATGGGACCTGGATGGGGGAGAGAGGCCCTCTATTTATAGAAAATCCTGCCCTCAGGGCTGCCCCTGAGGGTTTCCCTGGTACAGTGAATACAGTTCATGAGGCATTTTTGCTGGTCAGAGGAGGAGGCTGTGCAGGATCTACATGCATGTACACCCTTGCATGCATTGCTGTGCTGCATTGATACAGGTGCCCCCTGCATAAATTAATTCTGTATAGTGTCCTGTATGATGCTTTACAGCCTCTGCATGCAGTGTCTTTCATATATTGCTTTGTATACAGGTGATTTGTTTGGTTCTCCATGCAGTGCCTTGCATATATTGTTTCTGTATTATGTCCTGTGTGATTCTGTACAGCCTCTGGATGCAGTTTCTTGCATATATTGCTGTGTATAAAGGTGATTTGTTTGGTTCTTCATGCAGTGTCTTGCTTATATTGCTTTTTATACAGGTGGTTTGTTTGGTTCTTCATGCAGTGCCTTGCATATATTAATTATGTATACTGCTGCAGGTTTTTTTGGTGCTGTATGGTGGTACTGTAAGGGGTATGTACTTGAAAGAATCCAGGGTATGTCCATGAACCTTCACTGGTCTGTGACACCTGGTAGGGGTATGGGTAGGCCAGGGTGGATTTAAGCTGTATCTTCTAAACCATGAGAGATAGAGGGGTACTTTGGCTGAGTGACTAGGGGTTACTTTTGGTGTAGAATCCATTTTTGAGGTCTTTTTGATTTTCCAAGCTGTCCTTGTACTAGAAAAGTGAGTCTGATGGCCATAGGTTAGGTTTTAGAGCACCACAGCGTAATGGGTGTGGAGTATGCGTGGGACACGTACGGGACAGGTCTGATTTGGTGAGGGGGTGTTCTAGCCGGTTCACAGCCGGAACAGCTAGACACCCCAGAGTCTTTGTTTCCTCAAATTCTTTTCCTTTCTTGGATGACTGTGTGCGCGCGCTGGTGAGGGGTGGTTGTGTTTGTTGCAGGTTTGGTACGGGGAACTGTGTGGCAGTTTGGCTGGGGCAGTCCAGGTACCTTCCGGGGAACTTTGTTGGCTCAGGACGCGGGTGCAGATCTCAATCCCACTCTCATTCTCACCAGGAAGCGGGAACCAATTTCAATCTTGCTCTCAAACTCACTCAGGAAGCAGGGATTTGTCCGCAGGACAACCTGCTGGGAAAGGACGTGTTAAGTATTTAATGGAAGAGTGGAGTAATAACAGTGTCTGCGCAGGGACAAAACCATGAGGATGTGGATGCTGTAATTCAAGAGTAAAAAAACATCATTGAGTAGTCTTTCTCTTGAGTTCTGCACTCAACAGAAATCATCAGAATCACAAAACCCCATAATCTCAGAATCTGACCACATAGAAACCACAACAACTCCTTCTCTCTTCAATCTACACCATCCATCGACTCCTACCCTCATTCATTCTTTTTCCTTTTCTTTATTCTCTCATCTTCTCTCAACACCTCCATCTTTGATCCCTCATTCATGATCCATGTGCCCGGTGAGATCCCAGATTATTCTATCCTCATGATATATCTTGATTGTGATCCCAAATTACAAAAACTCCTCATTTCTCAGTCTCATCTCACAATACTCTCCCAATGCTTCTTTGATCCTCATTTCCACTAATTTCAAGATCCTCAAAGCCTGATTTTCCATTTTCTAGCTCAATCAATCTCAATTATCTATTAAGACACGCGCGCAGAAGACGTGTATTTCTCTCAACAAGGGAAGCGCGGTAAAAAGGGAATAAAACGCAAGAAAAGAGAAGGGGGAGGGGGGGCTGATGCGCCTAAGCCCTTCTCATGATTTCCTCCATGTCCGCCCGCAACAACGCCAGTAAGGCCCGGAAAGATGCCAAGAGCTTGGGCCAGGATTCAAAGGATTGGGCGCTGGGGGTTGCTAGGAAGTTGTGGAGCATCGTGGTTGACCTCTCAGCAAAGATTTTGAATCCAGCCGCTGGGAGTGCCAAAAAAACGGGAATTTCCGGGATCTTGGGTGGGCTGGGAGGAGGCGGGACCAGTGAGGTGGGGATTTACGGAGGACCATCTGGGGGGCTTGGTCCAACAGGAGGCAACAACGGGACAACAATGGGTGATGAAGGGGGTGGAGGGGAGCCTTGCGGAGCCGGGGAAGGGGCTGGGGCAGGAGCCGGGGAAGGGGCCAAAGGAGGAGCAGGGGCAGGGGCTGGAGGAGGAGCCAGGGCAGGGGGCGGAGTAGGAGCTTGAGGAGGAGCTGCGTAATGTTGAAGGATTTCATTGATACGCGGGTCCCTCTTGCCTTGCGTAACCCGGACGCGGTCCGCCCAGAATCAAATAGCCACTCAGTAAGCCGCAAAGTTTGGGAAGTCCTTCTTCCGGGGAGGTCCCGCGCGGCGGAATTGCAAAGAGGAATCACAGATCAAGCTTGGGGCTGAACTTCCATGGGGTGATCCGGGCGGAGTCCACAAGTCATCCGAGATGGTTTCATTGTCCAATACCACAAAGGGGTCTGGACGGGCCATCTTGCGGGGGCGGGAATGGGAGCCAGATTGAGGGGGGGGCTGGGGCATTCCCGCACTAAGCAAGCAGCAATGGTGGCCACGAAGGCAAGCGCTGCAGCAATGTCAACCAGGAGCAATCAAACATGCGTGCCTGTTCCAGGAGCAGAAATTGCAGGGGATCATAGGGTTGTCAAAAGGTGTAAGGAGGGGCGGGGCTAGTAGCTGGGGTGGACTGGGAGGAGTAAGGGGGGGTGTTCTGTTAGCAGGTGGGGTTGAGGTAGTGATGGAAGGACCTCTGGGGACAGAACTCAACTTTGGGGGGGGATGTGGTGTTGTATTTATAACCTTGGATTGGGAGCTGCATTGCGGGCTGCGCGCTGTGGAAACTAAAGTGACAACACCCCTTAAGTTGTCCTTGAGTTCCGGAAGTTATTGATCAAAGCGTCTGTAAGGAGATAGGATGCAGCCTTTCAAGAGAGAGAGAGAGAGAGAGAGAGCGAGGGATAGAGTGATAATAAGATGAATTCCTTCCTTTCCAATCCAATCCAATCTGATGCCATAAAAAGTGATAGTCCAATCCTCCCCTCCGTGAAGTGAAGTGCTCCTCCTACAACCCGGAGTTGAGAGTGAAGTATTTAAGTCCTCCCTCTCAACCCTAACCTAATTACAACCACAAGTAAGCAAGAATGATGAAATACAACCGCTAACCACAGAACCCTAGCCCAACCCTACCCCCCCAACCCATGCCCCTCAATATCAATGTACGCCCGGTTTGCCCACCCGCGCGCGTCTGCCCAACAACCCGTTCCAGGTATCCGGGGCGTACCGCATGATCCAATCCGCGCGTCTTGCAATGCGCAATCTGCTTGATCAGCCCAAGCCGTCCAATCCACGTGAACCATCCAATCCGCGCAATCCTTCCGTTCCGCAATCTGTGCAACCCGTCCGTCTCCCGTCTCCAGGTGGTGAGCCCAACCCGACGGCTGCTGGGCCTACCTGACTGCTGCTGAGCCCGCAGCGCGGATAGCTGCGGCAAGGCCCTGCCCATTTCTGAGCATGCCGCCGCTGCTGAGCCCGCGGCTATTGCTGAGCGCGCCGCCCGCAGCCCTTTCCGGACTTGCGTCCATAAAAGAGCACCACATCTCCGCCCAACTTGAGTTCTGTCCCCAGAGATCTCCCACCATCTCACCTTCCTTAGTTGCACCCCCTCCCCCACTCGTCGCAACTACCCCACTCCTTGCCAGCAAGTACACTACCCCCCCTTCTCACTCCCTCTCCCCCATGGCGTCCTGCACCTATTGCAGCCGGAACGGCCTTGCCTTTCGGATCAATCCTGGCTTTTGCGCATGCATCCCTTGCAGCACTGGCCACCGCCGTTGCTTGCTGATTGATGGTATGCCGGGTGCTTGTCCCTGTTCCCAACCCCAACCCCAACCGCGCAAGAGGGTCCATGGCGACTTGTTTGTGGTTTTGAGCAACAAGGAAATTTCAAGCCACGAGTGGACCCCAACTGGCTCCCCCAACAACTCCCCGCCCCAGGCTCCTCCTGGCCCATCCTTGCACAAAAGCCATGACTTGGGCTCACCTTACCGTTTTTCTGGGCCTCCAAGACGGAGGGACTTCCCTAACTTTGCGGCGTATCAGAACGCGGCTCCAACCTGGGTGGCCCGTGTCCGCATCAACCAGCCCGCGATGGACCCCTGATTCTTCACTAGTCCGGCTGCTCCTCCTCCGCCTCCTCCACAACCAGTCCCGGCTCTGCATGCTTCACCCAAGCCAGCCCGTCAACCATCCCCAGCTCTGCGTTCCTCACCCAAGCCAGCCCGTCAACCGTCCCCTGTTGTGGTCCCTTCATCGCCCAAACAGGCTCCTGTCCCCGACGCTGCTACAGTCCCAGACCCCACTGCCCCGGCTAGTACTCCCAAGATCCCGGAAGTTATTCCAATTGTTCCGGCTGTCCCACTTGCAAGGTTTGACGCAATGGCAAACGACGCGGATGGACTCCTCCGCAGGTTCCTAGCCGCGCCGCATGGTCACAACGCCAACTCTCGGTGCAAACCTCTGGCCTCATTCCGCAACCTGGTTGCCGTGGCTCGCTCGGATGTGGTGAGGTCAATGAGAGCTGGACAAACTTGAAAGGATTGCCCCCCCTCCCTTCCTTTCTTATCCTTTCTCCTTTGTATTTAGCTCCTATACACAAAAAGACACCTGTTCTGCGCGATTGAGTAGCCTTTGGGCTTGTGAGTCCCTGAGAGAGAATAAGAACCGCGCGCAAGATCCACGCCTTGGAGAGAGAAGATCCGCGCCAGTGAGAAATTGGCAAGAAATCCGCGCCAGTGAGAGTATCCGCAAGAGTAAATGGGGAGACCTTGGCGCGCAAGCATGCATACACAATCCTTGAGAGAGACAGGAAGAGAAAAGAAAAGAAAAAAAGAAAAGGAATAATGAATAGATAAGAAGGAACAAGAGCTTGTTTTTTTTTTGGAGCCTGCGTCCTGCGTCCCAACTCTGACCTTCCACATCTGCGCTAGCTCCCCCCCAACTTTGCTGCTGTCCCCAGCCGACCCCACCCTCTATACCCATCGCCAGATCCGTGGCGCGTTGCCTCAACCAATCCTGCCAGGGCCTTGTTTGCAAATTGTTGTCCCAAACCGCCTAGGTGCACCTCCCACCACCAAGACCCTCCTGCATCCTTTGAGATTCAAGCCCATCCGCGCTCAAAACCCAAACAAAAGCAAACACCCCCAGATGTCCTTACCACGGCCCGCTGTGGAGGAGGAAAGAGGCTTCAAAACCCTTTCAATCCCAGCCCTCTCCTCCCCCATCCCACCCACACAACATTTCTCGCCCTTTGCAGTTTTTGCGGCCTTGTTCTCCCCTCCAGAAATTTCTGACAGCTCCCTGCCTGCCAGACCGCGCATGACCATTTGATCCTTCCGCTCCGCCCCACTGTCTGTCCATTCCACGCCCGTCCTTTTGGTTGCTGCCACTACCCTTTCCGAATGCGCGCTCCCCGCCGTTGAAGAGGTCCAGCTCGGGTTGTGATTCTCCAACGCGTGGTCCGTCTCTTCTGCCGCCACGTGTACCTTCTTTGCAAGATCTGTCCGCCGCTTGCCAATTCCCAAACCGCACAGAGCATCCATTTCCCGTTCCGTCGTCCTTGCCCGCTTCCTGTCAGTAGGCCGCACCGCTTCCTTCAAGTCCCGCATCCCCAGCACTTACTTAGCCCCCACTGGGGAAACCAATTCCGCGTTCAAATCCGCTGTCCGGTCCCTTTGTCCCGTCCCCCAACGGTTGTTGTCCTTCCCATTTTCACACATGCGGGGCCCAACTCGCTGGGAGACTGAATACTCTCCAGATAGGCCTTGAGGCCCCTTGCCAACTCTGCAATTTTGCTAGCCCAAGAGATGGTTGCCGGCAGTGGGGCCAGAACGCACACTGCCCTATAATACAGCTCCACGTAATCCAATTCTGCTTGCAACCAGATCCCACTGCGCGCGCCTGCCTTGTAATCCAATTCCGCGGATGGCTTGAGATTGTCCTTCCGAAATCAAGAACCGCGCCTCCCCCATCATGCCAGCATGTCCTCCTTCAGTGCCAGCCAATCCAGGTTCAGGTAGCCCCCCATCTCCTCTACGTCCCGACGCGCTTCTGCGTCCTTGATGAACAGGACAACATGGCGCGCCTTCTCAAAATCCAAAACGCCTTCAGAGTCCGCAATCATTTCATAGCGTGAGATGAATCGCTCCACTTCCGCAATGTTGAGTCAAATATGCGGGTAAATCCATGGGGTAGCGCGGAAGCCGTGGGATGAGGAAGGAAGAGAAGCGGCTGTTGGTAGCATCCATGAGTACCTTTGAGAGACTTGGAAAAAAGATCTTTCCCGGACAGACCCCCAGATCTGGAAACTAAAGTGGCAACACCCCTTAAGTGGTCCTTGAGTTCTGGAAGTTATTGATCAAAGGGTCTGTAAGGAGATTGGATGCAGCCGGTCAAGGGGGAGAGAGACAGAGAGAGAGAGAGAAAGGGATAGGGTGATAATAAGATGAATTCCTTCCTTTCCAATCCAATCCAATCTGATGCCATAAAAAGTGATAGTCCAATCCTCCCCTCCGTGAAGTGAAGTGCTCCTCCTAAAACCCAGAGTTGAGAGTGAAGTATTTAAGTCCTCCCTCTCAACCCTAACATAACTACAACCACAAGTAAGCAAGAATGATGAAATACAACCTCTAAGCACAGAACCCTAGCCCAACCCTACCCCTCCAACCCATGCCCCTCAATATCAACGTACGCCCGGTTTTCCCGCCCGGGCGCGTCCGCCCGACAACCCGTTCCAGGTATCTGGGGCATACCGCGTGATCCAATCCACGCGTCTTTCAATGCGCAATCTGCTTGATCCACCCAAGCCGTCCAATCCGCGTGAGCCTTCCGATCCGCGCAATCCTTCCGTTCCGCAATCTGTGCAACCCGTCTGTCTCCCGTCTCCAGGTGGTGAGCCCAACCCGACGGCTGCTGGGCCTACCTGACTGCTGCTGAGCCGGCAGCGCGGATAGCTGCGGCAAGGCCCTGCCCATTGCTGAGCGTGCCGCCGGTGCTGAGCCTGCATCTTTTGCTGAGCGCGCCGCCCGCAGCCCTTTCCCAACTCGCGTCTGTCCCAATGTTCCCTTCAATATTGAAGCATTAATATATTCAAAACCCGAAAACTAAACAAGATTGTTAGAAAAGTTACATTGATATCACAACTGGGGTTCAGGGATGCTCATACCCAAGCTATAGTAGATGAAGAGACTCAAGGGCACATAGAGATAGGAGATGTTCAGCAGGCAACGACGGTTTGAGCTAATAAGGACGTTGTAACTAATGAAGAGATTTTAGCGTAGATGAGAAGATTAGAAAACTTTAATGCTACTGGGTTAGCAGCAGCTTATCGCACCAAATTATCCAATGTTGAGCACGGTGGCCAAAACCTTCTGATTGAAGTCCTTGTCGCTGATACTTTAGGTTAAGTTGTGGGTTCATTTCACTCGGCATGCAGGTGCGGGTCTCAATCAGACCTGTGTGGATACTCCCAATCTACCTTTGCTTCAAGCTACTCCAACTTTCACGCAGTTGTCTAGTAGATCTCTTAATCGGGAAAGGTGGGAGTTAGCTCATTGACTCCACCTCATAACATCTTTCTCTCACCTCCCAACACCTCACTCCCGCATCATGATTGTCATAACCACCATTGTCCTCACAATCTCTTCTTCCATCTCTATCCTCTCATCCTGCTTCTTGCCCTTTTGCCTTGAGTAACTCATCAAGCCCTGTCTGCGTGCCCGGTGAGACATTCACAACTTTCCATAAGCTCTCATTTCTTTCCTCGTATTGAACTCTTTTGTTCTTCTCATGACTCCTTCAGCCTTTTCTCTATATTGTCACCACTGTCCTTCCTCTTGAAACCTCAACTCCTCGACTGGAACCTTGATCTCAACGCCTTGACCACTCAACTGCCATGTTCCCAATGTCTGTTTCCTATCCTTGATTATTCTTGTTTTGTGCTCTTGTTGATTTTTGTCATTGGATCCAGTTCCCAGTTTTTAGTATAATCAATTTGTCAATTTAACACGGTTAAAAGCCAAAGGGGGCTCTCTCAAACATTTCCCCTCAAATCTCTCAAATCAAAGTATAACTGGGAAACAATGGCTGGCTCAATTTCTGAAGGGTTCAGGCAGGCGATGTTGAAAACCGCTCTTGATAAAATTCCTAGACTTAGCGAGGACAACTATGGCGTGTGGAAAGACAAGATGGATGCCATCTTGGATGTTCGCAGATGTTCAATTTCTATCAACAATGACTCTTCTGTTTTGGAGTCAGACGTCAACAATGAAATCAAACTTCTCATCATTTCTTGACTTGAACCTTCAACCCACGACAACATTGTCACTCCCGATAACAAGAACTCCGCTAAACTCTTGTGGAAGGCCATTATCAATAAATATGCCTCTCTGCAAGCGTCAAACCGGGCTAGGATCTTCACTGACTTTCTTTCCTTGTCATTTTCCCCGGATCAGATTGAAGATTTCATAACAAAGGCTAAAGTCTGTCTGAAGAAGATGTCAGAAGTCGGCATCATCCTACCTAACAACATCCTGGCTTACCATCTGCTATTCAAATTTCCTGAATCAATGAAAGACATCAAAGGCCAAATAATGCACACAGACAGAGAGTTGTCCTTCGAATACGTACTAAACCATCTCACTCAACTAAATAACGAATCTCAAGCTCAGACTACATGGGGAAACCAACTATCACGGACGGAAGTGGCCTTGATCAATTCAAAACCCAACCCCTCTGGTACTCACGACAAATCGGGAGAACGACGGAGATGCACTGAAGGCTTCCATAATCCCAGACAAGAAAAGCACCACTCCGCAGACAATTGTTGGCACTTACACCCTGAAGTAGCTCCCAAGTGGTGGCGAGAAGAACAGGCCAAGTGGAAATCGCGGAAGACCCACTCCAAATCAAATCCAGTCGCCCACTATCTCGCGTTACTCTCTATGTGGATTGACCACAGAGATCCCAAGTCAAGGTTCATTCTTGACAGCGGAGCTTCCACTCATATGATCAACAACAGCCTTTACGTCTTGGATATGGCTCTGTGTAATAGCGAATCCATCAAAACTGGCAAGTAGGGGGCTGAACTTGAGATCAAGGGCAGAGGCATGGTCCGGCTTGTTTGGGATGGCTTCACCCTCAAACTGTCTAACGTGTTCTATGTGCCAAACCTGGTCATCAACCTGGTAAGCGCAGGAGCACTGAATCAATCAGGATGTGAGCTACAAGCAAGCAAAAACCAATTTGACGTCTCTAAGGATGGACGCAAGGTCTTTGGCGGCTCAATTGTGGACAACCTGTACACCTTGGAGACTCCCAAGTTTGATCTAGGACTTCTCAAGGGTCATTCAGCAAATGTTACTTGGACAGCAGAAGAGGAAATAATGGAAATACACCGCAACTACGTTCATGCCTCCATCTCAAGGTTGAAAAATGTCACAAAAAACATCTCAGCCAACATAAGGGACAACTTCGAGTGCATCCATTGCGTCAAAAGCAAAATAACAAAATCGCCGTTCAAAGGGACATCTCCCAAAGCAACGAGAGCATTCAAATGCATTCATCTCGACCTCATGGGACCGCTCAAACCTCAATCCAAGAGTGGTCACCGGTTCATACTTAGGCTAGTGGACAACGCAACGGGGTATATTGGAGCTTTTCCCTTACACTCCAAGGAAGAAACAGCCAAAATCATCATTGACGTGATCGAAAAAGAACACAGACGCCGAGGATACTATCCATTGCAAGTTTGCTCTGATGGTGGGTCGGAATTTGTCAACCAAAAACTACAGGCATTCTACGATAAAAACCACATAGCCCAAGTTGTCTCCGAACCGTACCACCCCGAGCACAATGGCAGAGCGGAAAGAGCGAACAGAACGATTGTAGAGTCCACAAGGACTATCCTTAAGGACGCTCGCATGCCGGCGAACCTGTGGCACGAGGTAATCAAATCTAGCGCTCTGATGCTCAACCAAATACCTAGGGACGACCAACCAGATTCCCCGTGGTCTCAAATACATGGGTACGCCCTACCTTCATCCTACCTCAGGCCAATTGGAAGTCCGTGCGTCTACCTGTTAACACAACGAGTACGAGGACTCAAGTTCAAGGAAAAAGGAGACGAGGGAATCTTAGTAGGCTTCAACCCAATCTTCCGTTCCTATCGTATCCTTACTTAATCACACTCTATCATTTGCTCAAAGCACGTACAATTCTTAAAAATGCCGACTCCTCAAAATTCTGATCTGACAGTGGCCACGGACGACTGGATAGGAGAACCTCAGTGCAAGGATATGGGAGAAGATCACCATTGAGAAACTCCCCAGGAGAATAACCATTGGAGGAAAACTCCGGCGTTCACGGAGTACAGAGATGAGTTGGAAGATGACTCAAGCTCAGGCCCGGACGCCAACTCTTTATCAGATTGACAATCTTCTGACTCTGAGGATACGGAACCCACTCCTCACGTCAAGGCCCCAACCAACGTAGCACGGCCTCAGCCTCCAGCGGTGACCTCAGCAACGCGACCAACGAGAACTCTCAGAGATTGAGCTGCTCTCAAGCCTCCTCAACGTTACGTATTCTTCCACTATTACAAATCAAAGAGCTACGAAGATGATGTCCGCTGCGAGGAAAGCCAAAAATGGATTGAGGCGCTGGACGGAGAGCTGGCTTCTATCAAATCTTTTGATGTATGGGAAGAATATGACGGACCTGAGCCACTAAACCCCTTACGGACGACTTGGATCTTCAAAATAAAAGAAAACTGTCATGGAGATCCGGTAAAGTATAAGGCAAGATTGTGCGTACAGGGATTCAATCAAATAGAAGGTATTGACTACTTTGAAACCTTTGCTCCGACAGGCAAACCGTCAACTCTTCGCCTACTACTGGTGTATGCTCTGAAAT
Source organism: Puccinia polysora (assembly GCA_025617555.3). Classification (NCBI taxonomy): domain Eukaryota; kingdom Fungi; phylum Basidiomycota; class Pucciniomycetes; order Pucciniales; family Pucciniaceae; genus Puccinia; species Puccinia polysora. The sequence continues at coordinate 51,204,486 of CM062623.1, forward strand.
CCTCACAGAAGATTTGTCAGTTTGATGTCAAAAGCGCATTCCTGCACTCGCCAATAGATGAAGAAGTAATTATCAGAACTCCCAAAGGTTCCAACCGGCCATCAAAATTTCTCAAACTCAAAAAGTCGCTGTATGGATTGAAACAATCACCCAAGAACTGGTACGGAACCTTGACAGAGTGGTTCAAGGAGATCGGATTCTATGAGTCAGCCTGCAATCCCTGCCTCTACCTGTCGGAAGACGGTAAGTCACGACTATTCTTCCATGTAGATGACTTGATCCTGGTTGGGGATGGTCAAGACTTTGAGTGGAAGTTCAAAGAAAAGTTCAAGGGGTTGACAAGCCAGGATCCAAATACTATCCTCGGGATGAAGATAGAAGTGGAGGGGGACAGGATTCTCCTCAGCCAACCAAATCACATCCAACATGGGCTTGAAGAATTGGGACTAATTGAAGCCAAAGACTCCTTGACACCTCTGACGCGCAATCTCCAACTCAAACTGGCTACCAATGAAGAGCACTCGAAATTTCGGGAATTGAACATCAACTATCGATTGGTGATTGGACTATTAAAACACATAGCCTGTTACACCAGGCCCAACGTTAGTTTTGCCGTCTCAAGTCTGGCTTGTTTCAACGTCAAACCCGGAATCATGCACTGGAACAAGTTGAAGAAAACCTGGAAATATCTAAAAACAACTCAGCATTACAAACTTGAACTCAAGCATGCTCCTAACGCTAATCCTCTGGAATTTTTCTCGGATGCATCCTGGGCGGATGAACCCAGTACTCGAAAGTCACAAACAGGCTACTTGTGCACGGTATTCGGCAGCTTAGTGTCCTGGAACAGTTGCAAGCAAAGGAACATCACCTGGTCATCCCTGATGCTGAATTAAACGCACTAGTGGACACCTATCACGAGGCTACATTGATCAAGGCGCTAGTGAATGACATCTTTGGCTTCTCATTAACAGTGATCCCCCTCAGAATTGACAACAGCGGACTGGACGACAAAATTTGCAAGTTCGGCTCGAACTCAAAGACCAGGCACTTGGACTTAAAGACAAAAGGAATGAGGGACGAACTTCAAGCTCAGCGGATCAAAATCAACCTCGTAAAATCATCTCAAATGCTAGCTGACGCCCTAACTAAGGCAGCCTCAGTGCAAAGTATTGCACTTATTTTTCCTTTCATTCACTCAGGCCACTCGTGATGTTTTCTTTTTTTTGTGATTTTCTTTTTTTTCTATCTTTTCTGCAGCCTTGGGTTGTAATTGCTAGGGTAATATCTCTCCGGGCATGGTGGGGTGTTAAGTTGTGGGGTCATTTCACTCGGCATGCAGGCACGGGTCTCAATCAGACCTGTGTGGATACTCCCAATCTACCTTTGCTTCAAACTACTCCAACTTTCACGCAGTTGTCTAGTAGATCTCTTAATTGGGAAAGGTGGGAGTTAGATCATCGACTCCACCTCATAACATCTTTCTCTCACCTCCCAACACCTCACTCCCACATCATGATTGTCATAACCACCATTGTCCTCACAATCTCTTCTTCCATCTCTATCCTCTCATCCTGCTTCTTGCCCTTTCGCCTCGAGTAACTCATCAAGCCCTGTCTGCGTGCCCGGTGAGACATTCGCAACTTTCCATCAGCTCTCATTTCTTTCCACGTATTGAACTCTTTTGTTCTTCTCATGACTGCTTCAGCCTTGTCTCTATATCATCACCACTGTCCTTCCTCCTGAAACCTCAACTCCTTGACTGGAACCTTGATCTCAACGCCTCGACCACTCAACTGCCATGTGCCCGATGTCTGTTTCCTATCCTTGATTATTCTTGTTTCGTGCTCTTGTTGATTGTTGTCATTGGCTCCAGTTCCCAGTTTTTAGTATAATCGATTCGTCAATTAAACACTTTATCTTGAGGATGATCCAAAGAAAAAAGAAAGAAGGTTGGCGCCCAGAAGAGATCTCTGTGAATCCTGAGAGCGCAATACTTGAATAGACTGTGGCAGATCTATTTTGAATATGCAAAAGTGCCAAGGCCGTGTGGTGCATGCTCAAAGTGACAGACACGCATATTCTCCGAGTGACTGTCGCGCATCTTGCGTAGAAGAACAAATAAAATAAAATAATAAGAGAAAAGAGAAAAGAACAAATAAGATAGAAATGACAGGAACCGTGAGGCAGTGAGGACACGATGACATTCCAACACCCCCCCATAATTCGGTGTGTTGCAAGCTAAAAGCACCTGGAAGTTAAGAGATGTAACACTTGTTTATTTGCCGCTTTTGTGAGTGAGTTGGCAACCATTTCATCGGTAGCTATCAGATTTATTTGAATATTCCCAGAGTTGGATTGTTCCCTCAGCCACTTCATCTTCATGTCAATATATTTGGTTTTTGAATTGGACCCAAAATGTTCAATTTTATCAACTAATCCCTTATTGTCTGGGTAGAAGGTTGACGGCTGAATCTGGGAACCCCTCCAAAGGTCATTGATAATTGATTGAATCCATAACAATTCCTGTGCCCCATCTGTTAGAGCATTCAGTTCGGCCTCCATAGAGGAAAGCGTAATGTTGGCTTGTTTGCAACTTTTCCAGGAAACTGGAGACGATTTCCAAAAGAAAACAAAGCCAGTCTGAGACTTACGGCTGTGTGGATCTTCTGCGCAAGTCGAGTTGGTGAATACTTGTAGCCAAGTCGGTGCAGATGTATTGGGTTTCAGGGTAAGCGAAAAAGATGAGGTTCCCAACAGATATTTCCAGATGGGAAGGACCTCCTTCCAATGACACAGACCCAGATTTTGATTGAACTGTGACAGAATTGAGGATGAAGTGGCTATGTCTGGCCTCGTGCAAAACGCCAAATAATTCAGTAGGCCGGTATATTTCCGGTCATTTACTCCGAGTGTGTTAAATTCTGAGATATCTTCATCCGAAGCTGGAAGCAAACAAATTCCAGGAGTAAGAGGAGTGATAACTGGTTTGACATCCAATAACTTCAGTTCCTCTAAGGTTTTCTGAATTAGCTTAGTTTGATGTAACGTGATAGTGTCCTTTGTTTTGGAAAATTCCATACCAAGAATAGTATCAGGATTGTGCGCGGAGGAGCGTCAAATTTTGTTTAAGAACATTTCTTTGAACCATTCAACTTTTCCACTAACAATAAGATCATCGACATGAAAGAAAAAGGACAATTTTTGATCCTTGTGAGTGTAAAGACAAGGATTGGCATCAGATTTTTTGTATCCAATGTCTTCCAGCCACCCTGTGAGAGTCCTATACCAGTTCGAAGGCGCCTGTTGGAGACCGTAAAGTGACTTTTTAAGTTTTAAGAATTTTGACAATCTCGCACACTCCTTGGTTTTAAGAATGTAAATATTCTCATCCAGAGGAGCAAAGAGAAAATCCGCTTTGACATCAAATTGTCTGATTTTGAGGTTAAGATCTATACCACTCAACAAAAGGAGGAGGAGAGTTGTAAAATTCCCTGTGGGAGCATAGGTGTCCCCAAAATCTACCACCGGAGTTTGTAGATTCCCCATAATACATAGTTGTGAATTCCACCTTTCTGGAGACAGGCTGGTTGCTGGTTTTATTTTGTCAACCCACATCGTTCTGAGAAAGTGGGCTGGTTTGACGTCCGCGTTCTCCCAAATGTCTTGATTTTCAATCTTGTTGATCTCAATCTGTCGTTTGTTAGAGAAATCTGAGTCTTCTGCCTTTGCAATAGTACCGTAGGAATATTTAGGTGGTTTGACGGAGAACACACGCTTGCGTAAGTCGTACGTCCGTGAAGACCTGGTTTGAATCTCTTCAGTTGTGAAGAAAGATTCCAAGGGAGATGATACTTCACGTGTGTCACTGACTGGCGAATCTTCAGTAGGAGATGCGGAATCCGGAGTCAACTCAATATTCACATTGTCAAGAGAATCTTGTTTGTTAAACTCCATACACCAATCTCCAACTTTCACATCATTGATGGCTTTAGTCTTAAGATCCGAGTCAAACTTGAGTAAGGTTATGTGTTTGGTATCAATGACTTTATTGTTGGCGGTCAATATTTAGTAAGAGAGGAGGTTGTCGTTGTAACCCACCAACCTACCAACCAATCCACAAGGTTTGAGCTTTGAGAATGAAGGACAATCCTTAAGAATATAGCTCACCGGATTTCCTATGGTATGAAAGCAATTTATATTCAGTGTCTTTCCTTTGAACAATTCGTAAGGTGATTTCTTTGACTTGTGAGCGGGAAACTATATTGAGAGCTATTGCGCAGGATTTGATAATTATATTCCAAAATTGTTTGTTCAGTTGAGAGTCAAAGAGCACCGTCCTAAGAGATTCCAGGACAAGGCAATTGAATTGCTCCGCCAACCTGTTTTGTTGTGGTGTATAAGAATTGGGAAAGGATTTTCTAATCTTGTTTTCCTTGCAGTAGCTGGAAAGGCTTTGATTCCAGAATTCCATACCACGGTCTGAATGGATAATCATAGGTTTATAGTTGAAACGTTTGGATTTGACGTCAATAAGAAATTCCAATGTACTTGCAGGATTGCCTTTGCTTTTGATGGGTATAGCTGTGAAAAATCTGGTACAACTATCAACAACAGTCAAGAAGTAACAATCTCTGTTAATGCTCATAGGATGAATGGTTCCAACTAAATCGCAGTGCTGTTCCATAAAAGGTCTTTCAGCTTGGGTATGTTTATTGTTGAAGTGACTTCAACTGATTTTAGCAACTGCACACGCTTCACAAACAGATGGTTTCTTAATAGCTATACCAAGTTTTTGACAGATTCTTGCGTAACTAGCATGTCCTAGGGATTTATGTAGAATTTCATCACTTTTAAGAAGAGCAATCTGGGAAATTTTGTGGTTTGGGAAATGAACAATAGGTATATTGCAATCATAGACTCCAGACATTTTCCAATTGTTTTTCTGTAATACAAAATCGTCTTCCCTGAAATTAATGGTAAACCCATCTAGAAATAGGCATTGCATTGACAGTAGATTCACGGTGGAGTGAGTAGAGAAAAGTACGTTAGGAAGAATAACTTCCTGATTCAGATGATCAGAAAGATTTATCAAACCGATTCCTTCAAATTTGAGGGAATTCTTTCCTGAACTAGTTGAAATCAGTCTGGTCATCAATTGGTCTAGATGGGAAAAAAATTGAGAATCAGACACCATGTGTCTTGCTGATCCCAAATCAACCACAAAGTGGTCAGAAGAAAAAACTGAGCTGGTAAGGAAAGAGCTAACAGAAGTACCCTCCGACGTGGACTCCAACCCGTTCTTCTTTTTTCTAGGAAAAGATGGCTTATGATGTGGATATAATTTCCAACATCTTCCTTCCGGGTGAGCAGCCTTAGGGTTGTGCCATTTTTTGTCACAAGGCTTGATACTGGTGGTGAGGAACAAGACCAAACTTGAATTCTCTTTGAATTCATCTGTTGGTAAGTCTCTGTTCAAGAATCGATTGTTATTGAACATTTGTAAATGATCCAGGACTTGTTCCGGTGAGACCTTCTTATCCGAATGGGTTATTTGTTGAATCACTGTATCCATGCTTGCTGGAAACTTCTCCAGGATCAAATAAGCAATAATATCACTCGGAAGATTGATACCAACCTCGTGAAGTCTAGACAGTGCTGTTTTGGTCTTGGTAATGAATCCAGGTATATTTGCAAAAGTGAAAGGAGTCCAAAGGAATTCCTTAAAAATCCGGGCTTGGTTGGAAGCGTGATTAGAGGCAAAGTATTCATTGATATCCTCCCAAATCTGATGCGCGTCCTTCTTTTTGTCAGGATTAATAATATTGGCTTGAACGGTTGTGTTAAGTTTGGAGGTCAGGATGGTTTGGATTCTTACGTTTTTGCTATTGCTGAGTCCAATTGGATTGCCATTCACGTCCCTTTTTTCCTTAGTGAGGTTGGAGTATAGGTCTTCCTGCAGGTCCATCATGTTAACAACTTGATTTTGCCAGATCAAAAAATTGTCCAATGTCAAGAGTGGAACAGCCTCTATGGGGGTTTTAAAAATGGTAGCGATTAGTGAGTCTTTCATTGTTGAATTTCCTGGTTGATCACGATTTTGACTGTTAATCGTGTCCAACTGATCCCTTCAATATTGAAGCAGTAATATATTTAAAACCATAAAACTAAACAAAATGGTTAGACAAGTTAAATTGATATCACAACTGGAGTTCAGGGATGCTCATACCCAAGCTAGAGTAGATGAAGAGACTCAAGGGCACATAGAGATGGGAGATTTTCAGGAGGCAACCACTGTCTGAGCTAATAAGGACTTTGTAACTAATGAAGAGATTTGAGCGGAGATGAGAAGATTAGAAAACTTTAATGCTACTGGGTTAGCAGCATCTTATTGCACTGAATTATCCAATGTCAAGCACGGTGGCCAAAATCTTCTGATTGAAGTCCTCGTTGCTGATACTTGATGTTGAGGATGATCCAAAGAAAAGAGAAAGAAGGTTTGTGCCCAGAAGAGATCTCTGTGAGTCCTGAGAGTGCAATACTTGAATAGACTGTAGCAGATCTATATTGAATATGCAAAAGTGCCAAGGCCGTGTGGGGCGCGCTCAAAGTGACAGACGCGCATATTCTCTGAGTGACTGTTGCGCATCTTGCGTAGAAGAACAAATAAAATAAAATAATAAGGGAAAAGAGAAAAGAACAAATAAGATAGGAATGACAGGAACCGTGAGGCAGTGAGGACACCATGACATTCCAACAGTGTCCGTAAAAGAGCACCACAGCGCTCAGCAGTTGGGTAAGTTGGGTTCATTATCTGGGGTGCGCCCGGTCTCAGCAGTGCCTGCTGCGGGCTCAGCAGCAGCGGTTGAGGGATCAGCGGCAGGGATTGTGGGGCTTGGCACCAGGTGCGGGTTAAGCCTACTTTGGGGGGGGCGCCGGGCCGCAACCTGCCCAGGGAACATGGACCAAGTGATGGAGCCAGCCCAACCAAGCTTTCAGGGGGGCTAGTCCGGGAGGCGAGGGCGGGGCAATTGGGGGTTATACGCGCCGGGGAGGTTTGCGCAGGCATAAGCGCAGGCCGACTCACGGATTGTGTGATCTGTGGGCGCGCGCAGACGGATAAACCCTGGGGGCTCTGAGTAGGGCGCGGTGGAGAACTGCGCCATGAGAAGGAGGAAAAGCATACGTGATATCAAAGGGGAGGGTTTTGGACAGGGTGGGTGGTAAAGGGTAGAGTTAGGGTGGAGCTAGGGTTCTGTAATTGGTGTTATTTTTTCATCTATCTTGCTGCTTATGGTTGTACCTAGGTTAGGGTTGAGAGGGAGGACTCAAAAATACCTCACTCTCAACTCCGGGTTGGGGGGGAGGCCATCCAATTACCATACACATATCATATAGTTCATATCACCAGACCGCCAGGAAAGGGTATAAGAAGGATTGGAAGGAAGGAATTTATCTAATCATCACTCTCTCTATTCTTAAGCTCATTGCTTCCAATCTCCTTACAGATGCTTAGACCAATAACTTCTGGAACTTTAGGACAACTATGGGGGTATCACCGCTCTTGTTTCCACAGCGGTGATGATGTTATTTTGCCAGCTTGCAAAGTTGTTGGAACCAACTAACTTATCACAGTGGAGACCACAAGAATCCATCGAGTCAACCATGAAGGGGTTTGGAGAGATGGGGAGGTTTGAGGTTTTGCCTATGAGTAGGTCTCTGACCGTATTGCCACTTGAGGAGCAGGAATCAAAATATGACAAACAATTATTGCTTAAGGTAGTTTTAGCTGGTGATGGTGGTGGACAGAGTTGGATCCAATCTGGGAGATTAGATGGGGGAGCCACACTGGGTACTTGATTTAATCAGTGATTGTTGTTAAGCTCCTTTTCCTATTGAACCTACAGCTGGTGGTTATTCTGGGCTCATAACCTGCAAAGAGACACCAGCAAGTGACAAGGTTGAGGTTCAGGTCTTGGGACCACAAGGATACTTGAAACAAGATGGAGAAATGGAAAGTACCTAGGTTGGTGCGGTGAAAGAGGAATGAAGGACACAACAATGAGTGAGGAAAAGAGAAAGAGATGTACAGCAGGGCTAGAAATAGAAGTTGGGAACAAGCTCTTGGTTCAAACCTAATCTACTACTATTGTCAAGTTTGAGCTTGTGAAGTTAGGTTTTGGAGTCATTGCGGTTGCATCTTTCACTTTGTCAGACTGACATGTCCAAAACTCTACAATTTCTTCATCACTTTCCACCATGGCAGAAATGAAAGCCATGTTCAGAGGCGGGAACAGGCCCTCTTCAGTAATAACCCCCACTGTGGAAGCTTGGTTAACTGGGAAGCCTGCCAGGGGCTGAGTAGGCTTTCTGGCTGAGGATGGTGATTTCCGTGGAGTGTGTTGCTTGAACTCAGCTTGTTTTGGGGGAGTTGAAGGATTCAGTGATGGTGACAAACAATCCATCAAATGGGCCTGGGCAGGCTCCCGGTGTGGTGTTGTATTTATAACGTTGGATTGGGAGCTGTGTTACGGACTGCACGCTCAGCATTTGGGTTGGTCAGGCTCAGCATTTGGGGTGCGCCTGGTCTCAGCAGGGCCTGCTGCGGGTTCAGCAGCAGCGGTTGAGGGCTCAGAGGCAGGGATTGCAGGGCTCAGCACCAGGTGCGGGTCAGGCCTACTCTGGGGGGGGCGCCAGGCCGGGACCCGCCCAGGGAACGCGGACCAAGTGATGGAGCAGGCCCTACCAAGCTTGCGGGGGGATAGTCCGGAATGCAAGGGCGGGGAAATTGGGGGTTATACGCGCTGGGGAGTTTTGCCCGGGCATAAGCGTGGGCCAACTCACGGATTGTGGGATCCGCGGGCGCATGCGGACAGATAAACCTGGGGGGCTCCAAGTACGGCGTGGCTGAGGGCTGTGCAATGAGAAGGAAAAACAGGACGTACGTGATATCAAGGGGGAGGGTTTTGGACGGGGTGGGTGGTACGGGGTAGGGTTAGGGTGGAGCTAGTCAGCCATGGGGTGATCTGGGGGGAGTCCACAAGTCATCCAAGATGGTTTCATTGTCTGATACCACAAACAGGTCTGGACGGGCCCTCTTGCGGGGGCAGGAACGGGAGCCAGATTGAGGGGGAGGCTGGGGCATTCCCTCACTAAGGGAGCAGCGATGGTGGCCGCGACAGCCAGCGCTGCAGGCACGTCAACCAGGAGCAATCAAACATGCCTGCCGGTTCCGGGCGCAGAAATTGCAGGGGATCAAAGGGTTTTCAAAAGGTGTAAGGAGGGGCGGGGCTAGTAGCTGGGGTGGACTGGGAGGAGTAAGGGGGGGTGGTCTGGTAGCGCGGTAGGGTTGAGGTAGTGATGGTAGGACCTCTGGGGACAGAACTCAACTTGGGGGGGGATGTGGTGTTGTATTTATAGCCTTGGATTGGGAGCTGCCTTGCGGGCTGCGTGCTCAGAAGTTGGGTTGGTTGGGCTCAGCCTTTGGGGTGAGCGCGGTCTCAGCAGTGCCTTCTGGGGGCTCAGAAGAAGCGGTTGAGGGCTCAGGAGCAGGGATTTCCGGGCTCGGCACCAGGTGAGGGTTGGGCCTACTCTGGGGGGGAGCCAGGCCGCGACCGGCCCATGGAACACGGACCAAGTGATGGAGCCGGCCCAACCAAGCTTGCAGGAGGCTAGTCTGGGAGGCAAGGGCGGGGCAATTGGGGGTTATACGCGCTGGGGAGGTTTGCGCGGACATAAGCGCGGGCCAAATCACGGATTGCAGGATCCCCGGGTGCGTGCGGATGGATAAACACGGGGAGCTCCAAGTAGGGTGCGGCGGAGGGCCATGCCATAATAAGGATGAACTGGAAATATGTGAGATCAAAGGGGAGGGTTATGGACAGGGTGGGTAGTACGGGGTAGGGTTAGTGTGGAGCTAGGGTTCTGTACTTGTGGTTATGTTTTCATCTATCTTGCTGCTTGTGGTTGTACCCAGGTTAGGGTTGAGAGGGAGGACTCAAAAATGCATCACTCTCAACTCCGCTTTAAGGGAGAGGCCAGGAAAGTACCATACATATCATATAGTTCATATCACCAGACCCCCAGGAAATGGTATGAGAAGGATTTGAGGGAAGGAATTTATCTTGTCATCACTCTCTCTATTCTTAAACTCATCGTATCCAATCTCCTTACAGACGCTTAGACCAATAACTTCCAAAACTTGAGGATAACTTTGGGGGTATCACCCCTCTTGTTTCCACACCGGTGGGTTGCTGCAAAATTTCTTGCAATAGCAGCAGAAGAGCTGGGATTTGAGGTACACCCAGACCCTCCAGATCTTCTCTTTGTGCCCCATGATAGTTGCCTGCTTTGATTGGTTGGATACTGTCTGGGTGTTTTCTTTTGATTTGGTCTCTTTCTCTTATGCAATTCCCTCCAAGAATATACTTGTGCAACTATCAAATTTGGAAAAGACAAAGGGATTGGCTTGTAAGACCTTCTGGTTGTTTATCTTTGTTTGAGGATCATTGATCATACCAAGAGTCATTGAATCAACAAGATTAAAGTCAGATATTGTAGATCTCTTAAAATTCATCATCAATTGAAGAGTGCGCCCACTGTTGGGTTACACACGCTCCACCCTCTCTCTTTGTGTGCTTTCACCTTTTGTTCACATGTCACACACCCTTTACTATACTTTGGGCAGCTTCAGGAGTTTGTAAGGATTCTGTTTCCTCATCCTTCCACATTCCACTCTCTGCTGTCCCAGGTACGTTATTTCCTCCTTTCTCTTTTTCTTTCTCCTCTTGTGTTCATGTCTCATCCTCTCTTCATCACTCATCCTTCCACATTACACCCTCTGCTGTCCCAGTGGACCTCATCACCCAAGAGTGGTGAAATCCCAATATTATTTTGAAGTTGAAATGGTGAGATTATGGAAATCTTCTTGAAGTGTAGTTTACCACAGGGGAGACAGCACCAATTCCATGATTTATTGTTTGAAATCCGTCCATGAATGGCCAATGAACCATTCCACCCCCGCAGCATAGAAGGCAAGAGTGATTGTCTTCTGGATCAAGCTGGCAAAAATTTGGATTTTTTCATTGTTGTGTATTACCCCTTTTGTGGCAAAGAACACTTGGACCCGCTGGCTCCAGTTGATGAAGGGTTCCAGGGCCTGGAATGAGGTATTGAACAAGGGTCCATTGGACGCGCGGAAGCGTTTCAAGTCAATTCTTCCAGGCTTGGTTGCCCACTTAGGGGATGATGAGGTAGGTGCTGGGTTTTAATTGGTGGAAAGTGCAAGGACTGCCTACTCCAACCAGGCAATTCAACCTGCATCAATCTTACCCTGGGCTCATTCATCCTGATGCTGAGCCAGCATTTCAGCTCTCTTGGTGTTAGCTATTTCAATTCTTGGAAGCTGGAGCTGTGCAATCCCTCTCAGATAGTCTTATAAGGATTGGGGATTTATTGAGCCTAGACACCATGAAAAAAAAGGCTGCACCTGCCGGCAGGTGTAGCACCTGAAACTTGTTTTGACTTGGTTTTGACTCTGAGAAAACTCTGTTTCTAACTTGAGTTGGAACCTGAGAAAAGTTGTTTGTATCAGTTCTTGAGGATTCCAAGTAATTCTAGTGCATGCATGGAATACAGAAGATTTGGAATTATGGGGAAATTCAATTTCATGTAAAGTGATAGAGGATTGAAGCAGTGCGGTTTCACACCTGACACATAAAAGTAACTACCTGGGTTGGATAAGTCAAGATTTTGATGCTTTTTTTCTTTCTATTTCCTATTAGATCATTACAAGAGGTTTGAGGGTCCTTTTTTTTGTTACTTTGTGGTTGAAAAAAATTGTATTTTTAAAAGGATTAAATTCAGTTTTTAATATCTTCTTTTTCTTTTTGTGAAATGTAATAAATCTCCATTTGGTGTAGGAAATTGAAATTTCAATCTAAATTTTAAATTAAGATTCAAAAATCTACTCAGACATGTTGGAAATATTGCACCACATAGATATTGAGTTCAGTTATACATTTCTAATAAATAAATTTGAAATTGAAATAATTGAGGAGTTTCACATTTTATTTTACAAAATGAATGAATTTAAAAAAAGGAAAACATTGCCTTGAATTATTTTATTTCTCTAATATCTTTTTGCAGAAACTTTGTTTTAAATATTTCTTATAATATTGGAAGCTCAAAAGAATTCATCTAGTGATATTGATTTGTTTTATTTATCAGGAATTAATCAATAAATAAAGATGTTCTAACATTGAGAGCTTTTGATATTGTCTTCTGGGTGACAACAGAGGAAATATAGAACAACTTGGAATTAAATCTATTCAAACCAACGTGAGGTTTCAAGTGATTTTTCTAATTTTTCTAGTTTATCCTCTACTGGCTTCATCTCCAAAACCAATTTCTCTGTCCAATTTGATGTGGCAAGAAATAGAGGGCAGTAACAATTAGAGGGGAGGGATTCACATGGTTTCATCTGATAATTTGGGACTATTTCATCATAAGTTCTTCCATATTCTACTTGTTTTTTAGCTTGAAGTTCACCTTTCATCTCAGATAAATAGTTGAGAGTGTTGTTATCAAGATTATAAAGAAATTGTGAATAAATTTTGCTTCTCCAATACACTTGGACAGAGTGATATTTCCCCTCATTGTCTTCTTCTGTATCTGAGCAGCATTCCTTACTAGGGAGAAGGCATTTTGCCAAATACTTTCCCATATGGCGCTCTGCAATGGCCAAGCAGTTTCTGTATATCTTGCAGATTCAAGACCAAAATTTTAGCTAAGAGGATTTAGAAAATGGAGAGAAATCTTAACCTTACCCTGTGTTTAACTCTAGACCTAGGCTTCTTGTTACGTGTCCTAGGCTTCATGTTATTATCCTTCTGCCAACGTAGCTGTTGAGTTTCTGAGAAAAGCTTATAATATTCAAGAATTAAGAGGGGACACAGACAAAATCAGTAAAGAGAAAAGAAGCAGAAGTATAAAGAAAGAAGAAAGAAGTTAAAAAGGGATTTGAAAGAAGAACAGACATCGAGCAATAGACAAATGTTGAGGACTTGTCAAGATCTTCTGTATCTGGAATTGAGTATTGACATGAGTTGTGATGGCAATAATGTAAGACTTTGAGAGAGATTTGGAAGACGAGTTAGATCATATTTGGTTGGAAGAAGACAAAACGAGCACAAGTCTTACCAGTCAGATGTTGACAAGAAGAGTTATTGAGAGTTAAGATTGAGGAGCATTGAGTGGTCAAGAGGTGATTGGAAAAGATAAAGAAATGGAGAAGAGTAAAATAAAGAAGAAACAAGAAAGCGATGAGATTCAAAGAAGGAAAGGGTTGAGTCGGTTTGGCGGAATATTCGTGTTGAGTTATTGAGTATTGAGTCCAATTGGTTTGGTTCGATGAGGATCAGCTTTTGGTGGAACAGTTTGGAAGAGATTGAAGATGAGGAACTAGAAGAGACATTGAAGTGACACATGACAGAGACCAGGGATGCGTGGCAATGAGAATAGAGTGAGGATGTGACATGTGTCAGACTTTATTGGAGACGCGCAGATGTGACAGCATGAGTGAATAGAACAGAGAATAAAGTGGTGGAAACTTGAAAAAGAAAAGAATAAGAAAGAAGAAATGAAGAATAAGAAGAGTAACCAAAGAACAAGAAGAATAGGGAGAGTGATTTACTTGACAGTAGCCAACGTTCCAGTAGGCCAAAGAGTATGTCCTTCTTGCAAAACTCAATATCAAGTGGATAATTTGTAAATGCATCATTGTCCTTAGCATTTAACCAATGTTTTATTATCACTTCTGACAATATTTGGTCCCACTTTGTTGAATTATGATGGTCCCATTGGAAAGTTGGAACATGTATGCCATAGCTTTCTAATTTTTTCTGGCATTGCTCTTTGAACTTTCCAGGAAAGCTCTTCTTCCCTACATAGAGGTTTTCATTGGTTGTTTCCATGTTGAAAAAGTTTTTATTTGGGTCAATTGTATTGATGCTTTTTGAGTTTAAAACTTGTACTTGATCTTCAGTGGGCGGGGGCGGAACCCTGTCTCCTCAAGATTTCATGTTTAAAATAGTCTTTACATTGTCACGTAGGCATAGACTTATGGGGTCATTGGAATTTGGCAAATTTTCTGCTACTTCCTTGTTTAATGTGCAAGTTTTGATGGATTTTGAACTATGAGGAGGTCTACAATCCATGTTATAATATAGGGAAGTCTTCAACTAGCACTTGAAAAGGTTGTGTGGTTGTTTGAAGTGTAGATTTTATGGAGGGAGAGAATTTGCAGGCAATTGAATCTGAAGTTAATGGCTATTGAATATGATGAATTTTTAGAGATTATAAAGGGTTCATGTACAAATTGAATATCTCAAATTGGATATGCATCTACTCTAGAATTCATTTCAAGCATTTGAGCCAAATTCTACATTTTGCAATGAAAAAAAAATATTTTCAGAAGGAAGAAATGTTTGGGAACTACAACTTGGATTTTGATAAAAATGACCATATTTTTTATTCATGTTTTGCTTTACCATGGATCTTGATTGAGATGATTATTTTTTATCATTTTAAATGATGTCAGGAATAATAATCATTCAGTTCCCTTAACAGGGGAAAAGAATTAATACAAAAATAGATTGAGACTTATTATTAAGTTTTACAGTTGAAATAATTTTATAGATTTTACAATGAAATTCAAAAGCTTTCTGTTGCAAACCAAGTACTTACTTGGTACATTTATTTAAAATCAAGAAGAAAACTATTATTAAAAATAGAAATTTTCTCAAATTACTGGGATGAGCACTTAAGTTGTTGCAAATTTCACCTCCATTTTTTAAATCCACAGTATGATCAAGAGGATCAATTTTACCCGGGTTTAGTATTGAAATTGATGAAATGCTTTTATCATTTTTTAAATGGGGAGTCAAATTTCAATTTTGAATTGGTATGAAAATGCTTGAAAAAGAAAACTTCCTCTAATGCAATTTAGAGGTGCAATTTTGATCCAACTTGCACTAAAACCTGATTTTGAATCTGTTTTGATATCTGCTACAGGTAAAGAAAATATTAAAAGTTTTCTTAATAACTGAATATTTCTGGTTTTGAATGCAAATTTACAAGGATTCATCTGAAATTTTGAGTGCTTAAATTCTCCCTAATTGAAAAGAGGGCCAAGGTAATATTCTTAAATCAAAAATGGTATGAAAACTTCATTTCTTGATCATTTACCACATTTTAGATAAAATGTTTGCAATTGAAAGTAGATAGAATTTAATTTTTTGATAAAAATCATGTTCTTAATTCCTTTCATGTATTGAAACAATTTCATCTTATTTGGTTAAACATGACTTTGGAAGATTAAACTGAAATCTCTTGAGACATATCAAACCTGACTGCATAGATAAACACAAATCTTACCACCTTTCCACTTGTGTTTACCTTCATGGGTGGGTTGGAGTTCATGAGAGGACAATATTTCACAAAAAGAGTTCAAGTTCCTTGCAACGCACATCAAGCTTTATTTTTCAACTTTTATTTTTGTTTTAAGCCAAATATGATTGAATTTCTTTACAAAGAGAGCTGCTTAGGAAAAATTGGTTCTTTCATTTAAAGTCATAGTGAATTTTTCAAGATTCTTTTGAGATTAAAATCAGGTGATCTTATCCAAAAATACTTTTATTTGATACCTTTGAGGTAGAAAACCCCATTCATAGGAAAAATCCATGGATTTTCATAGGATGAAATAATTCATTTTGTAAGTAAACCAATGGACAATAGATCTGATTGGATTTTGCCACATATCAAAACATGCATTGGACTTGAAAATTTAAAGATTATCAAAAGGTCAGACACTCCATAGTTGACAAACTTCCATGTATTATTGATTTTTTCATGAAACAAAGATGAAGTTTTCTTTCCTCATTGCATAAAAAGGCTTTTTCTAGCATTGACTTTGAGATAAGGCACTTATTATTCTCTGTTCTATTCAACCCTTGTTTTATAATTGAAAAGAGGTGGAATTTTCATGAAGGATCAAGTAGAGAATCCAATAATTGTGAAAATTACTGGTAATCATTGATGAGAAACATCTAAAAGTCCATTGGAATGGAACTTCTATTGACCACCAATGGAACAGCTGTAAAAGAAATAGAAATTAATTATAAATGTTATATTATTTTTGAAGCATAAGTACTTACACCTTCTGAGGAATTCACGCCTCTCCATCCAAAGGTGCCAGACATTTGGTATTAATTGTTCTGGAATATGCCTTTATAAGGCTTCCCTGTCAATTATTCTTTGAATTCTGCAAACCCAAACTCTTTCATTCTGCTCTTCATGCATCCAGCTCTCACTTGGTGCCCAAATTTCAGGACATGGCTCAATTTTTTCCTTGAGCTCATGATCAATATGTTGGTGTGTTTCTTCCAACCATTCTTTTTGTTCATGGGATAATAGAACCATTTTGTTTGCTTGAGGTTTCAGGGGTATTGGGAGCAATTGTTGGATTGGATATGTGTTTTCTTTGAGGTATGAGTTGGTTTGATAATTTGGGTACAAATCAATTTTGGTTTGATATTTATAGGAAATGAGAAGGAAGTATACTATTGCATGACTTCAAATTTAATATTTCATATATAAAAAACCTATGCATAGATTTTATGGAGATCTTCATTGGTGCTTAGCATTATATGCATTAAATACAGTAATTGAAGAGTATTACATACTGTATTACTTGGGTAATGATTTGACGGATTTTAAGAAATTCCTGTGGCATTTTGAAGCAGAAATGTTGAATATTATTGGATCCATGGGTTTGGAGATCATATGGAAATTGGAATGAAGTTTCCTTGGTTGGTTCATTTCTTAAGAAATGAATGATTGGTTGATAAATGAAGGTATTGTGAATCACTGATGTTGATAAACAAACAAAAATCACAGCTAAACTTAAAATTAGGAAAGAGAGATATTTGCATGGATTTGGATATATTTATTTATTTGATTAATATTATGTACACTCAAATCAGCCATGATATGATCCCTTGCTTTGTTTTATTTCCTTTAAGAAACCAATCATGATATTGAACAGCAGTTTTTGGAGATATCCAGTAATTTTTAAGCAGGGTGCTGTGCCTACTTGCTTTGAGTTGCATTCCATCACCTTTGTATGAGTGTTTGAGCAACACACAGCATCACTACTTTTGGGGCAAACCAAACATGATATTTTAATATGGAAGGCCCAAAATATTTGATCAATTCAATGTTCCTATGATGGTGTTTTTAATATGCAACATAATGCAATTCTTCATTGAGTTGTTGTTGACTCCCATAAAATCACAATATCAAATTAATTTGTAAACAAAAACTCAGATATTCTTGATTTAAAGAAAAATTTTAAAGACTTTTTCACAATTTTTATGCTTTGCAGCAGATGATGGAAAGAATTATGTAATGAGCAAATAATCTCATTATTTTCCAAAAATGTAGCGTTTGGTTTGAAATTAAAGGGCTACACTTAATCTTTTTTCAATTTAAAATCAGAAACTTAGTCAATAGGTTTCAAGGGCAGTATGATCATGAAGCATTCAATCATCCAAAAAAACCATGTTTCCAAGTAAAGAATTTGATTATCCCAAGATCAGAAAAAAAATTGAAAACAAGAATTATCCATTGGGAAAAACTAACTGTCTAATTTCCTAAAAATTCAATGGAATTAACTGTGGGAAGCTTGGGATTCTGAGGTAACTTCAACTAAATTAGAAGAGGTAGTTTTTTAAACAGCCCAGACAGTATTAAAGTGGCTACCCATATCATAGTCAGTAAACAGCACAATATCCTCCAGAAGAACCTCAGACAATTTTTCATAAGAAAATCTTTCAGTAAAAATTCTAATTACATCTCTCCAGTTTATTTTTTGGTCTTTACTAAAGCCCATATCACTCAAGGCAGTCAGGATACATACCCTTGTGTTACCAAATTGACCCCAGATGGGATCAGGAGATAAGCCAGCCTTCAACTTTGATTCAAGTACAAGACTACCAAACTCGAGAAGCATGCCAGACTTCCACTTGGGCATCACTCTTTGATTTCCAGGACATATCCATATTGCCGCAGGACCAAAAACCAACATGTGTGAAACACATGAAAGAATTGATCCCCCATTGATTCTTCTTCTCAGCTGAGTCCTTAGACATAAAATGCTATTGATTATCTTCCCTTGAATCAAGTCTTAAGTTGATCAGCCCGGTGACTAGAGAGACAACGTAGTCAAAAACGGTATTCAGACCACCTCTCCCAGCATTGAGCTCAGCCTCCTGCTGGGAACTTGACTTCTTGTGTGGAGAAAAGGTTGAGTCATCAATCACAGCTGCTTGAAGGTTGGAAAAGTAGCTTTGTGCTTGCAGCAAAGCTTCATCAAAAGTTCCATCAATCCCTTCCATAGAGAGGAGCACGTTTCTTGAGATTTTATGGGAGACAACTCCTATGATGTCATTCAATGTGTGCTTCAACTTTGCATAGGCTCCACGTATTGGCTCTCTTGTATAAGTCAGGATTTCAGAGAGGGGATGGATATTGTTCTGGACTGTCTTCCTAGAGCGGGAGGGAGAGTTTTTATTTATGAAGGTGTTTACGACAAAGACATCATCATCCTTTCCTAGTAAAATCTTTTCTGTCAATTCAAAAAGGGGGAATCAGCTGAATTTCATTATAGTTGAATACAGAATTCTCATGATTTACCATCTCTGCACCATGTCAAACAAATTTCCAAAGACTTCAGGATAGTAGATGTCTTTTGAGGGTTTGACAAGATTCTTCAACCAAGAAGGTTGAGAGCGTTTGAAATTAGGAACTGGGTACTGCTTATCATTTTGCAATAGGTTGATGGGGTTGCAAGGTCCTTTATTTCTTCCCAGTATGACAACCTCAATAGATCTTCCTTTGTTAAGCCAATGAAAAGTCCTGTGGATTTAAATCAAGTTAGTTTGCGTGATTTTCATTGTATCAGATAATCTTTCAACTGACCTTGTGGATGTGAACCAGAAATTGATGTTGGCCCTGTGTTTTGGGCCTCGTTTGTGCCTTGGCTAGTAGCATCATCCCTAGGCTGTGGCTGCTGATTGACTGGTTGCTGCATAATCCTTGGCCTTGAGTTTCTTTGTGCCACATCCTCAGTGCTTATTCCAGCATCAGAAGCATTCCTTTTTTGAGGAATGGTGGTACAGACATTCTGATCCAGATAAAAATTGTAAATTTGAAAGTTAATAGTTGGTTTGATATGATGGAAAGCATTGAAGAGGGGAAACTTACCTGATCAGGCGATGTTGGAACTAGGGTTGGTGCAGGGGTAGGACTCCTGGGTGATGGTTCAATCACAAATACTTCCTGGGGCTCTTGTTGCACCTCACTTTTGCTGCTAAGATTGGTAATAGAATCAGAGGAGTCAGATGAAGCTTCAGAGCTTGAGGGTGGCCTGTGCAAAGATCTTCTGGCAGCATGCCAAGCAGCTTGGGCTGCAATCCTAGCAGATGCCCTAGTTTTTGAATCAATAATTGTTTCAGCAGTGGCATCAACTTGTGGTTGCAATGAGGAATTCTCAGGTGCCTCAACAATTGCAGGATGACTCAGAACAGTTTCAGTGTCTTGAACATGGTTTTCTGCTACACAGGTTTCACCTGGTATTTTGGATTCAACTGAGTACATTGGGACTGTATTAGGTTTGGTTATTGGGATGAATTCCAATGTAAACTTTGGTGTATCAAATTATAAATTCAACTCACTGGTTTTCTGAGCCTGGTCATCAGCAAGGGATACAGTGGTCTGGGTAACCAATTTATCCAAAGTAGTTGCTGTCAAACCAGGATTTGAAGGTTCCCAAATCAATAATGGTACATTTCTATTCATGGGTTCCGTTGGCTCTTCCTCTTTGTCGGTTGAATATTTGACAAGACCAAGAGCTATGGCAGATTGTGACCTCAACTACTCCACTTTTGCATCATATTTCTTCTGATAGAAATCATGCATTGCCTTGAGAACTTTCTTATGCGTTTTTTCAACATACTCATCACCCAGGAGGGCATTGAGTTTATGGACAGTACGTTGTTCTAAGAAATTCAAGGATCATTGCAAATCATTAGTACAACACACAGGACCAAGGACGTGTAAACTCTTACTGGGAAAATCAGCCATTTTTTACTCAAGGTAGGTAGTCAGGTCAAGAATGATTCAAGATTGATTGGTCAAAATTTTTGGGTATAAGTTGGTTGAGACTAGAATGCAGCAGGACTTCTTGGTGAAGGATGACTGGCTTATATACCATACAAACAAAAAATAACATGTAACAGGTGTGTGTAATATGTTGGACAGATGTATCACGTCTGGAATCTACATAGCTTATTTCTGGAGATAGAGTGGTGTATCAGCAAATTTTTGGTCTAAGTTCATAATATGAATATGTGTCTTGTCCTGGGGAGGTGGAAGACTTGTTGTAAGTTGTCCACCTCCCCAGACATTTGACATGCGTGAAAGCATGACTGGTTCAAATCTTGTCAGAACCTTTGGGAGGTGGACAACTTGTGCTCAGTTGTCCACCTCCCTGAACCCCCATGGGGGGATTTCCGGGAATTTGAAAGATCGTTGACTCCCTGTGGTACAGAGGTTATTTCTCCAGATAGAATTGTGTATCAACAGATTTTCCATCTATGTGCATAATATCAATAGTGGTCTTCTGCTGGGGAGGTGGATGACTTGGAAAATTTTGTCCATCTCCCCAGACAATTGTGTTAAGACTTGCCTCACAAATATCACACTCCCTATGCCTGCGCTCTCTTATCATCCGCGCGCCGCCTTCCTTATCCCGGGTACCCCCGGACTCATTCTTGGAGACTCTTCTCTATCCTGGTGTCTTCCTCTCCAATCTGCTCTTTCTACCTCCTTTTTGGATTCTTCTTTTCTTTCTCCTTTTCCGTCTTGTGTCTCTATCTTCTTTTTCTCCCTTCTCTTCCTGTCTTGTCTCAATACTCAACCAACCAACTACCAACTCCTCAATCGACTCCGGCGCGACCACCGATCCACTCTCTCTCCAGCTATCGCCCTGGCGCCGAGTCTCTGACTGTTAAGACTCAGATTTCGCAAGTTCTTGATAGTATTGTCTCTGATCTGATTGCCTCATCCACTCAGTCCTCTACTCTCAAGATCATCGCTTGTGCTCTCTTCATCCTACCCCCGCTGCCTGTTCTCTTTTTCATTCTGTCGACTCCACCTCTCTCAACACTCACAAGGCTCAGACTTTAGGACCTCTTTCCATTTTACTTCCTTTCTCCTATTGTCCTTCCTATCTCTGTTTATGTGTTTCTCATACTCTTATATTTCTTCCACGACATACTTGCGTACCTCTTACTCTTTAAGTTTCCACCCATTCTTGAAAACCTCAAGCAGCAGATCATGCACGTTGAAAAGAACCTGACAGTCAACGTAGTATTCAACCATCTCACCCAATATAATAATGAGAGGAAGGCCCAATTGAATCCAGTAAAACCTGCGGCGGACGTTTCTCTGGTATCAACTAAGACAAAGATCCACAAGGAAGAAAAGAAACCAAAGATGAGATGCCGAGAAGGCTATCATGATCCTAACGCCCCCCATGCGGAATCCTCCTGCTTCCATCTCCATCCTCAGAATGCTCCTGAATGGTGGATTGAACAACAAAATGAGTGGAAAAATAGGACAAAAAAGAATCCAACTATCAATAATCATGCCTTGCTTACCCTCTGGATCAACGCCGACAACAATCCCAATCTTCTTCTGGACTCGGGCGCCAATTTCCACATTTTCAAAAACCTCAAATACTTCACATCTGTTAGCCTGCAAGAAGAATCCGAGGAAATCAAGACAGGTAAACTGGAAGCGAATCTAAAAATATGTGGCACTGGAACCGTTAAACTAGAGTGGAAAAACTCGACTATAACGCTCGAGAACTGCGTTTACGTACCCAAAATCGTTGTCAATCTCATTAATCCTGGCATTCTTGCCCAGAAAGGTTGCTGCCTTAATCAAAATCAAAACAAATTTTCCATCACGCGTGAAGGACGCCCAGTATTACAAGGTTTAATTTGAGAAAATTTATTTGTCATCCAAAAACCTTGCTCAACAGGTCAAAATCAATCTGTGCAACTCTCTAACGTTATCCCAAATCAGCCCTCCTCTGACCGTCTCTTGCTACTCGACATCCATAAGATGTATGGACACGCTTCTGTCTCCAATCTCAAGCCAATCATTAAAGATCTTTTCACTAGTGAAGAACTCACAAGATTTCAATGCGACAGCTGCTTGAAGAGTAAGATCACTCAATCTCCGTTCTCTTGTACATCCTCTCCCTCCAACAAACCTCTGGACCGGATTCATCTTGACCTCGTCGGTCCAATCTCTCCTCAATCAAAGGCTGGTCACCACTACATCCTCACCCTGGTGGATAATTTCTCAGGTTACTTAGCAGCTTTTCCACTTACCTCCAAGGACAAAACTGCTGAAACCATCATAAACTTACTTGAGACTGAATACAAGAGACTGAATTACTACCCGTCCGAAATTTTCTCCGACAAAGGTACCGATTTCGTCAACTCCACACTCAAAGAATTTGCAAAATCAAAGCATATCAAGTTACAAACCTCGGAACCCTATCATTCCCAACACAACAGTCAAGCTGAAAGAGCCAACAGAACAATCATTGAATCCGCCCGAGCCACTTTTTCATCCACTTGACTACCCAAAAACTACTGGCATATAGTAACACAAAGCTGCTGCTTCATGCTCAATCAGATTCCTCAAGAAGGTAATCACCTGTCTCCTTGGGAACTCATGTTTGGTAAGAGTCTCCCCACTAATTACTTGAAACCTGTAGGTACCTCTGCTATATACCTTGCGAACCGCCCTCAAAAGGGCCGCAAATTTGACAAAAAAGGACTCGAGGGTATTCTGATTGGGTTCAACCCCACCTTCCACTCGTATCTCGTTCTCAACTCACTTGGTGCGGTTATTGAGACCAAACACGTGAGATTTCCCAAGACTCAATCTGATAATTTTCCACTCCTTGAATCCCCCGGTATCAACTTATTCTCAAGACCCAATCCGGACACCTACGAAACAGACTTCTCCTCAAATGACAAGCAGTACTCTATCCGAGAACCCACGTCCGAATATCTAGAATCTGAATCTGATGCGGAGGATACTAGTTCCCAGGAACACTGGCTCAATCCTCTTCCTCCTGACTCTCCCAATTCTCCGCCTCAACCAGTTCTTGAATCCAGCAACCAAAGACCCAACCTGAGGCCACGAAACGAAATTAGGAAACCACAACGATAGGGCTTCCATCACTATTACGAGAGACCGTCATATAAGGCTGCCCAAAAATTCCCCGAATGGCCCAAGTGGAGGAAGGCTTTGGAAGATGAGTTAAACTCCATTGAATCCCAAGATGTTTGGGATGAGTTTTATGACTCTCCGGATAACGTTCTGAACACCACCTGGGTGTTTAAGGTGAAGGAAAACTGCCATGGGGAACCCGTAAAATACAAAGCCCGCTTATGCGTACAAGGATTTGATCAGATTCAGGGGGTTGACTTCGATGAAACCTGGGCCCCGACCGGAAAGATTGGATCCCTCCGTCTTGCGCTACTCTATGGCCTCAAGAATGAATTGAATTTCACTCAATTAGACGTGAAAGGCGCTTTCCTTCACGCACCTCTTAGTGAAACTGTCATCATCAGGACGCCTGAAGGATCGCAAAGAAAATCTCCCTACCTTAAATTAAAGAAATCTCTCTACCGGCTGCGCCAGTCCCATAAGAACTGGTACAAGACTCTCACCACCTGGATCAAATCTCAAGGATTCAACAAATCAACTAGCAATCCGTGTCTGCACTTTAATTCAAAATCAATGGAGGCCATCTACTTTCATGTTGATGACCTCATCTTGGTCCGGAAATCAAATGAATTCACCAAGAATTTCCTAAGCAAGTTCCCTCACTCTTCCTGCCATTCTCCCAATACGATACTTGGCATGTTGATCAAAATTGACGAAGACAAGATTCTCCTCAGTCAACCTAACCATATCGACCAAGGATTAGAGGAGCTTGGCCTGGCTGACTGCAAGGACACGAACATACCTCTAACTCAGAACTTTCATCTTGAACCCGCGTCGGATGAACCCATGCTGAGTTCTCTCTACTGAATATAAATTACCGCTCTGCTATTGGACTTCTAAATCATCTCTCCCAATACACTCGTCCCGATATATCCTTTGCCGTCTCAAGTCTGGCTAGGTTTAACACAAAGCCTGGAATGACGCACTGGAGGGAAGTGCGAAAGGTCTGGAAGTACTTAAAGACAACCAGAGACTTCAAATTCACCCTCAGGTTCGACCCCACACAAGAAATACTCTCCTGTTACAGCGACGCTACTTGGGGCGACGATCCGACATTCCGTAAGTCGCAAACAGGCTTTATTATTTTTCACTATGGCAGCCCAATTGTCTGGAATTCCTCAAGGCAAAGGAACGTGATGTACTCCTCTACAGAGTCAGAACTCAATGCCCTTCTGGACTGCTACCTCAAGCTCAAATGGGTTGCCCACCTTATTGGAGAAATCTACCAGTCTCCCGAATGCAAGCCGACTATATAAATTGATAAAAAGGGGCTAGAAGACAAAATAAAGAAATTTGGATCCCATTCTAAGTCACAACATATTGACATTAAGACAAAAGGCCTTCAAGAAGACTTCTCCCTCTTCAAATATAGTCTGAATCTCATTCCAACCAATACCATGATTGCGGACTTCCTCACGAAGGCTTCCTCTCTCCCCTCCATCAGGCTCCTCCAACAGAAGGTCTTCTCCTGGGCTTGACGCAAATTATCCTTTCTTCCTCTTACCAGTCACCAGGGGTGTTAAGACTCGCCTCACAAATATCACACTCCCTATGCCTGCGCTCTCTTATCATCCGCGCGCCGCCTTCCTTATCCTGGGTACCCCCGGACTCATTCTTGGAGACTCTTCTCTATCCTGGTGTCTTCCTCTCCAATCTGCTCTTTCTACCTCCTTTTCGGATTCTTCTTTTCTTTCTCCTTTTCCGTCTTGTGTCTCTATCTTCTTTTTCTCCCTTCTCTTCCTGTCTTGTCTCAATACTCAAACAACCAACTACCAACTCCTCAATCGACTCCGGCGCGACCACCGATCCACTCCATCTCCAGCTATCGCCCTGGTGCCGAGTCTCTGACTGGTAAGACTCAGATTTCTCAATTTCTCAATATTATTGTCTCTGATCTGATCGCCTCATCCACTCAGTCCTCTACTCTCAAGATCATCGCTTGTGTTCTCTTCATCCTACCTCTGCTGCCTGTTCTATTTTTCATTCTGTTGACTCCACCTCTCTCAACACTCACAAGGCTCAGACTGTAGGACCTCTTTCCATTTAACTTCCTTTCTCCTATTGTCCTTCCTATCTCTGTTTATGTGTTTCTCATACTCTTCTATTTCTTCCATAGCCTATGCTGGTTTTGAATCATACAGAGATTTAGGATTCTCTTATCAAATTGACATGCAGGGAAGCATGACTAGTTCAAATCTTTTAGAGATGTTTTGGAGGTGGACAACTTAGCATAAGTTGTCCATCACTCATTTGATCTGTTATCTTTGAATACAATTTGTACGTCTATTTTACCATGCATGCAAACTTCTCCATGGACTTTTGGGAAAAATCAAGATAATTCAAGAGCAACAAGTGATTTTTTCATTTCATAAAAATAAATTTTTTACCCATATCTATGTTTTTTTCCATATAATTTAGAAACAATTTTTTTGGGAGAACAACCATGAAGTTTCAGGGAGGCATTTGCTAGCTTTTTTTTTATTTGAAATGAGCAACCAAAATGAGTATGATGTTCTGTTGATTGGAGACTTGGTGGAGGAAAATTGGTATGATGTGGAAAGACAGATGTTTGCCATAAAATTTCTACAATACCACCAACTTTTGCATAATCCACAAGGAATCCAAGGGTGGGGAATGAGAGACCATGACCTGTTTCTGTGGAGGGCGGCGGGATTGGTGTTCCTTTTGGATTTTCAATATAAGAGAAAAATCCATAAGTATAACCATTGAGGTCATCTTGATCTGTATGAACAACATTTGAAAAGTCATCACAAGTCACAATGACGTTGGATGCATGAAGAAATGAGTCTCTTTGATCAGTCCACTCTGGAGATGTCCAGTTTGGAATTTTGAAGTCTTCTAATACTGTTCTGTTCTTTTCATGAGCCGTTTTGGAGAGAGCTTTGATCGGATTAAAGACCAATTCTTTATGGACCGGAAGCTTACTCTGTTAAAATCCGTACGCACTTACGCGGGTGCTACGTATAAGTGTAATCCAAATGGGATGCACAAATGGGCCTCTGAGGCCCATTGGACACACACACGGACCATACGGGCCCATGTGGATGTTACAGAGTTGGGGAAACTGGCCTCAAAACGCGTGAAATAGACCCATTGGTACACGGGCCCTAACGGGCCCGATGGGGTATATGGGCAAATACGGCCAGATGGGCTTGTATGGGCATAATTGGGCCCAAGGTTTATTTTGGACATACTTGGCCAGACGGGCTGGCCCGCAAAAGTAGTCTTTTCTCACAATTCGGGCTTGGGGCGGCCCATTAGGGTTGCCGCCCGTGTCGCGGCCCGCTCGGGGCTGCTGCTCGCGTCGCGGCCCGTTCGGGGCCGCCTGTGTTCCTCGGCATGGCCCACGCGGGGCCCGACGGCCCGCGCGGGGCTGTTGCGCGGCCGAGGGATCCCGCGCGGTGCGATGCCGCGCGGGCCCGGCTGGTCGCGACCGGTGACCAGCGCCGCGGAGCCGGGGCTCGCGGCCCCGGCTCGCTCCCCCTCCCCTTGCTCGCCGTCGCGAGGGGGAGGGGGCAGGCTGGCTGGGTTGAACCAGCCAGCGACCAGCCGCAACAAGGCGATCGGTCAGGGCAGGGGGGACCTGACCACCCCCTTGCCCCAGGAGGTGGCGGCGCCGGCCGCATGGTATGCGACCGGCAGGTGGCGGGGATTTCATCACCCCCCCGCCATCGTAGCAAACTAAGTGCGAAGGGGTGCTCTCCCCCCCCCCTTTACCGAGGGGGAGGAGCGATGGGCCTGGGGGGACCTGACCACCTCCCAGGCCAACTTTCTGTGACGACGCCCTGGGGGGTATCAACCCCCAGGGCCCCTGGTGAGGGGATTTGACCGCCCCCACCAGGGATTTGTAAGAGATAGAGGGGGGGACAGCATGTCCGCTGGTCACACCCCCCCATGTGAGGTTGAAACCGGACCCAGGTGAGCCCTGGGTCCCACCTGGCCCATTTCAGGGGCCAGGGGCTGGATGCATGAGGCAACCAGCCCGTAACAGGGGTAATGATGCCATCAGGGCCGGTTGTAATAGACAACCAACTAAGGGACTGAACAGCAATGGGCTGGTTCAGCCCCGTAACGGTGGAAACACAAGAATGGACCAGAATAGTCTGGTTGTAAGGGTTCAGGGACTAATGCCATGTGGGCTGATGCAGTCCAAACCAAGTAACAAGGCCTGTAGAGCCTGTAGAGCTCTTTTGGGGCGGAAAATTTGCCCTTTGGCTTGTTGTATCATGGGCTCACAAGAGGCCAATCTTTTGTACTTAAGGAGCCCTTCTCCCTGCTGTTTTCCATCATTCATTCATCATCCAATCGAATTCATCCAACAAATTGCCCCATTGTGAGAGCCCCATTAGCCATTATTGACACACAGTGTCCAGCATTTCTTTTGCTTTAAATACTGCTCATTTGCCTAAGCTAATTGCTGGCCATAATTATAACACATTATCAGTACCAACATCATCATTACTTCCAAGCCATCTAGACCTTTGTACCTTACTTTGGAGAACCTCAAAGACCTCAAGTTTTCCACGAAGATGTCCTATATCCCTGATGTTAGCTCTACCAAAATAGTTCTGAATAGTCAGAACTATAATGCTTGGGCTGTCCTTATGGATAGTGAGCTGGATAACATCTGCTGTGGGGAAATTATGGATGCAGATGACACTCTGATCAGTTCAGAAGTGGAGAAGAAGTCTTACCATCTGATCCTTAGGCATCTTGATGAGAATCATGTGACATGGGTTGCTGATACTCTTAGGGAAGATGAGAGGAGGAGGGGCAGAATCCTTTGGAAGCTGTTTAAGTCCAAGTATGCTGGTGATTCTGTTCACCAGAAGGGTATAGCCTTTAATAAACTGTTCAAGTTACAATATTCGAATTGTAAACAGTTTGTGGCAGAGGCTAGGTCTAGTATAGCCAAGTTCAATTCATCTGGACTTAACATGGATCCAGAGTGTTTGTCACTCTTAATCCTTCAAAAGCTGCCAAAAGAGTTTGATTCCTTAGTCAGAATCATTTCTCAATTGGATCCTCTTCCTGGGGAGGAGGATGTGCTTAAAAGGATTGAAAAGGATGACCTTCAATTCAAGATGAAGGGGGGTTCTGGAACAGCCCTAGTTGGAAAGACTGGAAAATCTTGCAAGAAGGCAAAAAAGGATTTGTCCAAGGTCTTATGTTACAATTGTCAGAATAAGCGTCACTATGCTAAGGACTGCAAGGAGGCCAAGAAAAGGAAGAAGTCCGAAGGGAATGACAAGGAGGTCAATCTCACAACTGAAAACGTTGCAATGGTGGCGTTGGATGCTCCAATTGAAGAGGCTTTTGTGGAAGAAGGTCCCAACAAGAAGGCCAAAATCGATGAGGATCAAGAAATGGACTTGATTGATTATGAAGTGAGTAATCTTAACCTCAAAGATAAGAACTTATCAGTGACTGATAAAGCTTCTTTCCTACTAGGAGGATTGAAGGAGGATGTTCTTGTTTTGATCGATTCTGGTTGTACAGATCACATGTTTTTTGAACCAAATTTATTTTCAAATCTTAGTGATTATGATGGGGTTGTAAATATTGGTCAGAAAGGCAGAACAATTCAGATTAAAGGAATTGGAAAAGTTATTCTTGTAAATCAACTGGGTTTCCAAATTACTTTTGATAAAGTGTTCTATGTACCAGAGTTGCCTTAAAACCTTGTGTCTCTTGGGGTGTTATGGAAAAAAGGTTTCCAAATTTGTTATCTTAAAGGAGATAGGTTTGTTATTGATATGAATGGGAGAACTGTTCTTAGTGGACAAGTTCGGAATAAGCTTCTGTGTGCAAGCTTGTTCAAATTCTCAGCTCTGAGCACTGTTTCTCACAATAGAAGTGGCCATAAGGTAAAGGACAGCAACTGTGAGAGTTGTACCTTGGGGGCTAAGACTAGAAATGTGTTCTCTAAGAGTAGAGATCACACAGATTTTCCTAGAGAGGAATTTTCCATTGATTGGGCAGGGCCATTCACTCCAGAGTCCCTTGGTGGGGCAAGATACTTCATCAATTTAGTTGATACTGCAACTAATTATGTTTGGGTTAAACCAATTCGATCTAAGGATCAGACCACAGAGGAGGTTTCTGTAATCTTCAAAGTCTGGAAACAGAATGGTCTGATGAAGGAGATCAAGAGGGTTATTACCGATGGAGGGGGTGAATTCGTGAGTAAAGATTTTGGGAGGCTGTTGAAAGATTATGGTATCATTCATATAGTCACTACTGCAAGTACTCCACAAAATAATGGAATAGTTGAGAGAATGAATAGGACTTTACTGGAAAAAGTCAGAACTATTATTTCTCAATCTGGTCTGCCAAAGTTCTTATGGGCTGAGTTGATGTGCATGGTGTGTCTGTTGCACAACATTGTAAGTGTTAATGGGAAGTGCCCCCATTATCAGTTTTGGAAGTTGTACCCCAAAACATCACACCTAAGAACAATTGGTTGCTTGGTGTATTATAGTGTCCACCATAATGAAATGGTCGGAAAATTAGACCCTAGAGCCAGAACAGGGGCACTTGTAGGCTATGATTTAATAAGTAAATCTTATGGAATCTATTGTCCAGGGACAAGAAAGGTTATCCGTAGCAGGGATGTAAAATTCGACAAAAGTACCTTTCCACTCAAAAGGAGTGAAGATGTTGTTGTGATTAAGCCACAACAAGAAATAGAATTAGCACCTATTTCACCAGCAAAAGCTGTGGAACATGTGGTTCCAGAAGATGAAGAGGTGGCAGACGTGACACAAGAGGGTTCAGTACCCGGTCCAGGTGATTCTGTGGAATCAGAACCTGATGAGCCTCCACCTCCGGTTAGAAGGAGTGGTAGAGTTAGAGTACCGGTTGACAGGTACGGGGAGTGGAGATCCCATTATGCTGCCGCAGGATATGAGGAAGATACATTTCAGGAACAGTGTATGCTCAATGAAGTCCTGGAGTTGAGTTCAGAAATGGGTAACAGGGTTAACCCAAATAGCTTTGGCCAAGCTATGAATTCTGATGAGAGAGCCAACTGGAAGAGTGCTATTTTTGAGGAATTTGATTCTCTAGAGAATAATAGTGTCTTTGAAGTGGTTAAGCGGGATTCTGTTCCAAAAGGAAAGACCATTGTGGGGTCTTGATTGGTGTTAAACAAGAAGTTTGACACAAATGGAGTTTTGAAAAGGTTCAAGGCTAGATGTGTTGCACAGGGCTTCAAGCAGAGAGAGGGTATTGATTACCAAGAAACTTTCTCACCAACTGGAAGGCTGTCCACCTTCAGGTACATCATTGCTCTGGCAGTGGAGTTGGGTGAAGAAATCAGACAAGCTGATTTTGTAACAGCATACTTGAATGCAAAACTTGGAGAGGAGGAGACTGTTTATATGTCGATTCCTGATGGTTTTCGTGAATGGTTAGTAGAGACTAAACCAGAAACCATGAAGAAAATCTGTGTTAGAACTTTTCTTTTGGCAGATAAAGGGGAATATGTCCTCAAGCTGTGTAGATCCCTGTATGGATTGAAGCAAGCAGCTAGGTCATGGTATAACACCATGAGTGAGAAACTGATAGAGATTGGTTTTAAGACGTCTGAGGCTGATCCTTGCCTTTTTGTGAGAAAGGATGCAATTTTTTTTGTATGGGTCGATGACATTATCATTATTGGTGATGGTAAAGAGAGAGTCATGGAGACACTCAAAAAGGAGTTCAAGATAAAAGATCTTGGTCTGGCACAACAGGTGCTAGGAATGAAAGTTAGTAAGGGCAAGAATGGTATTAAGTTAGACCAAAGCCATTACGTTGAAGCTCTTCTTAAGCAGTATGGCTTAGAGGATGCAAAGGAGTTTGGTACTCCCATGCAGTCAAACATTCGTTTAGAGAAGTCTACAGATGAGGAGTATCTGGAGTTTGTTCAATCAGGGAATGACTACAGGTCAGCTGTTGGATCGCTTAATTATTTGGGGCAGTGTACAAGGCCCGATATTGCGTTTGCAATTGGGGTCTTGTCGCAACACTTAGAGAAGCCGAGCATGAGGCATTGGTCAGCGTTTAAGAGAGTTATGAGGTATCTTAAAGGAACACACAGTCTGGGACTGTTGTTTACAAAGTCAGCAAACTTTGATTTGGTTGGTTATTCCGATGCAAGTTGGGCAGATGGTAACACTAGGGAATCAACAAGTGGTTTTGTATTCTTTTTAGGTAAGAATCTGGTGTCATGTATGTCCAAGAAGGTGTTGGCAATAAGTCTTTCATCAACAGAAGCTGAGTATAGAGCTTACTTAGCAGCTTCACAGGAAGCAAAATGGTTGAGAAAAGTCTTAGAGGATACACATAAACCACAAGGGTTTGCGTTGTTGTATTCCAATAACCAGAGTGCCATTGCGTTGGCACAAAACCAAGTGTTCCATTCAAGAACAAAACATATTGATGTTCACTATAACTATATTCGCGACGCAGTTAACTGAAATGAGATTGTGTTGAGGTACATGCCCACTGGAGCAATGATTGCAGATATCTTGACTAAGGCATTAGACAGAAACAAGCATCAAGGCTTTGTGACTAATATGCGGATGTCACCCCTTTTGGATTAAGGGGGTGTGTTAAAATACGTACGCACTTACGCGGGTGCTACGTATAAGTGTAATCCAAATTGGATGCACAAATGGGCCTCTGAGGCCCATTGGACACACACACGGACCATACGGGCCCATGTGGATGTTACAGAGTTGGGGAAACTGGCCTCAAAACGCGTGAAATAGACCCATTGGTACACGGGCCCTAACGGGCCCGATGGGGTATATGGGCAAATACGGCCAGATGGGCTTGTATGGGCATAATTGGGCCCAAGGTTTATTTTGGACATACTTGGCCAGACGGGCTGGCCCGCAAA
The DNA here is from genome assembly GCA_025617555.3 of Puccinia polysora. NCBI lineage: Eukaryota > Fungi > Basidiomycota > Pucciniomycetes > Pucciniales > Pucciniaceae > Puccinia > Puccinia polysora. Next base: position 51,236,827 of record CM062623.1, read on the forward strand.
AGTAGTCTTTTCTCACAATTCGGGCTTGGGGCGGCCCATTAGGGTTGCCGCCCGTGTCGCGGCCCGCTCGGGGCTGCTGCTCGCGTCGCGGCCCGTTCGGGGCCGCCTGTGTTCCTCGGCACGGCCCACGCGGGGCCCGACGGCCCGCGCGGGGCTGTTGCGCGGCCAAGGGATCCCGCGCGGTGCGATGCCGCGCGGGCCCGGCTGGTCGCGACCGGTGACCAGCGCCGCGGAGCCGGGGCTTGCGGCCCCGGCTCGCTCCCCCTCCCCTCGCTCGCCGTCGCGAGGGGGAGGGGGCAGGCTGGCTGGGTTGAACCAGCCAGCAACCGGCCGCAACAAGGCGGTCGGTCAGGGCAGGGGGGACCTGACCACCCCCTTGCCCCAGGAGGTGGCGGCGCCGGCCGCATGGTATGCGACCGGCAGGTGGGGGGGATTTCATCACCCCCCCGCCATCGTAGCGAACTAAGCGCGAAGGGGCGCTCTCCCCCCCCCCCTTTACCGAGGGGGAGGAGCGATGGGCCTGGGGGGACCTGACCACCTCCCAGGCCAACTTTCTGTGACGATGCCCTGGGGGGTATCGACCCCCAGGGCCCCTGGTGAGGGGATTTGACCGCCCCCACCAGGGATTTGTAAGAGATAGAGGGGGGGACAGCATGTCCGCTGGTCACACCCCCCCATGTGAGGTTGAAACCGGACCCAGGTGAGCCCTGGGTCCCACCTGGCCCATTTCAAGGGCCAGGGGCTGGATGCATGAGGCAACCAGCCCGTAACAGGGGTAATGATGCCATCAGGGCCGGTTGTAATAGACAACCAACTAAGGGACTGAACAGCAATGGGCTGGTTCAGCCCCGTAACGGTGGAAACACAAGAATGGACCGGAATAGTCTGGTTGTAAGGGTTCAGGGACTAATGCCATGTGGGCTGATGCAGTCCAAACCAAGTAACAAGGCCTGTAGAGCCTGTAGAGCTCTTTTGGGGCGGAAAATTTGCCCTTTGGCTTGTTGTATCATGGGCTCACAAGAGGCCAATCTTTTGTACTTAAGGAGCCCTTCTCCCTGCTGTTTTCCATCATTCATTCATCATCCAATCGAATTCATCCAACATATTGCCCCATTGTGAGAGCCCCATTAGCCATTATTGACACACAGTTTCCAGCATTTCTTTTGCTTTAAATACTGCTCATTTGCCTAAGCTAATTGCTGGCCATAATTATAACATACTCCACAAGGGATCATCAAGATCAATTTCTTCTTTGTTTAAATCCCACCTTCTAGCATATATTCCTATTAGGTCATCATTTGTAACATAAATCACTAAGCAAACCCATGATCAGCAATTTGGAATTGAGGAACAAATACCTGCAGAATATCCCCGGTCAGTGCCTTGACAATATCCAATTCCAAACATAGATCCAGTCTTGGTATTACAATTGGTTTTATTCAGTTTTTGCCAATTTTTTGCCATGATGTAAAGATCTTGGATCATTTCAGAGAACTGACTTGAAAGGAATGTGTATGGTTGTTGAGTAAGAGAATGATACTTAAGGACAACATATGGTTGATATTTTTGATCAGAGACAACATGTAGATTGATTGGTAGGCTCATGTTTGGTACCACTACCTGACAGGGACTGAGTTTATTTTTCAAAGTAACAAAATAAATTGATTCGGAAGTTGATTCTGTTAGAATTTTTGTCTGCTGTTAGTTTTTCCTGAATCTTGAGTGCAACCTATCTTTTAGTCCTTCACCTTTTGCGGTCTCTGATGGCCCATTATTGAATATTTCTTATTCATTTCCAGTTATTTGTTCAACCACTTGTCAGCCTCTTTTGTACTTAGTCTACTTAAGCCAGCTGAACCTCAAGTGAATGAACACTCATCCATTTTTACCTTACATTGAACCGGAGTGCTCCCCTCTTGACTCCTTGGATCCGCCCTCCTCTTGGCGACACAGGACATCTCCCTATCATCTCTCTGACCCTTCCATCCGGAGCTCATCATCCTCTGATCCCTTCATCTCGAGCACCAGCTCTAAAATTTTACACGGTTAAAAGCCAAAGACTCCCCTCTGATCCATCCAATGTCTTCCGTCACTGTCAACCAGAAACTACTCTTGACCATTGACAACTATTAAACCTGGTCAAATGCTATTGAAGGGAAATTAGATTCTATCGATGCTCTCAAGATCATCCTCAAAGAAGTAGTCCGTCCCTCCAATAACAAAGATAAAAATAACGCTAAACTATTTGATAAATTAAATCAAAAAGCTTACAACCTTATCCTTGACCATCTCAATGAGGAAAACTTGTCATATGTTGCTGGTTCCTTTCCCTCTTCTGAAAAACGCAACGGCATAGCCCTTTGGGATCTACTCAAGTCTTGATACATGCCCAAAGACTTCATTAATAAAACGCTTGCCTTTACTCAATTCAACAAGATCAAATTTGAAAATAACATTGTCGACTTTTTCTCAAGAATCCAAGCCTTGACTCAAAAGATGAAACTTGTATGGTTAAAGTTAGAAGAATAACTGATGATTATCCTCACCTTATCCAAACTGCCCTCTGAATTCAACTACTTGAAGAAATCCAATGCATGCGAAAACAAGACTATTGATTACTTTCTCAAGAGATTAGAGAAAGATGAGGCCCAAGCTAAAATCAATCCCATTGAAAACTCCCCTGGAGACATCAACCATGCCTTCTATTCAAAATCAACCAACTGTCCTCACTGCAAAAAGCCTGGACACCCTGCCAAGAACTGTTGGGTGAAATACCCGGAGAAGGCTCCCAAATCAATGTCTTGTCCCTATTCAAACAAGAAGGACAAAGCTCACTTTTACACCTTCTAGTTCCTCCAATTCACCTTACTCGCTTGGTCGGACGCCCCACACCATCATTGCCTGGTTGCGTTCCACTTGGTCAATTGATCTCTTCACTTTATGGCTCAAACTCATCCTCTCTCCATTATCATCCATTCAATCTCATCAATTATTGAACTCGCGCCCGTCCGTCTGTTTGCTACTTAAGTTGTTGCATTCATTCAACAACCCTGGTTCATCATCTCAGCTTCCTCATCGGTTGGTCATCTCTCCTGTTGTGGACCTTGTTCTCTTTGCCTTGGTTTCCCAGCTCGGTTGGTCCTTCTCCATCTCCTAAACAATTGAGCAAAAGCTTCACCATCTTTGCTCGATCATCCTTATTGACCTTGCGCTCGCTCGGTCAACCACCAAATTATTTTGTCGCCTCTTCGCCGCGACTGTCTCAAATCATCTATTTTTGGTCCGATAGCTACCTATTAAAGTCTTCCATGATTATTGCTCCCTTGTGAGCTAATCTTATCAATAATTGCTGTTTCTATCAGACCGGCGTTCAAAAATTATGATTGGAACATTCGTGTTACTTGTTGATGTAATACACTCCTTTGTATTTCAACTGTAGTTCAAAAATCACAAGTTCTCCTTCCTCTCTAATGGAATACACCCTTATTGCAGAGTTCAAACATCTCTCCATTCTATGTTGTAATGTTGGATTTAATAGACATGCAAGAGTCCTGAAATTCCCACCTCATTATTTTTGTTTAACCTCCCTCAAGCTTCAGTCAAGGGGGTGTGTTAGAATTTTTGTCTGCTGTTAGTGTTGCCTGAATCTTGAGTGCAACCTATCTTGTAGTCCTTCACCTTGTGCGGTCTCTGATGGCCCAGTATTGAATATTTCTTATTCATTTCCAGTTATTTGTTCAACCACTTGTCAGCCTCTTTTGTACTTAGTCTACTTAAGCCAGCTGAACCTCAAGTAAATGAACACTCATCCATTTTTACCTTTCATTGAACCGGAGTGCTCCCCTCTTGACTCCTTGGATCCGCCCTCCTCTTGGCGACACAAGACATCTCCCTATCATCTCTCTGACCCTTCCATCCGGAGCTCATCATCCTCTGATCCCTTCATCTCGAGCACCAGCTCTAAAATTTTACAGATTCCTTAAATGAATAATCACATTTTTCTTTATTATGCTTCTTATAAGCTCTGGATGCAGATGGCTTGGTTTGGATCATACGTGATGCTGGTCCTCTAGGAACAGTTGGGTCTGTTTTTGAATGCTGATTCTGCTTCTGATTCACAAGCTCATTATCACTACAAACGGTGTTTCAGAAACAACACCAGGAATTCAAGTTTCAAACATGGTAAGAAAATCAAATGGTTAAATTTAGTCAAATGAGGCTCTATAATGTGTTTATATTCAATGAAATTCATACATCCTAGAGCCTGAAACTGTTTCCAAGGATTGCAACTTGTTGTTTCTCTCCAGGGTTATGGATGTTTGAGGATTATATGTAGTGGAAGCTTTAACATTAGCTTGATCCATTGTTAACCTTAAAAAGTTTGAAAAATAAATGTTTCATGATTGTGCATGGATTTGTTAACCAATGATCTTCACCTGGATAGGAGGATGCAAGGTGTTTGGATGGTGGATGATTCAGCCTACAATCAAGATGGATACAAGAATGACAAGCCAAGGTTCAATGGCAATGAGGAAAATGATGAATCTTTCCACTTTTTGTTGCAAGATTTTGCTGTAATGGAAGAAGGCAAACATAAATGGTAAGGAAGAGACAGATTCAAGTCAGTAAATGATCAATCAAACAGCAGTTGGAGATGAAAAAAACATGGTAACAATGGACATGAGAGGTTGATGGGTTCTTACTGGGATGATGATGACTGGAAGAGGGTTAAAATGTGATGTAGTGTTGGAGTTGGTTGCATTTGGAGTGGAAGGTTGTTGGTGATGACTGGGGAGGATTGGGGAAATGTTCTAAAGGATGTGGTGCGAGTGGGTTAGGTAGAGATGAAGAAACAGAGTTAGCCTCAAAGCAATGCTTTGCAAGCGTTGAAACAAGCCAAATGATCAAAACAAATGAAAAAAAAGGAAAGGACTTACCACCTGGAAGGCATTGGGTTCCAATGGGGTCATGGCCAAAAAACAGCCTATGTCGCTTGCTTGAGGGGCCGTTGCTTTGTTGGTTTTTCCTGGGGACAAGCGAGGGATTTGCTGTCTTTGCAAAGGAAGCGAAGCGCTTGCAACGCCCAGGACTTGCCTTGGAATCGGTCCGCCCATTGCAGAGGCTGTGTGCAATACAGCCAGGACCCCGGTCGCGCACAGACCTTTGGAAGGGTCCTGGCAGATGGCCATGTTGGCGACCGAGCTCTGGTGATGAGCTGGGCAGCAAATGGCCACTTTCGGTGCGGCAGAGAAGATGCGAACGCGATTGGAGTCGCATTGGCAGCATCTTTGCAACGAAGGCTTTGGGCCTGCACCGCCGAAAGTCGCAAGCTTTGGAAGTGGATGATAAATTCCACTTTTGGAGCATGGTGGAACAATCTTGAGGCCTGTTTGAGGTGGGGGGGTTGGGTCATTATCAGTGACCCATTACATACCTAATTTGTCATGACTAGACCATGCAAGAATGATTGATACATACCATGGTTCAATCAAATTTAAACATACATATTATTTGGTGGATGATTAGTAATAAATTCACTTTGGTGAACATTAATGAATCACATTGAAAATGTGAATTGTGATTGGCAATTGCAGTCCACATTAAGAAAATTAAATAATAGCTTTTTGAGTATGTCCTCAAGAATATTTGATGCAAATTTTGGTAAGGTTTCAAGGCATAATAAATGAATGGGGAAATGAGTTTGAGGTTTGAAAATGGAATAGTATCTAGGTAAAATCCTATTGCAATCTCACTTCTGCAAAGGTTCCAAATGATATTTTCAAATTTGAATTAGATAAATGATCAAAATAACTATTACTGTGGCTGAAAGATTAATGGTCCCATTAATCAACAAGTATTCTGTTTGGTTGCATACCTTGCCAAATCAATATGTGAGGGTGCTTTTTGTTTCACTTCAAGAAAAGTGGTTTATAACTGATGCTACGGCAAAATCATTTTCCCAATATTTCCTTTAATAATGGTAAATTTACTACCAAAACCTGGGACTGTTTTGCAAAAGTTTGAGATTGGAATTTTCAAATAAACCTGGAGGCCTGAAATATGTTGACTCCCCAAATTGAGACAAAGGGGGAAATCAAAATTCTGAATGTTGTTGATCAGTGTGAAAATATTGGATTACAAGAATACCCAAAAAAGAAAGAGACATTGCTTGAATTGTGAATGCAAAGTGGCAAGTATGTCACTAGGTATAAGGGTGGTGGGGATTCATAAGACTATGATATGACATTTTCTTCCAAATAAAATGCTTCAATATTGGGCATCAAGATTATATGTCCAGAATTTCTGTGATAGTTTACATTTGTGGATAAATTGGCTTTTCTTCCTGTATTGCAGGATGGTGAATTAATCCAATATATCTGTGGGGGCATGGTGCATTTAGGGTAAGTGCACCATGTCCCTGGTGATTGTGATTTGGTGTTGGGTGTGGCTGACCTGAAACAACCTTCAAATCGTGGCCAGCTTTAACCACCTTTTGACTCTTGCTGAAGAACTCCATGTTAAATTATAGAAATGGGACAAGGTTAACATAATTTGTTAACAATGAGCAATGTTCATTGCAACATGTGGCAATGACAGAATGGGCATATCTTGTGTCACAGAATATTTGGTGATCACATTTGGAATCTAAAGACTTGCTTAAATGTTAATATTCATCCCATTTAATATGAAGTTTCCAGCCTTGTGCATAATATCAATATACACCGTGTATAGGGAGGTGGACGACTTAGGCTAAGTTGTCCACCTCCCCAGACTTTAGGAATGGGTAAAGAAACCTCCCCCAAAGGACATCAAGCCAGGGGAGGGTTTGGGGAGGCGGACAACTTAGCCTCAGTTGTCCACCTCCCCAACCCTTCAGATTGATTTTTGTAAGAGCAAATCCCTTTTTGTAGATATTGTCAAATTTTTCAAGGTATTGAACAAAGTGAGAAATAACCATAATCACATATACATATTAATGGTTTCAATGAACAATTAAATTCCACCTAAAATCCACCAAAACATGGATGTTATGATCTTCCATCAGACTTCACAATTGACCTATCTGGAAACTGCTAATAACTTCCAGCTTGAAATCAAAATTTTTAAGGAAGGAGAAGTTTTCATTCAAATATTCATTAGGTTCAGCATTCAGAAGAAATGTTGGACCATTACAGAAACAATGCATTTACTTATATTTGAGAAGGGTGCATATTCACTTGTAATAACTATAATAGGATTGAACCTCAACTAGGTCACACTCTTCCAAATGAAAAGTATTCTTCTCATTAAATTTTTTGACAATTTTTCCCAATATCCTAAAGGTGTGAGGTTGCACTAATTGATTCAGCTCGAATGATTTTCATTAATTCCAGTCAAGGATCACAAGATTCTGACAGATGTACATTGAGTTGGAATGGAATACTCAATTTGAGGGAATCAGCCAGTGTATCACCAAAGTTTTGAGCCTGGTGTAAATCATCACAATACACCATCTATAGGGAGCTGGATGACTTACAATAAGTTTTCCACCTAACCAAACCATGGGAATGTCCAAAAAACTCCCCATGAGGAAATCATGCGGGGGGGTTGGGGAGGTGGACAACTTAGGCTAAGTCGTCCACCTCCCCAATGCTCCAGCACAATTTCCCCAAGAGCAAATCTCTGTTTGTGGACATTGTCAAATTTTTTCAGGTATCAAACCAATTTAAAAATAATCATAATCATGTATACCTGTTCATGGGTTCAATTTTTGAACAAAGCCACTCCATCAAATGGCAACCAAAACCCAGGATATTGATATCATCCACGTCTGTGAACCAGCCTTCATCAAAAATCTTCAAATTGCTCATCTCCCTGGAAATTGGATTATAATGATATCTATCTGGAAGAATCTGAAAGATGTGAGCCATACCAAAGCCCTACCATCCCTCTCAAAATTCTCCTTATCCTCTTCAGTAAAGGATTTTTTTCCAAAAAAAAGCCAATCCAAACATGATCAAGGCCTTGTGTTTATTATGGATACCCAAGCTCGTCAGAACCCCCCCAGCAATGTTCCTCTTAGCCCAGAGGGAACACCTCAAGTTGAATTGGGAAAATCTAATCTGACTTTGTCCCTCCATTTCTAATTGATAAGAGGTACATTAATATTCTGTGCAGAGGGCTCACCTTTGGTGCAATGTTTGATGCTGTTGATTGGGAAATCACTGATATGTTTCAAATCAAGTTCATGCCTCAAAAAAGGATGAATATAATTGGTTTTTCAGTATAAAATTAATTCTGTCATTACAATTTCATTGAATTCAAAATGTGCATGTTAAAATAATCATATTTTCCACAAACAACCACACAAAGTAATTATCTTTTTAAACAATTTTAATCACCCCCCTGGTAGGAAACTTTATTTTAAATTTTCCTACCAGTATACATTCCCTCTTGATGGCTTTCAGGACAAACAAAAGAAAGCTCGAGGACCCAGAATCTTTAAACAAGTTCATAAACAAGCCTTTTTTTTTGGTCAAGCCATATGGTTATTTGGTAATTTATTTAGAGTGGTTTAGTCCTTCCACCTTCCTGTATGAAGTTAATCATTTGTAGCAATTAATTTAGAAAAAGATTTAAATTAATTGTATATGCAAGCACTCTGAGACTTATTGTCCAAATTATGATCTATCATTTTTAAAAATGCACATTCATGTACATCTACTTGCATTGATAACTCAGAGTACATTATAATGCAAGTATTTTTGGACTTGATGACAGTTGAGCCCTGAATGAAGTAACTGGAACATCCCAAGCCCAATTTCTTGAAGAAAGCACAAATTGAGCCAGGAGAATAGAAAGATAATTCATCCCACAACAGGATGAGGGGGAAAAGTGAAGATAATATTGAAACAATGGACATTAAACTGATCTCTCATAGATGAATTATGAGACCAGGATTGACATCTCAATGGTGTGGGAATGATTGAAATAAATGTGTGCCTAATTATATTGATAATGACAATGTGAATATATCAGATGGTTTTTTGTGATCTTTGGGTGGACAAGGCAACTTTTTTTTTTCTTCAAAAAAGAGGTAGCAAACAAGAGTGTTTTGGGGGCAAAAACCCTCTGTTTTGATACTGGTAATTGTTTTTGGAGGAAAAAAGGCAGAGATTATGGCTCTGCCAAAAAATATTAACATTATGAATAATTTCAAAATTTGTAAGAATAACCGCAATGTGTTCTTAGGATTTTGAATCATTATAATTAGTCAGAAAATATTTTTTATTCTTTGAGTAAGTATCAGAAAACATCCAACCAAATCATGTATGTGTACTCAAGTTTCATTTGATTGTGCTTAATACCAAATTTCTAGGAAGTTCAAATAATTTCCTTTTTCATGAAGCATTATTTTGAATGAATATATTTCTTTGAATTAAGAAATAAATGCAACTCTTGTGGGACAATGGTGCAGTTAGCATAAGTGCACCATCCTACCCCAAATTTTGTAATATTGATTGAGGGGTGGGGGGAACTAAGCACTATCTTGCATGCACCAACATCCATGTGGTTTCTTTAGAAATATTTTCACCAGGACTAGGAAAGAAATTTGAAAATTAAAGAAATTAATAAAAAATCCCTTCATGCAATTTCTGGGGGGAGGGCGCACTTAAGGCAAGTGCACCATCCCACCATGAAAAAGCAACGGCCCATTCAATATCCAAGAAAATGATTGATGCAACTGATTCTAATCACTGTTATATTCATTTGGATATATGTGTGCATATTCTCAAAACACAATTTTAAAATCATGTACAATCATCTGCAATTCAACAATTGACTTGCAATAAATATTTCATCTTGTGATCATTGACTAATTTGAAGGAAATCAATAAAAGATATAATGTTTTAGAAAGGCCCTTTTATTTGGAAAAATAGAAAAGAAATTTATTCATGCTAAGGTGAATGATACAGGGGATTCTTGAATTATACACATCAAAGACAATATTTTCTAGTTGAAAATCATGCATACAGAAAATTTCATAATGCATCAAGGGCTGAGTGATCCTTACGCACCAAAAGGTTTTGACTGATTGATTCAAAAGTCACTTTATGGAGGTACATGAGTCCTAGGAATATATCGAGTTCTTGACATGATTTGGCCAGAAAGTAAAATATTATTTTTATAACCATCAAAGGCTCTTATCACATATCTTATACAGCAATTGACTGAAAATTATAACTTGCTGATTCCTAAAAATCCAAATTCCTAATTTCCAAAGAGAAAAATGTAGGAATTTTGGTCCAGTGATAGCAAGGGGATTGGATTTTTCTTCATTTCTATGACAGATTCAATCATTGAGACTGGAAAGTATTTATATAAAATAATAATTGTGTGTTAATCTTATCTTGAGAAATACAAAAAATACAAATCTTTTATGACTTTCTGCAATGATTTTCTTGTAATTTGAAGCCCAGAATCTGGGTAGCTTTATCATGATTCTTCACCTTTGGTTATTCAAGACTTTTCCCAATATATTGAAGTTTATACAGCTTACCCACGTTTTACTCTGATGCATAGAAATTTCACAAATCTACAATTTTGTAAAATATGAGATAAGGAATCCTGTGGTTAAAGTGCCAATATAACTGTTTGGGAAAATGATTGAAAAATCCCAGGTATTTATTTTTTTTCTAGTAATAGGGTATGACCAATCAGTAAGCAAGAAGTCCCTTGCTTCTTTCCTATAAATCTCCAGAATTCAACTCATGCATTTTCACTAAATTGAAATTGAAATAAATGCATTTCCTTCCATGGCTGTTTTCAACGGTGTCATATGATCTGGGAAAATTTAGTCTTGATCAGCTCTGAAAATGAGGGTAAAATTAAAATTTCTTATGCACAAGAATTTGAACCATTCAGAATCTGGCATGGAAGCTTCATCATTGTTAACTCATCATTCAGATTCCCAAAATCTACCTTCCAAAAAAGAATCCAGACCAATGTGAATTCCGGTTCTAAAATTGGCTAAGTGTGGTTTCCAGAGTCATCTTTCTGAGTACAATACAATTCAAATCATCCTACACAACAAAGGCAAGAATATATGAACATTTTAAAGTTGTTCCTGTCCCATCCATCTTTACTTGAGATAAAATTCAGTTTTTAATCCATCCAAATAAATGAAACTGGAAGGGAGTAATTTTGATTCTATAATACAAAAAAATGCATCTCAATATATTCTAACTGCAGCTATTCTCCAATGGAGTTTTGTTCTTGTTCCTTGATTCTCATTCAAATATTTTGGGTCAATTCCATGGATACGGGAATGAAAATCTTTTCTGAGCCACATAATTCTCAAGAATGTTTTTTATGGACTTAAATTTTGGAATTTCAGAACATGAAAATCAATAGTGTTACCTTCATATATATCCTCAGCAATCCAAAAAATTAAATAACTCAAATTTTACTGCATTATACCAGTATTTTTGTGTTCATCATGCATGAATGCAAGAAACAACAACAAAACCTTTTGAGCCAGATGGAAGCCACAGGGTCTCTTTTCCTATTTCATGATGAATTGTGATTAATCATTGAGCTGTGCCCTGGTTAAAGCCTTCCTTCCTTCTACCCACATACTTATGTCCATACCCTTTGCCCACTGGGAAGGAAAATTTGGGAACAAAGGGGAATCAAAATATATAATATCTCAATTTCTGAAAATTTTCAGACAATCAAAGAAAGAAATTCTGACTTCCTATTTATCAGTTTGTTGAAAATCAATACAAAACCACCAAATCAGAAAACTTTTAATCTTGGTACCAAATTGGAAAATTAGACATGGAACCTGGTAAGAGCTATCCCTGCATGCAGTTTATGATCTACCTCACAATGATACAAACCCAAGACTGAATCCTGGTTTACATTTCATATGAAAAAAATAAAGAAATCTCAGTCAACCCATAACCATCATATGCTGAGGCATCAAATGTCCCTCTTCCAGATGACAAATTCAACTTGGCAGCTGCTGAGGAAGAGGATTAATTTGAAAACTCTGCCACTCCATCCTACTTTATGATTGCACAACAAATTTCCCAATCCCATCAACACCAGAAGAATAAAAAACGTTTGGCTCAAGAACAATATTCAATATCTCAACATGCACGTAATCTTGTGATCCCCCCATCTTCAAGTGGTATTTCCAAATCCTTACTTGATTGGACAAAAGCAATTATTGGAATGGATTCCAACAACAAAAAGCTTCCGAATCCTCCAACTGGTGGAAAACTGGCATCTCTGAAAAATCATATGGCAAGGAAGAAGGCATCCATTAATGATGCTATATCATCAAACACTGGTTGATCAAATCAATACAACTCCAATCCAGAACTACGGGAAAAGGAGCTAAAACTTGTCAAGAAGGATGCGTTGCGCCAATTACAACAAAAGATTTCTTCAACCCCTCAACCCCTAGAAACCACTTCCATGAGCCCAATTCACTCTCATGATGAGACATGGATAGCCCATGCACGTGCCCTAATACTTAATTCTGGCATTTCTAGATGTACCTACCACTGGGAAAAGAATCCATCATCTAGCTGGAACTCCTCCCTCACTGAAATAATCATCAGAGCATGGGAGATGTGCCATGAACGTGGGGGCACTGCTTCTTATTCAATAAAATAAAATGACAACACCCCAGCCAACGGTGTTTCCATAATCAATTGTTGGCTTGTATCAAAGAAGGCTCTTTGGAAGAAGGAAAACAAGGCAGAAGGGGGCTCCAGGAGCAGGAAATCACAGTTTTCTGCATCTCAAAGCTTAAACAAGAAGAAAGTGGGCCAAATCAATTATTAGGAATTTTTTCTCTTTGTACAATGACTAACTGCTCATGATCTTTTCAAATACAGAATACCAAGAAGGAAATCAGGAAGACAACTGCTGCAGAGTTGGAAAGGATGAACTTGTTCCCCAAGACTTCTGCTCTGTTTTTGGATAGTGGTTTCATCTCTGATGTTGAGGGTGAAGATGAAGAATTATTCAACTATGCCCATGTTTGGAGGGCTCAAAATATATCCCAAATTTATTACTACCTTGATGAAGCATACATCCAACTAGGCAAAAACCCACGCATCAAGAGGGAAAGAAGATCAAAAATTAGTAGTCTTGCCAAACCCAACAATTCAACAGGAGGTGAGGACCCACCTTCCTTTCCTACCTCAATACCTCAAAATTGGATTAGTGAGGAAGCCCTGCAGGATATAACTCAAGTTTAAAAAAGAGCCTTGAGTTTACTTCCAGAAGTTGATCTCACAGAGGCAGTTTCTTTTCTTAGAACTCAAGTTTCCAAGCCCTCAAGATTAATGTAAACCACCCAAACATCTTGAGAGTATTTATAAAAGTGTATTGTCTGTATGTCTGCTCCAAACAAAATTGAGGAAAATATTTGGATTAGAAATTAGCCTATTTGAAATTTTTATTCAATAGTCAATGTTTTTCTGCCCATTCAATCCTTGTATTTTTAACTTGAAACTAGTAATCATATGTATTGCTAAATTAACTGGATCTAAGAGAATAAATGATGTGGGTTCTGCCTAATTTTCTTGAGTAATAAAAATGAACACCACATTTAACCACTTGAAATTTCCAAATAAATCAATTTGTAGCAACTTTTCAAATGCAGACAGAAATTAAATTAAGAGTGGGAAAAACCAAAATCCAAGTGTGTACAGCATGACAAATTCCATTGAAAAAATCTGAATACTTGGCATTTGATACACCTTCTTTGGGACAGCTACATAAACATTTTTTGGAATCATAACACCGGAAAAGCATTTTCTCAATGAACTGCTGTCAGGTTGAAATAAATCATTGGTTCAACATGCTCAAATATCTTTTTAAGAAGGAAATTTATCCAAAATACATATTGTTTCATGTGAATTCTATAATTTGGAAAACCACACTAACTCTAGGCTATAGAAATCCCGTCATCAAAAATTGCAAAATTATCTTTGTTCAATACCCCAATTTGAATTCAAATGATGGGTTTGTATGAATGTAATCAATTTTAAGATGAGATGCAGGATGTTCCATAAAGAGATTTTACTTTGAATTAACAGTCAAAAACTCGAGGACTTCCCATGTATTTTACATGGGCAAACCATGAGCAGTTAATATGGTACATTGATTCAAAATCTTCTCCAAAATAGAAAATCTTCCCTTAAAGTCCTTCCCCCTGCTCAGAATATGAATATTCAAAATGTATGCAGTAGAAAATTGGTTATTTTTGAATACTTAAACTAACCAGGAGGTATAGGATTGATTTAAAAATTTTATCAAGATTCTTATTTGTTTCCCTTTGAATTAATAAATTTCAGACATCCTCTAAGACCTGACCTATCCCAAAATACAAAAATTATTAGAGCAATGGCGCACACTACCAGATTTGGAAACCTTTGGATATGCCAATGTCCCAGGTGTTCTCAAATGAAATTTGAACATGGAAGGAATCTATACCATGGTTTTGGGAGGTATAGAAGAGCACATCAAACTCATATATTGCAATCAAATCATTGTAACAATGTATGTGACTGATTTTCTCATGCATTTATCAATATGAGAAGAATAACTGATAAGGTCTCATGGATTCCCAACTTAAACACAAAAGACAGAAAACATTACCCAATTCACTACCACAATAATTCCAACAAGGGAACCACTACAAGCAAAAATCAGGACTGTGAGTGAAAATCTTCTTCAAAAATATATTCCTTCATTTGTACTTGAATTATTGTACATTTTCTCATTTTTCCTATGAATTTTTACAACAAAGCCATCAATTGAAGATGGCCATGCACAGTCCAACCCTGGAAGAGATTCTCCCTGTCATGAAATACAACAGTCTCCAGCAGGAAATATGGAAACTTACAATACATCTGGAATGACACCTCCTCAATTTCTCTATCACACTCCCAGTGCCCTCATCTCATCACTACAAATCCTTCACCAAAGTATTGAGGAAAACATTGGTGATCATTTATGTCAGCAATACATCAAGATGGAGCATGAGAAAATTTGCCTTAACTCAATTATCACTGGCCAGCCCAACTATTCAGGTGAAATACCTAAAAGTCTTGCAACATTGAAAAAAAGATTTTCAATTACAAATGATCTAGTTTAAAATGTCTGTTGTTAAAATTGTTACAAACTCTATACCTTGGATGAAGCACCTGCACCTTCAGAAAACCATTCTAGTGAAGAAAATCAACAAACCAGGCATAATCCAAAATGCCACAATATTGTTAATTCAATAGCTGGAGAGCCTGTTGCATGTGGATCCAAACTCTGGCATCAAGACAAGAACAAATATAAATTTTATCCTCTGGAGCAGTTTGGACACCAATTGCTCAAAAAGTGGATTGCTAGGCAATTAATGCTCCCCTGGTTTGAAGAATTACTACAGACACCGCAAAAGCATCAAGGCAGTAATCCCACTAAACTTTCTGATATTTGGGACTGAACTATGTGGAAAGAATTCAAGGATCAAAACAATCATCTTTATACAGCTGAAGCAGGTAACTTGGTCTTTGGAATTTACATTGATTGGATGAATCGCCATGGAATAAATACAAGTGGAAAAAGCATCTCTCTTGGTGTAATATTTGTAATATGTTTCAAACTTCCACCCAGTGTCCGCTACAAGCCACAAATTCTTTTTGTGTATGGATTCACACCAACACCCAAGGAATGTACTTCATTCCAACTGAACAATATACTCCAGCCTCTTTTTTGTGAACTACTGGATCTTTGGAAAGGAGTATACTACACAAAAACCAACAATAACCTAATGGAAGAGTAATAAATGCTGTGATATTGCCTCTGATTGGTGATAAAGCTGCCTTGCGTAAAATGGGTGGATTTGCTTCGCCCTCAGAAACAATCTTCTGCTCCCACTGCAACATCAAGCTGAATGACATCCGTAATACCAAAAAGGAGACCTGGCCAGTGAAAGATAATCAAGATCACATCAAATGGGCAGAGAATTAGAATAATGCTCAATCATTGAATGAGAAAACCAACATTCTCAAGCTACATGGTGCCCGCTACACAATTTTCCACACTCTGCCATACTGGGAACCAACAAATATGACAACAATTGACTCAATCCATACATTTATCTTGGGAATGCTACAGGATTACAGCATTACCTACCTTGGAATAATCCAGGCTGGAAAAATTATTCAAAAATTGGAAAGAAGGCAAACTGCTCACCCAAGAAGTGTAACAATCACTCATGTTAGCAGCCTCAAATCTGGATCCAAACAAAAGCGCACTTTGTCACCAGAAAATTCCCAAAGAGTAACCCAAAAAAGAATTCAAACATTTTTAGATGGCTCTCAAGCACACCTGGAAGATTCTCCTCCCAATCCAATTGAAAAGGTTCAGAATTTGGAAAATAAGCAGCAAGAAGGCCCGTCAAGTATGCAACAAAGAACTTCAGTACCAATTGTTGTAGTCCAGAAAATCCCAGGGCTTTATCCTCCCAGCTCCTCAAGAAGTTGGGAATATTCTGAATCTCAACTCCTTCAACCAACTGTTTGCCGGTCTCCAAGGCTTCTTGGGAATACATCAACAAACAGCTCACATGAATCCCTGGCCAAATTCAAGGAGAAAGGAGAGAAAAAATATATCTCACCAGAAAGAAATACATTTAGATCTATTGAAAGTAAATCAGGAAGGCAAAATAAATCTGGGAAGAGCATTCAAAGTTCCATGAAAGAAAGCTCCTACCTCTCTGCTGAAGATCAAAGCAATCCAATCTTGCAGGTTCATTAATAGAAGAAACAAGTATTACATCAAATCAATTGAGCAATACTCCTGATGAACTCAAAAGTCTTCAAGATGCTACCACTTCAATTAAATTTCCTTCTTGGATTACTAGGTTGCCCCAAAACATAGGTTTACCTGCAGTTGGTACTCCTAAGGCTGCTGAATGGTTGGTTTTTTAAACCATTCATGTAGTTCTTGTTTTGATCCCAAGGTGGAAGTGGATCACAACCAATGGCTCACGGGAGGAAAATATTATCTCAACTACCTCCAAACTAGTTGGTATTATCAACTTGGTCATGTCACATCAACTTACAGATTCCCAGTTGGCCCAATTGGATGAATTAATTTTGGCTTACCGGGAGGAATTATTGCTACATTGGGGAACTGAAATTAAACCCAAGCCAACAATTCATTTCTCTCAGCATATGACTAAGATGATAAATCTCTATGGTCCTTCCTCAATATTTTCATGTTGGTCGGGAGAAAGGCTAAATCACATCTTGAATTTGGTTAAAAAAAATAAAAATACACGTAGGTAACACAGATTTCTCAAAAGTAGATTCTTGATGGCACACTTTGAACTGATTGTTTTTTTAATTTTAAGGTTTCCTTGATAAGTCCCTCTTGAATGGATTCCTTGAAAGGGCCAAACTTCAAGGCTTGGTTGAACAAATTGGATCACACTGGAATGTTTTGGGGATCAATTCTGACCAACTCCCAGATCTGGAAAGTATGTTCTACTCTTCCAAGACAGGTGATGTTTCAAGGGCTAAAAAGGAGATGAATGTTTTGGAAGAAGAAATATTAAAACAATTCATTTAAAATAACTTAACATACAATGCCTTGCCATGAGACCAACTGGAGTGGTTGCCTTGCAAATCAATTCTCTTCCATGGTCATCACATAAAACCCCATTGCTACAACAAAATTAATTCTCAGATTTCCTTTTCATCCCCATCAAATCAAGGCCCTTGTGAGATGGGGAAGGTATTGTCCATCTTTCATGAAAAAAACTGTGCACAATATTTCCTCATTGTTGAAACCTTTTCCCCTTTGGAACAAATTGATACTTCAAGAAATCCCTACCTTGGCCTCAAGTATCTCAATGCTCAAATGGTTTGTCAAGAAGATGGATCAATATCTGTGATACATCAAGATAACATATTAGGTTTTGTGGAGAGCTTGGCTTATGAAGCAAAAAAAGCACAAACTTCCAAGGATGTTTATTGTGTTGTGGCAATTAACTCTTTGGTAAGTTGATATCAAAAATACTAATTTCTGAAGAACTGTCATTATTGATTTTTCTGACTGGTATTTCCTTACAAAACAGGAGGAAATATAAAAATATACATGCACTCATTTTTTATTGTACTAGATATTGGTAGAAGATGGTATCAGAGGAATTGGTATTGTGTCACATTTCTATCTAAATCACATGTACAAGGTACAGAATTCAAAAATAAGAATGAGATTTAATCTCAGAAAACTGAACCTTGAATCCTAACAGAAAATCGCAAATCTCTGTTTGCAACACTTATTTGAAATGATCATTATCTAAAAATTTGATTCTTCTCATTTTGGAACTTTTTACTATAGGAAATCATGGCCCATGATGTACAATTCCAATCATAACCGCTGAAAAGTTGTTGAATCAGATTATGGTCTTACAGTTCAATGAAGAATTCTCAATCCTTCCTTTTACCTAATGGATTTCAATTAAATCTATGCATTGCATAAATATTCTGCATGAATCTTCTGAGTTCATCCAGAAATAAATTTGATGTTTGAATCCAAAACCTCAACAAAGTCAAAACAAGTTTCAATCACAAACCCAGGTGCTACACCTGCCGGCAGGTGCTGCCATTTTTTTCATGGTGAGAGTATCTTGGGGTGTGGAGGAGGAAGGCACTGCAGCGGGAAGGGTAGTTATCTTGGATGGGATTGAAAAATGTAATTCCAACACAAGTTTTGAATCTTGTAGATCCAATATCAATTGAGAGTGGTTGCTTTTTGAGAGGGTTGCTTTGAGCCTAGCCTCTTTTTTTCAAGCTTTATTAACTGCTCTTAGGATAGCTTCAGGATCTGATAAAGGCAAAAGTTTGTTGGAAGAGGAGCAATTGGGCATGAAGCCCAGTAAAATGATATTACTTTGAGAAAAAAAGTGTAAGGACCATGTCTGGCTCTTCACTGAAGTCTAAAAGGAAGAGGGTGCTAGAACAAAGCATGGCTTTGGGAGACCTAATTCTAGGGGAGAAGGAAGAATAAAAAAGAAGGAAGGGAATCCAAAGGGGTAATAACCTTACTCAGCAGAGGAAGAATCTCAGAGGCCTCTGGTGAGCCAGGCAGGGGAGTGGGTGAGGATTTGTACATATAGTAAGGAACATTATTATTTAATCAAGAATGTTTTTGAGAAATCTGGCAATGGGAGAGGGTTTCACATGACTATTGATGGTCAAAAGCAGGAAGCTGAGAGTATGTCTCATCAAAAACAATTTTATGCCATGTGGAGATTAAAACAGGCTGAGTTAGATTTTCAAAAAGAGGAAAAGGAGAAGGATTTACAAAAAGATTGAATGGAAAAGGAGTGGGATGAACTGGCCATGAAAAAAAGATAATTTATCTTTAGCCATTGCATGTATTGGTAGCAGTAGAAAAGTGGAAGGAATAAAACAGATTACTCAATTTTTTGGCTTGTGAATCTATTTACTTGGATAAAAATTTTAAAAAGAAAAACAACAAAAAAATGTTTCATTACAACAATTTTTGAGGCTATTTTGAACCCCACCAATAATTTTTTTTTTTTATTTTTTTATAATTTTTTTCTAGAGTATATTTTTCCACTGTTAAATTACCTGTAAGTTTTCCAAGTGGTTTTGTTGATTTCCCTAGACATTTCCATATTTGTATGAGTAAAAGTGTCCATATCAGGAAAGTTTAGTGCTTGTACTTATTTGCTGCCAAAATCATTTTACAATACCTTGTTGTTTTAAATTAATACCAAAACCCCTGTCAGGAAATACAAATTGGCCATTGGATACTTGATATTTCTCTTGGTTTTCAATTTTTTTCCATTTAGTTATTTTGCTTAAACCAGAAGTAAAAAGGAATAGGAAGATATATTTCCATAGTAAATATGAGGAGATTTGTAGAAGGAATTGGATTTGAAGGTGATGTGTGGGGAAAATTCAAAAGGAGTAAGCTGGGAGACAAATTACAAAGAAAGGAAGGAGGGGAGATTTTTTTCCACCATTTTTTGATGGTTTGATTTCAAGGCAATTCTGGCTAATTTTTGAAACGTTTGGCCTAAGTTTAATTTGGGACTACGTTGAAAGGAACCACATTTCACAGAATAATTATTCTATCCTGGTTCAATTCTGGGTAAACACTTATTCCTTATTTTCCCTGATCTAAAAATTGACTTCTATTCTTTTTTTTACCTTAAAATCCACACATCTTTCTTCCAAAATTAAGGAATATAGAAAGACTAAATAAATTCAGAAACTTTTTCTTCTGCAACTTAGTAATTTTTGAATTTTTCCTCTCAAAAAAATCCACACTCTGTATTACCAGCACATTTAAAAATTTGATTCTAGCCTTTCTGAATCTAGTTCTTCCCATTTATTAATAAGTTTATCCTCTATCTGTATTCCTTTGTTTATTGATATCTATATTTATTTTCCATCTAATTCTTCCTTCCCTTATATTATATACAAAAGGAGGATTTTTAAATATAAAAAAAACATCAAATCCCCTTTTCCCTCCTTCCTGCACCAATTTTACACCAAAAAAAAGTGAATTATCAGCTTCAAAGATCACCCTAATGATGATCTTCTATCATCTCATGTCTGAAACACCTTACTTTCTGATCTACCTCAGAGAAAAACTTCCAAAATCCTCAAAGTTCAATTTTAATCATCCAAAAAATTAACTTTTTAACACCCACACCCTCCCCACATTTCCTTTCGTTGCATATTTTACTGTATTTCTTGTGAGTCCTACATGTCACTTCTCTTTCACAATGTTTTTTTTTCACTTTCTGAATTAATTTTCCTTGAGTTCCTTTGTCATTAATTTTTTATAATCTCCCACCTACCTTTCACACTATTGTAGGCTTTGCCGCTACAGTTACATGAGGTAATCTAAAACAAGAATGCCTCCCAACCCTTTAAACCAACCAACCCAAAATCCAAAATCAACAGACCCTTTGGTACTATCAGGCTGGATTCTTTTCAAGACCCAATAAGAAGATAAGGAAAGGCACCAAATTGAAGGTTATAATCAAGTTATTAAATCAAACTCACCCTTTCAACCGATTACACACAGAACTTTACAGGTAAAAGATTGTGGAGATCATTTGGTTTTTATCTTTTCATAGTTGACCATTTAATCATCTCTGGAAATATATTTTTTTCAGTAATTCATGGTTCAGAAAACTGCTTACTGAATTTTTTGAAGTTGCTGTTGTTGAATTTTTTGTCTTTCCTTAATCTCCTTAATTTTATCAAACTTTCTTAATTTTTAATCTCGAATAGCCTGATTCAGGATATCCAGAAATCTAAATCTTTTAAGATTTTATTTTTTATCCTATAAAATTCCATTTTCATGCAATTGTTTTCCACATTTCTTGTCTTTGATCCAAACAAATATAAGGCTTTTGTTATAAATTCATGCAAAAATTTGATTGCATGAAGTTTCTGTTTTCAAAAGCTGAAGCAAATTCCTTTGCATAATCTTCTTCCCATTTGAGTTACCTATTTCAGAATTCATATTTTTTTTAAAAAAAATGGATGAGCAGCTAGATTTTTGGCACTGAGGGCTGTTTCTCCAAAATCCTTTACAGTGTGCTTAGGATTGTGCCTATAAATAGCCACCAAAGTGTGTGATCAAGTGTGCCTTAGTTCTGATTGCTGATCAAATCTGGTTTCAATCACCCAATCTTCCAGTCAAAGCCTAAGTTCTTGAACACAGACTTCAGAGTGTTTTTCCAATGGCCCAGAAGCTAGATTTGTTTTTCTCAGGGCTATTCCACCCACAAAGCTTCCAGTGATGTTATTTTTGCGCCTATATATGGCACATTGAGTTACCAAATGTGCCTGGGTGCTGATTTCTGATCAAATCTGGTTTCCATGACCAAATCTTCCAGTTGAAGGGAAACTACTTCAGCTTTGCCTTGGTTCTTCAAGCTTGAGAATAACTGGAAGAGCCATTTTTTTCATCTCAATGAACCAGTCACACTTGAAACTCAGCCCTTCAACTCAAAGGAACCCTTAGACTCAAAATGAATTCAATAATTATTTACTTGTAATGTACCTCAGCACTCTAACTTCATTATGCATATAGCTGTCAGCCACACAACAAATACAGTTGTCCAAATGTCTGAACAACTTATATGTCCTGTTGGTATAGTGGCTAAGAACTGGGTTACTCCTCCATTATCTGATACAAAGGTCACTGGTTCAACCCATCATAGAGAAAATAATCAGCAATGTTGACTAGTTTTATAATTATATATTAAATTTTGATAATATTTTATAATAATTTGTAAGTATGTTTTTATGACTATTGATTATGGAATAAAAACTTTTATTATATATATTTTTAAGAAGGGGATCCAATATAAAATTATATTAAGTTATCAGGACTCAGATGCTTCCTAAATAGTGATATAAAAGTTCCCAAAGTGTTCCATACCTTTGGGAAGCAGTTATAATAATTATATTAATCCATACTCTCTACTCTGTATGTATTAACTACATAACTAATCTTATACCCCTTTGGGATGTATTAATAATTGAAAATACTGCTCTGATCCTTGAAGTGAGTCCAAAAATAGGGCCCACAGTCCATTTGTGAGTAATGGTAATTATATTAATCCATACTCTCTACTCTTTATAGATAAATTACATATTTTAATATTTTCCCTCTTTGGGATGTAATTATACTTTGATACACTCCAATTATACTTTAATAAACTCCACTGAGCCTTGATTGCGTCCAGTCTCAGTGCTCAGAGCTTAGTTTTATTTTTCAAAACTTATAAAATCATTTCCAAGGGCATATATACTCTATATGTATAATGTATGCCAAGGTACTTGGAATTAAAAGGTAAATACATGATCAAGCTATACGTAAATGAAGGTATAAAATAATTTTGACAGTTTCTAGGACTTCTATACCATCCATTTGACTGATTTCTGAGTCCTAAGACAAATGACCTAACCTTTTGAATATTTAAATGAAAAACTTATCTTGAAAATCTTACCCAATGAGTACTAGCTCTTCAATAATCATTGCTATGATGTCATGGTGTTTTGAGCCCTTGAGGACAAAACCAGGGAGAGCCTGGAGCTCCCCCAATGGTTCCTTGAGTCCCCTGAGGGCTCCTGTTACCTTAAAATAGGGGGGCTTTTACCCGATAGCCCCTGTTGAGATATCACCCAATTTTCTACCTACTATCTGTTTTTGATTTCTCGTCCTGTTTTGATTTCTTTCATTTTCTATTATTTTTGTTTGTCAAATTTTATTTCTTTATTTTATTTTCTCTTACTCTCACACTTTTACGGTAGCGCGGGCTCAGTGCAACATGCATATTCAACTCAGGGCCCTCTCTACACTTGTCTCAAATAACATTCTGACCTTGTGTAGAACTTTCTTTCCCTCGCCGGACTTTCTTACTCTTTACTCTCTACTCACTTCACCAAATCATTCTACGGTCATCACACCACTACAAAATCCCAACAACCGTGAAGAATCAAGAGAAAGAAAGGATCGGACTTTGCTAAGGACTTGGTCTAATTTTGTGCAACCATTTCCTAAATTTCTAGGCCTCTCTAAAATCTTCCAATGTATTTGTTCTAGACGTTTTTCCTTCAAGCCATATATCTCTTCCATTGAACTACTTTTGAAGGATTAGTCACTATTCATTTGCGCCGTGTCCTAGATCACTGTCATTCAGACTAGCTTATCCTCTGGTTTTTACTTCTAATTATCTGGTGAAAATTGAATATAGTTTTAACATGATTGACAGTCAAATCATTGAGATATTGCAATTGCGTTCAACCAGAAGGCAACATGACAGACTCACTTACGGTGACCATACTTGAGACTGCTATAGAGGCAATTCCCCTACTCACGCTGGACAACTTCTCTATTTGGCAGAATTGGGTTTTGAACATGATTGATCTTCAAGACAATCTCTACGGAAAACTTATCAGAGACAAGAGAGACAGAAATGGATGCCCAATTGGTCTTAGTCACTCTGAAAACGTACAAATATGGAAGATTTTAACCTCCAAACTCAACACCACTGTGCAGGCTAATATCATTACTCCTGTCAACAAGAAGGATGCTCACCCAATTTGGGCCAACATCAACAAATATTTTGCCTCCAATCACGCCTCCAACAGGGCCCGTGTGTTCAAGGAATTTCTACAAACTACTTTTTCCCACTCCAATATTCCGGGATTCATCACAGAACCCAAAACCGCCATCACCCAGTTGCCCAAAGTTGACATCAATCTACCTACCAACATAATCGCCTACCTCATTTTGGAGAAACTTAAATCAAGTACGGATACGGTCATTCAGAAAATAACTCACTGTGATAAAGAAATTACGCCCAATCAGGTTCTAGACCATCTTTGAATGTTCAACAACAATAATTTTCTGATTAAAGAGGTCTCAGGGGATAAGCAAGAAGAAAGTTCCAACTCAATTTCCTTTCTTTTGTCCAATATCAAACCGTGTGACAACAAGTGGCACAACCCTAAGGCGGCTCATCTGGAAGGGAGATTTTGGAAAATATCCTTATCTCAGACCATCCTTCCCTAAGAAGAAGAAAAACAGAATCAATTCCTCTGCGGAAGGCACTTCTGTTAGCTTCTTTCACACAAGCTTGATCTTTGACTCTCATTGCCTTGTGGTGGATTCAGGTTCTTCAAGACACATCATGTCTGATCCCAATTTTGTTACCCATCTGGATCAATTGTTAACCGGTGTAATTTCCACTACGTCTGGAAAGGATTCTCTGGCCTATGAAGGAGGGGGTACTATCAAGCTTGTCAATGACAACAAAAAGGAAGTGTTTCTTTTGGATGTTTTGTTTTCCCCAAAGTCTACAGCAAATCTGCTTTCCATGTACTCTCTCATTCAGGACAGTTTTGTTGTCAAGTTCAATCTTGAATACTTTGTAATTCAAAAGAGCGACTGGAGAGTGTTAGGGACTTATGACTGCAATGTACCCATCTTTTGTGCAAATAACTACACGCCAAATGCAGTAGCTTGTCTCACTCACAACATATTCATTCATAAGTCTCTGGGACATGCAGGGTAAGGGAGAATTCATAATAAGCTAGGCATTCAAATCAAAAAGACGTCCACCTGCAAAGCCTGCGCAGTCAGCAAGATTAGCCAAACTCCTTTCAACAATAAGCATCCTAGAGCAGAGAGACCATTTCAAGAACTTCACTGTGATCTGGTCGGGCCAATCTTTCCCATGAGTATGAATGGAGACTCCTACTTCTTAACCATATTCAACAGCTGTACAAGATTCTTCACCTTTATTCCAATCAAGAAAAAGAATGAAGTGGCTTGTATTCTCAAATTTCTCATTGAGAACAAGTATAAAAGATTCAATTTTCAACATATGATTATTCACTCTGATTGTGGCATGGAATTCTGGAATCAATTGCTTTCCAAATACTGCACAAATAATAACATCAGATAAACATTCTCTGATGCCTATTGCCCTCAACAGAACGGACTGGCAGAACAGTTCAATTGGCTAATTCTTGAGTCTCTTTGTAAATTTCTCTTTGATTCTCAATTAAAACAACAA
The DNA here is from genome assembly GCA_025617555.3 of Puccinia polysora. Classification (NCBI taxonomy): domain Eukaryota; kingdom Fungi; phylum Basidiomycota; class Pucciniomycetes; order Pucciniales; family Pucciniaceae; genus Puccinia; species Puccinia polysora. The sequence continues at coordinate 51,262,473 of CM062623.1, forward strand.
CACTGAAACACTGTCATCAAGTCCTCTGCATTAGCACTCAATCAGATTCCTTCTCACGTTTCCAAGAAGTCTCCATACAAACTGTTTAAGGGAAAGAGCTTGAGTATTGACTACTTCCACCCCATAGGAAATCCTGTAACCTACATCCTGAGAGGCAAGCTGTCCTTTTCAAAGATTGAGCCCTGGGGATTGTTTGGGAAGTTGATTGGTTACAACAACAACCTGCTCTCTTATAAAGTACTAACCACTGATAACCAAGTCGTTGACACCAAAAACATCACTCTGCTAGACTTTGACACCAATCTGAAGAAGTTGGAAAACACCATTAGGGTTGGTGACTGGTGTGAAGAAATGGATACGGTTCACTCAGAAGGTTTCACTACAGCTATGGATGCAAACCCCTTGACTCCTCCTCCCGCTTCACCAGTAGGGGCTCCTTTGGACAAAAATGCCACTGAATCTATTCTGCCTGCAGTAGTGAACCCGGTGGTTGACAATTCTCCTACTCAAGTGGTCTCAAGCTAAAACTTACATGAGAGGATCTCGTCCGTCAAACCAAAAAAATATTCCCATGCCACTGTTATTAAGAAGAGTGACTCAAATTTTGCAGAGGAAAGGCAAGTCAAACTCAATGAAATCAAATCTCAAGACGTTTGGGAAGATACCAATGGGGAACCCAATCAATTTCTCAGAACCATGTGGGTGGATAAAATCCAACCGGCCACCAGTCTGTCACTGGCAAAGAAAAAATGACGCCTGTGCATTATTGGGAATCTTCAGACACCCAGTCTTGACTGTGGTGATACATACGCACCTACTGGAAAATTTACCACTTTCATTCTCTTACTACTAAGCGGCCTGTACCTCAATATGGAGATTTGACAGTTTGACGTTAAAGCAGCATTCCTGTTTGCTCCCCTAGGAGAAGATACCTACTTCCTGAAACCAAAGGAAAGCCACTGATTGTCTAGATTCTTAAAACTTAAGAATTCTCTGTACGGTTTACATCAAACCCCCTCAAATTGGTATAAAACACTTACTGGATTGTTGGGGTAGATTGGGTATACTCAATCCAATGCTGATCCATGCCTTTACAAACACACTACCTTAAGCTTGTCTCTTTTCTTTCATGTGGATGATCTCATAGTGGCTGGTGAGGTGGAATGGTTTGAGAAGAATTTTTGAGAGAAATTTCTGCGTTCATCTGCTCACCAACCTGACACCATTCTTGGAATGGAGTTCTCTCAAACAGACAACATGATCACCCTCAATCAAATTCAATTAATCAAAAAAAACCTGGAAGAACTCAATCTTTCTAATTGTTGGCCAGTCCACACTCCTCTCACCCCAGGGTTTCAATTGGTTCCTGCTTCTCAAAGTGATCAACTTGAGTTCAACAAGCTCAACATGAATTTTGGGAAATTCACTGGAATATTGAACTACCTATCCTGTCAAGCACGACCAGATATCTGGGCAGCTGCGTCCATACTCTCTCAATTCAATCAAAATCCGGGTCTTTCTCACTGGAAAGAGGTAATTCACGTGTATAATACCTGGCGGGAACGTCTTCTCTTTTTTTAAAATTACAACCTGATTTGACCTCAAAACAGTCGGAGTTGTTGATTGCCTATACCAATTCAACCTGGGCTGATGATCCGCATATTCATAAATCACAAACTGGTTATGTCATCTTCTGGAAGTCTTTGCCAATCACGTGGAAAAGTTGCAAACAAAGCAATATCACTCTCTCATCAACTGAGGCAGAGCTGAATGCTTTGACCAACGGTGCACAAGAGACAATCTGGATAGAATCAATAGTTTGCGACCTGTGGGGTAAGAAATCTATTCAACTGTCAAGATTCCTTTTTGACAATAAGGGGCTAGTTGACGAAATTCTACATTTTGGATCTAACTCCAAAACCAAATACATTGACATGAAAATGAAATGTTTACAAGATCAATCTAATTTGAAGAATATTCACGTTGATCTTGTCCCCAGCAATTCAATGGTGGACAACTCTCTCACCAAAGCGTCCAGTAGGCAGGCTCTGGACCTTCTGACCTCCATATGCTTTCATCGTGGGTTGCACTGAATTATGGGGGGGTGTTGAGATATCTTCCAATTTTCTACCTACTATCTGTTTTTGATTTCTTATCCTGTTTTGATTTCTTTCATTTTCTATTATTTTTGTTTGTCAAATTTTATTTCTTTATTTTATTTTCTCTTACTCTCACACTTTTAAAGTTTTGCGGGCTCAGTGCAACATGCATATTCAACTCGGGGCCCTCTCTACACTCGTCTCAAATAACATTCTCACCTTGTGTAGAAATTTCTTTCCCTCACTGGACTTTCTTACTCTTTCCTCTCTACTCACTTCACCAGATCAGTCTACGGTCATCACACCACTACAACATCCCAACAACCGTGAAGAATCGAGAGAAAGAAAGGATTGGACTTTGCTAAGGACTTGGTCTAACTTGGTGCAACCACTTCCTAAATTTCTAGGCCTCTCTAAAATATTCTGACGTGTTTGTTCTGGATGTGTTTCCTTCAAGCCATTTATCTCTTCCATTGAACTTCTTGTGGAGGATTATTCATTATTCATTTGCGCCGTGTCCTAGATCACTGTCATTCAGACTAGCTTGTCCTCTGTTTTTTACTTCTAATTATCTGGTGAAAATTGAATATAGTTTTAACAGCCCCTTCCTCAGTTATTTATTATTTATTATTGATCCAGTATACAGCAAAAGTTAAAAAGCCCACTCACCTTAATCTCAAGATGAAGATTTAATGGTGCGCTAAAATTTAGTATAAAAATCATCAAATAATCAACTCCTCAACTCCAAGTTTGTGTGGAAAGTCATTTTGGAGTTGTAACATTTATTGTTACTTTAAAGGGTTTGAGTTTAATTTGTAAACAAAACTCCTTTGGGCTTTATTCAGTTGAAGCCAGGTCCCTTATCTCTTTTTAGAGATCAATGTGTGGCCTTTTACTAAAAATACTCTGTTATTATTGGAGTTTTATTGCCTTTTAACAGTTTTACTGTTGTGATAGTCATTGCCTGATTTCAAATTTGGTTTTGTCTTGTTTTTTTGCAGGTTTAATTGCAGCCCTGTGTAGCAATAGAGGTTAAATCCCTGAAAATAGCTATCTGTGGCTTGCAAATACTTCAAACTCTAATTACTGTGTCTATCTTATATTCCATTATTGGGTTATCCTTTGGGAGATCCTTATGTAAATCCTTTGGCAGATTTTATGTTATACTGGCTCAACCTGTATTATGTAGTCTTATGACTTACATGAAAACAGTCAATCCTTCATATGTACATTCCAAAACTACAAAGCTCAAGCCTGAGAACCTTCCCCAATGTATTAAACCTGTCCTAGAGCTCCCCCACCATAGTCTTGGATAGTCAGCTGTTACATACATGATTCCTTATCTCCTTGGGCTGGTAGTACACCTGTTATTCCTGTCCCCTTGAGGCTCTCCCTGCTCCATCCTTTTCATACTGCTTATAAATACTGGCTCTTCTTCCCTGATTATCACCCCTCAAGAAATCAGTTCAGTACTTCTTGGTCGAATACAACCATTCAAATGACATTCTACACAAAGAATCATTATCTTATTGATTATTTTTCTCTCTTCAGTCTTTCAGGACAAATTCATATAAGCTACTGCAAGCAGAGTACTCATGTGTCAAGCCCTGCCTGAAAAACATTAAATCAATTGAAAACAATACTAAGAGAACAGAAAAAAATAAAAATTGAAATGAAAAAAAACTAAAAACACTTACAATTTCAGAACAGTAAAGTGTGATGAAATAAAGTTCAATGGCTTGGATGAGTGGAAATTGGTTGGTTGGGTACAACCAGCTTTGATCGGCATCAAATGGGGTTTGGTCAGGCACCATGTTTTGGCCCCCACAAGCCCAACCCAATCAAGCAATCTGGGCACCAATCCAAGTCCTGCATATCCAAACACATTTGACACACCACAAATCACAGGAACCCAGTCTTGCTGGATCGCCAAAATTGCCATTCAGCAAAACCCTAACAAAGCCCCCGGCAAACCAAGAGATTTCTTGTCCGAGTGCCATGCAAGTGACATGCGTCAGTCTGCTCATGGTTTATTCCATTATTCATCCAAAGTGTTTCGTCGAGTGAATAGGTGCACATGTAAAAACGCACAAATTTTGATACAACTAATACAAAAGGCCCTTAAGATAGGGAAAAATAGAACGATGGAAAGACATTCTTGTGCTTCAAAAAATGTACACAAAAATCAGGGAAGGATTTAAGTAATAGCCATACAAACTTCTCTTAAAGCAAGAATCTCAATCATCACCTCAACTTTGGGATCCAGAAAGTATTGCCGGCATACATCAACAGGAGGAACCAGATCAAGACTGAATCTTCATGGGTGTGATTTTCGAAGCAGTTTTCAGTGCCTTGTTAGAGAAAAAGCAGATAAAAGGATTGAGGATAGATAAATCAATGCAAATTTTGTGAGACCCTCGAACACTGGGCGTCAGCCTGTTCCCAATGATGAAGTATCTTGTTCCAGGCATACGGCTAGGATTTAGGAAGAGATACAAACTACAGGATAATGGACCAACCTTTTTCGTGGTCAAATATATCCTTTCTTTCGCCAGAAACAGAAAGGCTGCGGTCAAGACGGACTCTGAAATCATAGGGCATGGCAACATTCCAGTGAGAAGAAATATAAGTGATCAATGAGTTTAGTAATCAACGACCGATGGGGATGTTAAAGCACTGACGGGTCAATTTGGGGGCTATACCTCTGTACAGACCTTTAATCCCGTCTTTCGCAATGATTTTCCGCAATCCGTCTAGCGTGTCACGATATCCTTTTCCTTCGGCTTGACCGCTTTGCATTCTAGATTTAACTGTGCTGCAAATGGTCCAGCAAAAGTACGATCAACATTACAAGTGCTGCAGTAGTTATAAAGTTGCAGTATTTTATGAAGTTTGTTGGCTCACAGGTAAGGATAAGTTGACCCCGTTGCAAACAATTTCGAAATTGCTCCCAATATAAAATAGTCGGCGTCTTTGAGAATCGGTATTTCTTTGGAACTATTCGAACGATCTAGAATTTTTTTTTTTCGACGAGCGATAAGAATATTTTTCATTTGTTCAAAAAGCTGAACCCCCCCTCCCGAAAAAAAAAGAAAGAAAAGTTACTTTTCAACCTCTATGGTACAATGATTTGATCGAGGAAAACAGCAGCACGAAAAAACAACAAACCGTATATTGTAGAATCGGATTAACTACAAGGATGAGAGCGGGGCCAAGGCCTCTGAACAAGGCCATAGCGCCATCGGACCTGAGGATGTGGAGTGCAGTCTGTACAAAACCCATTCGTTTAGAGCGAGCGCTAGAGGGTAAACCAGGGTTATTGCGAACGACTCGAACGGTTTGCCGAGTATTTACGACCCAAATTGGATTGGTTAAGATGGCAGTCATTGTCCCTGCGACAGCGCCTGCTAACATTGACTCAAATGTAGTGAGAGCTCGCTTTGATTGGATAGGAGATCGCAAGAGTAGTATTGCCCTAGTCTCTTCGAAGAATAGATAGTAAATCCTACGTTTTTCAAGAAAAGGAATTCAGCCTTGAAACTAGGGGATTGTGTAAGAATCATGAAAAAGATGAGAAATAGGCACGTCAATCGCTAACCCATTTGTGAAGGCAATACCGATTAAAGAGGAACCCAGACCGTCATAAAGCGAACGGAATCCTTCACGTTTGATAAGGTGCAACGCGGCCTCGAGGGAGCTCTGAGCGGAAAAACAAATTCAATTTTTTTCGAAGAAAAAAGAAGGGGGGGCGAAAAACAGTCAAACAAAACGTGGGTAAAAAAAAAATCAGGTCATTTGGATGGACTTCGGCTTCGAAAAACTTACTTCTCCTGGGTGTCGCTTCGCTTCGACCTGGGCGCGGGTTGAGATGCTGATGAGGGGATCTGAATAGTCAGCAAAAAGCATATACATGTGCCTGATGTTAGAGATTGAGGCGACATGTAAGAAGGTAAAATGGTCTCGGAATGGCTTCAGATTAGGACTAACAGGTAATTGCCCTGCAACAAGCGGATCAAATGAAGTCAACGAGAAAAATGGTCAGCCTGGGATCCGAGCTTACCAGTCCAGGCAGACATTATGTAGGGAAGATTGAGAAGCTTACATGGCGCAAATTCCACCCAGGGCGCCGCTTGAGGCATGAATTAGAGAATCGGAGGGCATGATGAATTTGCAGACGGTTGTTTTGGGTGTGTTGGTCAACTGGAAGGGGGAAATGGGGTTTGAAGTGGTTTGAGCGTTTGAAGTGGTTTGAGCGTTTGAAGTGGTTTGAGCTCGAGACGACCCGGGCCCCGGACTGAGTACTGGTGCCAGGTACTAAGTGGACCCGGGTATACTGCTCAGATACCAGGTTTGACGTCATTCGGGGAGTTCGATGAGAGCGACTGACCAAAGCACACCTGTCCCAACTCAGAAGCAACGTCCAACATTGCAGATTTCAAGGATTATTGACCCACAACTCTATACACCTTCCGGCAGGTTTAGCAGCTGGAACCCGTTTGGAAACTATTGGGGATTCGTTTGAGATTGAGAGTCAAACATGTGAAATTCATTTTTAGTCATATTCTGCTATTGTCTTTATCATGTAATTAATTTTACATGAATTAGAACTTTTGGTATTTTTTGTTACATATTTATTTTTGATGCCTCCTGGGAAACCAAGTCTTGTCCCCAAATGGCCTGCTGGTTACTTTAAGATCAAACGACCATCAGATCCAAAGAAAAATTTGACAATTGGCACTACCAAGAGAAAAAGAAAGTCAAAAATTGTGAATTTTAAGGGGGGACTAGCACTGATTTCTTCCTTAACCAAATATAAAAAATACAAAAAAAAAAAAGTTGAATAGTTTTCTGAAGAAATTTGATTTGGTATGACCTCACATAATCTATATTCATTCTTTGAAACATAACAATTAAAAAAAATCAATGCTGAGTTTTTTTGGACTTGTTTTCACAAGCTCTGTTTTTTCCCAATCAAATAAGGGAATTATAAGATGAATTTCATGCAGATTTTATGTTTTTTTAATTAAAATAGAATATTGAGTATGAAATAATGAATTACTGAATTGAAAAGCAACATTAATCATTTAAACTACTCCTTTTTTTTTAATTAATATTTGGATCAGTACAAAGTTTTGACAAAAAATTTGTTATATTTCACTTTTTTTGAAATTCCTGTATTTTTTTTTCTTCTTGGATTGGATGGTTGCTTGAGCTCAAAGCAACTTCCAGGTTATTGGGGCACATGCCTGGCTGTCTTGCGGGCACCAAAAAAAATCACATAACAAAGAATTCAAAAAATTCCCAAAAAATTTTAAAGATTCTAGTCTAGGTAAGATTGATTACATAAAAAAGGAAATATTGTAGTATAACCACATTGTAACTACTTCCTTTTAAATCAGTATCCCCAAAAACCTCCACTTACCAATCTTGGTGAAGCAACTTTTGGAAGGTGCAGAATTCTTTTTTATGGTGATTAGAATTTTGCATCACTAATTTCTTGACTAGGGATACTCATATGAGCTCCTTGGTTTTTCATTCAAGCAACCTGATTTATGAATAAATCATAATTTGAGGTAAAAAATCTCTATCACTGGTACAGGTGTGAACATGCAACAGTGATGCTTGGTCACCTGACAGGGTTGTACCCAGCACCAAGGAATCACACAAATGGAGTATTGAGTAATTGGCTCCATCTGATAGTCTAATTAGCTACTTTGAGTGGTTCAAAGATGTCTCAAAGATTGTTTGAGGACTATGAAGGAAAAAGGCACAGCGGCACAGAATGGGATTGGGCTTGGGATAAATCCAGAATTGAGGGAAGAGGTGCACATTTTGTTGTCCTTTTGATGTTCATATTCTTTAACTAACAAATTTTGTTACCTTATTGCTATCTTACTGTTTTCATTGTCTCATTAACCATGTCTTAGGCCCCCTCTGGGGCTCTCTAGTTGTCTCTAACCTGCTGCCTTAGGCCCCCTTTGGGGTTCTCTAGTTGTCCTTAAATAATGGTCCTTCCCTGGGACCATCAATGAAAATGATCTGATTACCAGACAACTAAACTGGAGTGTCCCTTCCTCCTTTTCAGATCAGTTCCACTTGACTTTACAAGTAATATCTCCTCCTCCTTTGGCTATTCAGAAGCCTACCGTATTCCTTCCTTCTCCAAATTACCCTTCTCCTCATATTAAAATTTTCACATTCTTAAAAGCTGGTCATTTAGTATGTAGGGAAAAATAGGGCATATCAGAGTTAGCCCAACTGCCATTTTTTTAATGGCAGGTTTCAGAAAAATACCCCAATTTCTAAAACACCATTAAAAATAAAAAAACACTTATTTCACATCAGATTTGTCAGAGTTACCCGAAAATAAATGGGTTTTTTAAGATAAATTCTTTAAAGGTTTTCGCAACCTCAAGCACACATTGGTCCAAATCATACACCCCTGGTTTCCCACCTCCTTCTTCCTCCAACGTCATTGGAAAAAATTCAATTCATCACTCTCATCACTTTATTGCTCTCATCAATTCATCCCTCTCATCACTTTATTGCCCTCATCACTTCATCACTCACATTACTTCATTGATGTCCTCATCACTTTATCATTCTTATCATTTTATTTCCCTTACTCTTACTCTTGTCACTTTATCACTGTCATCACTTCATTGCTATCCTCATTACTTCATCAGTCTTATCATTTCATTTATCTTACTCTTACTCTCATAACTTTATTGCTCTCATAATTTCATCACTCTTATCACTTCATTTCTCTAATCTCTCCATTGCTATCCTCATCACTTCATCAGTCTTATCATTTAACTAGAGTATTGCCCACAAATTTGGGGACTGATGGGATTTAAATTTTTTAGATAATTTTAATCAAGTGGGAAACATTTGGAATGGATTAAAAAATTGTCCCTAGTTTATTTTCAAAATGTGGTAATTTTTAAATAATTTTAACAAAATTGGAAATGTACGGAATGGATTCAACAGATTGGCTGTAGTGTATTACCTTTGGGCAATTGATTGGATAAAAAAACTTAATATGAAAAAAATGGATGTTCTTCAAATGTATTAAATCTGGGCAGTGCATTACAAAATAATGAAATAAACAATTTACCAATTATTTCAAAATATAAGCAATGAAAAAAAATATCATATCATTGAAATCTCTGTATTTGATTTCATTAATGGATGGCATTCAAAAACTCATGATAAAAAATGTTGCCGGTTTCAAATGAAATCTTGTTTCCAGGTTTCAACCTTTTCCTTTGTAAAATTTATGGATCTACACCTTGGAAATTCAAACTAAAACTACCCATGGGTGGACGCTGGATCTTAAATATAAGGACCAAAATTGAAAATTGTATAGCCTTGTGATATTTTAGTTTTCAATGAGAATTTGTAATTGACTGGGAACTTTTTTCAAATCTTTTTTAAAGGCAGAAAATTTTCCTCTGCGTCAGAAATGAAGGTTACACATGGAATGGCCATCACTCTTCCTAAGGAATTGAGCATGCACATGAGTCATTGGTGCTTCATCACAGATTATCAAAGAAGCTTTTCTTCAGATATCAATCTTTTTGGGAATGCTTTGATATTTTTGTTTGATGTTAACATCTCTTTTTTGAGTACTCTTTGAGCTGTAATTCCAGAGTGAATTAAATCTTCCACTGTGAAATTAAAGAAAGAATTTTATACAAAAAGTGGGTTTTCTGGCTGAAAAATTCCCAATAGAATTTTGAACAACTTCCTTAGTCAAAAAGGGTGGAAATAAAATTTTATACAAAAAGTGGGTTTTCTGGCTGAAAAATTCCCAATAGCATTTTGAAAAAATTCCTTAGTCAAAAAGGGTGGAAATAATCATTGGCTTATTGAATTTTTAAAAAAATAATTATTATCAACCTCAAGTAAGCCCTTGGCAAAATCTGCCTCTCTGAAAGTTGATAAGAAAGTCTATTTAATTTCTTTAGGTTTTCAAATGCAGAAGCACCAACAGAGTAATTTTTAAAAAAACTAAGAAAACACCTTTCTAAATCTGAAGGATGAACAGTTTAAATTCACCCAATTCAACAACCACCTTGAAAGTGCCTGTTTTCTATTCTGAGTGAATGCAATGTGAAGTGTTGTGGAAAATCAGATTATTTTGTTCTCCTTGGAAAACCATTAATTGGATTTATTTTGAAATATTATCTGAGCATAGTTTTCACTTGGGTTAATCTTTGAATAAATTAATTCAGGGATTCATCTGGCTCAAAAAAAACTGTTGATTTTAGGAAGATGAATATAAAAACAATACCTGCAAATATTTTGAAATTCATGTTACAAATTGGTACTTTTATAAAAGATAAAGATTTTAAGGAGCAACCCAGGAATTATGAGTGAGGAAGTTTTTATGATTCCTCCTCAGTGAATTGATATTTTGATCCTGGTGATTTCCATATATGGGTTAACTGCTTTAACCACCAATGGTAAACAACTTGTAGCAAATGGGGAACCACAAAGTAAGGGCAGGAGGACATTCTTCTATGTAATGAATTTAGAAGGTGACGTGGGAAAAAATGAAGTGCATTAAGTTATGGGCTGAGGGGGAAGTGCATCAAATCCAGGTGGGATGGAAGGGGTTTTATATAAATTTTCAATGTTCCAAATAAATTTAAATTTCCAATTTCCAAAAAAAAAGGTTGAAAAAAGTGAGGAATGAGTGCTTACTACATGTATTTTCAATGTCCTCTGTTACAGTCCTTTTTTCATGTTTTCTCCTTAGTTAAATTTTTTGTCCTTGGTTACATGTGTTGTCCTTGTTATTTAGATTTTCAATGTTCAAAAAAAAAGGTTGGACCAATTGAGAAATCAGTGTTCATTACATGTTTTGTCAATGTCCTCTTTTACTTTCCTTGTGTCCTTGTCACATTTGTTGGCCCCATTACATGCATTGGCCCTCTGTTACATTCCTGTCCTTGCTAAATTTTTTGAACCTGTTACATGCATCCTAATATATACATACAAAGAGGTGGTTTGAATATTATTAAAAAGGAACAAACACAACCTTACATATGTACATACATCACACAAACCCAAATACATAAAAAAAAATTTACTGAAAAAAATCAGCTGAAAAAAAAGAAAACAAAAAAAAAGAAGACTGAACTGGATGCAAGAGGTGGAGTGTGAATTTATTTTGAAAAATGTGAACTTGAAAAAAGTTAGGCAGAAAAAAAAATACAGAGAACAACAAAATTTGCTGAAAAAAAAGTCAACAGGGAAAAAAAAGCAGCTGAAAAAAAAGCAAAACAAAAAAAATAGGACTGAACTGGATGCAAGAGGTGCATAGAAAATGACCTCAACAAATGAATAATAACCAAAGGGCTGTCAGCCTCCTGGATGCCAAGATACTTGCTATCCTTAAGATACCAGAGGTGATAGAATAAATAATAATTATATTATTCAATCAATGCAGCAAAAATCCATAAAATATTTGGATAAAGCTATTTCAAGGTTGATTGGTTTGGTTATGGTTTAATATTATAAATCAATATTAATAAATTGATTATTAAATGAGTTAATAGAGGGGAAACAATTATTTTGGGGATCTTTAAGACCTCTCTTCAGGGAATTCACTTTGCAAATACTTATACCTGGTTACTTTGGAACCTTTAATTTATATTCTTGAGGGATATATTTTCCAAAGATAATATATATATATATAATATATGGTGGAGTGGCAGGGCCTTTTAACCAAGCTGCGACTACAGAAAAAGGATAATAAGACTCACCTCTATATTATTTAGTCCTTTAGGTACCTGTTTGGGATGTGCACTGATGGGTTAAACCTATTACTGGGGTTAAAAAGGTTGTTCAGCAGTTTAAATTGATAAAAAGGGTTGGGGACGGCTATTATTAATCAGACTAAAGCCATAAATCAATTACTTATCTCTTATAAGTATTTGATTACCTTGGAACTGTGTCTGGATGTAAATATAACTGGGTCTTGGGTATCAATATCCTCAAAGCAGCTCTATATTTATAGCTTTTTGAGTCCCAATATTGTCCTTCTGAGGGATACAGGGGCTCAAGCGGATGGATGCTAAAACCAGAAGGGTAACCAGTGGTAGCCTGTCACTTTTTCTTGGTGCTGTAGCATGGGTAAAATTAAATTCCACAGGATATCAGAGTTATTCTACCTTTTGATTGATATTTAGACTTGTGAATAACACTAATCTATCCACATTATTTATTATTGAATTAATTATCTTTAGTAAATATTTCCAGTATTTTAATGGGTCTTTTAGTAGAAATTAATACGGGTAATCTGATGTCAAGTGGGTTCTCATTATGTATTGGCTGATTGGAGTAAAATCATGATATTGATTTTACTCCTTATTTTCAAAATTCAGTTGATTTACTTAAAATAATTCATCAAAAATAGGAGCTATGAGAATTCATGTAATATTTCTACATCATCAGTTCCCTTAGTATTTTAAGAAAATACTGATGTCTTGAAGTTCTCACAATTTTCTATGTAAATTATATTAAGATATTTGATAAATAGTAGTTATCTTATTTTTGACATAATTGGTATTTTTAATTATTTTTTATAAAAAATACGTAGAAAGTTTATTTAAGTATTTTTATATAACTTGATGTATTTTTAGATTATCTACTATCCACTGGGAAATTTATTACATATGTAGAATTTCCCTGTCTAGGTTGTCGCACATTTACGTGGTACCTGGGCTCCTCAAGCCACCTGTCACTCTGTCAGCCGTAGTCTGCAGCTGCCTACTTTTCAGATGCCCGGGGCTGCGTACACGCCTTTTCAGTGTACACTGACAGGGTGGCAGTGATGCTGCTCAGCCGCGCGCTGTGGTGGTCATTTATAGACGCAAGTCGGAATCTGCTGTGCGCTGCGCGCTCAGCAATAGCAGCAGGCTCAGCAGGGGTAGCGCTCTCAGCAATGGGTGCGACTTTGCCACAGGAAGTTGCGCTGCGGGCTCAGCAGAAGTCCAATTGGGCTCAGCATCTGGAGACAAGGGATGGATTGGATTGGATCAGATTGGATGGATTGCATGCGGATTGGGTGTTGCAAGACGTGGTTTGGATTGCACCAATATATCTTGGATATCTGGAATGGCGCGTTGGGCCAATGCGGAAATGGGCGGGGGGCTCCAAGCAAGGGCCGCATCATGAGAAGGACAAACCAGGTGGACCTAATGGCAGGCGGGCAATACAGATGGATATGGGATATGGGTTGTGGATTATGGGATGGGAAGGATAGGGTTGAGGCTAGGGTTCTGTGCTTAGGGGTTGTATTTCATTGTTCTTGCTTGTTTCTGGTTGTACTTAGGTTAGGATTGAGGGTTAGGCTACTCAAGCTGCACCCTCAACCTGGATGAGAGGAGGAGGATGGATCATGGGATCATGGAGGATCACATTGGTTGTCATAGGTTTTGGAAGGATCTTTACTCTCAATTCTATATCTCTCAGTTGAAGGGTGAACAATCTCACTCAGGGTTTACAGATGCAAGGGATCAATAAATTCCAAACTTTGGAACCATTAAAGGAGAAGTCATCTTCTGAATTCCACATCTGGGGGTCTGGCCGTGAAGTAATCTTTTGTTCCTTTTCTCTTGAAACTATTGAGCGCAATGTCCCAGTACCACCCATTGACTGTTGCGGGGTCATCTAACATTACCCCCACTCCTCTTCCTTCTCCTCCTCCTCTGTCTTCTTGGAAGCAACCCTCATCAGGGGTGGGATACAGTGTCCCAAATTTTGAGGATGGTGCCAATCACAAGCCCATTTGCATCAGGCCACGGGACTATCCTCATATCTGGCTCAACACTGAGGACGTTGAGCAATTCCTTTCCCAATACAAAGGAATCTCCAACGTGGAAGGTGCGAGGGGTTTGGATAAGGCTTGGCTTGTTGTCCTCTTCATCACAAACAAAGAGAATCTTTGGGATGTGAAGGAGATGGAAGGGTATGATGAACTTGATTGGCCAAAAATAAAGACAGAAATCTTGGCACGGTGGGGAAGGTGAAAGCCTTGGTTTTGGGAAAGCAACTTTGAGCAAGCCGCAGAGGAAGCAAGCCCAAATGACGGAGTCCCGACGTGGGTGCAATTGGGTGATTATGTAGAAATGTTTGATTGGATCTATTGTTACCTGGCGAAGAACAAGGTGATATCTGGGCAGACAGGCGCAATGAAGAGGGTGTTTTTGGGAGGACTCAGTCCCCCACTCCGTGGGCGGGTCCAGTGGCACTTGTACAACAACAACTTGGTGAAGAGGTTGTTGGATGGGAGTATTTCACTTCTTCTGGATATCCTTGTCATTCATCATGCGGTGGAAAGCAAGCTGGACTTTGAGCAACAAATGGAGGACACAGAAAAGTTGTTCCCAATGGGGCCAAAGAAGTCTGCTTCCTACACGCCAGCAGCACCAATGCAAGCTCTGGTTGCGGGCCCCTAAAAAACAGAACACACTCAGGCGACACCACTGATGACAAGCCCCAAGGTTAGCGAGATGATGAAATCAATGAAGGATTTATGGATCTTTCTGAGTCAAATGTTGTCCGGCCTCCACAATTTGTCTCCTCACCTTGGGGGACCGCTTCTGCCTTCAAATCCTCCCGCGTTGCAGTTATGCAATTACTGCTAGGACAAGGGACATTGGCGGTCGGGGTACAATAAAATGACAAAGGACCTCAAGGCAGGATTGTTTGACTGGTGGGAATGGGATTCATGTTAACAAAGGGCAAGAAGATCTCCTACAAACCTGGGAATCCAACATTCATGGAGCAAGTGCGCGCGCAAGGACAGGAATCGGGGATAACTGCTCAAGCTTTGCTGGGGATTGTCACTGGTCCTGGGGTATGGCAACCACTGCGCGTGAAAGCGGAAGTGAGGGTATTAGCAACAGAGGAGTTGGCGGCGGTGGAAAGGATGGATGTGAATTCCAAGGAATGGCTACTTCCAGAAGCTCCTAAGCCAATTGCGCACGTTCCGGAAATGGATGGGTGGCCCGTGAATCTGACGGGGAAGAAGAAGGTGGTGGAAATTTTGCGCAGGGTGATGGGGAATGAGAAAACTGTTCCCTTGACCTTGAAGGAGTTGGCGCGGTGTCGCCGGTGGTGGTAGATGAGATGGTTCAGGCGCTGAAGGATTGCGGACACAATAGGATCCCTCTAATGGTTCAACGGGTGAACTTGGCTTGGGATAACGTGGAGCACAAGCTAGCGGGGACGAAATTGGTTTCAACTTTGCTTGCTTATATTCCGATAAATATTTCTGGAAGGAAGGTATGGGCACTTGTGGATAGTGGTTTCATGGTGAACCTTCTTCCGTCTAGGCTTGTTGATGAAATGGGATTGGTTCAGCGGAAATGGGCAATGGGGCTTTGAGCACTTAACGGTGGGGCGTTTCGCGTGTATGGGGTTGTGGAGGAGGAAGAGGTTGAGTTTGCAAGGGTCTGGTTAAGTATACTGCAGTAGAGCGCAAATCTTCCTTCTCTATCTATGGATAGAGAGCTTACAGGATGTAGACACTCCAAGTCTGGAATGCCTAGGATCTGTCAAGTTTTTAAAACTCATAAGTTGAGTAAGGAGAGAGGGAGGCCAAGGAATCTCAATTGGAATCCCATCACTCTCTCTACTCAGCTACTCAACCTCAAACCAGAACCTCAAACAAACAACTGTTAACGCACTACAGCTTCATTAATAATCTATATATATTTCTCCTTCTTATATTTCTGTTTCCTTCCATCCCTTCAGTATTCACCTCAAATCTACAGTCAAACTCTCAAGTATCTAGTTTTTGTGCCTGGTGAGAACTCAGCTTCTTCTCCTCAACAATATGAATACAGCCATATCTGAACTGCAAGCACAGCCTCAATCTTAGTCTCATAGCTGTCTCATCAGCCTCATCCATGTATAGTCATAAAAGCCTTCCAACGTTATTGTCATCCTGGACTGATGTTGGTATACTCTCATCCACTGTGATCTTGTGTTCTTGTTGTTTATCCTTTTCTATTCCTCAGTTCCCAGTTTCAAGCATATCAAGCCTTTTTTCTCTAATATGGTTAAAAGCCAAAAGGAAAGCTCTCTCAAAAAAACAAAAATACAAACAAACCATCTATGAAGATGGGAAAAGGGGTCTTCCAAAGGATTCAGAAAAGCCATGCCGAATTCAGCCCTGGAAACCATTCCAAGGCTCAGAAAAGACAACTATCAAGTATGGAAGGATAAAATGGATGCAATACTTGATGTTTGTGGATGCGCCAAAGACATAAATGACAATACCTTGGTGCTGGACAAAAATGTTAATGACAAAATAAAGCTCTTAATCATATCAAGGCTGGAAACATACACCCATGACAATATAGTTAGGGCATCCAATAAAAAATCAGCAAAATCATTGTGGAAGGCTATTATCAACAAATACGCTTCATCTCAAGCAGCTAATAGGGCAAGAATCTTTAACAACTTTCTTTGCTTAATATTAAAATAAAATGAGATTGAATATTTAATAACAAGGGCCAATGTGTGTCTGAAAAAAATGTTGGAAGTGGGAATTGTTCTACCAAAAAACAAACTTGCATATTTCATTCTCTTAAAGTTTCTCAAAAACATGAAAGATTTTAAATGGAAAATGTTGCATACCAACAAAGAACTCTCAGTCAAATACGTTATCAACCACTTGAACCAATTTAAAAATGAATCTAAGGAAGAAGGAACACAAGATCAACAGAACTGTTTAACAGAAATTGCACTGGAAAATACAAAACCTGAAACTGCAGACTCTCAGAATGGAGAACGTCAAAGATGCACTGACAGATGGCACAATCCCAAGTAAGACAAACTACGCTCAGCAGAAAAATGCTGGAATCTCCATCCACAATTGGCTCTGGAGTGGTGAAAGAAAGACCAGAAAAGATGGAAGACTAAGAAAAACAACTCCAATGCCTCAGCTCACTACCTAGCATTACGCACTGCGTGGATAGATCATGGCAACCCAAAATCAAAATTCATCCAAGATAGCGGCACCTCTCTCCATATGGTCAATGAGATTTGATACTTCAAGGAGATGGCTCCCTACAAAGTATAAAACATCAAGAACAGGAAAGAAGATGCTGAGTTGCCAATCATGGGCAAGGGCACCACTGTCTTTGTTTGGCGCAACTTCACCTTAGAACTGTCAAATGTATTTTACGTACCAACTTTAACAATTAAACTACTGAGCGCAGGAGCTTTGAACCAGTTGGAATGCATTCTGAGAGGAAAAAAAGATTGGCTTGAGGTATTTAAAGATGGAAACTTTCAGTTTGGGGGAACAATAGTTGGCAATTTATATATGCTAGAAACCCCAAAATTCATTTAACACAACTCTTCAAATGTAGCAATTTCATACAAGGATGACCTTATGGAAATCCATTGCAATCACGGTCACGCCTCAATCTTGCAACTAGAGAAAGTTGTTAAGCAAATTCTGCCAGAAGTCAAGAAGAACTTTGAATGCATACATTGTGTTAAGAAAAAGATTACCAAGACCTCTTTTAAAGAAACCTCCAAACTGGCAAATAAAGTATTGGAACAAATCCATCTTGATCTAATGGGACCTCTCAAACCCCAATCAAAGGGGGGACATTGATTCATACTTACTCTGGTTGACAGCGCCTCTGGCTACATAGGAGCTTTTCCAATGGGATCAAAAGACAAGACTCCTGACATCCTGATGGACTTGATCAAGAAGAAGCACAAACAGAAAGGATATTATCCAATTGAAGTCTGTTCAGATGGAGGCTTGGAGTTCTTCTACAAAAAACTTAATACATTCTATGACTCAAATCATATTTGTCAAATTGTATTGGAACCCTACCATCCAGAACACAATGGAACGGCAGAATGGGCAAACAGAACAATTAAAGAATCAACAAAAAATATCCTAAAAGTTGCTCAACTCCCAGTGGATCTGTGGCACAAGGTGATCAAAGCAAGTGCGCTCATGCTCAATCAATTATGCAGGGACGGTTGCAAAGATTCACCTTGGGTCAACATCTGGGGGTATTCACTACTGTCAAATTATCTGAAACCAGTAGGCAATCTGTGCGTATACATCCTTTCTTGCAGGGAGAGGGGTCTAAAATTCAAGGAAAAAGGGGAGGAGGGTATCCTTGTAGGCTTCAATGCTCTACTAAATTTCAATTGAGTTCTGACCAAAAATCATTCTATTGTCCTAACTAAGCATGTAAAATTATTTAAAACGGCCAATCCTCAACTATCAAACTTGATAATATTGCAAGATGATTCATAGGAAGATAACCGTGAAGTAAGGGGGGAAGATGGCCAGGTGAATCAACCCACAAACTCTTATCAATACAGGGACACTCCAGCCTATAAAGAATACTGCAATACCATTGATGAGCTATCCTCAGCAGAATACAAAGAGAATTCATCAAGTGACTCAATCTCCTTGGAAAAAGGAAACACTGGTGCAAGAATTATGGAATCACAAGCTCCATTGCAAGCAGACACAATCAGCCAGAGGCCATGTCACATAGAAACAAGGCAAAAAAATCAAACTGCAAGAACACTTTGAGACCCGTTCATCTCTGAGACCCCCCCAGAGATACGGTTTCTTTCACTACTACAAGCCAAAGAGTTACAAAGATACTTCAACCTGCAAAGAAAGAGTCAAATGGGTCACTTCCATGGATGTAGAGCTGGGGTCAATCAAGTCTCTAGAGGTCTGGGAGGACTACAGCGGACCAGAGCCACTGAATCCTCTAAGGACGGTTTGGATATACAAAATCAAAGAGAACTGTCATGGCAATCCACTCAAATACAAGGCTTGGCTCTGTTAAAATGCAGATGCACTCAGGTAATGTGCATAGGAGTGTGTAATCTAAATGGGATGCAAAAATGGGCCTCCATGGCCCATTGGAAATCACATGGGCCACGTGGGCCTATGTGGGTGTTATTGGTTTTGGGCCTTTGGGCGGCAAAACAAGTTTTTAAGGTCTTTTGGGACACGGGCCCTCACAGGCCCGCCAGGGTGGATGGGCCACCCAAGCCAGATGAGCTTATTTGGGCATAAGAGGGCCTAAGCTTTATTATGGACATACTTGGCCAGACGGGCTGGCCCGCCAAAGTATGTAATTCTCACAATTTGGGCTTGGGGCGGCCCATTGGGGCCGCCTCCCCTGTCGCTGCCTGCTAGGGGCCGCCACCCGTGTTGGGGCCTGTTTGGGGCCGCCTGTGTTCCCCGGTGCGGCCAACACGGGGCCCGACGGCCCGCCGCAGGGCTGTCGCGCGGGCCCGGCTGGTCGCGCTAGGTGACCAGTGCCACGGAGCTGGGGCTTGCGGCCCCGGCTTGCTCCCCCTCCCCTTGCTCGCCGTCGCAAGGGGGATGGGGGCGAGCTGGCTGGGTTGAACCAGCCAGCAACCAACCGCAACAGCGCGGTCAGTCAGGGCAGGGGAGACCTGACCACCCCCTTGCCCAAGGAGGTGGCGGCGCCAGCCGCAAGCTGAGCAACCGGGAGGTGGGGGGGAGTTCATCATCCCTCCACCATTGAGCGGTTGAAGGGACCGATTAGGGGCGCTCTCCCCCCCCCTTTACCAAGGGGGAGGAGCAATGGGCCTGGGAGGACCTGATCCCCTCCCAGGCCAACTTACTTGATGACACCCTGGGGGGTATCAACCCCCAGGGCCCCTGGTGAGGGGATTTGACTTCCCCCATCAGGGATTTGAGAGAAAGAGGGGGGGAAAGCATGTCCGCTGGTCACACCCCCCCATGTGAGTCTGAGACCCGACCCAGGTGTGCCCTGGGTCCCACCTGGCCCATTTGAGGGGACAGGGGCTGGCTGAATGAGGCAACCAGCCCGTTAACAAGGCAATAAAGTTCATCATGGCTGGTTGTAAAGGACAACCAGCCAAGGGGATTGAACAGTTAAGGGGCTGGTTCAGCCCCATTGAGGTGGAAACACCAGAAATAACCGGAATAGGCTGGTTGTAAGGGTACAGGGACTGATGCAATGTGGGCTGATGTAGTCCAAACCAAGTAAAAAGGCCAGGAGAGCCTGTAGAGCTCTTTTGGGGCGGAAAATTTGCCTTTTGGCTTGTTGTATCATGGTCTCACAAGAGGCCAATCTTTTGTACTTAAGGAGCTCTTCTCCCTGATGTTTTCCATCCATTCATTCATCATTCCAATCAAATTCATCCAAGATATTGCCCCATTGTGAGAGCCCCATTAGACAATATTGACACCCAGTGTCCAGCATTTCTTTTTCTTTAAATACTGCTCATTTGCCTAAGCTAATTGCTGGCCATAATTATAAAAGGCTCTGTGTGCAGGGATTCAATCAAGTAGAAGGACTTGATTATTTTGAAACATTTGCTCCCACAGGCAAACACTCCACTCTACATATGCTGCTTGTATATGTGTTAAAATCATCCCAGACAATTAGGAAATTTGATGTGAAGATTGCCTTTTGGCATTTGAAGATAAATGAGGAAATGATCATTAGAACTCCAAAAGGCTCAAATTGCAAATCTTCATTTCTAAAACTTAGGAAGTGTTGGAATTATTCTGACCATGACTGACGTGCTCTATCCCCTGCCTGTTACTTGAGTGTCACTACCCAGCCCAGTCTTTCCTTTCTGTTCTCCTGCTTGGATTCCCTCTCCATTCTGTTTCCTTATCTCTACCCTCTACTCACCTCTTCACTCTCACTTGCCAACTCTACAACTTCACCTTCAATACCGTCAATTCTCTCAACTTATGCTATCCCACTTCCCCTTCACACGTTCTTTCTTTTCATTCTATTTTCTTCCTTCTCTATCTGCTTCCTGCTCCATCTCACTCTCATCTGTCTGGAACTCTGTCAAAGGCTCCTACAAGCCAAGCTTGACGCTTATCAAGAACTGACTTTGAAATCTTAAGATCCAATAGCACCCCAGCAAGTTCAAGGATCTTCTCCAGGAAAAGTTCTTCTCATATTCGATGAGAAAGAATACAAAGAACTACTATCTTTCCCTGAAGCCCTTGCTGTTAAATAAATATCCGCAGCATCCTAGCAAACTCTTTGGCCGTCTTGGTCACTACTCTCAAGCTATCTAAGTCCTAACTGGATTCTGAACATCTTACTATCATCTTTGCTGCTCTCTTCTTTCTTTGTAGTTTACAGCTTGGTGTCTTTCTCAGCCAATTCCTCTACCTGCATTAGTCTTCTGACTCTGTTGTTGTATTCTGTTTTTGGTCCTTTAATTATTACAAGACATATAGGTTCTCATTTCATCACAATTAACAGTCAAATCAATAACCTCTTCAAAAACTCTAACCAGACGACAGGCCCAGATGGACTCCATCAACCAGACAATCCTCAAGACTTCCTTTGAGGCCATACCCCTGCTAACCAAGGACAAGTTCTCCATCTGGCGCACTCAAATTCACTTGATGTTCAATCTGGCCAAGATCAAGGATCTTATGCTGCTTGACAGCAATCTTGCTCCTGAGGACAACTCAAATCTCACTTCCATCATCATCTTGAATTTTTCTCCTGTGTCCACTCCAACATCATCACCTCCAAAAATTAGGAAAATTCTCAAGCCATCTGGAAGGCTCTTCTCAAACACTTCATCTTGTCCAAAGCAGCAAATTGAGCAAGTGTCTTCAAGAGTTTCACTTCAATCAATTTTGAAAAGGCTAACATTCAACTGTTTATCACCAAGATTAAATCTGGAATCACCCAAATCCAGGAAATCGGCATCCAACTACCTAGAAATATCCTGGCCTACATGATTCTGGATAAGTTGCCCTCAATGCCAGCCCTGAAGAGCATCCAGTAGTCTATTACTCACTTGGCTGTAGAGTCCAAAATAACCCCCAATGCGGTCCTAGATTATCTGTGCATTCATCTTAACAAACAGAAGATGTACTTGCAATCTCCCTCCAACAGCTCATCACTCTCCCTATTCACTGACGCCTTGGGTAAATGCAAGCCTTGAAAGAACAATACGTTGGCCAACCATCCCAAGAATGAATGCTGGATGCTGTATACCCATCTTTGCCCTTGACCAACTAAGCCTGACAAGGATAAACCTGTTATATTAATGTCTAAAAATTTGGATCCCTCCTCCCTCCTCTTTGTGATTGACTCTGGCTTGTAACATCATATGTTTTCTGAAAAAAGCTTCTTTGAATTGTTAGACAAAGAACCACTAGGTTTTATCAGCACAAGTTGTGGATCCGGTACCCTCAAGATACTTGAGAAGGGAAGGGTGAATTTGGGAGCTGGCTTGGAATCAATTACACTGGATGAAGTCCTCTACTTCCCAAAAGTCTTGAGAAATCTTCTGTCTCTGCATCATCACTTAATGGACAAAATTCATGTTTCCTTTCATTCTGATTGCTTCATCCTCATGCGCAATTTAACTCCTCTTTGCCAAGGATTCTATGCTAACCACATTCCCCATCTCAACATTGAGTTGTCCTTGCCCTACTACTCCCAAATTTCATCAGATGAGTTTCTGCACAAGACCCTCTGTCATGTGAGCTACCACAGGATCTGGCAAAAACTGAACCTACCTGTCAAGAAAGATCAGGAATGCAAGTCTTGCGCGTTGTCAAAAATTACTCCGCCTCATTGAAGGATTGACATGCACGGGCTTCTAGAGTATTTGAGGAACTGCACGTGGATACTGTGGGACCTCTTACCTCCTGCTCAGCTGGCCACAAATACTTCATCAAGGTTTTTGAATCACACTCCCAATATTGCGCGGCTGTCCCCATGAAGAACAAGGAAGAAATTGCCCACCAACTGATCAACTGTGTCAAGCTGGAGGCTAAGCGCTTTGGCTACTACCCCAGAGTCCTTCACTCAGACCAGGGAACTGAGTTTGTTAACAAAAAACTTGATGAATTCTTCCGCTCCAAGCTCATCAAAAACACAGTCTCTGAACCTTATACTCCGCAACAGAATGGGCTGGCTGAGCGCCATAATTGAATCATTCTCAAATCCTTGCAAACCATCATCCATGACTCAAGTTTTTATTCTCACCTCTGGCACAAACTGATTCCTTCTTCTACTCTCACATTGAAATAGGTCCCCTCCTTCAAGTTCCATAAATTGGCCAACAAACTGTTCAAGAACTGCTCTCTCCCATTTTCCTACTTCAAACCTATTGGCAACCAAATGACGTACCTGGCTCAGCCAAAGCTCACTGGATCCAAGCTGGCGCCTCCTGGCTTAAGTGGGCGCCTACTGGGCTACAATCCTGATATTAGTTCCTATCATGTGCTGGCTGCTAATGGTAAAGAATATTCTTGTTCTCAAAACTCTGCTGACCCTCAGCTTGAGGCCTTTGTGCCCCAGCCAGTTTGGATGGCAGTTCCTTCCTCTCCCTCCGTTACATCCAATAACCCAGTCCTCAACAAAGACCCTGACCCTGGAGTTGATCTCTATTCAATCACCTATGTTGACAAACCTGAGCATTCAACTGTTCCTGAGAATCATCTCCTCCCAACCACCAGAACTCTTTGAGAAAGGACTCTAAATGTGAAGCCGGAAAAATACTCCTACCACTCTGAACTAAAACTGGACACTGAAAAGGTTCTTCTGGCCAAACTCACCAAATTGGAAAACATAGAAGCCCACAATTTCTGGGAGGACTATCCTGAAACTCCCAAAAAATATTTACTAACCACCTGGGAAGTGCGCAACAAACCAGCCACCAAGTGAACTGCGGCTAAAACCAAGGCTAGACTTTGCATCCAGGGGTTCCTGCAGACTCCTGGTGTCTATTTTGACAAAAAATTTACTCTCACAGGCAAAATCACCTCCCTGCTTCTACTTCTTGCCATTGCCCTTGAAAAGAAGTTAACAATCAGACAATTTGATGTAAAAAGTGCATTTTTATATGCTCCTCTTCAAGAGGACATCTATATCAAGACTCCGCCCAAATCACACCAATCCTCCAGCTTCCTTAAGTTAAAGAAGTCACTATACAGCCTATTTCAGGCACCCTATAACTGGCAAAAGACTCTTACCAAATGGCTGGAAGGCATTGCCTACCACCAGTTTGAATCCAACGCCTGCTTCTTTCTCAACAAGAACAAATCATACCTTCTGTTTTTTCACATAGACAATCTAGTTGTTGCTGGTGATGTTCAGGCCTTCAAGGTGAAGTTCCTATCCCATTTGCCCAACTCATCCACCCACCCACCTGACACCCTGCTACGCATGGATGTTGTCTCTGAGGACCTCTCCTGTTGACTGAACCAGAAAAAGTTGATTGAGAAGGGGCTAGAGCTTCTCCACCTGGAAAATTTCTCACCTGTCCTAACACCCCTGAATTCAAACATCCAGCTCAAACCAGCCAGTGGGGAAGACGTGGAACAGTTCTCCAGACTTGGCTTCAACAAACAAAACCTTCACCAGAATGTTGAACTACCTGGCCTGTTGGACCGGTCCCAATCTGGCCATGGCTGTATCAACTCTGTCCAAATTTAACCATCCACCAGGCCTGAGCCACTGGAGGGAAGTCATCCACTGCTGGAAGTATCTCAAGGGGACCTCTCACCTATCTCTCACCCTTGCCCCCAGACTCGAGGCACCAGACCAACTTGAATTCTACACCAACGCCACATGGGGCAGCCACCTGTATGAAAAAACCTCCCAGAGGGGCTCCATCTGCTTATGGAAAGGATTTCCATTTATGTGGAACAGCAAAAAGCAAAAGATCATCTCCATGTCCTCCACCAAATCCAAAATGAACACCCTGACCAATGCCATTCAAGAAAATCAATGGCTGCATCATCTACTCAGTGATCTGCGCAACTCAGCACCATCTCCTCCTATATTCTTAGTTGAAAACAAAGGTCTAATTGATAAAGTAAAACGTTTTGGATCCAATGCAAAAACAAAACATCTAGATATAAGAATGAAATTTGTCCGCCAGCACTACAAAGACAAAAGAATCCTCTTTGAACTTATCAACTTGACTGAAATGATAGCCAATCATCTGTTAGAATTATGGCCAGCAATGAGCTTAGGAAAATGAGCAGTATTTAAAACAAAAGAAATGCTGGACACTGGGTGTCAATATTGGCTAATGGGGCTCTCACAATGGGGCAATATGTTGGATGAATTTGATTGGAATGATGAATCAATGGATGGAAAACAGCAGGGAGAAGAGCTCCTTAAGTAAAAAAGATTGGCCTCTTGTGAGCCCATGATACAACAAGCCAAAAGGCAAATTTTCCGCCCCAAAAGAGCTCTACAGGCTCTCCTGGCCTTGTTACTTGGTTGTACTACATCAGCCCGCATGGCATCAGTTCCTGAACCCTTACAACCGGCCTATTCCGGTCCATTCCAGTGTTTCCACCATTACGGGGCTGAACCAGCCCCTTGCTGTTGAATCCCCTTGGCTGGTTGTCCGTTAAAACCAGACATGATGACCTCATTACGTTGTTTACGGGCTGGTTGCCTCATGCAGCCAGCCCCTGGCCCCTCAAATGGGCCAGGTGGGACCTGGGGAACACCTGGGTCCGGTCTCAGACTCACATGGGGGGGTGTGACCAGCGGACATGCTGTCCCCACCCTCTTTCTCTCAAATCCCTGGTGGGGGCAGTCAAATCCCCTCACCAAGGGCCCTGGGGGTTGATACCCCCAGGGCGTTGTCAAGACAGTTGGCCTGGGAGGTGATCAGGTCCCCCAAGGCCCATTGCTCCTCCCCCTTGGTAAAGGGGGGGGGGAGAGCGCCCCTGCTTGGTTGCTTCACATGCTTGATGGTGGAGGGGTGATGAATTCCCCTGTTTAGATTTTGAGTTAGATGCCCTGGTGAGATGGTTGAAGAAGATGGTATGAAGTCTTTGTAACATCAAGAGGAACGGATCTAGGGAGTCAAGAGAGGGGCACTCCGGTTCAAAGTAAGACAGAACAGATGTTGATTCATTGAATTGGAAACCAGCAGCTTAAATAGACTAAGTATATTAACGCTAGCTTGTGGTTGACAGGATGAATGAAAAAGAATAAGTTTTATTAGCATAACTGTGAAACAGAAGATGTCACAAGATAAATAAATGTTAGGAATTTGGGCCACAATAGATGAAAGGTAAAGAAACCACTAGAGTTGATACTTGTGGAACAAAATAAAGATTTTACTAGACTAGCATACTTGCGAGGAGAGCCACTGTAGGTTAAGATAAAGATTATACTGGAAATAAGACTTGACAAGCTTATTATAGAGATAATACTAGACAAAACACTTAGAGCAAGACATGAGAATATAAAGCTTAATAAATGGTTGCACTCTAGTGTTAGGCAACAGAATATAAGACTAGAATTCTAACACGCCCCCTTGCCTAACACTAGAGGGCAGTGGAAATAATGTAAACCAGTAAGAGTTAAGACTTGAGGTAGCTAAGGACCGGATGACTTTAGTAGCATCCAAACAGCTTGACTTGAGGAGAACAAGACAAACCAAAAGAATGAAGAGAGAGACTTTAAAAAGGTAGCTATGAGACCCAAAATGGATAAGAGTGAATGCAATCGCAACAAATGGGCGGAATCTAAGATGGTGATTGACCGGGCAAGCGCAAGGTTGAGAGTTGAACAGTTGAGGCGCGATCATCCAAGTGAGATTCAAAAGAGTTTTTTTTTTAAGGTAGCGATGGGCTGAATGGGCGGCTTGGTGTGTTGACAAAGGCAAACCAGAGATGGCTAAGATGATCAGATTGCGAAGTTGAGCGAGGCTGGAACTGGATGGGTTGATGAAATGATGGAGCAACCGAGCTGAAGTACTTGAAAAGGAGGCAAAGCCTGGAGTCGCAATGGAGCAAGGTTGAAGCTGCAGTTGCAATGGAGCAAGGTTGAAGCTGGAGTCGCAATGGAGCAAGGTTGAAGCTGGAGTTGCAATGGAGCAAGGTTGAGGCTGGTGTCGCAATGGAGCAAGGTTGAAGCGGGAGTCGCAATGGAGCAAGATTGGAGGAGGAATGCAACAACAATTGCGGAGGGATTGAATGAAACAAGATCAATCAATGAGGATGCAAGCAATATTACTTGAGGAGTGACCAAGAAAACAACTGATTGAATGTTGGGAATGGTTTAAAATTGGCAGCAACAAAGTCGTGCTTGAGCAATTGACAGCAAATGGAAAGATAAGGCGACTTCAGGCAACCTTAAAACTTGAAATTTCAAAGAACCGAGTTGATTGAGATTTGTTGGTTTGGTGAGCTGAGAGGATTGATTGATTGACCAGGCGCGAGTTGGCAAAGGATTGCTTAATTGGTCGCCATCAAAATTTCAGGGTGGTTTAAAGCAAATGGCCAAGGAGGCACAAAGGCAAGCTGGATCCAGAACTTGAAGGTTGAGCAATTAAGTTGGTAAGGCAATGAACCAATCGGAGTAGCAACTTTGACGGTAGCAAGGCGCAAGGGAGAGGTCCAGATTGCTATTTGATGGGTCAACCAAACGAGCAAGTGATACAATGGTGATGAGGGCAATAGATTGAATTAGAACAAGGCATCCTGATGAAACAACCCAACCAAGTAGTTGACAGAAGAAATGATGTGTTGGGTGATTCAAGGATTACGGCCGCAAAGTCGCAAGTGAAGGAGGACAGGGATTAGAGAGGCTCCAAGCAAGCAAATGGCAGTTGATGTATCAAACAAGCAGATAGATAATAGTTGAGAGAGCATTGTTAATCTAGGAGGGTTGAGTTGCATCAAAATACACTCAAAGGCAATTGAGGTAGCCACAAGACAAGCAGGAAACTTAGACAACTGAACGGAGAATGTTCTCAGGGGAGAATTTTGGCTTTTAACCGTGTTTAGATTTTGAGTTAGATGCCCGGGTGAGATGGTTGAAGAAGATGGTATGAAGTCTTTGTAACGTCAAGAGGAACGGATCTAGGGAGTCAAGAGAGGGGCACTCTGGTTCAAAGTAAGACAGAACAGATGTTGATCCATTGACTTGGAAACCAGCAGCTTAAATGGACTAAGTACATTAAGCCTAGCTTGTGGTTGACAAGATGAATGAAAAAGAATAAGTTTGATTAGCATAACTGTGAAAAAGAAGATGTCACAAGATAAATAAATGTTAGGAATTTGGGCGACAATAGATGAAAGGTAAAGAAAGCACTAGAGTTGATACTGGTGGAACAACATAAAGACTTAACTAGACTAGCATACTTGCGAGGAGAGCCACTGTAGGTTAAGATAAAGATTATACTGGAAATAAGACTTGACAAGCTTATTATAGAGATAATACTAGACAAAACACTGAGAGCAAGACCTGAGAATATAAAGCTTAATAAATGGTTGCACTCTAGTGTTAGGCAACAGAATATAAGACTAGAATTCTAACATCCCCCCCACCTGCCGGTTGCTACGCTTGCGGCCGGCGCCGCCTCTTCTTGGGCAAGGGGGTGGTCAGGTCCCCCTCCCATGACCGACTGCACTGTTGTGGCCGGTTGCTGGCTGGTTCAACCCAGCCAGCTTGCCCCCATCCCCCTCGCAACGGTGAGCAAGCCCTGGCTCCGTGGTGCTGGTTGGCGGGCCCGACCAGCTGGGCCCGCCCGGCATTGCACCGCCCAGGATCCCTCGGCCGCGCCACAGCCCTGCACAGGCCGTTGGGCCCTGCGTGGGCCGCACTGAGGAACACAGGCGGCCCCAAACAGGCCGCAACGCGGGCAGCAGCCCCAAGTGGGCTGCGACACAGGCAGCGGCCCCAATGGGCCTCCCCAAGCCCGAATTGTGAGAATTACATACTTTGGCGGGCCAGCCCGTCTGGCCAAGTATGTCCATAATAAAGCTTGGGCCTTTTTCATTTCCAAATAAGCCCATGTCGCTTGGGTGGCCCATCCACCCTGGCGGGCCTGTGAGGGCCCGTGTCCCAAAAGACCATAAAAACGTGTTTTGGCGCCCAAATGCCCAAAACCAATAACACCCACATAGGCCCACGTGGCCCACGTGATGTCCAATGGGTGGTGGAGGCCTGTTTTTGCATCCCATTTGGGTTACACACTCCTATGCACATTACCTGAGTGCATCCGCATTTTAACACACCCCCTTAATCCGAAAGGGATGCCATACACATACTAGACACAAAACCTTTATGTTTGTTCCTATCTAATGCCTTAGTTAAGATATCCGCAATCATTGCCCCAGTAGGCATTCACCGTAAAACTATCTCTTTGCAGTTAACTGCATCCCTTATATAGTTATAATGAACATCAATATGTTTTGTTCTAGAATGGAACACTTGATTTTCTGCCAACGCAATGGAACTCTGCTTATCAGAATAAAACAACGCAAACCCTTCTGGTTTATGAGTATCCTCTAAGACCTTTCTCAACCATTTTTCTTCCTGTGAAGCTAAAAAGTACGCTCTGTACTCTGATTTTGTTGACAAAAGACTTATTGCTGACACCTTTTTCGACATCCAAGACACTAGATTCTTTTCTAAGAAGAATACAAAACCAATTGTTGATTCCCTAGTGTTACCATCTGCCCAACTTGCATCAGAATAACCAACCAAGTCAAAGTTTGATGACTTTGAAAACTGCAGTCCCAGACTGCTTGTTCCTTTAAGATACCTCATAACTCTCTTAAACGCTGACCAATGCCTCATGCATGGTTTATCTAAGTGTTGTGACAAAATCCCAATCACATAAGTAATATCTGGCCTTCTACACTGCCCCAAATAATTCAAAGATCCAATTGCTGATATATAATCATTCCCGGATTGAAAAAAATCTAGATGCTCTTCATCTGTAGACTTTTCTAACCAAATGTTAGACTGCATTGGAGTACCAAACTCCTTTGCATCTTCTTAGCCATACTGCTTAAGTAGAGCTGACACATAATGGTTCTGATCCAACCTGATCCCATTCTTGCTCTTACTAACTTTCATTCCCAGCACCTGCTGTGAAAGACCAAGATCTTTTATCTTGAACTCCTTTTTGAGTGTCTCCATGACTCTCTTTTTATACTCAAATAAGCCCATCTGGCTTGGGTGGCCCATCCACCCTGGCGGGCCCGTGAGGGCCCCTGTCCCAAAAGACCATAAAAATGTGTTTTGGCGCCCAAATGCCCAACACCAATAACACCCACATAGGCCCACGTGGCCCACGTGATGTCCAATGGGCCGTGGAGGCCCATTTTTGCATCCCATTTGGATTACAGACTCCTATGCACATTACCTGAGGGCATTGGCATTTTAAGATCATCTGTCCAAATCTTGCTGCTACAGATCTCTGTAAAATCTTCTGACTACCTGTTTTGCAGATCCTTAAAATCCACCAATTCTCTTTCATCACCAAATACCCAGGCGTGTTGGAATTATTCTGACCATGACTGACGCGCTCTCTCTCCTGCCTGTAACTTGAGTGTCACTACCCAGCCCACTCTGTCCTTTCTCCTCCCCTGCTTGGATTTTGTGTCCACTCTGTTTCCTGATCTCTACCCTCTACTCACCTACTCACTCTCACTTGCCAACTCCATGACTTTACCTTCAATACCATCAATTCTCTCAACTTGTCCTATCCCACTTCCCCTTCACCCTTTTTTTCTTTCTTTTTCTTCTATTCCCTTCCTGCTCTATCTGCTTCCTGCTCTATCTCACTCTCATCTGTCTGGAGCTCTTTCAAAAGCTCCTACAAGCCAAGCTTGACGCTTATCAAGAACTGACTTTGAAATTTTAAGATCCAACAGCACCCCATCAAGTTCAAGGACCTTCTCCAGGCAGAGTTCTTCTCATATTTGGTGAGAAAGAGTATAAAGAACTAATATCTTTCTCTGCATCTCATTTCTTTTAGAAAAATATCCAAAGCATCCTTAACTACTCTCTGTAAAAGGTAAAGAGAGCTTGAGCTCAAGTGAGATTAAAGGATTAAGAATGAGTGAAAGGAGCTTGTAACGTCAAGCATAACCAACCTGAGATCAGGAGGAAAGCGGCATTCCAGTTGATGTGGTTTGCTGAACAGATGATGAATTCCACTTGAGAGCACTAGTGTTTATATAGACTAAATACAATATAGGCTGACAAGTGGTTGAGTACAAAATGAATAAGGTAAAATTAGCATAAGCAGTTTAAGTGACATGGTAAGTGAAATGCTATGACTAAAGAGTCTGATAGCCATGACTAAACAGTCTGATAATCACAATAATACAACACAGCCCCGTTAAATTTTACCTGTTTTTTTAGTACTTGAAGGTTAACAATAATAAGATCAAATCAATCCAATAAATGGTACTCTGAACTCCAGTGAAAGTCACATAAATGAAAACTCAAACTCTAACACTCTCAAGCTATCTAAGTCCTCACTGAATTCTTAACCTCTTACTATCATCTTGGCTGCTCTCTTTTCTTTTTATAGTGTAAAGCTTGGTGTGTTTCTCATCCAAATCCTCTACCTTTATTAGTCTTCTGACTCTGGTGTTGTAGTCTGGTTTTGGTTCTTTAATTATATAAAGAAATATAGGTTCTCATTTCATCAGGAAGTCACTGTATGGACTAAAGCAATCTCCAAAAAAATTGTATGAAAACTTAACAACATGGTTCAAGGAGATTGCATTTCATGAATCCACTTGTGATCCATGTCTCTACTTGTTGGAAGACAGGCAGTCATGTCTGTTCTTCAATGTAGATGACTTGATCCTGGTGGCTGATGGTCAGGGCTTTGAAAAGAAATTTCTGGACAAGTTTGATGGTTCAATGAGTAGACAACCAGATACTCTCCTAGTCATGAAAATGTAAGTAGAAAGAAACAAAATAATCTTAAGTCGACCAAACCATATCCAGCATGGTCTACAGGACCTTGGTTTTTGTGACTGTAAAGAATTGAAAACTCCTCTCACTTGAAATCTGCAACTCAAACCGGCCTCAGAAAACAAATGCAAGGCTTTCAAGGCATTGAATATAAATTATTGATTGGCAATTAGAATGCTTAATCACATTTCCTGCTATGCCAGAACGGACATAAGCTTTTGCGGTGTCCAGTCTAGAAAGATTTTCCGTTAAACCGGGAATCACTCACTGGAACAACTTCAAGAAAACATGGAAGTATCTTGAATACACAAGGGAGAGTTTTCTTCAACTCACCTATTGGTCAGAGTCAGATTTGCTGCAAGTATACTTGGATGAATCATGGGCAGATGATCCAGATACACGCAAATCACAAACAGGTTACCTACAAATAGTGTTTGGCAGCCTTTTCTCATGGAATAGTTGCAAAAAACAAAACATAACATGGTACTTGACTCATGCTTAACTCAATGCTTTGGTAGACTCATATCACAAAGCAACAGGGATCAAGGCACTATTGAAAAACACCTTTAAAGTCGCGGTGACAAATATTCATTCAAATGTTGATAAAAGTGGATTAGAGGATAAGATCCAATAATTTTGTTCTATTCAAAAATAAGACACCCTGACTTGAAAACAAAGGGAATGAGAGATGAGCTTAAGTGCAAAAAGATGGAATTAAAACTGGTTAAATCAGCCTGTATGATTGCCCAGCCATTAACTAAGGTGGCCTCCATACAAAGTATCTCACTTTTATCTCCCTTATTTGCAACAGACCCAGAAAACTCTGATATCTCATTGGGCATCAAGGGATGTTAAGTACACTGCAGTAGAGCGCAAATCTGCCTGCTCTAGCTATGGATAGAGAGCTTTGAGGATGTAGAAACTCCAAGTCTGGAATGCCTAGGATCTGTCAAGTTTTTAAAACTCATAAGTTGAGTAAGGAGAGAGGGAGGCCAAGGAATCTCAATCAGAATCCTATCACTCTCTTTACTCAGCTACTCAACCTCAAACCAGAACCTCAAACAAAGGACTGTTACCCCACTACAGCTTCATTTCTAATCTATATATATTTCTCCTTCTAATATTTCTGTTTCCTTCTATCGCTTCAGTTTTCACCTCAAAGCTAAAGTCAACCTCTCAGGTCTCTATTTTGTGTGCCTGGTGTGATCTCAGCTTCTTCTGCTCAAAAATATGAATACAGCTATATCTGACCTGCAAGCCCAGCCTCAATCTTGCCTCATAGTCATCTCATCAGCCTCATCAATGTATAGTCAAAAAATCCTTCTGACTTTATTGTCATCCTAGCCTGATGTTGGTAGAGTCTCATTCACTGTGACCTTGTGTTCTTGTTTTTGATCCTGTTCTATGCCTCAGTTCCCGTTTTCAAGCAATATCAAGCCTGTTTTCTCAAATAGGTCTGTAAACCACTTTTGTTTTTACTGGTTGATTGGGGAGAGGCTATTTTAGGACGGCCATTCATTTTTGGGTTACAAGCGCAAATGACATTTGATCCAGAGGCGGGGACAGAAGCATTGACAGTGGAATATTTGTCCAGCAGGCAATTTGAAACCATGATCTGCAATCAAGGGTTGGGAAAGTGGATGCGGGATTTGGCAAGAGAGGAGGAGGACCCCGGCGCGGATTTGGTTTTCAAGGGTGGTCTAGAGGCAGTTTTCAACTAGTTGGCGGAAGTTACCGCACGGAGAAAGCCTGAACTTTGTTCAGGGGGTTGATTAGTGGGGAGCAGGTGGGAAGAAGGGACGCGCGAGGGCTGGAAGTAAGTTACTTTCCTCAGTGTGCATCGCCAGGAGGTACTTCACAAAAACACTATCATTGTGCCATGCTTGTGTGCAAAGGCAAAAGCTGGGTTTTGGTATTGACTAGGACCTGTGGCAATGGATGCGTGTGGATGGTCCGGTGCAATGTTGGGAAGTATAAGCTAGTTGCGCATCCTTCCCCAGAACAAAGCAATGCCGCAGGAACTGAATGGACCACTGCAACCAATCCCTTGGTCATGGGACTGTTGGAAATCTCCACTGAAGGTATCAGGATGGGTAATGCAATTGGAGCGGATTATGGATGAGTGGGTTGCCCCCCTTAACTTTAGACCACCGTGCTGGTTAAGCACAGAAGAACAGGATTTATTTACTTTGGTACTTGTCCTTGGGGACAGAGCGCTTGCATTTTGACCTGAAGAGCGGGTACTATTAAAGAGCAAGATAGGAGACCCTTATGTGATTCGCACAATTTGGCAAAAACTTGGCAGATCAAGCAAATTCCAATCCTGCCTGCGGTTTGTGGGCCCTTCTTGGAGCTGGTGCCCAAGCGTGTGAGGAAGGGCCTTTACAAGCAATCAACATCAAGTTACTGGAGTCCAATCTTTGGGTGCTTAAGCAGGATGGGAAGTCATTACAAATTGTTCATAATCTGCAATGGCTCAATTTGTTTACAATCCAAGAATCTGGATGACCTCCGCACCTGGACAAGTTTCTGGAATCTATGGAAGGACGCACTTTCTACGGGCTGGTGGATGTTTTGTGCGGATACAATCAGCGCAAACTCAATTGGAGTTTGCATTCAATGACTGCCTTTGAAACTGGGTTGGGCAGGATCCAACTGATGCTGCTGCCGCAAGATGCAACTAACTTGGTTGCAGTTTACCAAGCACAGATGACCTGGATTCTGAATGAAAATCTCCCGGAGGGGGTTCAGATTTTGATCAATGCCGCAGGCATCAAAGGCCCAAAGATGAATTATGGAGGGGAAACGCTTACAGATGCTCCAGAAATTTGCCAATCTGTCTGGGAGTACACCCAAACGCTGGAGCAGATCTTGTTTTGGATCAAGGAAGCGGGGCTTATGGTCTTGGGGAAAAAGTTAGCAGTCTGCGTACCCGCGCTGGATGTTCTAGGACATGTGGTGGCTTCTGACAGAAGGCAGATTGCGGAAAAGAAAGGAACAAAGTCCTCAAGTGTCTAAACCCAAAGACTTTATTGCACATTCTCCAGTTCCTGTGATTGTGTAGCTATATACAGATGTTAATCAAAAGTTTTGCAGAGGTGGCTAGCCTGTTGCGGGCTGTCAGCTTGCTACCACTGCAGAGCAAGCTGCAAAAGTAACAAAAATAACATAAAATAATAATAATAAAATTAAACTAAGAAGGAGTAGGAAAACCATAAATATTATTACAGAAATGGATGCTTCACCCAAAATTAGGTAGGGTCACTCACTGACCCCACCCTTGAAATCCAACTCATTATATTTTTAAATAATTAAGGATAGGAAAAACAAGATACTATGGCTCCACTATTGAGCTTTTTGGCCAATTAAATATTTCACACACATTGTCACGTATAGGTTTCACACCTAAAATTCAGTCAGAATTGAGGTGTTGTGTATATTTTAGGAGTTACGGGCCGAAATGTGTTTTGTCAAAATTCCCGCACGCAGCCCCGGCAGCCAATGCACCCTAAGATACAGCCCTGTCACTCCGTCGAGGTTGTGTACGCAGCCCCAGGCCTCTGACAAGCACGCAGCCGCGTGACAACAGGTTGAAAGAGTGACAGGTGGCCTGAGAGGCTCAGGTACTGGGTAAACATGCTAAAACCTACACGGGAACATTCTAAATATTTAATGAATGTTCTGTCGATAGTAGAAAGTCTAAAAATACATAATATTAAATAAAAATACTTAAATAATCCTTATAGGTATTTTTTATTTAATATAATTGAAAGTACCAAGAATGTCAAAAATAAGACAATGACAACTTCTAAAAATATATTAAAATACTTTGATATACTTTTATGAGAATTTGGAGACATCAATATTCTTGTGACATACTGAGAAAACCTATGATGTAAAAATATCAAATGAATTCCCACGACTTATATTTTTAAGTAATTATCTTAGTAAATCAACTGGAACTCAAAAATAAGGAGTAAAATCAATATAATGACTCTTACTCCAGATATATAATACATAATTAGAACTTACCTGACATCAAGATGTCCGTAAAAATGTCTCTTTATATAATTATTAAATTACTGGGAACATTGACTTAAGATAATTAATTAAATAATACATAAATAGGACAGATTAGTTTCATTCACACGTCCTCATGTCTATTATAAAGTAGAATAATTCCCATAAACTGGGGAATTAGATGCTACCCGTGCTATAGAACCAAGAACACATGACAGGCTACCCCTGGTTACCCTTCTAGCCTTAGTGTCCGTCCCTTTGAGCACCTAGAACCCTCAGAAGGACAATATTGGGACTCCAAAAGCTATAAAAAAAGAGCTCTTTTGAGGATATTGATGGGCAGAGACCCAGTTATATTCATATCCAGACACTGTTCCAAGGTAATCAAATACTTATAAGAGATAATTAAGTGATTTATGGCAATTTCTGATCAATAATATCCGTCCTCAACCTCTTTTTATCAATTAAAACTGCGGAACAACATTATAACCCCAGTATACAGGTTTAAACCATAAGTGCATGTCTCAAACAGATACCCAAAGGATTTAATAATATAACAGTGCGTTTTATTATCCTTTCTATGTTGTGCAAGCTTGGCTACAAGGTCCTGCCACTCCACCATGTATTTTATATACATATTATCTTTGGGTAAATTACTATTTAAACTAAAGAACCCAAAGTAACCAGGACTACGTGTTTTCATACTGAAAGCCCTGAAGAGAGGTGTTAAAGATCCCCAACATAATTGTGGCCCCTCTATCAAAATATTCAATAATCAATTTATTCATATTGATTTGAAAAAATAAACAATAACCAAACCACTTAACCTTGCAATAAGCTTAATCCAAATATTTTACCAATTTTTGCTGCATTTATTAAATAATATATTTATTATTTACTCTATCACCTCTGGTAGCTAAAGGATAGCAAGGGTCTTGGCATCCAGGAGGCTGACACAGGCATTGATGCATGAGGGCGCGGAATGGACCTGGGATTCAAACTTTGACATGGCCTTTGGAAAAGTCAAGGAGATAGTTGGGCGCAATATTGTGCTGAGGGACTTGGATTGTGACACCGGAGGAATTAAGTTGGCCTTGGATTTGAGCAAGCTTGGCGCGCAGGGGGGGGGGCTGCTGACCCAGGAGGATGAGGGGAAAGATTGTCTGGTTCTTTACAAGTCCGTTACCTTCACGCCAACAGAGAGCCAGTACTCCCAGCCAAAGTTGGAGCTTTGCGGGTCACTAAGATTGTGCGGAGGTTGCAGCATTTGTTATGGGGGATTGACTTTATGCTTCTGGTGGATGCAGAGGCGCTGGCACGGATGATCAATTTGCCAATGCTGCCAAACACATCTATGACCAGGTGGTTTGCATTCCTTCAGTTGTTCTCTTTCACCGTGTGGAAAGAATAAAGGTTATCCCCCTATAATTGTCCCAAGGTTCGGAAGTTAACGGTTCCCTGCGTTTGAAAGGAGATGAGGATTTTCAAAGTCGCACTTAAATGAGAAATAGAAATAAAGAGATAAAGAGATAAAGAAAAGTAGAGAGAGAAATTGCCAATCCTTCAATCCTAAGAACTTTCCACCTGGATGTGTATCCGGTATGAGTTCCCTTAATCTCCTGGTGAGATGAGTGATTCAATCTGGATGATGATCTTCTCCCTCCTCTGCATTGATGCTCTGATCCATGCCCCTCTCCTCCAACCCGGAGTTGAGAGTGAGGATAAGTCCTCCCTCTCAACCCTAACCTAAGTACACGCGCAAATAACAGTATGACAACAAAACAGAAAAAAATCTCAAAACAGAAACCCTAGCCTCCTCTCCCCACCTCCTCTGTACCAAACTCCCCCCGCTGTCTGTACGCCATTCTGTTCATCCGGTTTGTCCTTCTCATGACGCGGTCCTCGCACCGCGCCCTACTTGGAGCCCCCCGCGCCTGTCTGTATCTGTTTGTCCGCGCCTGTTGTGGGTGTTTGGTAATATCCGGCATGATCCGGGTGCGCAAGCGTGCACTTCATCCGCTCCTTCATAGCCCACGGATTGCTCCGCCCCTACGTATCCGAACGCGGTGCGCCCGCAAACCTAGTCAAGCGCACTACCTTCCGAATCCAATCTCCGGGGCGGATCGCCGCCCATGCCGCATTCAATGCTGAGCCCAACCCGTCCACCAGGTGCGGAGCCAAACAGCGGCTGCCGCTGCTGAGCACTCTGCATACCCTAATGCTGAGCCCGCTTGCCCCCAATGCTGAGCGTGCAGCCGCGACGCAGTTCCCAATCCGTGTCTATAAATTGACACCACATCCCCCCCCCAACTTGAGTTCTGTCCCCAGAAGTTTCCCATTGCTTTGCCATACCACCACCTCTGCTACTTCTGCTCCACCCCCACCACTTCCCACTACCACCTTCTCCGTCTCCCCTCCTCTCCATTGCCATCATGCTCCCTTGCGAGTTCTGCGCTTGGAACAGGCCCGCGTGTTCAATCATCCCCGGTCATTGCGCCTGTGTAGCTTGCCGTTGCGGTCATCGTCGCTGCTTGCTTAGCGACAGCATCCCTTGGGCTCCCCCCCAATCCGGCTCTTGACCCAGGCTACGCAAGAGGGCTCATCCGGACCCATTTGTGGTTTCGGAGGATGAGTCGATCTTGGAAGGCTCGTGGAAACCACCCGGTTCACCTCCATCCCGCCGCCCCCAAGCTCCGTCACCCACCACTTTGCACGTGAGCGCGACTCGGCATCACCCCTCTGCCGGGCTGGACCTCTGCAACGGGGCAAATACAAGACTTTGGAGGAATGGCGCGCGGAAACCCACGCTTGGGCTGCTGCTGTCGGCGTGAACCAAACGGTACCGGACCCGAGACTCTCTGGAAGACCCGTGGCCGCGCCAGCGCCTCCTCCTCCTCCTCCACGACTGCTGACACCGCCCGCGCCACCAGCGGACTCGGATGAGAGGCCTACGACCCCCGACACTCCTACGCCTCCATCACCGATTGTTGTCCCGTCATCACCTCCAGCTGGACAGAGTCCCCCTGTTGGTTCCCCGGAGGCCTCATCTTCACCGGCCGCTCCTCCAGCCAGCCCTTCGAGATCCCAGAGATTCCAATTGTAATGGTGCTCCCGGCGGCCGGCTTCGAAGATTTTGCAGAAAGGTCAACCACGATGCTCCCAAACTTCCTCGCAATCCCCAGCGCACAATCCTTGGAATCCCGGCGCGAACTCCTGGAGTCTTTCCGGGATTTACTGGCGTCCTCAAGGGCGGAAATGGAGGAAATGATGAAGATGGCGTAGGCGCATTGCCCCCCCTTTTCCTCTTTTCTTCTCTTCTCGTTACTTGTACTGCGCTTCCCTTTTCCTATCAAGAAAATACATGTCTCCGCGCAAGGTCCTAACCTTCTGAGAAAAAAGTGCGCGGCCGCGCTTTGAGAGAGTGAGTCCAAGATTGAGTCCGCGCCCGCGCGCTTGCTTTGTGAGCAACCGTAAGTGACTAGCCGTTCCAAAAGAGGCACCTGGACCGCCCCAGAAAAACTGCCACACAGTTCCCTGTATCCTTCCTGTAACAAACACAACAACCAAAACACCAGAGCGCGCCACCGTAAGGGAAGAGAGAGAGAGAGTAGGAGAACGGACATTCTGGGGTGTCTAGTTGTCCCGGCTGTGAACCGGCTAGAGCACCCCCTCACCAAATCAAGCTTAGTCCCATACCAGCCACCTATCCTTGAAATATCCTGAGAGAAAGAAAAAGAGAAAAAGAAACCAACAGAGAAGAAAAATAGAAAAGAACACTTTTTTTTTTCTTTTGCGCAACGCCCGTAGACCGCCCGCAAATCGCTCTTTGTCCTGCTTCCCCCATCCGCAGGATTGCCCACGCGTCCAAGTTCCGCGGGGCTTGTCCTCGCGTTTACAGACCCGGCTTTGCTCCACGCCTGCGTTTCCTGCAAAAACACCAAGCCAGAAAAGACCCCACAATCCAGATAAGAAAGAAACATAGAGAAACAAACATTCTGGGGTGTCTAGTCGTTCCGGCTGTGAACCGGCTAGAGCACCCCCTCACCAAATCAAAACTTATCCTCTACCCCCTCTACCTCCCCCCCAACTTGGCCATTGTCCTCTAATAAGTTGTAGATAAATTTCTTGAGAACTATAACCAGCTTGGGCTGAGAGATCAGGAATGGACAGGAAGAAATGTATCAGACAGAATCTTAAGAGAGAGATAGAAAGCGTGAAGAAGGAAATGAAGAGTCCTACAGCGTAGATCAGAGAATGTATTCAAGGTGACAGCTTCGAGTTTAGAGGAGATCTGTAGGCGATGAGACAATTGAGAAGGGAAGAAGAAATAGAAACAAGGAATCCAAGGTGCTGGAGAAGAACTGTTTGGATTATCAAGTTAGATTGACTTCAATAGAGTTTGTTATGGAAGTTGTCATCTTACCGGTCAGAGATTGGCGAATTCGGTCTGAGGCATTTACTTGGTGGAGGGAGGATGATTGTTGAGAGGATTGGAAGAGAGAGAAGAATGAGAATAGAAATAGAAGGGAAAGATAGGCGGGAGAGACATAGAAAGGTGAGATCAAAGAAGAAAGAGGAGGATTTCAGAGACTTGAGAAGATCCGGAGACTCGCTCCGTCCGAGATGTACGAGAAAGTTGCATCGGGGTGTCCGTTGTAGGTTCAGTGCGCATCCGCGCCCAGGGGCGCGGTTGCGCGGTCAGAAATAATGGTAGTGAGGAACTCTGCGCGGAGGCGCAATAAGAGAGGATAGGTGGAAGACACTTGAGGAATATTCAACACCCCTCGTGACTGGTAAGGTGGCGTCGGCTTAGGATTGACTGGGTTGATCGGGGAAGATGACTTGTTGAAGAAGATGAAGGTCCCCCACGGAGGTGGCTTTAGTTAGAGAATCTGCTATCATTTCGGCGGTGGGAACAAGATGTAAGTCGAACTTGGCAAGAGAAAAATCTTCCCGCAGGCCTTTAGTTTTGATGTCGATGTGTTGTGACTTGGAGTGTGATCCAAATTTCTTTATTTTATCATCTAAACCTTTATTATCTATGTACATCGTTGGTTTTTTGGAAGTAGAGCCGTGTATTTCTTCAACAAGATGGGTGATCCACTTCAATTCGAGGTAGCAATCAAGTAGGGCATTGAGTTCAGACTCAGTGGAGGAATATGTGACGTTTCGTTGCCTCGAGGAGTTCCAAAGGACCGGACTACCGTAGTGTAAGACTATGTATCCAGTTTGGGACTTACGAGAAATAGGGTCATCTCCCCACGTTGCATCACTGTAGCTTGAGATAGATTCCTTGGTTGAGTCGTACTTAAGAGTCAATTTGAAGTCCTTTGTGGTCTTGAGGTACTTCCATACTTTCCGTACTTCCTTCCAGTGACTGAGGCCCGGCTTTGCATTAAATCTTGCAAGACTGGAGACAGAAAAGGAAATGTCCGGGCAAGTATATTGGGACAAATGATTCAGAAATCCAATCGCAGATTGGTAGTTGATATTCTGTTGACTGAACTGCGC
Source organism: Puccinia polysora (assembly GCA_025617555.3). Lineage (NCBI taxonomy): Eukaryota > Fungi > Basidiomycota > Pucciniomycetes > Pucciniales > Pucciniaceae > Puccinia > Puccinia polysora. The sequence goes on from CM062623.1 coordinate 51,303,868, forward strand.
GTGATCTTCATCTGAGGCCGGTTCGAGATGAAAGTTTTGAGTGAGAGGCGTATTGATGTTTTTGCAGTCGGTGAGACCCAGTTCTTCAAGACCTCTCTCGATATGTTTTGGTTGGCTTAGGAATATACTATCCCCGTCAAGTTGCATTAACATTCCGAGGATTGTATTTGGTGAGTGACAAGAAGAGTTTGAGAATCTTTCTAAGAAATCGACTGCGAATGAGTCAGACCTTCCTACCAGAATTAGATCATCAACGTGGAAGTAAAGGACTTCCTCTGATTTAGAGTTGAGATATAAACAGGGGTCGCTGGAGGATTCGCAGAAACCTTGGGACTTGATCCAAGCGGTAAGTGTGTTGTACCAATTTTTAGGTGATTGACGTAGCCCATAGAGCGATTTTTTTAATTTGAGATAAGGAGATTTTCGGTTCGATCCTTTGGGAGTTCTGATTATTACCGTTTCATTCAGAGAAGCGTGGAGAAAAGCTCCCTTTACATCAAATTGAGTAAAGGTCATTTGATTTTTCAAGCCGTAGATTAGAGCAAGACGAATGGATCCTAGCTTCCCTGTTGGAGCCCAAGTCTCTTCAAAATCTACGCCTTGAACCTGATTGAATCCTTGCACGCACAGGCGCACTTTATATTTGACGGGTTCTCTGTGGCAGTTTTCTTTAACCTTGAATACCCAAGTCGTTTTTAGTATGTTGTCTGGTTCCCCGTAATATTCTTCCCAAACTTCTTGCATTTCAATTGATTTGAGTTCTTCTTTGGAGGCTGTTTTCCACCTAGGCCACTCAGGGCATTTCCTGGAGGCTTTATAAGATGGAGGTTCGTAGTAGTGGTGGAAGCCGTATCTTTGAGGTTTTTGGAGTTCGTGTTGCGGACAGAGGTTGGGCCGATGACGAGGTTGTTCAAGTTCAGGATGTGAAGGAGGAGGTGGAGATTCCGGAGAGGATGGGAGAATGTCTTCTTGATCCGAGTCCGAGTCAGAGTGTTCAGGGGTAGACTCTCTAATTAGGTATTGTTTTTCATTGGTTGAGAAGTCAGTTCCGTATTCATTTGAATCAGGTTGAGAGAAGATGTCAGAGCCTTGTGGTTTGTAGAAAGGAAAGTCGTTGAGCTGATTCTTGAGGAACTTAACGTGCTTGGTTTCCACGACGGTTCCAAGCGTGGTTAGGACCAAGTAGGAATGGAAGATGGGGTTGAATCCAATGAGGACTCCTTCTAGACCTTTTTCATCAAATTTTCTTCCTTTCTGAAGACGATTGGCCAGGTAGATCACGGAGGAACCTACGGGTTGTAAGTAATTAGCTGGGAGAGTCTTACCAAACATGAGTTCCCAGGGAGACGATTGGTTACCTTCTCGAGGGATTTGATTTAACATGAAACAGCAGCTGCGTGTCACTACGTGCCAATAGTTTTTAGCAAGGCAGGAAGAGGAGAAATTGGACCGGGCGGATTCAATGATTGTCCTATTGGCTCTTTCAACTTGTCCGTTGTGTTGTGGGTGATATGGCTCGGAGGTGCGGAGTTTGATAAATTTCCTTTTTGCAAAGTCTTTTAACGTAGAATTGCAGAATTCAGTTCCTTTGTCCGAGTAGATCTCGGTGGGGTAGTAATTCAAACGCTTATATTCGGTTTCTAGAAGATTGATGATTGTTTCAGATGTTTGGTCTTTGGAAGTTAGAGGAAAAGATGCGAGGTAGCCGGTATAGTTGTCAACCAGATTGAGCAAGTAGTGGTGGCCGGCCCTCGACTGAGGGGTGATTGGACCGACTAAGTCGAGATGGATTCGTTCTAAGGGCTTACTAGCAGGAGTGGAGGTGTTTGAAAAAGGAGATCTAGTAATTTTGCTCTTGATGCAGTTATCACATTGAAAGGCCTGGAGTTCGTCATTTGAGAAGCGGTCTTTTAAGAGAGGTTTAAGAGTGGAGACAGACGCGTGACCGTACATCTTGTGCAATTCGGATAGAGTATATGGTTGAGAGGTTTGACTGGCGAAGTTCACTGTGTTATTTTGGCCAGTCGAGCATGGTTTTTCAATGACAAAGAGATTATCTCTTATCGATCCCTTCAGTACAATTTGGTCCTCTCTGGTTACCTTGAATGTATTTCGGGTTTGAGTGAGATTACATCCCTTCTTTGCGAGGAGTCCAGGACTGATCAGGTTGACAACTATGTCGGGTACGTAGGCGCAATCTTCTAGCGTGATCACGGAATTGTTCCATTCAAGTTTGACCAATCCAATCCCTTGTATTTTGAGATTAGCTTCTACTTTTCCGGTCTTGATTTCCTCAGGATCCTCTTGTATTTCTATGGAGGAGAAGAAGTTCAGATCATTAAAAATATGTACGTTAGCTCCTGAGTCTAAGAGCAAATTAGGGTTATTATCTGAATTAATCCATAGAGTCAGCAAGGCGTGGTAGTTGATTGTTGGATTCTTCTTGTTCTTGTTTTTCCACTTGTTTTGTTGTTTGATCCACCACTCAGGTGCAATCTCGGGGTGTAGATGGAAGCATGAACTCTCCGCATGAGGGGCGTTGGGATCGTGATATCCTTCACGGCATCTCATCTTAGCTTTCTTCTCGTCCTTGTAGCTCCTTGTCTTAGTTGAGACTAATGAGACATTGGTAGATGACTTATTTGGATTGGACTGTGCCTTTCTCTCGTTGTGGTATTGGATGAGGTGATTGAAAACAACGTCCATCGTTAGATTCTTCTCTATGTGCATAATTTGTTGCTTGAGGTTTTCCAATGTAGGTGGAAACTTGAATAGTAACAGGTACGCCAAGATATCGTTGGGTAGCTCGATCCCAACGTCCATCATTCTCGTGATGGCTTTTCTCATTTCGGTGATGAAGCTTTTGATAGCATTTTCGCGGAAGATGGAGTGGAGGAAGTGATTGAAGACTCTTGCTCGGTTAGCTGTTTCTGAGGATGCAAATCTTCTCGTAATTTCGGCCCATAAGAGTTTAGAGGAGGAAATGTTGGTGGAATTAACTACATTTGCATGGGTGGTACTGTTGAGCTTGGATAGTAGTATCGCTCTGATTTCTTGATCTTGTTTTGACGACAGAGGGCCCGAATTTCGAGTGATAGCGTCCTTGATATCTTTGAGATTGAACAACATTAACATCTTGTCTCGCCAGATTGAATAGTTCTCTTCATTCAAATGCGGTATGGCGTCGACCGGTGCCTTGAGGGCAACTTGATGGAAGTAGTCGTTCGCTCCGGCTGGTTTGTTCATGGTTTGGTTGGTTCAATTTGTAGGAGGGTCCTTCGGCTTTTAACCGTAATAAGTTGTAGATAAATTTCTTGAGAACTATAACCAGCTTGGGCTGAGAGATCAGGAATGGACAGGAAGAAATATATCAGACAGAATCTTAAGAGAGAGATAGAAAGCGTGAAGAAGGAAATGAAGAGTCCTACAGCGTAGATCAGAGAATGTATTCAAGGTGACAGCTTCGAGTTTAGAGGAGATCTGTAGGCGATGAGACAATTGAGAAGGGAAGAAGAAATAGAAACAAGGAATCCAAGGTGCTGGAGAAGAACTGTTTGGATTATTGAGTTAGATTGACTTCAATAGAGTTTGTTATGGAAGTTGTCATCTTACCGGTCAGAGATTGGCGAATTTGGTCTGAGGCATTTACTTGGTGGAGGGAGGATGATTGTCGAGAGGATTGGAAGAGAGAGAAGAATGAGAATAGAAATAGAAGGGAAAGATAGGCGGGAGAGACATAGAAAGGTGAGATCAAAGAAGAAAGAGGAGGATTTCAGAGACTTGAGAAGATCCGGAGACTCGCTCCGTCCGAGATGTACGAGAAAGTTGCATCGGGGTGTCCGTCGTAGGTTCAGTGCGCATCCGCGCCCAGGGGCACGGTTGCGCGGTCAGAAATAATGGTAGTGAGGAACTCTGCGCGGAGGCGCAATAAGAGAGGATAGGTGGAAGACACTTGAGGAATATTCAACATCCTCAGCTGGTTGCAACCGCCTAATCCGTTGCAACGGCACGGCCTCCGCTTCTCCGCCCAAAGACAAATCCCCGGATTGCGTTCCTACACCATTGCCGGGCTCCACACTCCCCTTGTCAGATCATTCACCACCTTCCGCCATCTTGTCGAACAAGGTAGATCCTTGCGCGAAGAAGCGCTTGACATGCGAAGCGGCTGCCTTCCGTTTCAGCTGAGTACTGTCTAATTCCTCCAACTGATAGCTGCCACCCTCAAACTTGGATGACACGCGGAACGGGCCGTTCCACTGGTTGGCAAACAACTTCCCCCACTGAGACTCCAGACTTTGGTTGTACAGGAGCACCAAATCCCCCTTCCGCAAGGGATCCCGGAGATGATGCAAGCAGCGCTTGTCCCAATAGCACACCAATGCCGTCCAAGTCTTCTTTAGCCGGTCCGCAGCCTTTGCAAGCATTCTGTCCCATTGAAGGAGCTGTTTGGCGCAAGCCTCAAGCAATTCGGCGGAAGTCTTCACCTTCCACCAATCAACCCCCAGGAACGTCTCCAACTCAATGTCCACTGGAAGCACGGGGCGCTGCCCGAAAAGTAACTTGTACGGCGAGTAGCCTGTTGACCGCTTCACCAAAATCCAATCCGCAGACAGCACCATTGGAAGGGTCTCCTGCCAGCGCTTACCCTCCTCCCCGCACATCTTGACAAGGGCTTCCTTGATTTGCTGATGCCCGCGTTTGATCATGCTGGCCCCTTTGGGATAGTACTCCGTTACTTGGCCCAACTTGGCTCCGCAACTCTTCACCAACTTGACCAAATGGCCGCGAAACTCAGCCCCTCCGTCCACTGTGACCAGACAAAGCTACCCGTACCGCGCGAACCAGTCTTCCTCCAGAAATAGAGCAACTTTGTGCGCCAAGAGCTTGACAAACGGACGCACTTCCGCCCAACCGGACAGGTCATCCCGTGCAACAAGAAGATAGGCGAACTTACTGGCCTTGATGTGGACGACATCAAGCAAGACTCGACAAAAGAGGGTGTCTTCCCCGGTGGGGTTTCCAACTTCCTTGGGCAGTCTTGCGCTCCCACGTTGACAGGCTTCGCAGGACGCCAGCCATTCCCGCACCGCACGCACTACACCCGGCCACCAGAATCGCTCTTTGACCCGCCTCCGCATCTCAACCTCCCCTCAATGACCAAGATTGTTGTGAAGGCTCCGGAGGATAGCTTCCTGATCCGCCATTGAAGTGGTAACCACAAGAGGAACGGGAGTCTTCCGCCGCCAAAGCTGCCCCTCCTGAACCTAGAAATTCCCCGCTCGCCGCTTCGCCCATTGCATGTCCTTCTCCGTAGCTCCATCGGGAAAAAGAAGGTCCCACAAGTAGTCACAAAGGATTGCCTACCGCCCAGTCTTCCGGAGCCGCATCTGAACGCCTGCCTCCGCAACCCCTACCTTGACAACCGGGGCCTCCACATCGAGCAGTTCCGCGTCCTCAAATCGGTTGTACCTCGGATACCGCAACAACGCGTTGGGCATAGTGAACGCTTTCCCCAGAACATGAACAACAGCAAAGGAGAAAAGTTGGAGAAACGCCACCCACCTGGTCATGGGAGCGTTGGGCAACACCGGGGAATTGATCATCCGTGCCAGCGCCTCTGCGTCCACCAAAAGCTCAAAGTGAACCCCCCACAAAAAATACTGGAGCCGCCGCACAATCTTGGTGACCCCACACAACTCCAACTTTGTCTGGGAGTACCGGCTTTCCGTCGGAGTGAAGGTGACCGACTCGTAAAGCTCCGGCCTATCCTTGCCGTCATCCTCTTTAGTGAGAACCCCCCCGCGCCAAATTTGCTGGAATCAACCGCTAGCCTAATTCCTCCCGCGTTGTATTTGAGATTGCAGAGAACAATGTCACGTCCCACGATCTCCTTGAGCTTCCGGAACGCGCGATTTCATTCTTCCCCCCACTTCCACTCCGCGCCTTTCCGCGTTAGTGACCGGAGCAGGCTTGCCACCTCCTCAAACCTCTTGATGAACATACGGACATAGCTACATAATCCCAAGGACTGAAGGATATGCAACACTGTCCGCGGGGTCGGCCATTTGATGACCTTGTTCCGCTTTTTCTCTGCAATGCGCCGGCCATTGGAAGCAACAAAATGGCCAAGGACTTTGAGCGCCGGGGGACAAACTGCCAACTTCTTCCCTGACACCGTCAGTCCTGCCTCCTTGATGCAAAAAAGAATGCGTTCCAATGTCTGCGCAAATTCCCACACGAAACGTCGGATGCCGGGAACTTCAACCAGCTCCGCTCCCCCGTAAACAGATTTCGGACCTTTGATGCCCGCGTTGTTGATGAAGATTTGGACTCCCTCCGGAAGATTGTCCTTCAGGATCCAAGCCATTTGCGCCTGGTACACCACCACAGAGTTGGTTGCACCTTGCGGGAGCCGAGTCAGCTGCATTCTTCCCAACCCAGTCTCAAATGCTGTTAGAGGCCGCAAGCAAGGATCCAACTCGCGCTGGTTGTATCCCCCCATCACATCCACTAAACCGTAACAAGCGCGCCCCACCATTGACTCAAGGAACCCCTTGACACAAGGGGGCCGTCCTGTGTCCGGATTGTAAAGGAGTTGAGCCGCTGTAAATCATGAACAATCCTAAACAACTTTTTGTCCTGCTTAACCACCACAAAGATTGGTCTGGAGTAACTAGACGTTGACTGTTTTTCAATGCCAGTCTTCACCTGCTCCCGCACCAACTCCAGAAACTGCTCCCGGACCGCCCGCGGTATTGGAATTGGCTTGATCTGCCACGGCTTGTGCTCGACAGTGGGGATGACATAGGTGTTGCCGATATCGTTTTTCAGGAGCCCGCGCTCTTCCAGTCCAAACGCAAGCGCTCTTTCCCAAAGAAACAGAACCAAAATCAGCAACTCACGCTCCTCCGTACTAAACAATCCTGTCGGGCCAAAATTGAAAGCTGCAATCCGCTCCTCCGTGATCTGCGCCAAACTAGTAACCCACCCCAAAGCCTTAATCGGCGTGACCCAAGGGTCCCGCGACCAAGCGATTGGTCAAAGCAGTCCGTTCAGTTCCTGGGGCATTGGCTCATTCCTCGGTCGGACCTTCCGTGACACCGGCTTGTACTTCCCCGCGTTGCACTGCATCATCCGCACACATCCTTTGCTGTAAGTCCTGCACAGAACGGAACCGCGGCTTTTGCCTTTGCTCACAAGTGTGGCACAATGATAGGGTTTTCAAAGCGTAGTACCCTTGGGCAATGCATACTGATAAAAGGGACTTACTTCTGCGACGTGCGCGTCCTGCACTTTCCTTCCTCCCCCTCCCTGCTCCTCATTAGTCAACCGCCAGCGCAAAACCGGAGCTTGTTCCGCGCGGTCTCCTTGGTTGACTAGAAAGAATTCTCCAAAGGTCGCCCGTTGCAGACCAACTCTACATCCGGTTCCTCCTCATACTCTGATACTCTCCTCCGCTTCCCTTGCCCATGATTGCAGATAGTTGTCTCAAACCTTCCGCCGGACAAATCCTCAACCTTCAACGCCTCCGTTCCTGCCTCCGGATTGAAAACCATGCGTGCTCAAAACCCAAACATGAACGTCCTTCCCAAAATCACATCCGCATAATCAACAAAAAGAAAAGAAAGGGGCCTACGGACCCTTGAGACCTCAACCTCCTCCTTGTCAACTACTCCATCCACACAACACTCCCCTCCGTTAAGTGCGCGGAGACCCATCGCGCATTTCCGCCAAACCAACCCCAAATCATCCACCATCTGCGATGGAAGCAGGTTCACCATTGAACCGCTGTCCACCATAGCCCACACCTTCCTTCCCGCTATGATCATCAGAACGCAAGTGAGCAGAGTCAAAACCGATTTTGACTTGCACTCCCTGCGCCCCTCCTCCTTCCGCGTCACATGGACCTGCTGCACCGTCTGAGGTACCCGGCCCTGACCGCAATCCCGCAACGCCTGAACCACCTTGTCTACCACCACAGGAGACACGGCCGCCAGTTCCCGCAAGGTCAGCGGAACCGGAGTCTTGTTACCCATCACCCTTTGCACAATGTCCGCCGCTTTCTTCTTCCCTACAGGGTTTGCTGCATGCGCCTTGGTTCCAGGCACGCGCGCGGCCGGTTTTGGAACAGCCTGCGGGGGTCTCTCCTTTGTGTCCACCTCCATTTTATTGGAGACCCCCACCTTTTCTTCCGTTGCCACTACCCTCACCTCAGCTTCCACCCAAGGTGGTTGCCACAATCCAGGACCAGTAAAAATGCCCAGTGACGCTCATGCTGTCGTTCCCGCCTCCTGCCCCCATGAGCTAACCTGCTGCATTGCGGTTGGCTGGCTTGGCTTCATTGGAATTTGTTCGCCCGTTGGAAACATGTACCCCATCCCCGCCGTTTGAACCAATCCTGCGCTGAGATCCTTTGTAAGCTCCTCGCACGCCAATTGCCAATGACCGTTTGCCCCGCAGTACGAGCACCCCCTCGGCACAAAGGTAAGGGGCGGCCGAAACCCTTCCACCATGTGAGGTGGAGGCCCTTGCTGCTGCTGCTGGCCCATACAGCTCATGCAGATCTTCAGGTCCTTCATCAGTTCCGTCAATTCCCTTACCAGAGGGGATGGCGCGGGTTGAGGAAACCAAACACGCGTGGAAGTAGATGGAACTGGGGCCGGAAATTGCGCCGGAGCCGGAACCTGGGGGGCGGATTTCATCGGTCCCGCTGGGAAGGACTTATCTGTGTCCTTGATAAGCTCTTCTAAGTCAAGCTCACTCTCCACAGCCCGGCAAATGACAGCCAACTCCGGAAGGAGCGCGATGCTCCCTTCCAGTGACTGCTTTACCGAGTTGTGATCGTAAAGATGCCCCTGCAACCTTTCCCGGAGTTGAGCGCCTAAACCTCCCAGAAACGCGCGTTTCAAGGCCCCCGTCTGTCCCTCCACCACCTCTTTCTTTGACAAGTACCAATAGATCCAATCAAATTTTGAGGTGTACTCCGCCAGCTCCACCCGCTTTCTGACTCCTCTGCGCGCGCTGGCCTCCAAGGCCACGCGGTCAAAATTGCTTTCCCGGAACCAAGGTTTGCGCCTACCCCACCGCGTTAGGATCTCAGCCTTCAGTTTTGGCAAATCATGATTCTTGTAGCCTTCCATTTCCTCCACATCCCAGAGCTTCTCTTCGTCCATAATGGACAGGATGACCAGCCGGGCCTTGTCAGTGTCCGAAGCACCTTCCGCATCTGCAATACCTTTGTATCTCAAGATGAATTGCTCCACATCCGCGGTGTTGAATCGGATGTGAGGGTAGTCGCGTGGCCAGATGCGAACCGGACAAGTGGGTTCATGGTCACTGGAGACCGATGGGGGAATGGGGTAGCTCTTCCTGGGTTGAGCAGAGGGAGGGGGAGGAGGAGAGATGGAAGAAGAGAGTGGGGTCGGAGTAGCGGCCCCGGAGACAGAAGGAGAAGGAGAAGAAGAAGAAGGAGCGACTGTAGGGAGGTATGAATAGGACATCGCGCCCAGTTACCTTTGAAAGACAAGAAACGGAAGATTACTTCCCCGCCAGACCCCCAGATGTGGAAAGAATAAAGGTTATCCCCCTATAATTGTCCCAAGGTTCGGAAGTTAACGGTTCCCTGCGTTTGAAAGGAGATGAGGATGCCCAAAGTTGCACTTAAATGAGAAATAGAAATAAAGAGATAAAGAGATAAAAAAAAGTAGAGAGAGAAATTGCCAATCCTTCAATCCCAAGAACTTTCCACCTGGATGTGTATCCGGTATGATTTCCCTTAATCTCCTGGTGAGATGAGTGATTCAATCTGGATGATGATCTTCTCCCTCCTCTGCATTGATGCTCTGATCCATGCCCCTCTCCTCCAACCCGGAGTTGAGAGTGAGGATAAGTCCTCCCTCTCAACCCTAACCTAAGTACACGCGCAAATAACAGTATGACAACAAAACAGAAAACAATCTCAAAACAGAAAACCTAGCCTCCTCTCCCCACCTCCTCTGTACCAAACTCCCCCCGCCGTCAGTACGCCAGTCCATTCATCCGGTTTGTCCTTCTCATGACGTGGTCCTTGCACCGCGCCCTACTCGGAGCCCCCCGCGCCTGTCCGTATCCGTTTGTCCGCGCCTGTTGTGGGTGTCCGGTAATATCCGGCATGATCCGCGCACTTGCGCGCACGCTTCATCTGCTCCTTCATAGCCCCCGGATTGCTCCGCCCCTACGTATCCAAACCGGCGCGCCTGCAAACCTAGTTGAGCGCACTACCTTCCAAATCCAATCTCTGGGGCGGATCACCGCCCACGCCACATTCAATGCTGAGCCCAACCCGTCCACCAGGTGCGGAGCCAAACAGCGGCTGCTGCTGATCCAGCAGCAGCCGCTGCTGAGCACTCGGCATACCCAAATGCTGATCCCGCTTGCCCCCAATGCTGAGCGCGCAGCCGCGACACAGTTCCCAATCCGTGTCTATAAATTGACACCACAATGGTGGTTCATGTTCCAGGGAAGGCCTTTACAATGCTGGAAGCGCTGTTTTGGTACCTGGGGGATGATCCGTACAAAGGCGCTGAACCATTGGATGTGGAGGCCCCAAAAGTTAAGGTAGGGGTGGTGGAAGTAGGTGTGAAAATTCAGCTCCAGAAATATGGAAGGTACACAGCCCTCAGTTTGTATTTGCGGGATCTTTGGTTTCCAGATGAAATGCCAGCCAACATCTTTTGATGGATTTGAGGGAGAATGGGAAATTTCTACCTTCAGGAAGGACAGCTGTGGCGGCGGAGAGCGCCGTTACAACTTGTGGTCAGCACGTCAAGGGTGGATCAGGAGGTAATTCTAGGAAGTCTGGATGAAAATCTTGTTCATTGCAGCAAGCTTTTATAATTATGGCCAGCAATTAGCTTAGGCAAATGAGCAGTATTTAAAGCAAACAAAATTCTGGACACCTTTTATCAATAATTGCTGATGGGCTCTCACAATGAGGCAATAAGTTGGATGATATTGGTGATGAATTCAATTGGATGGTGAATGGATGATAGAAAACAGCAGCGATAAGAGCTCCTTAAGTACAAAAGATTGAACTCTTGTGAGCCCATGATACAACAAGCCGAAAGGAAAATTTTCCGCCCCAAAAGAGCTCTACAGGCTCTACAGGCCTTGTTACTTGGTTTGGGCTACATCAGCCCACATGGAATCAGTACCTGTACCCTTACAACCAGCCTATTTGGGTTATTTCTGGTGTTTCCACCTCAATGGGGCTGAACCAGCCCCTTAGCTGTTCACAACCCTGGCTGGTTGTCAATTACAACTGGCCTGTTACCTCAAATGCTGGCTGGGTGCCTCATGCAACCAGCCCCAGGCCATATAAACGGCCAGGAGGGACCCAGGATGTTGAGTATGCTCTGTAACTCCAGATTGAAGTCCGCAACATATTGACAGCAATGGGGATACTCCAATTTAGCATGAGCCAACATTTGAGCCCATGCTCTCCACCGCTCTGGCTTGTGATAAGAAGGAAGGCTGACAAACTCAAGTTACACCATCTGTTCATCATTGTTCTACACTTCTCTCAACCTCTTACCATACCGGCATTTGGTCCATCCTTTTCATCAATCAAGATCTCCATCTACAACTCATTGCCGACAACTACAAAGGAATGAAATCTGGTAATTTGTGATTCAAGACACTTGATACTCTTCAACCTTAGCTGACACACAGGATCTGCAGATCACCCCACGTGAATCAATCAACGGCATCAAAGTCACTTTGTTATAACCTCAAAGCTGAATGCCCAAAATTTAGGTCATGTCCTTTCTTCTGGATGAGTAGTAATTATGCTCATACTAACCACTTCTCAATCACTAATCCCAGGCCTTTCTTCTTTGATATAATGGATCCAATTTTGTGCTGAGGTTTCAACTATTACCGTTCTCATTTCTGTTGGTTAAGAGTTCATATTATGTTACAAACTTTCTGTTCCAACTCATGTTCACTAAGCTAAACATCTTATTTCTTTCTGTTTGAAATACATACTCCAGTGGTTCTGGTGTTTAGCCATCTCATTTCTTTGACAGGAAACTCCTGGGTTTGGTCTGAGACACACAGGGGGGGTGGTGTGACCAGCAGACATGCTTTCTGTTGGGTTAGTACCATGTATCTAGTATGCCACACACATTTCAAACTCATGTCACACATGGTTTAGTATACCTGGGGCAGCTCAGGATTGTGGAAGGACTCTTTCCTCATCCTTCCACATCCATCTCACACTGCCCCAGGTACGCTCTCTATTATTTCCTTTTCTTTCAATCTTTCTACCTTTTATTTTTGCTTTTTCTTTTCTAATTCTCCTTTTCCTGTGTGATTGATGTCTCTCTCTGATTTATGCAATCTCATCCTTCCACATCCATCTCAAACTGCCCCAGTCAACCTCATCAGGTTATGAGCCCAGAGCTACGCTAGCTCCTTTGTTTTGGATCCGTATGCTTCCCAATAAAGCAAATCAACTTTAGATGTCCTCATCTAGGTCACCTTCCCAGAAGTCAAAAATGATTGATCTTGGTTTGGATCCTTTTCCCACAAACTTCAACAAACTCCCAAATGCAAAACTACCCATACTTAAGTCACCAGGCCCCAATTCAAATTATTTGGATTGGGAGTTTGTTGTTACCTCCTATTTTGAAGCTGCCAGACTTGAATAAATCCTAGAGAAGTCTTGTCCTGAGAATCCCTCAGCAGAATGGATTAATTACAACAAACTTTTGTGCGCAATGATCACTCAGTTGGTGGACTCAAGCAATATACGCTTTGTACGCGAACACCAAAGAAAAGCCCACGGCATGTGGGCAGGGTTAAACCGAGCTCATCAGGACCAATCAACTGGCAGACGGGTATTCTGGATTCAAAAACTCCTTCTCACCAAAATGGATGGCAACGACTTGCTCTCTCACATTGAAACAATGGCTAAAAACCACAAACGTCTTGACTCACTGATCTCTTGCAAAAATCCCCTTACTGCAGACAACGTCCATGTTTCTGCGCTACTCAGCTCTGTCCCTCAAGATTGGTTACACTGTGTGTCAGCTCTATTGAACCAGGAAGGTGTCAAATCCAAAACTGTTGTTACTGCCCTTAAGAATGAGTATACTCGGTGTAAATCCCAATCTGATGTAGCAGCTTCCGTCTCGTCTGCAAAGTCAAGGCAATCTCAGTCAAGCAAACAGTAAACCAAACACTGCTATTTCTGTGACGTGGATGGCCATGACTTAAAAAACTGCTACAACACTTGTCGTATTCTTAACCAGGCCAAGGCATTGCGGAAATCAACCCAAGACCAACAACATAAGAAAACTGCCAACAAATAAAAACAACCAGCTAGAGCAGGACAGACCACCGCTACTCCAATCACCATTCCCAACAATCAAACCCCTCAAGAGGAGGAGTTGGACTATTCAGGATTGGAATACAAGGTGACAGCCTGTCTTTCTTATACTCAAATCTCCTGCTTGTTGACCGCACCCCAAACAGACGCAAATCTGGATTTGGGGTGCTCCATCTCTATGAATCCCCACGTTTTGTTGGTCAAGAATCCAATGATAGACTGCACTCCGGTGCTTCTGGCAGAACAATTGGTGGTCAAATCATCTTATTGCGGTTGTATGCAACTTCCCTTTTCCAAAAAACGGAAGCTCAAAACTCTGGTTGTTCCCTCTCTGCACAAACCTCTGATTTTGGTTGCCAGCTTATGTCATCTGGGGTTTGCTGTAATCTTTACCTCAAAGAGTTGCAGCATTTGGCTGGTTGAGGAGGTTGAGTTCAACAATAACCCTGCAGGTGTAGGTTATCAAAAAGGGAATCTCTACTACCTACCCTCTGTCACGCCTTGCACTTAGGGATTATTGTCTTCATCACTTTGACATACCCTCTCCTCAGTACCATCTACCTCAGTCTATAAGCGTGACACAAATAAAGCACAACATCAATGGTGTAATCCGCTTACTTACCCTGGCTTGCGTTGACCTTCCAATCTTGGCGACCAACTCAGTATATACTTGCAAACTTCGCGGTTAACCCCATACCGTTTGGCCATCCATTACAAGATCCAATCTCCTTCCCTGGCCCATTAACAGCCTCGGACTTCCAACTCCGGTCACGCACTGTTTGTTAGTTCGCATCTACTTCTAATTAAGCCATCATTACTGTAAAGTTTGCAATTGGACTAGTCCCTACCCTGCATACACTATTACTTCTCACTCCTACTACCTTCAAAGTCATTTGCTCCTGTCTCAATTCATCATACATTTGTACACTCAGATTCTATTGTCTTTCACTTACGCCATGGCCTCGGATATGATTTTACTATTTCTCTATTTCCTATCCCGTTCCTGTCACTCATTTGCCTCACCTCCTTCAACTGTAGTTGGCTCCCCATCAGGTTGTATCTAGTCACTTCAGATTACCCTATAAGGGCTACCCCCTTGCCTGATGATTGTCTCCTCAGTTAGTTAATTGCATACGTTCTCACATTTTGCTACAACCCAGTTTTCACATCAGACTCAGGTTGAGTTTACCTCCTCGGAACATACTCCATTCCTCTTGCCGTTTGTCGTGTGGCATCACTAAGTTGGCACTTTGAAACTGAGTCTTGCTATTTTCACTTGCCCTTGCACTCAGCATTCCTCCGCGCTCACGATCATCTAAGAATTGCCCTATAGTACGTGGGGTGGCCCTGTGACAGTAAATTAACTAACTCAAATAATCTATTGTAGCTTGCCAACCTATAGTAGACCTCTTCTTCCCAGTGTCACGTACTCGCTCAACCGGGAACGCTTCCCTTGCCCCTTACAATGATGATATCCATTGGGTAGGGAGAACCAGCGCTCCTTGGGCCTGACAACCCTTAGATCCCGTTCCTCCTTCTAAATTTCCATCTGTTGAACCCCTCAATGATCCTTGGACTCCTCCACGGGATGTTCTGACGGACCCTCTTGCGGAATTCGCAGATTCCAATCATTCTTCCAATGAAACCTTGACTCGTGGTAGACCAGGGGTTTGCATTACTGCTCCCAAGCCTGATGCTTCAACCCTGCTTTTGAATTTAATCCACGCCCTCACTCATGGTGCCCCGCAATCACTTTACGGGAGAAAACCCTCATAAGCTTAGATCCTACCTACAGTCCTGTAAAAT
This sequence comes from Puccinia polysora, assembly GCA_025617555.3. Lineage (NCBI taxonomy): Eukaryota > Fungi > Basidiomycota > Pucciniomycetes > Pucciniales > Pucciniaceae > Puccinia > Puccinia polysora. Next base: position 51,319,043 of record CM062623.1, read on the forward strand.
CATCTTCTCAAACAACTCCAACAATTTCCCTTCCAATAGACATAAAGTTATGTATGCCTTGTCCTTTTTAGGAGGTAGAGCCTTGCAGTGGTTTGAACCTTAGCTTGAACTTCCCTCCAGCAACAGTCCCACGTGTATTCTCAACAACTGGGACAGGTTTTAGCAACAACTGTTCACCCTGTTTGGCGACCCCAATGAAGTTTGAAATGCCAAATACAAACTTAATAGTCTAGTTATGAAGGAAAATAGTAGAGCTTCCGTTTATATTTCTCACTTTTGAACCTTCCAGTCTTGCATCCAGTGGAACAAGGCTGCTCTTCTATTCCATTTCCAAAGGGGTCTACCGGCATGCTTAATCAAACAGCTTGCAGTTGGGGGGCATAAGACAACCTTGCTCCAGAAGCTAATGGATCGAGTGATTGAGCTTGATAATGGCTATCACAACAAGAATTTCTCTTGGAAAAACATCCATGGAACTTCCACCTTGGCTCGGAGGGTGGATGACTCCTTGAAGAAAAAAGCGAGGAACCCAAAACCATCCAAACCAACCCCAACTTTGAACTCCAACTCAAAAGGGAAAACCGTCACCAAAACTCCAAAGTTCTTGGACAAAGAGACCGGGATGCTACGGAACAAGGAACGGCTACGGAGGGCGAAGAATGGTCTGCGTATTTATTGTGGAGGAAAACATGATGTTGACAGTTGTGCAAAGCGGTTAGCGTGTGAAGCGGCTAAGCAGTCAAAAAATTAGCTTTTAGTTTCTAATAATCGCAAGGAAAACTACACATTATCCAAATCACCGCGAGTAAATCTTTGCACTTGAAAGTCACTAGGTGCTCCTAGTTCAAGATTTATCCTATTCCATTCCAAAAAAACCCCTTATCAAGTTTTAATTGATTCTGGCGCTAATTTTTCCTTCATCAGTGAATCTTTTGCCACTTCCAAAAATCTTACGCGTCCCAAGATAGATAAATTTCCTATCTATTTAGTAAGTAGTGCAACTGAACCATCTAATTGGGTCTCCCAAAAGGCAAAATGGACCTCCGCATTATCCAATTTACCCAGCTTCAAATGGGATTTTTTTGTCTTGGCTATACCCAGAATGGATGATACTATTCTAGGCCATGATTTCCTAGTTTACTGGAATCCGGATGTGAATTGGCAAGAAGGAGTAATAAACCTTTGGAATTTGCACCCCCAGAACACTAATCTTTCCATCAAACAATAATTGAACAGCCTACCTGACACTCTCATTGAGTTGGATGACAATTTTCCGCCAGGAGATTTGCAATATCCTGACCTTCATTCCCAAGTTCCCTCTTCAGATTTAGGAGTAATTGCTTACCTATCCAGCTTACCTCTTTCATTTTACTTCAAAGAGAAAAAGACACCAACCAAACAGTGTATCTTGAGCTCCCTAATCCTCTTGCACCATGCAAGAACCTCAAATCCGGTGCTTGAAGATGAAAAGATTGAAGATTTAGAAATCATTCAAGAGTATTCACCTTCAGTTTATCATGAATTTGCTGACGTCTTCTCAGCTGCAAGAGCAGATAAACTGCCTCCATCCCGTTCTTACAATCACAAGATCAAACTTACTGGCCCACCTCCGTCACCAGGACCAGTCTACTCTCTCTCGAAGAAAGAATCAATTGCGCTTCAAGACTACATTGCAGAAAATGTAGCAAAAGGATTTCTTTTATCAAGCAATTCAAATGCCGGTTCACCTGTCTTATTTTTTCCAAAGAAGGACGGTGGACTTTGCCTTTGTGTTGACTACAGGAAACTGAACCAGGTAACCCGGAAGAATGCCTATCCAGTACCGCCTATGTCACATCTCCTCACCCTCTTCCATGGAGCTGCTTATTTCTCAAAGTTAGACCTTCGAGGTGCCTATAACCTAATTCCCATTATGAAAGTTTGTGAGTATTTGACCGCAATGAGAACCCGGTTTGGCAGTTATGACTATACCGTCATGCCTTTTGGCCTCTGTAACGCTCCTTCCACTTTTCAACATTTTTTCAATGACATTTTATCCAATCTTGTAGGTAAATACCTTGTGGTATATCTAGATGATATACTAGTCTACTTGAGGAACCTCAAAGATCAAATTGCACATGTGCAAGAGGTGCTGCAGCCACTTTGAAAGAATGACCTGTTTGCAAAAGCCTCTAAGTGCAAATTCCATTCCTCTTCCCTTTGGTTTCTAGGTGTCTTAGTCTTGCAGAAAGGACTATTGATGGACCCAGCCAAAAGAAAACACATATTGGACTGGCCCCCACCTTCTTCTGTTAAATCCCTTCAAGTTTTCCTTGGTTTCAGCAATTTTTATAGGAGGTTCATTGAGCGTTAGGCCGAGAAAACTATGAATCTTACTAACCTTCTTCAAAAAGACACTCCTTTTGTTTTTACCAAACAGGCTGCTTTGGAGTTCAAAGCTCTCAAGAAAGCGTTCACCACTGCTCAAATACTTGCTCACTTCAATGAGCTGGCTTGCACTATTGTCAAAACAGAAGCAAGAAACTATGCAATTGCAGGAGTAACCTTGCAGTTCTCTTCCTACACTTCTCTCTTTCACCATGTAGCTTTTGAGTCTTGCAAGTTGCTCACTGCAGAGCTTAACTATGAGATTCATGACAAGGAAATTCTTGCAATTGTTTATTGCTTAAAGAAATGGAGTTCATACCTTTTGAGCCTTAGAGAATCCTTTGAGGTTTTAACTGATCATAATTCTTTAAAGTATTTCATGAGCTCAAAAGTCCTCACACGTAGACAGGCACGATGGGCCAAATACCTCCCTGAGTTCCACTTTACAATCATGTACCGCCCTGGGAAACAAGCAGTAGTCCCTGATGCTTTATCACTTTGGGACAACTTTTACCCAGGGGGGGGAGCACCTTTGCCAAAAACAACCCTGAAAACGTTAGGACACTCTTCTCAACCCAATCTTCCCAGCTCAGTTCAATAATCACTCCCTTACAAGATTTGGCTTCCGAACTCCAACAAACTCAAGGCGAAAACCCCAAGTGCATTGAAATTTGCAAGAGTGCAAACTTATTAGATAGTAGTTACAGTATTGATGATAATGAATTCTTAGTCTATGATAATCGTATAGTAGTACCAGATGATTCTTGCATTAAGTTAGATATCTTTGAGTCACGGCATGATTATCCCCTTGCTGGTCATCATGGGCAGGATAAAACCTACCAATTGATAGCAAAAGACTTCTACTGGCCTGGTTTGACCAAAGAAGTAAAAGACTATGTTAGCGCGTGCTATGATTGAAATTCTAACAAGTCCTTGAAACACTGGAAGTATGGGCTGCTCCAGCCACTTCAAATTCCGCCTCATCCTTGGAACTTGCTTTCTATGGATTTCATCTCTCAATCACCTTCTTCTAGTGGATATGATGCTATTCTAGTAGTAGTAGATTGCTTCTCAAAGATGGCTTTATTTCTGCGCAGTAATGTGACGGCCTCTTCAGAAGACCTAGCTAACTTGTTCATAGAATATGTATTTTCAAGACATGGTCTCCCTGATAATATAGTTAGAGATTGTGGATCTCTGTTTTTCTCAAGCTTCTGGACCTTGCTATGCCAAAATTTGAAGATCAATCGCAATTTATCAAAGGCGTACCACCGGGAAAGGGACGGGAAAAACAAGCAAGTTAATCAGATTCTTAAACAATATCTTTGAATGTATGTTGCCTATCAACAAGACGACTGGTTGCAATGGCTCCCACTAGCCGATTTTGCCTACAACAACTCCACTCATTCCTCCATCAAAGAGTTGCCCTTCCAAACTATTTATTGTAGAAACCCAACTTTCTCTTCCCTTCACGTAGCACCTTCTCAACCTGCTACCAATTAACTTGAACAAATTCAATCCCTTCAATTGCAACTTTGAACCAACCTCAAAGATGCAAACCAGCGCTATAAGGAGCAAGCAGACCAACTTTGAACTAGGGCTCCAACATTTGCAGTAGGAGATCAAGTGTGGCTCGATGCTTGCAATATTTGAAGTACTCACCCAACCCGCAAACTCTCCAAAAGAAAGCTTGGCCCCTTTAAAGTAGAATCAGTCATCTCCCCTAACACCTTTAAACTTACTTTACCTGCAAAATGGAAAGGTATCCACCCGGTCTCTCATGTTTCTCTCCTAGAGCCAGCTTGAGTCCTATACCCAGGCAAGACTCATCCCCCTCCCAAACCTGTCACTGTCCTCAATCATCAAGAGTGGGAAGTAAGCCATATTCTGGATTCCAGGTTACGCAAAGGTAAACTTCAATACCTTTTCAAATGGTTGGGCTTCCAGTCCAACAAAGATTGCACCTCGTGGGAACCAGCCCATCACCTTTGCAATTCTCCCAATCTGATTCAAGACTTCCATGCAAGCTACCCTTGTAAAACTCGACAATCATGATTCCATCCCATCCAATCCCATTCCATTCCACATTCCATCTCATCCAATCCCATTCCATTCCACATCACCATTCCATCAATCAACCCCTCCATCTCACCGCATTATTCATTCTTCTCATCCTCCTCTCATTGCTACCAAATAAAATTCCCATTCCTTAGACAAAAAAAAATATAATAATAGTTACAAAGTCTCCTTCATTTCTTTCTCTGCATCTCCCCAATTAGCGGTCAACTCCGCAACCATCGATCAAAAAACATCCAGGTCTTCATCATTTATCAATGATTACATCCTTCAAAGAACCAGCACCTCAGTTACAATGTGCCCCTTGAATATCTCCTTGCACTTTGCAATTAAAGCTTGCTTTGGCCAAGCATTCCATCCATCTTCCTCCAAGAGTTCCTCGTATGCTCTCTTCCTTCAGTCTCCCAACAAACCTTCCCCAACATTGCCCGTCAATCCCCTTGCATCAGTCTCAATCAGAACTTCAACTTGCAATGGGTTTTCTTCCCCTCAGCCCTCCATTCCATCCATTCCATCCATTCCATCCCTTCCATCTCCTCCATTCCTTTCTCCCATTCCTTCCGTTAAAGCCCCCTCTTCTCGTTCTGTTCACTCTCTTCCTCCACTTCCATCTCCATCTTCTCCATTTCCTGATTCCCTTTCCGTTTTGTTCCTTCCTTCCTCCCTCACTTCCTCTTTTATGACCCCAACCGGTTCTGCACCTGGCACTTCATCTCGCACCTTGTTATTCATCTGGGCTCCCAGAAATTCAGTCAGTGGTCCCCAATAAGGTGGTGGTGGCGGTGGTGTCTTTGTGGTATACCTCCGGAAATGGGGCAACAATAGCAAGAAAAGTGAAATTTAGTCACTACCTTTATTATCACTAGTCAGTCCCAATTAGTACTCACCAGGAACTCGAGTACCCAGGAATTCAATCTCCGGAAATGGTGGTATCTCTTAATTAACCCTTGGTGCAGACCTACAACTCTGCATCTCCCTTGATGACTCCGTGGGAGAATCAACAGACAACTCACTATTTATGGGGAAGTTACAAGCAACCTTGCAAAGAAGAAACTGCTCCCACTTTCCTCGAAGACCTCTGACGGCAGTACTAGGGATACACTGCTTGTTTTGCGGAATAAAGTTTTTGCAACGGCAGGATGACAATGACAACATTTTATCTAACTTATAAGTCTAACAAGTAATGAATTAAATAATAGTAAAGGGTATACAGTATTATCAATGACTTGAAATTGATGGGAAAATTTGTCTGAACGCTTGCAGGAGCTCGCGTCTTTATACCCCGGCAACTGTCACGCCTTGCACTTAGGGATTATTGTCTTCATCACTTTGACATACCCTCTCCTCAGTACCATCTACCTTAGTCTATAAGCGTGACATAAATAAAGCACAAAATCAATGGTGTGATCCGCTTACTTCCTCTGGCTCGCGTTGACCTTCCAATCTTGGCAACCAACTCAGTATATACTTGTAAACTTTGCAGTTAACCCCATACCGGTTGGCAATCCATTACAAGATCCAATCTCCTTCCCTGGCCCATCAACAGCCTTGGACTTCCATCTCCGGTCATGCACTGTTTGTTAGTTTGCATCTACTTCTAATTAAGCCATCATTACTGTACAGTTTGCAATTGGACTAGTCCCTACCCTGCATACACTATTACCTCTCACTCCTACTACCTTCAACGTCATTTTCTCCTGTCTCAATTAATCATACATTTTTACACTTAGATTCTATTTTCTCGCACTTAAGCCATGGCCTTGGATTTTATTGTACTATTGCTCTATTTCCTATCCCATTCCTGTCACTCATTTGCCTCACCGCCTTCAACTGTAGTTGGCTCCCCATCAGGTTGTATCTAGTCACTTTGGATTACCTTATAAGGGCTACCCCCTTGCCTGATGATTGTCTCCTCAGTTAGTTAATTTCATAAATTCTTGCATTTTGCTACAACCCAGTTATCACATTGGACTCAGGTTGATTTTCCCTCCTCAAAACACACTCCATTCCTCTCGCCGTTTGTTTACTGGCATCACTAAGTTCACACTTTGCAACTGAGTCTTTTTATTTGCACTTGCCCTTGCACTCAGCATTCCTCCGCGCTCACAATCATCTAAGAATAGCCCTATAGTACGTGGGGTGGCGGTGTGACACCCTTGGAACCTGTGGGCTCTCCATCCACTGAAATTTCTCAAAACGTCCATGCTAAGCCTTCTTTGTTTGACTACCATGTGAAATTTTCCCATCTAGGCCTTAAGCCGCTGAAAAAGCTGCTTTGACTTCACAACATATCCATCTCAAGCGCAAACAAAATAAAGGTTCAAAAATGCCCCACATGTATCCAATGCTATATCCAATGCAAAATTTCCCGTTCTTCCTTCAAATCCCGCCCCCCTTACAGATCCACTCATCCGGGGCAACTCATTCACTCAGATGTAGGCTCTTTTGAGGTAGCCTTGAGAGAAGGTTACAAGTATTTTTTTACCTTTTTCAATGACTTCTCCAAATTCACTGCTGTATTCCCAATGAAACTCAAAAGCAACGTGTTCAAATGTTTCAAATTATTTGGATCCTTGTTTGAAATTCCCAATCAAATTAAAATAATTTAACTCCGCTCTGACAAGGGAGGGGAATATTTCTCTTCCACCTTTGAATCCTACCTCAAGAATCTGGGCATATCCCATGAAACCGGTCCACCACATTCACCCAAACTAAACAGGGTCGCTGAATTCACCAACCGCACTATAGGGAACATCCTTCAATGCTCTCTACTGTAATCCTCTGTCCCAAAAACGTTTTGGGCGGATGCCCTTTGACACATCTTTTCATACTACAACTTCTTTCCGTGTCAAACTCCTGCAGGCTTCAAAAGCCCTATTTTGATTCTTGGGCCCAATGGTTTATCTCCACTCAACATGCATCCATTCGGGTGCCATTTGTGGTACAAGGTCCCAGATGCCACAGGAAGAAGCTGGATGAAAAAGCCAGATCTTCCAAGCTACTGTCTCTTCTCAGCGACAGAAATGGATTTTGGCTATGGGATCTTGGGAACCGCACCGTGATCAAGAGTTGTGATTTAATCTTCAAAGATGCCTCCTTCCCCTATTCTTCCAAGCTCATCCCTCTTTTCTGTCCAGTTCATGTAGAAGTTCCATGGTCAATCTCTCAACCATCTCTAGAACCTTTCCCTTCTGCCAATCAACCCCCCTGTTCACCGCCTTCTCCAATCTCCGATCCTCCCCTGAATATTGTCCTCAGGGAAGGCATTGACTGCCGTCTGTCTGCTTCCATTTGGGCCCCTGCTAATTGTCCACGTTCCACCTCTCCCTTGTTGTATTCATCCAAATCTCCAGCTTCTTTCCCTTTGCCAGTCTTATCTCCTCCTCCCGTTGCACACCATGATGACAGTTTTATCCAGATCAGCCTTCCTCCATCTCAAGTACGTCCTCCCTCGGCTTCACCACCCCGTTGGTCAACTCGCACCCAAACTGCTCCCAATTGATATGGCCACTGGTCCAAGCTGGCCACAGCCCCTTGGATTTTGACACACCAAAGACGTGGCGGCAACTTCAAAAATCTCCCCACAAGCACCGCTGGTTGAAGGTAGCCAATGAAGAATTTGTGTCTCTTCTTGGGATGCAAACTTGGAAATCCGTCCCGCAACCAGCAAAACGGAAAATAATCAAATCAAAGTGGGTGTTGAAAGTGAAGCGTTGGCTTGATCAGTCCATTCAGAAACTGAAAGCCAAACTGGTTGCTACGGGGTACTCTCAGACCCAAGGGATTGACTACCAGGAAGTTTTCTCTCCCACTGTGCATCTTGAGACTCTCCGTCTCATCCTCAGCTTACTGGCTTCAAACTACTGGAAGGGAAGGCAGGTTGATTTCAAAACTTCTTTCCTCAATGGCAAGCTCAAACATGAAGTCTTCATGGAACAACCGCCAGGTTTTGTGGATCCGCAGCACCCTGACTGGGTATGTCAACTTGATTTCTCCCTTTACGGCTTGAAACAATCCCCCAGCCAGTGGACTCTGCAACTTCACAAATGTCTTGTTGACCTTGGCTTCACCAATTCAAAATAGGATCCAACCCTCTATTTCAGGACCAAAAAGGGAAGGCTTGTTGGTGCACTCACCACGCATGTTGATGACTTGGCAATAGTTGGTGAACCACCGGTGGTCAACAGTCTTATCAGGTCACTTGGAGAGACTTTCCAAATAGGAGCTGATGAGGACTTACACCACTTTCTCTCTCTTCAAATAGTCCATGATTGCCCCAATCATTTGGTCTACTTAAATCAGTCTCACTATATTGACTCTCTTGTCAGATGCTTTCTCAACGACATGTTGGTCTCCGTGCCAACCCCCACAGACTCATACTTCAAAAACATTCCCCGCCGTTCTCCAGATGATCCTCCCTCCTCCAGCCCATACAATCAACTCATTGGTTGGCTGCTGTGGGTCTTGCAATGCACAAGACCAGACGTTTCCTTTGTCGTGAATGGATTGTCCCAGCACCTTCAAGATCTGTCTGAAGCGCACTCGCAGGCCGCGTTACGGGTCCTGCACTATCTGGCCACAACAAAAGGGTTATCTCTCAAACTTGGGGGATCACTAAATATTGCCGGGTTCTCCGACTCTGACTGGGTCAAAGATGGGGACAACAGAAGATCCACGTCAGGGTACGTTTACCGCCTGGGGGAGGGCACCATTTCCTGGAAATCTTGCAAGCAGGCAACAGTATCCTTATCAAGTATGGAAGCCAAATACAAGGCCCTTTCCTACTCTTGTAAGGAGGGTCTGTGGATTAAGCATCTTCTGTGCGAGCTATCTCTCCGCACACCCAACTCAATCCCTCTCCATGTTGGAAATGAAGGTGCCAAAGCTCTTGCAAAGAATCCAGAACACCACACTCGTACCAAACACATCAACACACGCTACCACTTCATTCGGGAGTGTGTGCAAGATAAGTCTGTTGGTATCATCCATGTGTCAAGCAAGGAAATGCTGTCCAATATGCTTACCAAACCTCTAAATAGGGTTCTTCTTGAAAAACACAGTCAAATGTTTGGTGTAGTGCCGCATTAATTTCTCCTGTATTTTCTTCTTTTCTTATTGAGGTTCTTTTCTTCTGTATTTTTTTTCTGTTACTTTTTTTCCTTCTTTTCCTCTCTTCTTCTTTCTTCCTTTATCTTTTCCATGTGCGCAGCAAGGGGGGTTTTGGGTTAGTACCATGTATCTTGTATGCCACACACATGTCAAGCTCATGTCACACATGGTGTAGTATCCTTGGGAAGCCATGATTGTGGAAGGAATCTTTCCTCATCCTTCCACATCCATCTCACACTGCCCCAGGTACTCTCCCTATTATTTCCTTTTCTTTCAATATTTCTACCTTTTATTTTTATTTTTCCTTTTTCTTTTCTAATTCTCCTGTTCCTGTGTAATTGATGTCTCTCTCTGATTTATGTAATCTCATCCTTCCACATCCATCTCACACTGCCCCAGTCAACCTCATCACTTCCCCCCCCTCCTTCTCACAGATCCCTGGAGGGGGAAGTCTAACCACCCTACCAGGGGCCCTGGGGGTCAATACCCCCAGGGCGTCTTCACGCTAAGGTGGGATGGGGGGTGGTCAGGTCCCCTCCAGCCCGTTGCTCCTCCCCCTCAGTAAAGGGGGGGGGGAGAGCGCCCCTTCAATGGTGGTTGGTGGTCAATTCCCCCCCACCGCCGGTCCTCTCAATGCTACCGGCCTAGCAGTCACCTTTGGTGGGGTGGTGATCAAGTCCCCCCCACCATGACCGGTTGCTGGCTGGTTCCATCCAGCAAGCCCTCCCCCTCCTCCTTGCAATGGCAAGCAAGGGGAGGGGGAGGAGCTGGGGCCTCCAGTACCGCGGCCACCGCTCAGCATGGCAGCTGCGACGGGCTCAACAGCCGTGACCAGGGTGGGGGGGGCTCCATTTTGAGTCCCCCTGCCCCCTAAAATGGCCCTGCATGGGCCGTTGGGTCCCATAAACGGGATGTAAGCAAAAACAGTGGCCCCAAGCAGGCCGCAACAAGGGAAGCAGCCTCAAATGGGCTGCCAGACAGGCGGCGGCCCCAAAGGACCGCCCCAAGCCCCAAAACTAAGTAAACCATACTTTGGCCAGCCAGCCCGTCTGGCCAAGTATGTCCAAAATAAAACTTGGGACCAATTATGTCCATAAAAGCCCATCTTGCTGTATTTGCCCAAATACCTCACCGGGCCCATTTGGGCCCTTGTAACAATAGGCCTGCTTCACGCGTTTTGAGGCCAGTTTCCCCAAATAAGTGACATCCACACAGGCCCGTATGGTCCATTTGAGTGTCCAATGGGCCTGGAGAGGTCCATTTGTGCATCAAATTTTGATTACATTTATACGTAGCACACGCGTAAGTGCATATGTATTTTAACACAAGCTTGAAACACAGAAGCCGGTGCGGGCAAGGTTCTGGTGGCCGGGGGTAGTATGCGCAGTGCGGGAGTGGGTACGGTCATGCAAAGCGTTTCAGCTGTGGAGCGCAACATTACCTTGCAAAGTAGGTATCCCCACTGGGGGGGACGCCTTGTGGGGGCAGGTTTTTGGGATTTGGTGCACATCAACGCAGGTAAGTTTGCATACCTCCTTGTTGCACAGGAAAATCTGTTGGGATGGGTGGAAGCCCTGCTGCTGGTGAAGCTTTTGGCATGAAAAAGTTGGTCAGTTTCTGGATGAAGATTGGTTTTCCCGTGATGAATAAATTTGGCTGGTAACAGTTCATGGGGGTGCAGAGTTCCAGGGACAGTTGGCGGAGTTAGTGCAAAGTTGCAGAGCAAAGTTTTGGCGAGTGAAAGATTACTATCTGGAAGGCGCAGGGATGATTGAGCGCGGTCACCAGCCAATCAAGGATGCAATGGTGAAGATGTGCAGCGAGGATGGTAAGTGGTGGCAGAAAACCCTTCTGGTAGTTTTTTTTGCAGATTGGATTTTGATAAAGAGATAGACGGGTTATTTGCCGTACAAGCTGCTATTTGGGAAGAAACCCATGCTGCCAATTGACATTGAGCTGGAAACATTTCTGGGTATTGATTGGTGGAAGGTTAAGATGGCCACGGATCTAGTCAAGGCCTGCGTCAAGCAACTCCTGAAACAGGACAAAATTCTGGAGAAGGCGGCTGGAAGATTGAAGACAACCCTCACAAAGTCCGTCTGCTACTGGGACAAGTGCTGTGCGCATAAACTCCAGGATCCGTTGCGGAAGGAGGACTTGGTTCGGCTTTACAACCGGAGCCTGGAAATTCAATGGGGGAAGCTGTTCTCTAATTGATGGAACAGGCCTTTTGGCATGACTTATAAGTTCACCGGAGGTAGCTACAAGTTGGAGGAATTGGATGGAACTCCGCTCAAACGGAAGGCTGCGGCTTTGCACGTGAAACAATTCTTTGTGCGGGGCTCAACATCATTCAAAAATACAGCTTGTTCAGATAGCAAAGGGGATGACAAAATGGATCCTTCCTCCAAGGACAAGCTTGCGTGCGCCCCGCATCTGGCGGAGTAAACAACTGAAGACTGCTGGGGACAGCAGCCAATTTGGGGGGGGGAACAATGGATGAAAAGGGGATATGACTGGATTTGGTGAGGGGGTGTTCTAGCAGGTTCACAGCCGGAATAAGCAGACACCCCAGAATGTTCTTTTTCTTATTTTCTTCTCTCTGGATTTGCTTTTGGGATTATTGCTGGCTATGGATGGTTTCTTTTAGGAGAAGGCACAGCGCAAAGCTGGGTCCGTTGACGCAAGGACAAGCCCTGCATTCCAGAAGAAAACACATGGAAAATTTCCAAAGGATGATCAGGGAACTAGGAAAGCAGGTGCAGAACAGATGTGGGTCAAAGAGCAAGGCGCAGGCTTGGCAATGGGTTGGTTTTTTAAAAAATTTTTTTTTGGTTATCTTATAGATGGAAGGTGCAAATGGGTTTGGGTGGATTCTTTTTCTTTCTATCTCTCATGGATGTGAGAGCATGGCTCATTTACTTTTTACTCTCTCTGTTCTGTAGATGGGTACAGGGAACTGTGTGGCAGTTCTTCTGGGGAGGTCCAGGTACCTTGAGCGGAAACTCCTCACTCTTCCGGGTTGCTCTCAAAAGCACAGATGATCACTCTCACCGGATACCCTCAGTGGCGCAGGTTTCTCACTCTTGTGGGTTTCTCTCAAAGCGCAGATCTTGCACACGGAAGATAGAATGAAAGAAAGGAAGAGAAGGGGGGGCAACCTGCCTAAGTTGGCTCAGTCCTCATCAGTTCCTCCCTGTACGCGCAACCCTCCGCGGCTAGGGATCAGAAAGCCGCCAAAAACTTGCATTGCACATTGGCAGTGTGTGCGTAGGGAACTGCTAGAAACTGCCAGAGGATTTCTTCGGCTTCCCTAAAAATTTCTTTAAACCTTGCCAAGGGAAGTGCTGGAACTAGGGGGATTTCCAGGATCTTGCGAGTCGCGGCCAGAGGGGTTGGAGCGTCCGCGGGTTCTGGTGACGACTTGATCACCAGGGGAGACGGCAAGCGTGGGGGCTCTGGTGATGACCTGGGAGCAGGTGATGGTGATGGCAGCAGTGGAGATGACGCCAGAGGAGGAATTGGTCTTGGAGGAGTGGGAGGATGTGGTGGTGATGGAGGAGGAGCGGCCAGACGGTTGGGGATCCTCAGGTCCATTGCTGGTACATTCATTAGTACCCGCACGGCCCACTAATGAACAGTGTTCTGGAAGGCCGGGAAGTTTGGGAAATCCTGGCACCTTGGAGGTCCAGCCAGGAGGAACGGCAAGCCAAAGTCCTGACTCTTGCGCCATGGAGGATTTTGAGAGGCACATTGCAGATGGTTGCAAGGCAAGCCAGGCTGGGTCCCCTCATTTGTTGAGATCTCCTCCTTGCTTGAGATCACCAAGGAGTTTCAATGGTTCCTCTTTAGCATGCAACCTTGGGGGCGGTGGCGTCGCATACCCTCCAATAGGGAGCAGTGGAAGTTTCTGGCTTGGCACGGGACACAGGCGCGCCAGCCCAGAAGAATGCGGCACAAAAGGCCATTCTGGCTTCAGTATGTGCAGGAATTATTTGGTGAAGAGTGGCGGATGAGGTGTTTCTTTTTCTTTGGTCTGATGAAGGGGTGCAGAGGGGGAGGTGGTATAGCTATGGTATAGTTGGAGGCAGGTGAGATAGTGGTGGGTCTATGGGGAAAGAACTCAAGTTGGGGGGGATTGGGTGGTCTTTTATAGATGCAAGTCAGAATTGGCTGCGCGTTGCACACTCAGCAGTAGCAGCGGGCTCAGCAGGGGAAGTGCGCTCAGCAATGGGTGTGGCTTTTCCGCAGAAATTTGCGCTGTGGGATCAGCAGCAGTTGAATTGGGCTCAGCATTTGGAGACCTGGGATGGATTGGATTGGATTGGATGGATTGCGTGCGCATCAGATTGCGTGGATATATCTTGGATATATGGAATGGCGCGTTGGGAAGATGCAGACATGCGCAGGGGGCTCCAAGTTGGGTGTGGCTCTAGGGCCTCATCAGGAGAAGGATGAACCAGGTGGAAATAATGGCAGGCGGGCAATACAGATGGATATGTGCAGGTGGGAAATACAGATGGATATGGGATATGAGATATGGGATATGGGTTGTGGCTTATAGGATGGGAAGGATAGGGTTGAGGCTAGGGTTCTGTGCTTAGGGGTTGTATTTCATTGTTCTTGCTTGTTTCTTGTTGTACTTAGGTTAGGGTTGAGGGGTAGGCTACTTAAGCTGCACCCTCAACCCGGATGAGAGGAGGAAGATGGATCATGGGTTCATGGGGGATTACATTGGTTGTCATAGGTTTTGGAAAGATCTTCACTCTTGATTCTCTATCTCTCAGTCAATGGGTGAACAGTTGCACTCAGGTTTTCCACACGCAAGGGATCAATAACTTCCAAACTTTGGAACCATTGAAGGAGTAGTCATCTTCTGAATTCCACAGCACGGGTGTATTGGTTGCCACGTTTGCGTGCAGGAATTGTGACAGAACACATTTCCATGTGTAACTCCTAAAATATACACAAAAACTCAATTCTGACTGAATTTTAGGTGTGAAACCTATATGTGACAATGTGTGTGAAATATTTAGTTGGCCAAAAAGTCCCATAATGATGCCATGGTATTTTTGTCTTTTCTTTCTTTAATTATTCAAAATAGAAGGAGTTGGACTCCAAGGGTGGGGTCAGTGAGTTACCCTACCAGATTTTGGGTGAAGAATCTATTTATGCAATAATATTTATTTATTTCCTACTCCTTCTTAATTTAAGTTTAATATTATTATTTATTTCATTCTTTTAATTTTGAAGCTTGCTCTGCAATTGTAGCAAACCTAAAAGGACCTTGACACTGGGTGGGGAGTGTGAGGTTTTTCAATATTTTCATATTTATAGATTGCTCTCACTCTTCTCAAATGGCCTCTCAGCAAATAACCCCTGCCAAGCTGGCCAAAGAATTGAATCCACCAAAGCAAAAATCCCCAAGGAACTCTAGAAAAAACAATCCCCCCCATCAGCTTCCAAGTTCTCAAGTCAGCTCAGGATAGCTGATCACATCATCCTGGTAAACTGGATCAAAATTTCTTTCAAATATGGAACTTGCTTTGGATCTTGCAATGAAACACAAGTTGGCAAAATTCCATTCTCTAAGGTTAATGGTTATCTCCTTATGGCCAATGAACTAAAGAATAAAACAAAAGGTAGGCTGGATCTTTCATCAACGCAGATGTGGGAGCAATTCAAGAACAATCAATCCCAGTGCAAAAAGGCCTACTCAATTTCAATCTCCACTGGATTTGGTATCACCAACTCCAATAAATACAAGGGAATGAAATTGGTGGTTGATAATTTGCGCTTGATTTGTCCTTTTTTCACTTCAAATTTTTTGGGCCTTGAATATATTATGGAGAATTTACCAGACCACACAACCTTTTCACCAATCCCTGCCTCCGCTGCTTCCAAATAGATTTAAGAATATCTCCTTTGAGAACTCTTTTTCCAAAAAGCCTTATTATTTCCATGTCTCTGTATGTTTATCAAATCATTTCCTCCCATCTTGTTTGCTCCCATCCACATACTATCATTTTCAAGAAAACTGTTGCGTTTGTTTGTAGTTCTTGTCTAAATTTCCAGAGTTTTTGTCCTCTTTTTTAGTTTATTTGTCCTATAGTTTGAAGTTATTTTCCTATATTTATTTTGATGTCCTAATTTTACTATTTATGTTCTGCAATAAAAAAAAACATGTCCTTGCCATAAAAAAAGGGTGTCCAGTCTGTTGAAATAACTGATCTTTGTGCTCCCTCAACCTGAAACAACTTCAATCAGGCAAGCTCCAGTGCAGATGCTCCAATTCCACGATCCCTGCTCCATCTTTTTCACCCTTCCTCTCCGGCTTCATCCTGGAATCTAATCTTCTCCCAATCATTGATCCTCCTCTCAAAATCATCATCCATCCCTTTCTCCCCTGATCCAATCATGATTCTTACTTCAATCCCCATTCCTCCATCTCTTTCCTTCAATATTTCTCCCCAAATCCTTTCTGTCAATCTTCCTCTTTATTCAAATCTTGTTTCCATCCTCTCATCTTCGAAAAATCTCCTCCTCTGTCCATCAAACCTACCAATCAGTTATCTTTCTTTCTGTCTAGAAGTAAGATCACTTTTTCACGGTCCTTTATCAATGTTCTGTTTCTGATCACTGCTTTCCAGTCTGCTGGTCTTATTTCAAAATAAATTCATTTCATTTTTCACTGTTAAAAGCCAAAGGCTCACCAAATCAACCAACCAGGAGACAAAATGAACACTCCAGGACCAGCAGACTCTAACTCCTCTCTACTTAAAACCTTGACGGATTCCATACCTAACCTCACCAAAAGCAACTTCTCCTTATGGCGTTCAAAAATCCTCACAATCTTCTCTCTTAAAGGAATTGCTCAATGGCTCTCATCAACCAAACCAGAAAAAGTTCCAGTTGAAATCAACCTTGAGATAGTTGGATACATCCTGGCCAAGCTTGATAACAAGACCTACGTAAATTGCGTGAAAGAAAACCATCTCTCCAACACCATTGATCTATGGAGCTCAATAAATGAATCCTTTGCCTCCTCCCAGACTGCCAATCAATCCAGGGTATTCTTCAACTTCCTCAATCTCCATTTCAAACCCAGAAACATTGAGAAGTTCATCACTGAAGCAAATTCATGCATGATGCAAATCTCCAAAATCGGCATCAAGATGGACAACGACATTGTAGCCTACCTCCTCCTGTACAAATTCCCTCCACAATTGGAACATTTGAAAACTACAATAACCCACTCTCTCAGAGAAAGGAAGATCCATGGAGACTTGGTCCTAAGACATCTCAATCAAATGAAGCACAAAGTGGCCTCAGGATCTCAAGCCTCTGCTATGACCATGCAAAAAAACCTCCTAAGATGCAAGGCAACCTGGCACAACCCACAAGCCAACCATCCTAAGGAGCAATGTTTCTGGTTATTTCCCCACCTGAGACCCAATACCTCGACTCATTCTGCTTCCTCAGCTAAAGCCAATCCCTCTAACACCAATACTACGGCCTCCGCTCAACTCGCTTTCACCTTTGCCATGTCCCATTCACACCATCTCAACCAAAATCAGATAATACCCAGCTCAGGCGCCTCTCAGAGCAGGTTCCAAAATCCCCAATTCTTCAACAACCTCAAGGAGGACAACACCGTCATCCAAAATGGCAAGCTTGGCTCCTCAATAACCGCTTTGGGACAAGGCATTGCAACCCTTATCACCTCTCACTCAGAACTTAACCTCAAAAATTCCCTTTTTGTTCCCAACATAGCCGTGAACTTGATCTACTTGGGCCAACTCATTCTTGGAGGCTGTTCGCTGCAAATCACAATGGATAACAAGTTCATGATTAACTTCAACTCCAAGACCATCCTAGAAGGCTACATCAAGGACAACCTCATGTTCATTGAGGAATCCACCCATCCAATCACTCCCACTACCCACTCCTTCACTTCTTTTTCCACCCTCCACAAGAGATTCGGCCACTCCCACTCTGATTCTGTCAAGCTAATTGCTAGGTAATTCCCAAAGTTAAAATGGGAAAATCTCAACTGCATCTTGTGTTCTCAAGGAAAGATCCACAGAACTCCCTTCAAAGGAACTTTACCCAAAAGTGAGGCCAGATTTGACAAAATCCACGCCAACCTCTGTGGCCCAATATCTCCTCCATCCAAATCTGGAAATAGATTCTTTCTTGTTCTCACCAACAGCTTCTCCTGCTTCAAGACCTGCCTGCCCATTAAATTAAAATCCAACGCCGCAAGCAAAATAATCAAATTCATCCAACTCCTTTCCACCCAATTTAACAAAAAATTGAAACAATTCCACTCCAATAACGGCGGAGAATTCCTCAACAAACAATTGTCTTCTTTCTTCTCCGAAAACAGCATCCTCTACTCCACCTCTGAACTCTACATGACTCAACATAATCCTATTTCCGAACGCGCAAATGGCACCTTGATCAAAACTGCAAGGACTGTGATGCTCGTCATGAAGATCCCTCTCATCATATAGGATGAAATCATCTCCAGCTGCTGTCTCATCCTAAACCTCATTCCCTCTAAACTCAACAAAACCTCCCCATTCAAACTCTGGAAATCCTCTTATCCCAAGCTGTCCCTCATCAAAGTTCTTGGCTCAAAAACTATTGCGCTCAACCAACAACAGAATCTCTCCAAGTTTTCCAAAAAAGGACTGGAGGGAATCCTGGTGGGATTTGATCTGGACTTGCAATCCTATCAAGTTTTCTGCCCCAAAGTTGGTGATGTCATCCGCTCAAAACATGTTAAAATGTTTGAAAACACTCCATTCTCCTCCTCCTCTCCTCATCCCTCCAACTCTCCCTTTGATCCTCTTCTATCCCTAAATGAAACGCTCACTTATCTTCTAAATTCTTCCACCCTTAAAAATCCTTCCCCTCTACAATCTCATTCTAATCAGAGTTCAGAATCCTCCAATTCTGAATTTCCTGAACCCATCCATGATAATCATCCACCGTCCCGCTCCATAAAAGACAACCATCCACTCTCCCCTTCATCTCACTCTTCCAATTGCACCTCCTCCAAATCCAACGTTGGAGAGATAGCACAGAAACTCACCAATCCATCCTCCTACACCCCACTTGATAGGACCAATCTCAAAACCCCAAGTCCCTATGGCTTCAGGGCTTGTATCTTCCCCAAAAACTATCCCAAAGTCCTCAAATCCCCTGATAAACCTCACTGGCTGGACTCAATGAAGGTCAAGACTAACGGGATTGAAAGTCACAAAGTATGGGAAGGCTGCTACTCCTTGCCCCTTGGTAAATCCGCTCTCTCCACTACCTGGGTGTATTTCCTCAAGAACAACCCCAGCGGGAATGGAATAATCTACAAGTCTTGTCTGTGTGTCCAGGGATTCAAGCAGAAAGAATTCCTCAACTAAGGCAAGACCTATGCACCCACTGGCCTTATAACCAATCTCCGCACTCTTCTTGCCTACTCATTTCACCACAAACTGAAGACCCCTCAGATGGACATCAAATCCGCCCTCTGGAACGCACCTTTGAAGGAAGAAACATATATTGCGCGACCCAATGGCTATGACTGTAAGTTTCCATACCTCTGGCTCAAGAAGGCTCTTTATGGCCTTAAAAAATCTCCCAAAAGCTGGTGCGACACCCTAAAACAGTGGCTCCACTCCCAGAAATACAAGTCATATATTGCTGATCCCTGCCTATTCATCAACCACTCCAAATCTCTATACGTCTTTGTCTATGTTGATGATCTGGTGATTGTGGGCAAATCCAACTCCTTCCGTTCCAGACTCAAGGACCAATTCAACATCTCCCATGAGGGAAAGCTGTCCAAAATCCTTGAAAATCACATTGTCACGCATGGTAATGATTCTCTCCTTCACCAACCCAAACATATTTCCACGGCCCTCCAAGAACTAGGCCTCAGTGAATCCAAACCCATTACCACTCCCATGACTCCAAATGTTAAATTTTTCCCCGCCTCCAAAGATGATCACAACAAATTCCTAAAACTCAACATCAACTTCCGCTCTGCAACAGGCTACTTAAATTTCATCGCCAGTCGCACCAGACCCAATCTTTCCTATGCAGTCTCCAGCCTATCTCGCTTCAACAATCAACCCGGGTTATCCCAATGGAAAAAAGCCAAGCACGTCTGGAGATATGTCAACACCACCCGTGAGCTTGCCCTACGCCTGACGTCCTCAAACTTCAAATACAACATCAAGAGCTAAAGTGACTCCGATGGCAGAGATGATCCTATCAGCAGAAGAAGTCATACTGGCTTCATCATCATGCTCTACAGGTGCCCTGTTGCGTGGCATAGTAAGCTACAGTCCTCAATCTCTCTCTCCTCAACCAAAGGAGAGATCAAGTCCCTGGTTCTCGCCACTGAAGAGAAAATCTGAATTCAAAATCTCATCCTCAATCTGAATCCCAACCTGAAGTTAACTCACTGCGCTTACATTGACAATAAAGACCTCGACAACTTGGTCAATCTGGACTCCCATCACAATGCGCTGAAACATGTCGACATACACATCAAATGGCTGCAAGAGAAGCAAAATGAAGGAAATCTATTAACCACTCTGATCACATCTGGAGAAAATCTTGCCGACTCACTCACCAAACCAGCTATAAAACCATCAGTGATCAATCTGACCTCCAAGCTCCTTCGATCTCCCTTCTAGACACGGTGGTGTGTTGAAATAACTTATCTCTGTGCTCCCTCAACTCAAAACGACTTCAATCAGGCACGCTCCAGTGCAGCTGCTCCGATTCCACAATCCCTGCTCCATCTTTGTCACCCTTCCTCTCTGGCTTCATCCTGGAATCTCATCTTCTCCTAATCATTGATCCTCCTCTCAAAATCATCATCCATCCCTTTCTCCCCTGATCCAATCATGCTTATTACTTCAATCCCCATTCCTCCATCTCTTTCCTTCAATATATCTCCCCAAATCCTTTCCGTAAATCTCCCTCTTTATTCCAATCTTTTTTTCATCCTCTCATCTTCCAAAAATCTCCTCCTCTGTCCGTCAAACCTACCAATCAGTTATCTTTCTTTCTGTCTAGAAGTAAGATCACTTTTTCACGGTCCTTTATCAATGTTCTGTTTCTGATCATTGCTTCGCAGTCTGCTGGTCTTATTTTGAAATACAGTCATTTCATTTTTCACTGTCTTATATTTTCTTTGTCCTGAATTTCCATCTTTCCTTTCTGCCTGTTAATTATGGTGGACAAGATTTGTTTTTTGCAAAAGTTTTTTATAGAAAATACGGCAAAAATCATTCATTTTTAATTTCAAAACAAATGAAATTTTCTCTCAAATAATTAAACTACAGGAAAATCGTTGAGCACCTTACATGAGCCCAAACAACAAAAACAAAGGAAACACCTCAAAATTAGGTCAAAAATTGGGGTCTCTTCTCTAAATCTAGATCAAATGCTTCATAACCATCCCCTCACTCTTCTCCTTCCTCATCTTTCATAAAGCCTTTTGATTTTTGAGAAAACAGGTTTATATCTTCCTCATCCTCATTGATTTGGTTGCTGTTGTCCTCTGGTTCACCCAACTCACCCATTGATGGACATACTTGAGTGATTTACTTCTCATCTCTGCTTAACCAATCATGGCCTCCAATTCACATGCTGCTAGAATGAAAAGGCTGTCATTGACTACCAAATTTTTGAGTTTTTAGGGAGGCTTGGATGATGAAGATCTTGATTTTAGATTTGTTTGAGATAGCTGGTAGTTTGATTCACAAGCTCTCTACCCTTCAATTTTCTTGGATGGTCTTTGATACCAGAGGTGCATGTCAAAGGTAAGGGTTGTGGTGTGAAGGCCTGCATTCTCCTGTCCATTTTGAGCAAAACCCAGACAGAAAACCTGATACTGGTGACCTTTCAGTTGAAAAAAAAAGGAAACAATTTTCCCCTTGCACATCTGGATTTTTCCCCAGGCTGTCTGGCCTTTTAAAAATTTTGGACGGCTGGACATGCACAAAAAAAAATCTGGAAATTTTTCTTGAAACTAATACTACTTCAATGAAGGTGAGTATAAAGAGGGATTCAATTCATTTTATAATATTTTGAGGGTCGTGAGATCATAATTTTTGTTTCAGGAAAAGGATGGGTGTGGAAATGAAAATTGAAAAATTGAAATTAACCCTTCCCATGGTACTTCCAAAGAGATTTAAAATTATTTCTTTTGAGCCTTTTTTTGCTGATGAGCCCTAACATTTCAATTTCTCTGTATGCTTTTCAAATAATCTCCTTCCACCTTTATCCCCCCATCCACATACTTTTATTGGGGTGAGGATAAAGACAGGATTCAATTAATTGGATGAAATTTTGTGTGCTTTAGGGGAAGAATAAGCAGTGAAGAAAGTGGGCGAAAATGGAAATAAAAAGGGTTCAAACTTTGTTTTGAATTTTATAGAATCAATAAAAATTTTGAAAATAATTTACAGATGACATATCATCAAACCTAAAAAAACAAAAGAGGTAAAAAAAAACCATCATTTTTCATCTTTTAATCAAGGTTGATGATCAAAAAACACTGGAACAGAAGAAAAAATATACCATTTGTATGTTTATCCTAACAGCAGAAATGAAAATCAAGAACCAAAAAAAATTCATTGGCACACCACACATAGATACACACCAAACAAGAAAAAAAACTTACTTGCAAATAACTTGTGTATTGGTGGTATAACAACAAAGACCAAAGATAAAAACCTAAAAAGAACCCTTAAAAAATAAACAAACAAACAAAAAATTCAGGATCAGTAGCCTTCATCCATTGGGAATCAAGCAATTGATTTCAAATCCATCTGTCAATTTATTTCTAATTAATCTGTCAATTGATCAAAAATGGATCAAGAAATTGATTACAAATTGTTAAATCAATCAATTTCAAATCAATTTCTCAATTTATTGGCAATCAATTTCTTGATAAATTTACAATTCATCAACCAATCAATTGCAAGGGGAAGGGGGAGGAGGAGGGGGACTTGCCTGAGGCACAGAGAGGGGAATTGGTGGTTGGTGGTTGAGGGTGGGTGGGTTTTGCGTGTTTGTGTGTGTGTGTGGGGGGGGGGGGGGGTTGGTGCTATGCAGGTGGACAGAAAGTGGATGAGGTTGGTAGTTTGGAGGTGGTGGGTGAGTGGGAAAGTTTTGGAAGGCAGTGGTGATGAGTGAGGTGGATTGGTGAGGTGGAGGAAGTAGAGGACAGTGACTTCTGGTTTTCTTTTTATCTAGGTCAACAAAAAAAGATAAAAAGACGCCAAGTCAGCCTAGGATTCTTGGCTGAACAAAAAAAGCAAAAAGGAATCTGAATTTATACCTATTTCAAAACAGAAAATCACTCATAAAAGTGAGAAAGTTTCAGGGGTAGAATCAATTGCTGCTCCATTACCATTTGATCCCAATATACAAAGAGAAACAGCAAGTGAAATACCTGGATTGCATTGAGGATTTCAAGAATTTTTCTGGAAGATGTGGTGTTCTTCAATCATCTCCAAAGGTTTCATGAGTGAAGGCAAAAAAAATTGGAACTGTTGGAGGAAGCTTGAGCTGGGGAGGAGATGAAGCTTTTGCCTTTCATTAATAGGTATTTGGAGAGTCTGTCTTCTTGGAAGCATGTATGACTTTTCCATTTGAGAATTCAAAGCTTAATGATTTGGTTCCAATTTGGAGTCTGAATCAGAGTCAAATAATAACAAAATTCCAGTCAGCTTTTGTGAATTTTCAACTTTCTTCCAGGAATTTCAATTGGAAATGATGAGAAAGATGGTCATGTGATAGGGGTTGATGAGATAATGATGGAATGTGTGTGTGTTGATGTTCTCATTTCCATTTCATCTTTGTGCTTTGTGTCAGATGTGTCACTGTGTTTCTTTTCTTCTTTCCCATCTACTTCTCATGTCATATGTGTTGCATTGTTGTCTGTCAAATGTCAAGTTGCTGTCTGTCCAATCATTCTGTGTGTTGAGCGGTCACCTATCCCATACCTGTCACTTACAACTCTCATGCAACCTCTCGACTCAGCACATAAAATACAAGCTACTATTCTCTGTCCTCAAACTCAAGTCAATCAACTCAACCACTTGGCCAGCTTCACATGCACAACTTTGATCACCAAATCATCTGAACCCAAAGAATAGAATAAAGGAATTATCAACTCAACATTCCTCTGAACTAATCTATTGACTATCTCAGCTCAGTATTTTGGTCAGATCAGTCTTCAACAAATCCTCAAACTGCTCTGTTCTACTTAATCTCTTTAGGGGTCATAACCCGGCCTGTAGAACTATCAGTCTCTGTTTGTTTTCCTTACTGTTCTTTTCTGTTTCTTGATCTGTTCTTCATTTCATGTCCATGGTCTCTAAACCTCTACTTGAACCTGAAATGAATGAGCCTGGTCTAGGTTTCTCAATTCATTAAAACTTTTACAGTGTGAAGGGATGGAGATGTGGAGCAAGGGAGATGCAAAGAAATGGAGATGAGAAGTGTGTGAAGCAATGGAGATGGAGTTGGTATGGATTTGCTGATGTGGAGGTGTGGATGGGTGTTTTGCATGCAATTAATGGTGGATTGATGATGATGAATAAATGGCCAATTTGATGTTTGAAATCCTCAATTTACATCAAAAACACCTATTTGAAATAAACCAGTAAGGGGGTATGTGTATTTCTGAAAGCTGCCATCAAAATGGTGTATTTGGTCAAAAATAAATGGCAGGTTTCTAATGGTGGGTTTTCTAACTCTAAAATGCCCTAATAAATCAAAGTAAAATTGGAAATAAATTCAATTCTTATTTTTTCAGGAAAGAAGAGCAAATGAAAAAATTTCAGGATTAATATAGCCTAAAAATAAAACAGCGTGCAGGAATAGAACCAGCTGTGAAAGAGGAAAAATTAGGTGGGGTTTAAAAAGTAATAGAAATTATTGAACTAAAGAAATGATTTTATTATAATGCACATGTTTTGAAATATATTCTTCAATATAAAAAGGTATTTAATTTTGTTAGAATTCTATTCTTGTATCATTGGTTGTCTAATACCAGAGTGAAACCATTAATCAAGCTTCAGATTATTTAATATATTATCATTTCTTGAGTGTTTAAGTATAGTGTTTTCTTTATTCTATACTGGTTAGTTATAGATCTAGTGAAATATTTATCTTCGATCTCAGTGGTTCATCATCATTTATGCTCATAGGTGTTTCAGTCTAGTGATATCTTTGTGTTATAATGAGTGTTAATAACTCAAGTGTAACTCAATTGAGTTCTTTATCTCAATCCATGTGTCTCATCTGTCTGAATCCTGCCTGAAGTGGTCCTCCATCTTGTGCGGACTCTAAATGGTCCAGTATTGATTATTTTCTATCCAATGTTACCTTTTACTTTCAAACACTTGTCAGCCATCCTGTATAAGTCTCTTTAATTGATGCCCCACACTGGGGATCCTCAAAAGACCAAAAATGAAGGCGCTAGTCTGCCCATCAAAGCAAGAGGTATTGCTGTGCTGCACTGGAAGGATTTCACTCTCAAACTGACCAAAACCTTCTATTTTCCCAATTTCACAATCAATCTCATCAGCTCAGGAGCACTCAATGCAAAGGGATGTTCTATTCTGTCACAAAAAAACCAATTCACCATCTCTCACTGCAAGGAACCAATTATACACAGTAGTGTAACACACAATCTCTACAATCTCCCAAAGCCCTCTTACAAGCCCAAGAGAGAATTACCTTCTGATGTGTCTATAGTATCAGTGTCACTCAGAGAAGAGCTCCTGGGAACCCATCAGAAGTATGGACACACATCCATCTCCAGATTGGCCTTGCTCAGCCAACCATCCCTGGCAAGGTCAAGGTAAAGTTTCAGTGTTTGGACTGTGCAATGAGCAAGATCACAAAATCCTCCTTCAACCAACCATCCAAAAGCTCACATAAATTTCTCAAACAGATTCATCTTGATCTGATGGGGCCAATCCAATTGCTCTCTACAATTTATCATTGATATATCCTTACTCTTTTAGACAATGCTAGAGGCTACCTGTCTGCCTTCCCTATGAGGGCCAAGGACAAAACTGCCAACATCCTAATTTATCTACTTGAAAAAGAACATCAAAAAAGTGGCTATTATCCTCTGGAATTTTTTTTGGATGGTGGAACCAAATTTTTTAACGCTAAGCTCACATTTTATCTTGAGGAGAGACACATCACACAGATTTTCTTGGAACCTCACCATCCCAAGCATAATGGACAAGCTGAGTGCTGTGGTGTCCTATTTATAACCTTGGATAGGAAATGCATTGCAGTCTTTGTGCTCAGCATTTGGGTAGGCCAGGCTCACCATTTGGTGCGGGTTGGGCCCACCCAGGCGGGGAGGGTTTGCAACTGCTTGAATGAAGCAGACAAACTACTGGAGCCAACCCAACCAAGTTTGCGGGTGGCTAGTTTGGAAAGCTGGAGCTGGGAAATAAAGGGGTTATACGCCCCCAGGAGGTCTGCCCAAGCAAAGGCATGGACCAATCCGCAGATTATGGGATCTGCACATGCGCACGGACCTGTATCAAGTAGGACATGGCGGAGGGTTGCGCCATGAGAAGGAAAAACCGGATGTACATGAGGCGGAAGGTTTGGGAGGGATTGAGCAGTACAGGTTAAGGTTAGGCTAAGGTTCCAGACTTTATGGGTTCTTTCTTAATTTTGGTGTTAGGCTTTCAAATGCGCTTGCACTTAGATTAGGATTTAGAGAGATGACTAAAAACCTCACTCTCAACTCCGGGTTGTAGGATCATCTCATGATAAATCAAATCACATCTGATCACCAAAGGATCAGGGAAGGATTGAAGGGAAGAAATATAGATCATTTGTTAAAATATGGATGCACTTAGGCCTGTGCTACGTATAAGTATAATCCAAATGGGATGCACATGTGGGCCTCTGCGGCCCATACACGGACCATACGGGTCCGTGTTGATTTCACGTATTTGGGAAAACTGGCCTCAAAATGTGTGAAACAGGCCTATTGGTACAAGGGCCTTAACAGGCCTGGTGGGGATATGGGCAAATACAGCCAGATGGGCTTGTATGGGCATAATTGGGCCCAAGGTTTGTCTTGGACATACTTGGCCCGACGGGCTGGCCCGCCAAAGTGTGTTTGTCTCAGGTTTTGGGCTTGGGGTGGCCCATTGGGGCCGCTTGTATCCCTTGTTTTTGCCAACGCAGGGCTGTTGCGGCCGCCAAGGGATCCCACATGGTGCAACGCCTGGCGGGCCCGGCTGCTAGCAAACGTGCGGGCCCAACAGCCTGCGCAGGGCTGTTGCGGAGGCTAAGGGGTCCCACGTGGTGCAACGCCGCACGGGCCTGGCCGGTCGCGAACAAAGGCCACTGCCGCGGAAGCAAGGGCCAGCGGCCCCAGCTCCCTCCCCCTCCTCTTGCTTGCCATTCCAAGGGGGAGGGGGTGGCTGGCTGGGTTGAACAACCCAGCGACGGGCCGCAACAAGGCAGTTGGTCAGGGCAGGGGGGATTTCATCACCCCATTGCCCAGGGGATGACGATGCTGGCTGCAGAGAGAGCGACCGGGGGTGGGGGGGATCTGATCACCCTCCCGCCAGTGAAGCAAGAGGGATGCTCTCCCCCCCCCTTTACTGAGGGGGAGGAGCTACGGGCTGAGGGGATCTGACCATCCCCAGCCCACTATTCTTGAAAGCTCCCTGGGGTCATTGACCCCCAGGGCCCCTGGTGAGGGGATTTGACCGCCCCCACAAGGGATTTGATAGAAAGAGGGGGGGGGGGGTGGCAAGTCTTCCGGTTACACCCCCCCCAAGTGAGGTTGAAACCGGACCCAGATGAGTCTTGGGTCCCACCTGGCCCATATGTGGGGCTGGGGGCTGGCTGCATGAGGCAACCAGCCTGTAAGTAAGGAAATAAGAGTAACTGGGCTGGTTGTAAAGGACAACCAGCAAGGGGATTGAAAATCAAAGGGGATGGTTCAGCCCTTTAACAGTGGAAACACCGGAATGGACAAGAAAAGGCTGGTTGTAAGGGTTCAGGGACTGACTCCATGTGGGCTGATGTAGCCCAAACCAAGTAACAAGGCCTGTAGAGCCTTTGGAGCTCTTTTGGGGCGGAAAAATTGCCTTTTGGCTTTTTTTAAATGGGCTCACAAGAGGAAAATCTTTTGTACTTAAGGAACTCTTCTCCCTGCTGTTTTCCATCAATCCCTTTATCACCCAATCAAATTCATCAACAATATCATCCAATGTATTTCCCCATTGTGAGAGTCCATCAAGCAATTATTGATACAAGGTTTCCAGCTTTTCTTTTGCTTTAAATACTGCTCATTTTCCTAAGCTAATTGCTGGCCATAATTATAACATCATTTTCTTAATTCATCTTTTTTTCTTATAACTATCTCTCTCTTTCTGAAAGCCTATCAGCACTCTACCTCCTTACAGATGCTTGGACCAATAACTTCCAAACTTCAGGAAAATTTAGGAGAGGATCACTCTATTGTTTCCAAATCTGGTGTTATGGAAAGGAAATAATATTTTTCCTAGTCTCTCAAAGGTAGCAGGCGCAATGTTACAAACAACTACTCAAGGATCAAACTTTCCACCATAATTCCCTTTGCCGTTGGGACCAAGTGGACCAAAACCTCCTCCGCCACCAACCGCTTGCTCTGGAGGCTTTACTTGTCCTCAGTTGGATTCATTGGAATCTGTCAAGGCTCCTTGATGGGTAGGGCTTAGGCTTCAGGACTTCCCTCAGCTCCAGTTTGACACCATGGATATAGGGTGTTTTCTGGAAAGGTTCAAGGATATTTCCAATTCAAAGCACGCAAAGAGCAAGAAAAAGGTCCTGACCATTGTTTTATTCATCAAGGACAAGAGTAAGATTTGGGACATGGAGGATATGACTGGCTAGGGGGCCCAGGACTGGGCAAAGTTGCGTAGCAAGATGATGATGAGGTGGGGAAAGCACAAGCCACTCTTCCAGGAGAGTGACTTTTTGTGGGTGGCCATGAAAGCAATTGCGGGTAGGGGAGTACGGACATGGGGTTACTTGGCCAAGTATATTTCACTGTTTGAGCGTCTTCTCTCTGCGTACCCTCAGCCCAACAAGTGTTGCACTACTTCCAGACCTATGGGTCATCCTTGAGGTGGTGGAAAGTAAGATTGACCTGGAGGAGCTGACTGAGGACATGACTAGGTTTATTCCGGTGGTCTTTAAGAAGCCAAAAGCTCACTCAGTCCCAGCTCCAATGCAGGCACCGCCAGCAGGTCCATTGATGGTTGCACGGCTGGCAGCGCCCCGGCAGTCATTGGATTTTCCGGTAAACAAGGTCATGGATATGTTACAGAACTTTGGGTTCTACTTGGCGGGATGAAAACTCAGCTGTGTGGGACACTGCCTCACATGGTGGAAGGCTTCTGACCCAAAAGCTGGCCTTTGAGTGGATTTGGGGTTTGCATGTGCACCTATTGAGGGGATAAGGGTCTTTGGATTCCTGGTTGCGCACAATTTACTAATGACATGGATGGGGGGCTGGTCTGCGCGTCCGGGAAGACTTAAATATTCCCAATGGGCAAGCAGGTGGACTTGGGGGACGGTCAGCTGCCTCCCTTGCAGCAGGTTTGGGAGCACATCAAGTCTCCCGGGGAAACCTCACATGTATCACTAGGAATTGTTACTGCACCTGAAACGTGGCAAGCCCTGCGTGTTGAGGCTGAATTCAGGCCATTGGAAGTGGAAAAGCAAGTTGTGGTGGAGGGGATGGAAGTGGATGCCAAGGAGCAGCCATTGATTCAGGCAGCAAAAATTGTTGCGCAGGGTCCAGTAGGCAATGTGCGGCCAATTAGCTTTGGAGGGAAGAAGAAGGCCACAGAAATTTTGCAAAGGTTGATGGGGAAGAAGAAAACAAGACCTCTCACCCTGCAGGAGTTGGCGGCGGTTTCTCCGGTGGTTTTTGACAAGATTGTCCAGGCGCTGAAGGAGTGCGTACATGGCCAGCTCCCAACAAATGTTCAGCGGGTGAAGGCAACAGAGGAGGAAGGGGAACACAAGCTGTGCCGGCCCAAGTCAGTCTCAGAACTGCTTGCTTATGTCTCAATGAAAATTGCGGGCAGGAAGGTGTGGGAAATGATGGAAAGCAGTTCAATGTTTAACTTGCTTCCAACAAGGATGGGGGAGAAGTTAGGGCTGGTTTGGAGAAAGTGCGCTATTGGGCTTTGGGTGTTGAATGGCGGAGAATGTTGAGTAAACGGGGTGGAGAAGGAGGGAGAAGTGGAGGTTGCAAGATTCTAGAAGCTTCTGTTTTTCTCTTGGTGGATTTCAGCAATGTGATCTTAGGATGGATGTTTATGTTTGGATTATGGGCTTGAATGGCGTTCAACACGGAGGAATGGATGGAAGTGCTGACTGTTGAAGACACATCTGGTGCCCAGTTCAAGACAAAAATCTGTAACCATGTGAAGGAGAAGTGGGTGCAGGCAGCAGAAACAGGGAAGAAGGGCAAATCCAACGGGGTAGCTGACTGCAAAGGTCACCCCACAGAGGATTTTTCCTAGTCAACCTTGGCTTGCTGCACAGGACAGGCTCTGGTTTTGGGTGGTTGGTCAACTAGGGAGGAGCAGGTGGAGGGGGGGTGGGTGGAGGGCGTGGATGGCAGAAGTAAGCCCACTTCCTCAGTATGCATCGCCAGGAGGTACTGTGCTTCAAAAAACCTACCAAAGTGCCACACTTGTGAGCAAAGGCAAGAGCCGTTGTTTTATTAATGGCAGGAATCACAAAAACAACAGCGGGTGCCTAAAAAAAGTCAGGAGAAAAGGGGGATGGTAAAAGCCTGTGGTGCAGAAGGTGCGTCCCTGGAACAAGCCAATGCTGCAGGTATTGAACGGGCCCCTTTGGCCAATTGCCTGTTCCTGGGATACCTGGGGAAGACCTTTGAAGAAGCGTGGGTGAGTAATGGGGTTGGAACAAATCACAGATGATCCAATTGGGGCGCTTAATTTTTGACTGCTGGGGTTGTTCAGTGCAGAGTGGAAGTATTTGTTGGTGTTTGTGCTGGTGCTACGCTAGAGGGCCCTTGCCTATTGACCCAACAAGTGCCTATTGTTGAAGGGCAAGATCAGCAACCCCTAAATGATTCCCATGGTTCCTCATGAGCCCTGTATTTCAATCTGATTACAATCCCTTAGACCTTTTGGGAACTCTTTTTGGAATTGGTTTGAGAGCGCATGAGGACAGGGTTTTATGAGCAGTCCAAATCAAGCTACTCTAGCTCAATCTTTGTGGTGGTCAAGCAGGACTGAGAATTGCTTAGGATTGTCCATGATTTTCAGCGGCTCAACTCCTTCACCATCAGGGATGCGGTATTTCCCCTATTTCAGCTTACTGATACCAGGAACTTTGATGACCTTTAGCTACAGCAAATGATATTGGTGTTGGAATAATAATTCCAAGAAAATTATGTAAAATTCTCAAATGATTGATTTAGAAGCAAGTGCAAAGTTTAAGTGGTTTGGTTGGATTAAATTGATTTAAATATATTTTTCAAGAGGGGCCACAGTTTTATGGAAAAAGGGGATCTTTATTGGATAACAACCTCTCTTCAAGGGGCTCTTTTGAACCTTGTAAAGGCCTTGGGACAATGAGGTCCTAAGTTATTAATCAAAAGGGGTTTACTCAGAGGGATTGGGTGGACTGGCTGACTCACAGAACTTATGCCTAGAGACAAGGAGGAAATAACATACTAATTTAAGAAGAAACTCAAAGAAAATTTCAACAATTCACTTTTGAATGGGTCTCAGGTCAGTTGTTGGGTATATTTCTGATATTCTTCAATTGAATCAACAATGAGTTTGGTATTAATAATTATACTATCAGACTGAGGCCATCAATCACTTTTTTATCTTGAATAAACAATTGATAACGGATGGAAAGGGGTCTGTATTGATTACTTAAAATGAATGGGGTTTAAACCATCTAAAAGGGGTGGTTTATATACCTTTCTAGGCTAAAAAGACCTTCTCAGGGCAATTAGAGAGGGTGAGGGTTGTGCTTGTGTGCTGAGGCTTGAAGGCTAGCCAGGGCTAGTTTGGCACGTAGTCTTGGTGTTTTCAACTGGCTAGCTTTGCCTGTGTCATATTTTGATGTGAAATAATTTTCAGAAGGTATTTAAATATTAATTTATTATTGTTATGGTTCAGAAATATTTCCTTATTTTGTATTACTTTCTTTTGAGTGGCGTAGGTAGAAGTGGGTATTTAAAGTAAGCCATCTTCTGCACATTTTGGTAGTTTTAAATAATTTTTTGGTAGAATTCTTGGTGTGTGTTGTGGTTCATAAAGACTTGGCAATCTTATTTAGGTGAAAACCTTCATTATTGTTTCTCACAATTTATTTGTTTTAATGTTTTGATTTTAATATTTCTATTTTATTTTTCTTACATTTAAAACATCTCCCTATCCGTCAGTCAAATTTTTAAATATGCATGATTTATGCATGCAAGTTGGAGCATGTTCCTGCGGTACCTGGCTGTTGGATTTAGCACGGCTGATGGTGAAGCGTGCAGGCTTGACAGCTGCGTGCAGGAATCCATAATCAGTCATTTTTCATGCGGTTTCTTGACATGCGCCTACATACTGGGTTTCAGGCGTGTGTACCCTTGCTATATGAATGCGGGGCTGCGCGCGGGAATTGTGTCATAACACAAATCTGCCTGTAACTCCTAAAATATACACAACACCTCAGTTCCAACTGAATTTTAGGTGTGAAACCTATACGTGGCATTGTGTGTGAAATATTAGAATGGCCAAAATGGTGCCACAGTGGTGATCTGGTTTATTGATCTTTCCTTCTGAAATTATTTGAAAATGTAAGGAGTTGGAATTCAAGGGTGGGGTCAGTGAGTGACCCTACCTATTTTTGGGTGGGGAATCAATTTCTGCAATAATATATGTGGATTTTCTACTCCTTCTAATTTTAATATCTTTTTTCTGTTTTTGGTCTGCTTTGACAGGTTTCTCTTGTCAACTGGCAAGCTGACATTCCCCCACTCCACAATATTTTTATATCTGAAAAAAAATTTTGGGGTTCAGTATCTTCTGTTAGCCCTGTAATTCCTTAAGTGGATAGGTCCATCAGAGATTTTGTTTTCAGGTAACCATTCATGTTTTTCAGCATCTTCTCCTTTGTATCTGACTAGGTAGATTCTGACATCTTTTCCATTTATCCTTTCCTTATTTTCTTTAAAAACTTTGCCTTTTTTCATTTGTCTTTCTTATTTTTTTCTGTAGCATGTATTTCTGGTGACAGAGTATGTTCTCCTTTCCTGGGATGGTATTGTTTGATAAGACTTACTGGAAACACTGGGTGCTTTCTGGAAAGTTCATCACTAAGAATCACTTCTACTTCATTCTTCCCATGGAGTTTTTTGATATTGAATGGTCCAACAAAAGCAGGTCTGAGTTTCCTGTTCCAAGCTAAGTTGGTAAAGTTGGTAGTAGAGACTAAGACTTGTTCACCAATCTTGAAATCAGGTTCTTTGTGGCTTTTATCCCATCTTTTCTGTTTATATTCAACAGCTTCTTGAAAACATTTAGAAGCGTGTTTTTGGCTATATCTATCATGTTTTTAAAGTAAAGTGATGGGGGGTGAATATTGGTTAGCTGATGGCTCAGATTATTGTTGGGTAGTTTAGGAATCCATCCTCTTTCTAGTACATAGGGTGCTTCTTTAGTGGTAGAATTCTTGCTGCTGTTGTAGGCCATTTCTATGGCAGTTCAAAGGCTAACCCAATCATGACAATACCCATCAGTATTTTTATATTCTAGAACAAAGCAAAAGAACCTTCTGAGCATGTCTTCTAAGGTCTGAATCATTCTTTCAGCTAATCCATCTGTCTGGGGGTGAAAATCTGTAGAGAAGGCTGAGGTAGTGCCTAACATGTCATGGAGATTCCTCCAAAATTCAGAAGTGAACTTGAGATCCCTATCACTGATGATGATCTTGCAGAATCCTAAATCAGCTATGAGTCTATTCCAAAACAGTAACTCTACTTCCATGGAAGTTTCCTCCTTATGGTTGGGCAGGAATTCAGCTTTTTTGGAAAACCTATTCATTATGACCAGGAATGAGTTGTGGGAATAGGCTCCTCCTGGGGGTAATCCAGTTAAAAAGTCCATTTTGATGATTTCCCATTTTTTCTTAGGTTCAGTAATTTTCTGTAGTAGACCAAACCTTTTTCCAGTGGGCCTATTGGACTTCTGACAAGTTTCACAACTGGTGACATACTGGACTGTGGAATCTCTCCAATTTATCCACCAAGCTGTTTGTTTGACCTTTTCCAGGGTTTATCAGTGGATAGATGACCAGCTGAACAGTTATTGTTGCACTCATCTAGAGTATATTTGATATGGTCTTCTTTGGTTAATACTATAACACTGGAATTTTGGTGTCTATAGTATAATAGACCATCCCATACAGTGAAACTTTGTGCATTGTAAGTTTTCAGGAGAGTTTCAGGTAGACTGTTAATCAGTTCAGATTGTATAGAGTTGCTTTCCATGATGGTGATTAGAGTCTTTATACTAGGGCTGTAAGCTTCCTTGATGGAGTTGAACAGGGATTCATCCAGTTCAAAGATGTGGATTCCTAGAACAGGAGCCTCAATATTCATCATGGTAATGCTCAGTATGGGAAATATATCATTATTTTCTGGGTCATAAGCAGGGTTACTTGGATCATTGGGTAGAGCATTCCTATTAAAACTATCAGGATTCTGGTTTTTAGCACCAGCTTGACGGACTATGGTCATCTGACATCTGTACAGTTTAACGGCTATCTGCCACCTTAAATATGCCTACTGGGGGTTTTCATTTTCATTAAGGTCCTGACAGCATTTCAGTGAGTAATTACTGTGGAATTTGTACCTTCTCAGTATTAATTGAGTTTTTCCAGAGCCCAGACTAGGGCAAGGGATTCCATTTGGCTTGCACCATACCTTTTCTCAGTGTCTTTTACTAGTCTGGATAGGAAGAGTTCTAAATATGAGATTTATTTCATTGACTAAAACCAGCAGAATGTTAAGAGAAGAATCAGATTGTGTCAAGATAAAGATAAAGATGAGGAAGAGAAGAAGAAATAAATCAAGACCAACAGTTTATGTCCGAAGACTGGTAGAGAAGAGTGGTAAGACGGGAGACAGTTTTAGACAGGAAGACAAGAAAGAGACTGAAAATTGGAGGATAGAAGATCAGATATTTAGTTTGGAGGTTGGCCCGAAGGACTAGAGATCTTACCAGGAAATCAATTGAATCAATGGGTTGTTTGCAGTTAGAGAGTCATTGTACGATGGACAAGATGGAAAGGAGGTGAGATTGACCAAGAGACAGAGATAAGGCAACAGAAGAGAGTAGAGACAAGAGACTTATCAGAAGAAAAGAAGAGAAAAAGAAGAGAGAGAAAAGTTGAGAGATAGCAGGTGAAGTCTGAAGAAAAGTGTGAGATTTAGAGTATCTACACAGCGGTTCAGCGGATTTCACCATGATCCTGCTTGTCCGTCAGGCAATATTCATCTTAACACAGTATTCATATTAAAAAATAGTATGGGTTTTTCTACAGGTTTATCATTTTCTATCACTTCTTGGTGTAAAGCAGCTCCCAGCCCTTCCATGCTAGCATCTATATAGAGTTTGAAAGGTTCAGAATAGTTAGGTTGAATCAGTACTGGAGCTGAGGTGATAGGTAGCTTGAGTTGTTCATAGTTCTTGACCCTTCCATGAGTCATTTCAAACAAGGTGTTGTTGCTGCAGATTTGATACAAACATTTGGTGAGAAGGGCAAACTTAGGTAGATACTTCCTTTAGTAGCTGAAAAATCTGAGAAAGGATAAGAGTTCAGTTTTGTTCTGAGGCATTGGGATATTCATCACAGCTGCCATTTTGCTCTGGTCAGCAGTTAAGGTTAGTCCTGAAAAAATATGCCCTAAAGCTTTCAGTTCTCCATAACCAAAGTTAAATTTCTTCATTGATACTTTAAATCCAACAGCAGAGATGGTTTTAAGGACTAGCCTTACTTTTTCCATGTGGGTATGCCAATCATCAGAATAAATGACAACATTGACAATGTATACCATCATCCATCCTTTTTTGATGAATGATCCAAAAACTGTGTCCATCATCCTTTGGAAGTGAGAAGGATCATTCTTGATACCAAAAGACATCCTAAGGTAGTCATAAATTCCCAAGTTACATATGATCCTCATGAATTTCTGGCTATCAGGTATGATAGGTATCTGGTGAAAACATTTCATCATATCCATAGTAGTGATTAACTTATCCATAGAGAGGTTATGTAGAGCATTGTCAATCCGTGGAATGGGGTAATAATCAGCTTGGGTATAGTTGTTCAGCATTCTAAAGTCTCCAAACATCCTAGAATTATCATTTTTCCAAGCTATAATTACTGGAGTGGTAATGTCCACTTGTTCATTTTGTCCCACTTTCCTTAAGACTTGTAAGTCAATCAATTCTTGGATATGAGTTTCAAGACCTGTCCTAGATTTTGGACTAGAAGGTTAAGTGGGTCTCCTGAGGTTGGGAGGGTTAGGAGGTTTCATGGTTCAAGTTAGAATCATGCCATGTCCTTTGATGTTACCAATTGGATGATCCTTGGTGCAGAAGGCATTCTGATTTTCAATGCAGACTTGGAGAATGTCCCGTTTTTGGTCTTCACTCATCAGGGGGTTCAGGGCTGATTGGGAAAAGTACTTCAGGTTGAACCTTTCCAGGTGTTTTTCATACGTTGAAACAGAATTTTGAGCATTGATATGGCACATTTGGAACTTCTTTTTCCAGTCTCCTCCTACGGTGAAGTACCTTACCTTTAATTTGAAATAAATCAATACCATATAAGCAAAGAGAATCATTCCCTAGAATGAAGTAATAACACACTCCATTCTGGAGTAATAAAGTTCAATTTTCAGTTTGAGTGATCCTTTTGAGTGTGGGAGAATAATATCAGAGGACCAAACTCCAAAATCATTAAGGGATTAGTTACAACTGCTGAACTTAGCTTGAGGTAATGGTAATAAGTTCACTTTCCAATTTGGGTCTTTTTGCTCCAAATAAGTTGAAATAACACAAGAGCAAAAGGCTTGACTGTTTAAGAGTAACTTAACAGGAGAACCTTGAATGAATCCAGTAGCATAGCAGCTTTTACCAGAAGTGTAACTTTTACCAGCAGAAGGTTTGAGATTCAAAGTTTTGGCTTCACAAACATGGTGAATTTTCATGTTAGGATTCCGTTGTTGAGGTAAGTTGGAATTTTCATTAACAGAGTTAATGTCTAAGGAAGATGCTATAATTCCTTCAATGAAATTGATAGGGTTAAAAATCTAGAGATCCATTAGTTTCATCAAGTTGTGGGTCAGGATCATTTTCATTCTCTTCTCCTTCAATGAGATTGATCTTTCTCCTGGGCTGTGGGAATTCAGGTCTCACATGCCCAGTTTGGTTACAATTCCAGCATACCTTTTCCTTAGTATCAGAAGTTTTCTGGTAGAGTCTTTGGTTTTTGGGATTGTATTCTTCTCAAGTCTTGGGAGTGGGTTCATTAGGTATATTTTTCTTTTGTCAAGGCCATTAATATCAATGGTTTCTTCTAGAAAACTAATGAGTGTGGAGAGATCAGCATCCATGGGCATTCTACACCTCACGCTGTGATTAAGGTGTCCGGGAAACAGATTGAGGAGCATTTCATTTATTTCCTCTTTATCAGCTTCAGGATAGAAACCATCTAGCCTCTTCTTTTTTTCCAAACACCACTTGTGGGGTTTGTCCTTTAAAGGCTCAAAAAGTCAGTTCTCAAAAGTTTTGATAATATTTCTTTTCCAGATTCTGGTACCAAACTGTTCTTTGATAATGCACTTTGAAGAGTTCCAAGTTTTTGATCCTACTTCTCCTCTTTTTTTGATAAACCAATCTATAGATTGGTTAGTGCTACTCCTTCAAACAGCCTGGTTAGTCTCACTACAGCTATAGTATCTGGCATTTCATAAGAGGAAACGGTATAGTCAATGAAATTAATGAAGCTGATATGGTTGTATTCTTCTTCTCCTGATAATTTAGGCCATTCATTTACAGAGGGCAGGAGATTCAGACCTTGTTCAACTTCTGGGGTAGGACTAGGCCGGTAAGACTCATTCCTATTCACTCCAGAATTAAGAGAGATGTTAGGAGTGATACTTGTCCTGGGGGTTTTTGTTTCTTCTATACTTACCAAAGGAGGGACAGTTGATTTAATTTTAAGGTCTCTTAAATCATT
Organism: Puccinia polysora; assembly: GCA_025617555.3. Lineage (NCBI taxonomy): Eukaryota > Fungi > Basidiomycota > Pucciniomycetes > Pucciniales > Pucciniaceae > Puccinia > Puccinia polysora. Next base: position 51,356,954 of record CM062623.1, read on the forward strand.
CTTCATTGTACCTAGTTCCAAATCCATTTTTTTGCTTAATAAATCAATTTTATTAACAAGATGGACCGAAGGGGTATCAGTTTTGTTTCTTATTTCTCCTTTGATTTTCTCAAGTAGAAGGAGTATCTCTTCCTTTCCAGAAAAAACGGGTGGTACCAATATGATTGATTAAAGATGTTTTATTTAAATCAAAGGTGTTCCTTAAAAATTTAATTTCAGAGTCATTGGCTCTCAGATGGTCAGTTTGGTTTTGGATTACTTGGATTGCTTTGTGAATTTGTTTGTGGATATTTACTAAATTGTTACTCAAGATTCTAAAGTAATGGAAAACATTGTCAGAAAATTTTTTAAACAATGGGGTTATATCATCAGAAACTAATTGTGATGAACTTTCTTCCATTTCTGAGCTAGAGATATTTTTTTGTCCCAATCTTTTGGGTTCCTCAACCTTTGTTGATTGGAGTACCTCATCTTTTTGGGGTACTTTTCCCTTTTATTTTTCTAGTTGATCCCAAGGGTCCCATTTTACTACCCATTTCTGTACTTCTGTTCTTGGAATTAATTTCTTCAGGGCTATTTGAGAGGACTTGGCCCATGAAATAGCCTTTCTCATGGCTGCTGAGTCCTCCTGCTCCTAGGCTAGCTTGTATGCTTCCCAATGACTCACATTATCCTTCACCAGATCCTTTATCTTGGCTTCCTTGGGAAAGTCCATACTGGGAGGGGTAGTAGCAGGGGTAGCTTTGCAGGACAACTGTGTGGGCAACGGACTCATCTCCAACTGTTTGTTGGTTGAGTTTGCGGGGGCGGGTGCTGGTGGATTTTGCGGCACTCAAGTTGCGGGTTTGAGCCCCCTCATTGTGCTTGCTACAGGCACCTGTACGGGCATGCATTCCTCCTGGAAGAGGTCCATAGGAATGGGCTTGTCCAGTTGCTGGTTTTTGGGCCTGTTTTGAGACATTGTGGAAAAAATGAGTATAAGTTTTTGTCAAAACTTGGTAAAAATGATAAAAAAATATAAAATATTTTTATTTTATTTTAAAATTAATTTAAGCTCACTTAGACTTAAATTCAACAGTACCAAAGCTTTCTTAGGGTTGAAGGAGACCTTGTTGGGTAATCAAGGGGAGGTCTTTGTGGGTACAAATGAGGTGTTGGCTTAAATCCAGAGATCCGTGGTGAGAAATGATTTCTGCCAGATCATGTTTGATAAAATCCGCTAGGGAAAAGGTTCTTTCCACTGAAAATAAGGTAAAAATTAAATTTAATAAGTTTTTTGGTTTATTATAGTTTTATTCATTTTGATTAATTTTTGATTTTTTTTTTTCAAAAAAATAATAAAAAAATATTTTGAGCTTACTTCCTTTATTTTCTTTATTTTTTTTAGAGAAATAAAAATTTTTCAGATATTTATTCCAGGCCGTGTCTTGCCTGAGTAAAGAATTAAAATTAATAAGCCTTTCAATTTCCAATTCTTTATCTTTTAAAGCTTGTTGTTATAATGGTTAAATTTTGCTTGTTGTTGCTCAGGGGTTATGATAACAGGCACAAAATTACAGAGTCTCTCTTCTTTTCTCTGTTTAAGAAGATTAAAATAATAATTTATTCATTCCCCGTTGGTCTTAAGATCCACTGGAAGAATAACAATAAAATAATAATAAGTATTTCACTTATATTTATGTAGATTATCTGGTCCAAAGAAATGAATTAATAAATAAATAATTATTCAGGGATATTTCTGGGAAGACCCCCAGTTGTCAGCTTACTGATACCAAGAACTTTGCCATCCTTTAGCTACAGCAAATGATTTTTTTGTTGGAATAATAATTCCAAGAAAATTAAGTTAAATTCTTAAATGATTAATTTAAAAGAAAGTGCAAAGTTTGAGTGGTTTGGTTGGATTAAATTGCTTTAAATATATTTTTCAAGAGGGGCCACAGTTTCATGCAAACAGGCAATCTTTTTTGGATAAAAACCTCTCTTCAAGGGGCTCTTTTGAACCGTGTAAAGGCCTTGGGAAAATGAGGTCCTAATTGATTACTCAAAAGGGGTTTACTCAGGCGGATTTGGTGGACTGGCTGACTCACAGCACTTATTGTTATAGTCATGGCCAGCAATTAGCTTAGTAAAATGAGCAGTATTTAAAGCAAAAGAAATTCTGGACACCTTGTGTCAATAATTGCTGATGGTCTCTCACAATGGGGAAATACGTTGGATGATATTGGTGATGAATTCAGTTGGATGATGAATGGATGATGGAAAAAAGCAGGGAGAAGAGCTCCTTAATTACAAAATGTTGGCCTCTTTGAGCCTGTGATACAACAAGCCAAAAGGCAAATTTTCCGCCCCAAAAGAGATCTACAGGCTCAACTGGACTTGTTACTTGTTTTGGGCTACATCAGCCCACATGGCATCAGTCCCCGTACCCTTACAACCAGCCTATTCCCGTTATTTCTGGTTTTTCCACCTCAATGGGGCTGAACCAGCCCCTTAGCTGTTCAAAATCCTGGACGGTTGTCTATTAAAACTGGCCTGTTACCTCACATGCTGGCTGGTTGCCTCATGCAACCAGCCCCTGGCCATACAAATGGCCAGGAGGGACCCAGGACATACCTGGGTACGGTCTCAGACACACATGGGGGGGGGGTGACAAGGGGACATGCTTTCCCCCCCTCCTTCTCACAGATCCCTGGAGGGGGCTTTCAAACCCCCCTACCAGGGGCCCTGGGTTTTCATACCCCCAGGGTGTTGTCATGCTCAGGTGGGCTGGGGGGTGGTCATGTCCCCTCCAGCCCGTGGCTCCTCCCCCTTGGTAAAGGGGGGGGGGAGAGCTCCCCTTCAATGGTGGGGGAATGGTCAGTGCCCCCCCACCTCCAGTTGCCTCAATGAAACTGGCCTAGCAGCCACCTTTGGTGGGGGGTGATCAAGTCCCCCCCACCATGACCAGTTCCTCCTAGAAACCGGTCGCTGGCTGGTTCCATCCAGCCAGCCCTCCCTGTCCTCCTTGAAATGGTAAGCAAGGGGAGGGAGAGAAGCCAGGGCCTCCAGACGTGCAGCAGCTGCAAAGGGCTCAACAGCTGTGACCCAGGTGGGGTGGCTCCATTTTGAGTCCCCCTGCGCGGGCCGTTGGGCCCCATAAATGGGCTGTAAGCAAAATCAGCCTCCCCAAGCGGGCCGCAAAACGGGTGGCATCCCCAACAGGGCTGTGGCAAAGGCGGCGGCCCAAGCCCAAAAACTAAATAAACCATACTTTTTCAGGCCAGCCCGTCTATCAAAGTAGGTCCAAAATAAACCTTGGGCCCAATCATGCCCATACAAGCTCATCTGGCTGTATTTGCCCATATACCTGACCAGGCCCGTTAGGGCCCATGTACCAATAAGCCTGTTTCACGCATTTTGAGGCCAGTTTCCCCAAATATGTGACATCCACACAGGCCCGAATTGTCCGTGTGAGTGTCCAATGGGCTGGAGAGGTCCATATGTGCATCCCATTTGGATTAAACTTATAAGTAGAACACGCATAAGTGCATACATATTTTAACAATTATGCCTGGAGGCAAGGAGGAAATAACTTACTAATTTGAGAAGAGCCTCCAAGAAACTTGCTGAAATTCACGGTTGAAAGGGTCTCAGGACAATTGTTTGGGATATTGCAGATATTCTTCAATGGAATTAACAATGGGTTTAGAATTAATAATTATACTATCAGACTGAGGCCATCAATTACTTGTTTATCTTGAATACACAATTTATCAAGGATGGCAAGGGGTCTGGATTGATTAATTCAAAATTACTTGGGTTTAAACCATCTAAAAGGGGATGTTGATATACCTTTCTAGGGTAATAAGAACTTCTCAGGGCACATAGAGAGGGTTCTGCTTGTGTTCTGAGACTGGAAGGCTAGCCAGGGCTAGTTTGGCACGTAGTCTTGGTGCTGTCAACTGGCTAGCTTTTCCTGCGTCATATTTCCATGTGAAATAATTACCAGAAGGTATTTAAATATTAATTTGTTATTTTTATGTTTCAGACAGATTTCATTTTTTTGTATTACTTTCTTTTCAGTGGCATGGGTAGAAGTGGGTATTTGTAGATTCTATGCCACCTTCTGCACATTCCGGTAATTTTCAATAATTTCTTGGTAGACTTATTGGTGTGTTTTGTTGTTCATAAAGATTTGGCAATCTTATTTGGGTGACAACCTTCATTATTGTTTCTGACAATTTATTTGTTTTAATGTTTTAGATTTGCATATTTCTATTCAATTTTTCTTAGGTTTCAAACATCTCCCTATCCGTCAGTCAACTTTTTACATATGCATGATGTATGCATGCAAGTTGTAGCATGTTCCTGCGGTACCTGGCTGTTGGAATTAGCATGTCAGCTTGCTACTATTGCAGAGCAAGCTGCAAAAGTAAAAAAAATAACATAAAAATAATAATAATACAATTAACCTAAAAAGGAGTAGGAAAACCATAAATATTATTACAGAAATGGATCCTCCACCCAAAGTTAGGTAGGGTCACTCACTGACCCCACCCTTGAAATACAACTCCTTATATTTTTAAATAGTTAAGGAAAGAAAAACCAAAATACTACCGCTCCATTATTGAGCTTTTTGGCCAATTAAATATTTCACACACATTGTCACTTATAGGTTTCACACCTAAAATTCATTCAGAATTGAGGTGTTGTGTATATTTTAGGAGTTATGGGGGAAATGTGTTTTGTCACAATTCCCGCACGCAGCCGCGGCAGCAAATGCACCCACGCGCGGCTGGGATACAGTCCTGTCACCCCATCAAGGTTGTGTAAGCAGCCCCAGGCCTGTGGGAAGTACCCAGCCGCGGGACTACGGGTTTACAGAGTGACAGGCGGCCTGAGAGGCTCAGGCACTGTGTAAACAGGCTACAAAATACACGGGAACTTTCTACATATGTAATAAATGTTCCTGTGGATAGTGGACTGTCTAAAAATACATAATATTATATAAAAATACATAAATAATCCTTACATGTATTTTTCACTTAATATAATACAAAGTACTAAGAATGTCGAAAATTTGACAATGACAACTTCTAAAAATATATTAAAATACTTCAATATACTTTTATGAGAATTGCCAGAAATCGATATTATTGTGACATACTAAGGAAAATAATGATGTAAAAATATTACATGAATTCACATGAATTATATTTTTAAGTAATTATCTTAGTAAATCAACTGGAACTCGAAAATAAAGAGTAAAATCAATATTATGACTTTAACTCCAGTTATATAATACATAATGAGAACTTACCTGAAATAAAGATGTCCGTAGAAATGTCTATTAATATTATTATTAAATTACTGCGAACATTTACTAAGGATAATTAATTAAATAATACATAAATGGGACAGATTATTGTTATTCACACGTCCTAATGTCTATTATAAGGTAGAATAATTCCCATACCCTGAGGAATTAGATGCTACTTGTGCTATAGCACCAAAAAAACAAGACAGGCTCCCTCTGGTTTCCCTGCTAGCCTTAGTGTCCGTCCCTTTGAGCACCTACAACCCTCAGAAGGACCATATTGGGACTCCAAAAGCTATAAATAAAGAGATCTTTTGAGGATATTGATGGGCAGAGACCCAGTAATATTCATATCCAGAAGCCTTGCCAAGGTAATAAAGTTCTTATAAGAGAGAAGAAAGTGATTTATGGAAATTTCTGATCAGTAATACTCGTCCTCAACCTCTTTTTATCAATTAAAACTGCTGAACAACCTTATAACCCCAGTATACAGGTTTAACCCATCAGTACACGTCTCAAACAGATACCCAAAGGATTTAATAATAAACCAGTAAGTTTTATTATCCTCTCTCTGTTGTGTTAGCTTGGCTACAAGGCCCTACCACTCCATTTTGTATTTTATATACATATTATCTTTTGGTAAAATATTCTTTAAACTAAAGAGCCCAAAGTAACCAGGACTACGTGTTTTCATACTGAAATCCCTGAAGAGAGGTGTTAAAGATCCCCAATATAATTGTGGCCCCTCTATAAATATTTAATAATCAATTTATTCATATTGATTCAAAACAATAAACAATAACCAAACCACTTAACCTTGCAATAAGCTTAATCCAAATATTCTACGGATTTTTGCTGCATTAATTAAATAATATATTTATTATTTACTCTATCACCTCTGTTAGATAAAGAAAAGCAAGGTTCTTGGCATCCAGGAGGCTGACATAGCACGACTGATGTTGACGCGCGCAGATTTGACAGCTGTGTGCGGGAATCCATCATCAGTCATTTTTCATGCGGGTTTCTTTACATGGGCCTGCATCCTGGGTGTCAGGCGTATGTACCTTTGATATATGAATGCGGGGCTGGGTGCGGGAATTTTTTCATAACACAAATCCGCCTGTAACCCCTAAAATATACCCAACACCTCAATTTGGACTGAATTTTAGGTGGGAATATTAATTTCCCACTCCTTCTAATTTTATTATTTATTTTCTGTTTTTGATCTGCTTTGACAGGTTAATCTTGTCAACCAGCAAGCTGACACCCCGCGCGTGGAAGGGTTCCTGGAATCAATGGCAGTGTGCGCTTTTTACTGATTTTTTGATGCAATGGGCGGGTACAATCAACGCAAGATAAACCCCAACTTGCAGCTGCTAACTGCATTCAAGAAAGGATTGCAAAGGATTCAGCTAACCAGGTTGCCGCAGGGAATAACCACCTTGGTGACGGTCTATCAGGCTCAGATGACTTGGATTCTGCAGGACAACCTTCCAGATGGTGTCTTGATTTTCATTGAAAACGTGGGAATCAAGGTGCCCAGGAGGGATCACGGAGGCGCAGTTTTGGAGGAGGCACTGAGGATCCGTTGCTTCATCTTGGATCACACAGAGATGCTGGAGTGGATCCTGTTCTCAATTGAGGAGGAGGGGCTTATGGTGTTGGGAAGTAAATTGGAGGTCTGTGTTTTGGTGCTAGAGGCATTAGGGCATGTGGTGGCTTTTTACAGAAAAATAATTGCTGCTAAGAAGCGGAAAAAGGTCCCCAAGTGGCCAACTCTTCCAATGCCACTGCAAATCCTCCAGTTTCTGGGGCTATGAAGCTATATTTGCATGTTCATTGAACAGTTTGCAGATGTTTCAATCCTGCTATGGGAGCTGACACAGAAGGGGGAAACATGGGAATGGATCGCTGGGTTTGAGGCCATGTTTGCAAAGCTCAAGGAGATTGTGGGATGCAACATTTTTTTCTGGGACCTTGAATATGATTCAGGAGGGATTTTTTTGGTGGTAAACTTGAGTGAGTTTGGTGTGGGAGGTGTTCTGACGCAGGAGGATGGTAAGGATAGGCTGGTCTTATACGAGTCAGTCACCTTTACTGCGGTGGAGAGTTGGTATTTGCAGCCAAAGCGGTAACTGTGCAGAGTCAACAAGATTTTGCAGAGACTCCACCATCTGCTTTGGGGCGTGCATTTCAAGCTTTTGGTGGATGCGGAGGCCTTGGCGTGGATGATAAAATTTCAAATTCTGCCAAACGCCCCTATTAAAAGGTGGGTTGTGTTGCTTCAGCTCTTCTATTTTAGTGTGGTGCATGTTACAGGGAAGGTGTTCATGATTCACAATGCACTGTTGCGGTATCTGCATGAGGATCCGTTTGTGGGGGAAGAAACCCTTGAAGTGGAATCTCTGGTCATCCAAGTAGGTATGATGGAAGCAGAGGTCAGTCTACTGCTGCAGAAGTCTGGGCGTTACATGGTCTTGTGCTCCTTTTAGCAGGATCTTCAGTTCCCCAATGGTAAGACAGTAGCAGTAATTTGCTGGGCAAAATGCTTGAAAAATAATTTCTATTTACAGGAAGGGCAGTTGTGGCGGCGGAGTTCCCCCATGCCTCTCGTGCTTGCAACATCAAGGACGGAACAGGAAGCAATCCTGAGGGGTCTCCACAACAATCTTGGCAACCAGGCTGAGATTAAAACTTGGAGGAGGGTGAAGGCAAGGTTTTGGTGGCCGGGTGTGGTGCGCAGGGTGCAAGAGTGGTTAATGTTGTGCGAGGCCTGTCTGGGGCAGACTTTGAGGCTGCCCTGCGAGGTGGGGCCCCCTACGGCAGACAATGAATTGTTTGGACTGGTTTCCCTGGACGTGTTCCACACAAAGGCTGGGAAGTTAGTGTGCCTGCTTGTCTCAAGGTATAATCTATTGGGATGGGTCAAGGCTTGTCCTCTGATAAATTTGTAGGCAGAGAAGGTTGCTCAGTTTATGGGGGAAGACTGTTTTTCACGGTAAAGTTTGTTTTTGTGAAAGAAATGACTGGATAATGTTTCAAACAAGGTTGGGCCCACTCCAGGCGGGGAAGGCTTGCAACCCGCTTGGATAAACTGGACCAAGTAATGGAGCCAACCCAACCAATTTTTCAGGCAGCTAGTTTGGAAGGCAGGAGTGGGGCAATTGCAGGGTTATACATGCCGGGGAGGTCCACACAAGCAAAGGCACCAAGTAATTGGAAGAAGCTAGCGGACGGGTAAACACGGGGGCTCCCAGTAGGAAGCAGTGGAGGTCTGGGCCACAAGAAGGAAAAACCAGATGTACATAAAAGCAGAAGCTTTGGGAGGGATAGGGTTGTATGGGTTAAGGTTGGGCTAGGGTTCATGATTTTATGGCTTTTTTCTTAATATTTTTGTTAGGCTTTCAGTTTCACTTTTACTTAGGTTAGGGTTGACAGGGATGCCTTAAAAACTTACTCCAAACTCAGGGCTGTAGGATCATCTCATGATACATCATATCACATCTGATCACCAAAGGATCAGGGAAGGATTGAAGGGCAGAAATATAAAACATCATTTTCTTTATTCATCCTTTTTTCTTATAACTATCTCTCTCTTTCTCAAAGCCCATCATCAATCCACCTCCTTACACGCACTTGGAACAATTACTTCCAAACTTGAGGAAAACTTAGGAGAGTATCATTCTCTTGTTTCCATGGCACGCAAATTGGACTAGAGTTGGTCAGACCAACCATAAAGGAAAGTAGACACCCAATTTAAATTTGGCACAATTTTTCTAAGGGTTTCTGCCTCATGCTGAACCAAAAACTGGTGAACAGTAACTCCTAAACCCCCTGGAGCAAGATGCACAGCTGTCTCCTAACTCCCACATTCCTTCAACCTATTGGTACCCCCTGTGTCTTCCTCCTCAACAGAAGGGAGAAGGGAATGAATTTCAAATAAAAAGGCAAGGAGGGTATCCTTATAGGCTTCAATCCCCTTTTTCACTTACATTGAATTCTGAAAAGAAGTGGCACCATCATCTCTTCAAAGCACATTAAATTTATGCAGATTCCATGACCATGTGAGCCTGGTCTCTCTTTTGGACAAAACCCTCTTTCCTTGGAAGTGGTGGAAGATTTTCCTACTGGTCTGACCATTCAGCCTGACACTCATACTACTATTTGAGCTCCCTGGATCAAGTATTGGAGAAAATCACCTGAATCAGAGGAGTCAAACAGCTCAACCTGCAACACAAACTCATCATCAAGCTCTCAACAAACAGAGCTGAGATGAAAATTACTAAAAGCTTGACTCCAACCCACAGCAATGGCTGCAATTCCAATCATCCCACCAGGGTATTACAGGATCAATCAAGAGTCAAGCTGCTTCAAAGGTATGGATTCTATCATTACTAAGAGCCAAATATGTATGAAGATGCACTGTCCTGTTATGATAATCTTTTAGGGATAGAAGCCATGGAACTGTAATTGGGGTCAATCAAGGGCCTTGAAGTTTGAGAAGAGCATGATGGTCCTCAATCTCTCAATTGGCTCAGAACCACCTGGATCTACCAAATCAAGCAAAAATGTCATGGCAATCCAGTCAAATACAACACTTGTCTTTGTGTACAGGGATTCAATAAAATCAACGGGCTGGACTAATTCAAGAAATTTTCACCAATGGGCAAGCCATTGACTCTCAGACTGCTCCTGCTCTATTCCCTTCAATCAAAATAACAAATCTGGCAGTTTGATGTCAAAAGTGCGTTTCTTCACTTGCTCATCAAAAGGAGGTAATTATAAAGACTCCAAAGGGATAAAAACAGCACTCTTTCTTCTTCAGACTCAAAAATATTTCTATGGCCTCAAACAGGCTACAAAGAATTGGAACAAAACTCTTGCAAACTGGTTAAAGGATGTTGGGTTCAATGAATCAGCGTGTGATCCCTGCCTCTACCATTTTGATGACAGGAAATCACAGCTCCTCTTTCATGTTGACAAAATAATCCTGGTTGGAGACGCTGAAGGCTTTCAAAATAATTTCCTGTCCATATTCAATGGTTCTACCTCCAAGGATCTGGATAACATCTTGGGGATGAAGATAGAAGTCCTCAAAAACCACATTCCACTCGGTCAACCCAACCACATTGCGCAGGGTCTCAAGGAGCTTGGCCTAGAGGAGGCTTGTACAATGACGGGCCACTCACTCAGAATTTGCAGCTCAAGCGAGCTTCTAACAAGGAATTTGACCAATTTTAATCTCTCAACATCAACTACCGGTCAGCTGTTGGTCTGATCAATAACATACCTTGTTACACGCAACCCAATATCAGTTTTGCCATATCAAGCCTGGCCAGATTCAACATTTAGCCTGCCTTACTGCACTTGAACCAACTCAAGAAGTTCTGGAAATATCTCAAGGGGACCTCCCATCTGAAACTGTGCCTACAGGTAAGCGTAGCCAACTTTCTCACCTCAGCTTACTCCAATGCCTCCTGGGCAGATGATCCCAAAAAAAGACGCTCCAAGACATGATACTTGTGCACCATCTGCGGGTGTTTTGTGTCCTTGAATAGCTGTAAAAAAAAAGAACATCACCAAATCCTCCACCAAGGCCAAACTCAATGCTCTAGTTGATGCATTCCATGAGGCTACCTTGATTAGAGCTCTTTCATGAGTTATTTTCTCTGTGGACCCCTCAGCAAAAAATTTTTTTTCTTCACACGGACAACGGTGGGCTTGATAAAAAACTCAAAAAATTTGACTCAAATTTAAAGAAAAAACACCTTGACCTCAAGACCAAGGGAATTTGGTAACAGCTCAAGACTGGGAATCTCAACCTGAAGCTCATCAAGTCCGAGGATATGCCTGCCAATGCTCTCACCAAAAGTCCCAGTCTTACCAGTCTCTGTTGTAAGACTCCAAATGTTTCTGGTTGTTGCCAGTTCTGCAGAGGGGAAATGTGCTTTTTTGGGCTGCCCTGCTGAGTTTTACAAGAATATTTTGATGTAGCCAGAATCAAAGTCCAGAATCTTGTAGATGTAGAATCAAGGAGAAAGGATAACTTGGTAGTAAACAAAATCAAGGAAGGCAACACACTCTAAGACAAGAGGTGAGGGAAACACTCGAAAAAAATAAGTTATAGTCTTTTTCAGAATTCAATAGAACAGTGCAGTTGAAAGTAACAGCACCCCAAGTTAATGGCTCTGGTAGTAACAAGAGGCTCAGGAAATATCAAATCAATCCCAATCCAACTCCAATTTCTCAATGAACCTGCCCAACTTAGACAATCAATTGCTTGAAGGTACAATATTGGAGTGTTTTAACTTAAGATACTTAAATAAAGTTTGATTTCATAAGTTCAAAGAAATAAAGACAAAGAAGGAAAAAATAAGCGGACAGGAATGGAAAGAAAAGAAAATAACATGAAATAAAGACAAGAAGTAGTGCTTCTGAAACAAGGGTAATAGTAAGGAATATGTTGATGAAAAGTAACACTAATTTGAAAGTTTGGTTTAGGCTGATTAAGATAGTTGGTTGAGTTGGATAAAAAAGAACCTGAATCAAACGACCCAGACAAGGGAGTTAGATTCTTGAGGAGTTTTTTAAAAATTGAGGATATGGATGAAAAGGACTTATCCAATGTGGAGGACTGAAGAGCCCTGGGGCTAATCAGTATCCTCTACGTGGGTGAGTTATAGTCTTGAGTGCTTCACATTTGGAGTGCAGACAGCGGTTCAAGCAGATGAGGCTGCGTGGTTTGAGCAGATGAGGTTGTGCGGGTCAAGCAGATGAGGTTGGGAGGGTCAAGCAGATAAGGTTGTGCGGGTTGAGCAGATGACACAGAAAGTACAGGAAGTAACCACAGTCACAATAAAGTGGAGAGAAAGGGCGTGACATAAATATGAAAAAGAAACACAAAATAAAGAAAAAAACATGAAAAGATAAAAACAGAATAAGAAGAGAAATGAAAATTTCACAGCCTCCCTTGTTTTCATCTTGATTTTATTCAAAGTTGATTAACTTGAGGCAGGCTTCCAACTTGATTCTGGCTAGAGGTTTGGTAAGAAAGTCAGCCAAGTTAAATGATGAGGACACTTTTACAAGTCTGATTTCCTTAACTTCAATTTCTTCTCAAAAAATTATACCGCAGGTCAATATTTTTGGTCCTGAAGCCAAAGTAATTTGTTTGTTGCATTGCAAGTCTGATACATCCCTCATTTTATTCATGTATTCGCGTAGGCTCACTTAAAGGATCTTCAAATAACTTGCAAATGAAATTTTTTAGCAATTTGATCTCTTTGATGCCATTGGCAAGAAATTTGTATTCTGCTTGGGTGGTTGACGAGGAGACAGTCTGTTGCTTTCCTGATTTCCAGCTGATCAGTTCTCCTTTCCAGGTGAATGTGATCCCCGTCACTGAACTTCTGGTTGTTTGGAAGGTGGCCAAGTTGGATTCAACAAAGGCATCAAGATTTTTGTTGGTCAAGGATTTCTTGAAGACTATGCCCTTATTGGGTGTATTTTTAAGGTAGGTGAGAAGAGTTAACACTGCATCATAGTGAACTCTGTTTGGTTTGTTGAGGAACTGGGAGAGATAGTTAGTTGGGAAGGTGATGTCTGGTTGGGAGTTGAAACTGATGTATAATAATTCCCCAATGATTTTCCTGTAGTTCAGGCCAAGAATCTCAAATTCGCCGGCTTCTGCATCTGTTGCACTTTGAAGTTTTGCATTTAGCTTGAAAGGAGTAGAGTGAATTTTGTATGCGGGAAGTGGGTATTGATTGGCCAAGTTGGAGATATACAAGTGTTGAGAGAGTTTGACTTGGTTGTTGGAGATAGAGATTTTTAGTCATAACAGAAGTGAGACTTGACCTAAGTACTTGCATTGAAATTTTGACTCAATGAGGAAGACAAAAGAACTGGGGTCTTTAATAAATATGGAGATATTGCCAACCTGGATTCAGAGCCAGGTGTCTTTATTCCAGAAAACACAGTTGTTTCTTGAACTTTGAACAAATCCTACTTTGGTGAGCCAAGAACCGTAGAGGGTTATACCAGGCTTGAGGTGCTTGCTTGAGGCCTTAGAGAGCCCAGTTCAACTTGAGGGTTTTAGCAGGTTTGAATGGAGACGTGGTGTGGAGGAGGGATAAAAATGCTTTTGGATAATGGTGCATTAAGAAATGCTGATTTTTCATCAAGTCAAAGGAAGCTAAGATTGTTTTGGATAGCAAATGTGATGAGAGGTTTCAAGGAAGTTTTGTCTCCAGTGGTAGGGAAGGTAGAGTTGAAGCTAATGCCTTCTTCTTGCTTGAATCCTTGAACGCAAAACCTTGCTTTGAATTTGGTGATGTAATTATTGGAATTGCCTTTGGTCTGGAAGACCCAGACACAGCCTAATTTAGTGAAATATTGACAGTAATTAAACTCTTCCAAAAACATGTAGCTTAGAAGATTGGATATTTCATGGTCCATGGCAGCTACCCATTCATTCTTAATCTTTAAGGAAATTGCTTGCGGAAGTGTTTCTGGATCTTGATATCTGTCTTCAATCAAATAAACCAGAGGCCAATCTTGATGGTTATGGGAAAGGATGTGGTTGGTGGAGATAATATCCAAACCTAAATTTAGCTGGAGATGGATGAATAACTGAATCAGGGTTATAAACCGGATTCGGTTCTGGAACAGAAGAAGCAGGAGAGAAATTAGAAGGGAGTATTGGGGCATTTTTAATTGGAGCGGACGGGAGGGAATGGGGAACTAGAATGATGTCTGAGGTAGGGGATTGAAGAGTAGAAGAGTCGGAGGAATGGCCAGGAGATGAGTGAAAGAATTCAGATTCAAGAAATTTTGCAGCTGAGGTGCAGATCATTTTCCTGGATGAGGGATTCCATATGAAATAGGTGAGAAGAACATTGGAGTAGCCAACATAAATAACTTTGAAAGTGGTTTTTTTCATCTTGGAGGTTTGCAGTTGCTTAGGGATGGGCATTTAAGCTTTTTACCCAAAGGTTTTTAGTCAATCATAGTTAGGTTTTTGGTGATACCACATGGTGTAAGGGATCTGGTCCTTGTTTGAGGAGACTGGCAAGAGTTTAAGAAGGTGAGTAGATGTTGTGATGGCTTCAGCCCAGAATGAAGGAGGAAGTTGACTGTGGTGAAGGAGACATTGAGCCTTGTCAAGGATGGCGCAGTTGTTGTGTTCAGGATAACCGTTGTTTTAGGGAGTGTATGGTGCAGAGAAATTCTGAACAATACCCACGTCCTTGCAGTAATTGGCAAAATCTGTTCCAGTGAGCTCACCCCCATATTCTGATATGATGCAGACTAATTTAGTGTTCAGTTGAATTTTGGACCTGGTGATGAAGTCTTTGATGGCAGTGGCGGATAGATCCTTGGAAGTTAATATTGAGACTGAATTGAATCTTTTAAATTGGTTGATAATTGAAAGGAAATATTTTCCTCCCCCATGTGAATTGACAGGGAAAGGGCCAACCAGATCTAGGTGAAGGGCCTCAAGAGGAAAACTGACCAGTTTGAAGTGGCTTTTGAAGGTATTTCTGGTGAGTCTAAAATGGAGACAGGTAGAGAAATTGGACTCGGGAGTTGATTTAAGTTGGAGATAGATCTTGGTAATGACTTGATGTCTGGGATTACCTAGTTTCTTTTGAATTTTATTCAGTGAGCCATTTTAGTGTAAGCTTTGTGGCTTGTAAGACTTGAAAAGGATGCCGAGTAATTCTAGGATTGAGTTTTGTGTCAAGCCAATAATTTTGAATTTATCTAAGTAGATTTCAGAGCCAGAATGGCCAATTTTTTTGATTTTTGTGGTGGAAGGATTTAGTTTGGACAGTGATATCAGACTTCTATTGAGCTCTGGAACAAGCAGTACATAATGGAGCTGCATAGTCCTTCCTTTTTGGTTGATGAGAAAAGCCTCTCCTATTCCAGTCGCGATTAGTGGGGAATTGTCATTGCCTGTGCCTATGGTGATTCCAGTGGGTATGATTTTGGTGACATACTCGGCTTTATTGATAATGTGATGCATGGCGCCTGAGTCAAGTACTGGGAGAAGGGGAGCTTTGAAGGAGGAATTGGTTTTCAGGTAGAGTTGTGCATTATATCAAGCTTGAGGAGCGTCCGGTTGAGGAGTATTGGGAGAAGTATTGGACTTGGTAAGATAGGAGGAACTCTTGAATCTTTCCTGATGTAAATGCGGATGAAGATGAAAAAATTAACTTTTGGGGTTTTCAGCATGAAGTTCATGGTGTCCCTTAGAGCAGGGGTGCTTTGGAACAGTTTTCTTGCAACAAAGGATCTCAGACGAGTGGTACAAAAGGGGACTCAAGATCCAGATTTGGAGTTAAACCTGTAACGATTCAGACCACTCACAGGGGCCAAGGGGGCAAAGGGAAGGGCAAGGAGGAAAAGCGTCTTGCATATGCATAAAGGGATAGTAGCGCGTATACTTAAATAACAACCTGTTGTCTCTCCTTTGAATCCTCTTATTTCTTTCCTTGTCATTTCCACTCTCCTTGCTCATCACCCTCTGGTGATCTTGTCACGTCCCTGATCTTTGTCTCGTCTCTTTCCCTCATCTCTACTCTGGTCGCGCCATTCAGGAACTCACCCGGGGTGACTCTCTCAAAGATTTCACAAAACCACTGTGCAGTCATTGAGCGCACGCGGTCACACAGACGGGCCCGGGCGCAAAACAGGCAAGTAGCATGGAAATGGAAGAAAAAGAAGATAGAAAATAGAACAGAGGGATGAAGGTCAAAGGCAAAATTGTCTGGAATTCCAACATAAAGATGAGCGGCAGAGGGAGTTGACGGTTGGTTGCTGATGGGCGTCCGTGAGTTGGTGGGTGAGAAGATGTGGTAAAAGATGGCCGCAAACTAGCAGATGTTGGCAAACCGCGTGGGAAATGGTGAACCATGATGACAACCGCAAGAGCAGATGGGGGATCAATGGATGGACAACAGCAAGCAGTCTGACAAGTGGATGAGAAAAAAAGGGGATGGATTGGTTGTGCTTGCTAGAGGAGACCACTAATACTTGTTGGTTGGGGGAGGCAACCAATAGGAGAAGGATGAGTTTAGCGAGCCCAATGTGGGAGATGATGATTAGTGGTGATGGCTAGGTTGATCTAGAGATTGGAAGGATTGGAAGGATTGAAACAACTATTGAAGAATTTTATGAAATCCTTTAAAACAGTTGGATGAACAAGGAGGAGGAATCGAGTCTTTCCAATTGCTCTGAGGTAGCGTAGTAGCTTTTGTTGAATTGCTGAAACAGAATGAATAATTCAAGAACAAAGAGGGCTATGCCAACATTTATATCAGTAGAAAGTTAAAGAAAGAGCTTTTGAGTTGAAAGAAATCAATAAGTAAAACCAACATATGACAACAGGTTTAGACTTGATGTTAGACAAACACTGAGTTGGAAATGATAGAAGACATAGAGAAAAGAAATTTGAGTAAAAAGGTGGAAAGGATCTTTTGGAAGAAGAAGACGTGAAAGATCAGGTTTGAGAGCACAGACACGACAATGATATGTGACAGTCTTACCAGTCAAGTTATTTATGAGTTAGATATGTAGGAGTCGACATTTGAGTTGGCGGATATGATGTTTGTGAGAAAGATGAGAAACGGAAAGAAGAGGAAAGAAAAGATAAGAAAAAGGAAACAGTAGAAGAGTTTAAGTTTGAGTTTTGGAGACGTTGCAAGATTGATCTGAGTTGATGGGTGATAGTTTGATGATGAGGTTGATCGTTGTGTTGAGGGATATTGATTAGATGGTCGTATCTTCATCTGGGACGGTGCGTCCTCTTCTCACTCGTCGTGATAGACTTAGGAAATGGAAAGAGGATGATGACAGAGAAGTGAAATGTGAAGAAAAAGAGTGACAGGCAAATGGAGTGCGGATGAGGGCGCGGAATGGGGTAAATTATTTGACACCCCACGTGACTGGTAAGATTGAAAAATTAGAAGAATTGAAGGAAGGATTGATTAATTGAAGAAGGAGGGAAAGAGAGGGAAGAGGTAGAGCTTTGGTGAGTCCGTCGACTTTCATTTCAGGAGCTGGTATAAATTCAATGGAAAGATTTTGTAGTTTGAGTTATTCACAAATTGCTTTTGTTTTGATGTCAATATGGCGTGTTTTATAGTTACATCCAAACTTATTTTATTTATCATCAAAACCTTTGTTATCAATGAAGTGGCAAATTTTTTCTATTTCTTTCTTCCAGAGTTCGGCCACAAGCCCTCTCATCCATATAGCTTCGAGAAATGAATCAACTAGCGGATTGAGTTTGGCTTCTGTTGTTGAATGAGTGACGTTCCGCTGTCTGTAGCTGCTCCAAAAGATGAGTCAATTAAAGAGAAGAGAAAGATGTCCCAATTGGGAGCGTCTGGTTTCTGTATCATTGCTCCAGGTTGCGTCGCTGTAACATTGAATTTGGGTGTTGGAATTATGTACTTGCAGCGTGAGTTTCAAATCTTTTGTAGCCTTGAGATATTTCCAGCATCGTTTGACTTCTCTCCAATTGAAAATCCCAGGCTTCTCACAGAATCTTGAAAGGCTAGAAACTGCAAAGCTGAGATCCAGTTGGGTGAGGCAAGAGATGTAATTGATAAGAAAAATGGCCAATATGTAATTAATATTCAGGGCCTTAAATTCTTTGTGTTCCATTGGAAGCTGGAGTCAAATTGACATTGGCGGTCAATGGAACAGACAATGGTTTGCAGTCTATCATTTTCAGTTCTTCCAAACCATTTTTGATATGTTTAGGTTGTGAGAGTAAAATCTTGTTATCAATTTGTTTGTATTTCATTTGGAGAATAGTGTTTGGATCATGGTGGCTTGATTTAGGGAATTGCTTTAGGAATTTTTCCTGGAAGCTGTTGCTGAGTCCTACCAGGATAAGATCATCAACATGAAAGAAGAGAACTGAATTGGAGCTAGAATGGATGTATAGACAGGGATCAGATATGGATTTGTGGAATCCTTATTCACGGATCCAAGAGGTGAGAGTTTTAAACCAATTTGCGGGAGCTTGCTTTAGACCGTAAAGAGATTTTCAAAGAATCAGAAACTCTGATTTTATTTTTGATCCTTTAGGTTTTCTGATGATTACTTTTTCGGTTAAGGGTGCGTGAGGAAAAGCACTCTTGACGTCGAATTGAGTAATAGGGAGAGAATGGACAAGACCAAACAAGTGAGCAATTTGTAGAGAAGCGGCTTTTCCGGTGGGAGAAAATTTATCTTGATAATCTAATCCATAAATTTGATTGAATCCTTGAACACACAATTGGCTTTTGTAGACAAGAGAATCTCCGTGGCAATTATCCTTCAAACGGTATACCCAAGTAGTGTTGAGGGGATTTTCCAGTTCTGGACCATCATAATCCTCCCACACTTTCAAGGATTCAATACTGTTGAGTTCAATATCCATTGAGTTGTCCCACTTGAGATAGTCTGGGCATCTTTTTTCCTGTTTCAATGATTTGGGAATGTAATAGTGATGATATCCATATTTTTGGGGTGGATTCAAAGAAGATCTATTTCAAAGATTATACCCAGGTACAAGTTGTTGCGCAAGTTCTTCAGAAATGTCTTATTCTGAATTAGCTGACGGAGTGTCAGGAAGATTAAGATTAGAGGTGAATGAAGATGGTTGGTCTTCATTAGGTGGATTTTTGGAGTCATTTTTGACCAAAGGAATGATGGAAGAGTCATCATTGGAGAAAATAGGCAAATCGTAATCAATTTTGAGAAACTGTATGTCTTTGGTGAGATTTGAAGTAGAGGGATACTGAGAAGGATTGTTTTTTTGAGAATTTTAACATTTTTAGAAGAGATAATGGAATTTTCAGGCTTTAAAATATGATAAGAAAGAAAATTGGGGTTGTAACCCACAAGGGTACCAGGGAGTCCTCAATCTTTGAACTTTTCGCCGCAATTGACTTTTTAATTGAGATATACAACCTTGGACCCTATTTGGTGAAAGTAGTTGACAGGGAGTGATTTTCCAGAAAATATCTGGTAAGGAGAAGGGAAGTTGGGAGATTTGGGAATTTGGTTTAGGGCGAGACAAGCTGACTTAGCAATTTGTTCCCAGAGATTCAGAGGAAGGTTAGAGCTTCAAAGAGTGGCACAAATGGATTCTTTGATGGTTCTATTCGCTCTTTTGATTTTTCTGTTATGTTTGTGATGGTATGGTTCGGAGATGAGGTGCTGGATTGAGTTGGTCTTGAAGAAATCCTTAAGTTTGGATGAGGCAAAGTTGCCACCGCCATCCGTGCAAATTGTTGAAGGGTATCTGTTTTGTTTTTGTTTTTTGTGAGTTAGAATAGTAATGATTTGCTGGCATGCATTAGATTTGTAATGAAGAGCGATGGCTGAGATATAACCGTAATGATTGTCTATGACAGACAGTATGTAGTTCATATTGTTTCTTGCGGATGGAGAAATGGGACCAATCAAATCCAGATGGAGTTGCTCGAAAGGTTTTGAAGAAGGGTTTGAAGAGTTTTTAAAGGAGGATTTGGTGATTTTGGAGAACACGCAGTCCTCACATTGGAAATTTGAGAGCGTGTTGGCTTGAATAGAAGGCACAATGTTTTTGAGACGATATGGACTGGCATGTCCAAAAGATTTATTTAGATGTTTGACTTGATCGGGATTCAGTTCCTTGAGCAAAAGATGACAAAATCTGTTTTTATTTCCTATGCGTGAAGGAGGATTGAGAACAAAAAAATTCTCTTGAATGAATCCCGAGAAGTCTGGTTTTGAGTGAGACATAAGAGAGAATTGATTTTGGAATAAGGTTATCAAGCATTGTTTTGACAAGATTAGTTCTCCGGGACTGATCAAATTTACTACAAGGTCGGGAACAAATAGGCAGTTGGTGAGTGAAACTACCGAGTTTTTCCAGCTGAGCTTTAAGGTTCCTTTTCCTTTGATAGAAAGTTTGGCATTTTCCTTTCCAGTATTTATGAAATCATCGCCAGCACATTCTTTGAGATAACTGAAGAAATCCAATGAGTTAAACATGTGACAAGAAGCACCCAAGTCAAGGATGATTCTATTGAGCGGATTTATCTCTTGAATCCAGGCGGTCAGAAGATTTTCATAGTGAGAGACTTCCTTTGTTTTAGGGTTGGAGTTGAACTGAGCTCGCCAAATTGCTTGGGATTCCTTCCACCAATCGGGCGCCAGATGTTTGTGAAGATGCCAAAATTTTTCAGCTGAGTGATCAGGAGATTGGGGATTATGGAATTCTCTCTTGCATCTAAGTTCTTTGGGAACCAGGTTCTTGGAAGGCCAAGACAAAAGGGGTGATGTGTTGCTGATTTTTGTTTCCTATGATTTTACCTTGGATTCATTGTCTAGTTGAACAAGATGATTGAGCACAAGGTCTGCGGTAACTAACTTATCCAAGTGCATGATCTGTCGACGTAGAGAGTGTAGTGAAGGTGGAAATTTGAAGAGAACAAGATGGGAGAGGATGTTGTCTGGAAGATCAATTCCCACTTCTACCACTTTCTTCAAAGAAATCTTGGTTTCTGTGATGAAAATATTGATGGATTCAGGTTTGAATTGTTGGTAAAGAAATTTGTTGAAGATCCGAGCTCAATTTGCGGTTTGGGAGGACGCGAAACGTTCTTTGATAGTTTTCCATAGAATCCTAGCCAAGGAGATATTTGCGGAGTTGACCACATTGTTGTGGGTGACAGAATCAATGCAAGAAAGGAGGATTACTCAGGTTTCCATTTCGTTTTTATAATTGAGATTCTTGGAATCATCCTCTAGGGCTTCTTTGACTCCTTTAAGTTCTAGCAACATCTTCATCTTGTCCTTCCATATAGAATAATTTTCATCCGAGAGGATAGGTACGGCTTTAAGCGTGGCTTTGAGAATGATCTTTTGGAAACCATTGTTGCTAGATCCCTCCATGGCTGAGTTTGATTAGATTAGTCGGACAGATGTTTGGCTTTTAAACGTGTTGAATTGCCGAAACAGAATGAATAATTCAAGAACAAAGAGGGCTATGCCAACATTTATATCAGTAGAAAGTTAAAGAAAGAGCTTTTGAGTTGAAAGAAATCAATAACAAAAACCAACATATGACAACAGGTTTAAACTTGATGTTAGACAACCACTGAGTTGGAAATGATAGAAGACATAGAGAAAAGAAAGTTGAGGAAAAAGGTGGAAAGGATCTTTTGGAAGAAGAAGACGTGAAAGATCAGGTTTGAGAGCACAGACACAACAATGATATGTGACAATCTTACCAGTCAAGTTATTTATGAGTTAGATATGTAGGAGTCGACATTTGAGTTGGCGGATATGATGTTTGTGAGAAAGATGAGAAACGGAAAGAAGAGGAAAGAAAAGATAAGAAAAACAAAAGAGTATAAGAGTGGAAGTTTGAGTTTTGGAGAAGTTGCAAGATTGATCTGAGTTGATGGGTGATAGTTTGATGATGAGGTTGATCGTCGTGTTGAGGGAGATTGATTAGATGGTCGTATATTGATCTGGGACGGTGCTTCCTCTTCTCACTTGTTGAGATAGACTTGGGAAATGGAAAGAGGATGATGACAGAGAAGTGAAATGCGAAGAAAAAGAGTGACATGCGAATGGAGTGCGGATGAGGGCGCGGAATGGGGTAAATTATTTGACAGATTTTGGATCTACTTGGAGTCTTGCTTGATTCCTAGTGCACCAGTCAGGAAATCAAGGTAAGGAATTGCATAGAGGACATCACCAAGACCACTAATGAAGATGAGGGTGGAGCAAGATGAAACCATTGAGGGGTGGTCATTGTTGTTTTCACCAATTCCAATGATGATGAGCTTGTGTTTTAATTGGATCAATGGGGGCCATGATGACAATTAGGGGAATGAAAATGATGGAGAAGAGGATGATTTATGATTGTTTGTGCATGCTTTGCCACAAAAAAATGGGTTCCAAGCGCAAAGGGGAGGAATTGAACAAAATCTTAGGGGACTTGAACACCCATGGGCCTACCTTATACTACAAGGACAGGGAGAAGTTGGGGAAAGGAAAAATGAAAGATGCTATGCATAATTTTTTTTGTTTTTTTTTTTCTTGGATAAGATAAAAAACTGATGAAAAAAATTAAAATATTTTACTTTTTGTTGAGGTTTACCAAATTATTCACCACAAATTCTAATTCAATCAGCCTTCTCCAACACTTCAACCTGATGTTCTTTCCAGCTCCCTATAATTCATGCTTTCAGTTTCATCTTTTCATCTTACCAGGAACGGGGCATGTTGGAATCTTGAAGAGAAATCTCTAATAAACCCTGAGGGATTTCACAGAGAGATAACACCTACGTGCAAACTGGGGAGACAACTCAAAGCCAGGACTCCTGCCAATGAGATGCAGCAAGCTGCAGGACAATCCTGTCTTGCCAAGGGTCTCCAGATCTCAATGGTCTCACTGGGTGTACCTGATCATCTTATTTTTCTTCTTTCATCTCATTGCCTGTTTTTATTCTTGTAGATCATGTTGTTTGCTTTCTTGTCTTTTTATTTTTCCTAATTTTCTTCTTTTGTTTTCTGAATCTACTCAACCTAGTTTCTCAACCTCTCAATCATTTTCCTGTCAAGTTGGCTCAACCTCCAAACTCAACCTCAATTTCTCCTCATCTTCTCTACCAGATTCCATTGCTAGCTTCATGGTGAGATTACAATTGACTGCACTCATACAACCTCACCTAACTGATCTTCCCCAATGACAGAACCAAACCCATCAATACTAAGATCTCCTTTCTGTCAAATGTTCAAAATCAACTCTACCTTCTTGAATTCAACCCCAACCATAATTTTTCTACTGTGTCCTCCTTCACCTTGTTGGTCTGATCTTTCTCTTTGTTTTTTTTCTTCTCTTCCTGCTGTTATCTCACTCTCTTTTGCCTCTTCTTCAGTCCTCAGATTTTGCATCAATTCAATTTTAATTTTTCATTAATTTATCAAGCTCAATCAATTAATTACCAATCCCTTTTCTTTAATTTATCTCAGTTTCACTCTCGCCATATTTATCACCCCTTCCATTTCATGTTGATTGTGCTTGTTTTTTCTAATTTCTCACCAAACAGTCCTGAATCTACTTAAGTTCTCCTTCCCTTTGCTACCTCAAGTCATTAACTTACTGCTTCAATGTTATTTTCATTCCCCGAAAGTATTTGGCAAGGGGGCGTGTTGGAACTTTATTCTTGTATCATGTGTTGCCTTACTTGAGTGCAACCATCAATAAAGCTTTATATCCTTTAATCTCTTATAACCTATTGAGTTTTTAAGTCTAGTGTTTTTTTTATTCTATACTGATTATTTATTGATCTAGTGACATCTTTATCTCAAATCTAAGCGGGTCATCATCATTTATGCTTATGATTTTTACATTAGAGTGATTTCTTTATTTTATACTAAGCAGTTATAAATCTGGTGAATTCTTTAACTCAATCCATGTGGCTCTTCTGTCTCAATCCTGCCCAAAGTGATCATCCAGGTTGTGCGGACTCTAAATGGCCTAGTAATGAATATTTTCTATCCAATGCTATCCTTTCCTTTCAACCACTTGTCAGTTATCCTGCACTTAGTCTATTTAAGTGATGCCTGTTCAAGAAAATTGACATCATCTGTTCTTACTTACCTTGAAATGCAGTTCCCTCCTTTGGCTCCCTAGACATGCTCCTCTTGGCTTCATAAGAGTCTCCTCATCCTCTCTGATTTCCTTGAATCAGATAAATCAACTCAAAATTCAAAAAATTTGCTTAATGAGATTAAAAATTAAATAAATTCCTTTTTACTTATAATAAAATTAAAGGAAAAAGGCAAAATTTATGATTCAAAAAAAAAATTCTCAGAAAGGAATCAATTATCAAAAAAAAATGCTGGAGGGAAAGAAATAAGAATAGTATTTATTCTTTCTATTATTTCTTGTTGAAATCATCTCAAGGAGGATGGAGAGGAGCAGTTGCATAAAGGGAATGCAGATAATTAATAAATTTGAAACTTATTATAACTAAATTTAATTCATATTCATTTTTTATTACCTCTTTATAATGATAATCATATTTTTTAGATGAGCCATGTAATTTGATTTCAAATATCATGATGGGATAAGAAATAAAATTGAAAAAGAAAAAAATAAAGGAAAGGGATGGAAAGTTCTTAGAGCAAGATTAATAGCTTAATGATAAGATACTCAGAAATAATAATTAAAATAATTAATATGATGATAGTATTACTGTATATTCAGAAACAGGATACTGACAGAAATAGATAATTACAAGATCAAAGTCTGGGATACTGACAGAAATAGATAATTACAAGAACAAAGTCTGGGATACTGACATAAATAGGGTGTATCAGAGTCAGAAAAACTACTTTTTTTTAACCAAATGTGATATTTTACTGGAAAGTTTCTGGAATACACATATCCCCTGAATTTTTTATTTCAAAATGGTGTGTTTCATGGAAGTGGCATTTTTAAAAGATCAAATCCTCCATTTATGTGTCATAATACATCCATCATCCATGGCATGAAAAAAACCAATACACACCTCCACATCATCAACTTCATACATTTCCCATCACCATTTCTCCCCACATCAAAACCTAAAATCCAATCAAATCATTCCATCATATCAAAACCCCATCATTATAAACAAAAAAAAAATAGAATATTTGCCCAATTTTCCCATAAACTAATCACTAGACATTGAATATGAATGCACTCTCAACAATTCCAAAAAATCCTGAGAGAAAATTCAAAATTGAATCAAGGTGACAAAAAATTTGCTGCTGTTTGAATCTGATTCAGACTTCAACCTGAAATTAAATTGGTTATCCTTGGATTCTCTATCAGAAAAGCAATGTTTTTTACCTATAAGGAAGAATACCAAACATATAATTTATGAAAGGCAAAAGCTCCATCTTCTCCCAGACTTGAGCTTCCACTAAATTTTTGGAAAATCTTTAGTTAAATTAATTAAATTTTGTATATGCCTGAAGATAGCCAAATTTTCCAGAATCAAAATTTGGATCCTCAAAAAAATCCAGCTATCCAACTGTAATTTGTTATTTTTGGTTGGGGATAAAACTGAAATGAAGAAGTTATTCATCAATTAGAAAAGTTTTTGTAATATGGACCTTGAACTATCAAGTCATGAATAAAAAGGGACATCATTTGGAACCTAGTATTCAGTTTCTGAATCCTTTGCTGGATAAAAGATGGAGAGCACAAGGAATCATATAAGGTTATCAAGACAAAAGTTTTTCTTTGTTTTATTGGCTATGTGGATGGAGCCATTATTGCCTTGATTACAAAACCCAATGTTTATTTTAACCAATACTTTGATCAGAAGAAGGGGCAATAAATTCTTTGATTTTAAGTTTTACCACGTGAAAGACTTTTCAATTGTCTTCCCTTTGTTCAATTAGATACTCTTTTTCTGTTCAAATAGTTTTGAAAAAAAGGATTTTTTTTCTGTGCATGCTGACCTTCCAGATTCCTGTGATTATTCATATGTTTTTAACCAAATGTTTATTTAACAAGGAACACATAAATAATTTGATTGATATTAACAAATTCTGGAATATTCAGCTTAATCTAGTGGAAAATGTGTTGTTTGAGCATAGTGGAATCTTTCTTGCAATGATCAATTCAAAAAAAAGTTTGAATATAATTTTGATCAAACATTAGGTTGGATTGAGTATGTCATAAACATTCTGAAGGGAAGATGGGCCAGCTTGAGATCAATGTGAAACCAGCTCCAAAAAGTCCAAAAAAAAACAAAGATAAATTTCAACTGGATCATCTGCTATGCTATTTTGCATAAATTATTGGTAAAAATCAAAGATGAATAGGATTAAATCTTTCAATATGAAATTTCCAACCCTCCTCAGGCCATTCATATTGCATTATTTTCTTCATATTTTTCAATTAGAAAGTGGATTGTAACTGTCACTTCTTCTCAAATTGAATTGTGATTATTAATTTTTAAACTGGGTCAACATTCAAACCCTTTTCTTCATATATTTTTATATTTTTGAATATCTTTAGGATGAACTTTTACCCAATAATCCTTGAATTTTTTCATTTTTTTATTTTTGGGTGGATTTTGATTTTTGGAAGTCAAACACCATCTAATTTAAACTGGCAACCCCCAAAGCTTACCTAAGGATCAACCTCCTCCACACCTTCCTCCAACTTCCTGCACCTGAACACCAACCACCTGCAGGTAACCACCACACACTAACATTTACCCCTCACCACTCCCACCCACCCCCCATCTCCAAGTCAGCCCCCCCTTTTTTAATCACCCCTTTTTTTCTACTTGCTGATTGCCTCCCTTTACTATCCACCACAAGGCCTCAAGCATTTCTTTGGGCTTCCTCAAGTCCTCCTGGCACCCATTGTTATCCCTCTTGATCCCCCCCCCAATTTATGTAAATTTGCTTTGGATTTTCCATCCCTTTCTTGAAATGAGTTTAAAATTTTTCAAATTGTTTTCTAAGCCATTTGAAAGTTTATTTTGTTTTGATTTTCCAATATCTATTCCTGCTGATGAAAAGCTGAGGCTGTGTTGTTTTTCTTTTGATATCAGTTTAGCGGTCATGTTTCCGGTTTTTTATTTTCCTTTTTTTCCCTACTATGGTGAGTTCATCAACAAGTTCATCATAAAATCACCTATCCTCAGTTTTTTCACTTGATAATTATACAGCGTAGTTTTTCCATATTTCTAGTTTTTCCCCAAGTTTATTTTAAAAATATTTGTTTTTTACTGGTCCCTTGTAATATGAGATAATTGATGGCCATTATTTTATTTTAATCTTTATTTTTTTTATTAGGTTCAATTTTATTGGAATTTTTTAATAACATTATCATTCGTGATTGTTTTAGAATCTAACATCACTAATCTCATGGTAGATCAAGCTTTTTTTGGCAACAACCCAAATTAGCCAATTTTTTGCTAAAGTGTGCTGGGCACCCCCTAAAGTGCGCTTGGAACCCCAAAAAGGGCACTTGAAACCCCCTCAAGTCCCTGTGGCAGCCCCCAAAGCCTGATTGGCACAAAGCCAATTATGGCTTGGCTGGGCACAAATTTCAACTTGGAAAAAACCCAGGAAAATTGGCTATTCCCACCAAATTGATAATTGGAGCTTCTTTTTCTTTTCTTTGATAAAGTTGTACATACAATTTTTTTTAATCACCAAAAATATGGAGGTTTTTTTGTTGAATGAAACAAAAGGAGCAAAAAACAACAATAATAAATAAATAAATAAATAAATAAATAAATAAATAAATAAATAAATAAATAAATAAATAAATAAATAAATAAATAAATATATAAATAAATAAATAAATAAATAAATAAATAAATAAATAAATAAATAAATAAATAAATAAATAAATAAATAAATAAATAAATAAATAAATAAATAAATAAATAAATAAATAAATAAATAAATAAATAAATAAATAAATAAATAAATAAATAAATAAATAAATAAATAAATAAATAAATAAATAAATAAATAAATAAATAAATAAATAAATAAATAAATAAATAAATAAATAAATAAATAAATAAATAAATAAATAAATAAATAAATAAATAAATAAATAAATAAATAAATAAATAAATAAATAAATAAATAAATAAATAAATAAATAAATAAATAAATAAATATTTAAATAAATAAAAATGAAAATTTATAATTCATTAGGTTAAGATAAAACTGTACCCATAATTATTTGAATTCAAGCACATGGATGGTAAAGCTGCTGAAAGTGGATAAAGATTTCCTGGATTTTTCTGCATTTATTTCCTCCTGAATCCCCTGCTTGATTTTAGTAGAAAGCATGGCAAAATCAAGGGGCTTTTTTCATTGGAAATAACTCTTGATTGAGTGGAAGGAACTTTTGATTGGGTTCAAAAATGGGGATTGAGGTGGGAGGAACTTGATATGGATTGATTTTGAATAAAATATTTTTTACCACAGTTCTTCACATCTCTCCCCTTGCTGTATAGGGGCATTATCAATGATTGTGATTGAATAAGGTCAAATTTGGGTTCTGAGTCTCCCAAGGGATAGGCATAATTCATCTGCTCCTATTACTTGGGTCTTAGACCCATTGGAATTGATTATCTGAAGGATAAAAAATTATTGATTGACAAGGCCCCTACAAAGGTCACCTTCTTTTTCTTTGGTACAAGGACCAACACCACAGGTTGACCTAAGATGAATAAAAAAAAAATTTCATAACATATCTCAAATAAAAAAATGATAAAAAATGATTAATTTAAAAAAAAGAAGATTGATTTACTAGAGGCAGCATATCCAGAGCTCTGGCGTGAATGGAGTTCAAAATATTCCTGATCCAAAGATATGACCATCTTGTCCAGATACAAAACACAACTTCCGAAAAAATTTCTCTTTTATCATTGAGTTGGGTTTTATTCCAGGAAGCTGGAATCTTGGTAAACTGTTTCCATGATGTATCCATATCATGGATCAGGTTACTAAAATCCTGGTTTCAAAAAACTACACCAAATTTGTCCTTGATAAATTTCTGAATTTCAAGGAGGTTGGTGGCCCATTTATTCTCAAGTTTAAAACGTATGGCATTGTTCATGTCTTCAGTAAACTTTCCCAGCTTTTTTTTTGATTTAGCTTGACCAAATTTGGATCCTCATTCTTGATGCATTCAATTTGAAAACATAAGAGTTTGAAGGTCTTCATTGCCTGACTCACCTTCATACCATTCCCTAAAACATTTTTTTGGATGGGCTTGCAGACTTCAGGCTTGATGATTGCATTTGGTTTTTTTTCCTTTTAAGTAAGTTGATCATTTTGAGGCTTGCATTTTTTCCAGAAATTATTTTGATTTTACAATGGCCTTCTTTTTGGAGTATGTTTTTACAGAAAACTAATCACTTTTATTAATTTTGGATTTCTCTTTATCTTAAGGATTATTTAGCTTATAAATAAAAAGCTTCCTATGATAAATTTTCCACTCCTTATTTTGCCTTAACAAAGAATTGAAATTTATAATTCTTTCAAGCTCAAGTATAGCTTGCTGTTTATAATAAAGCAATTTCTCCTGTTGTTGCTCAGGAGTTATAAGAACAGGGAAAAAGTTACAGAGTTTTTCTTTGTTTTTCTGTTTAAGAAGGTTCAAATAATAATTGATCAATTCTCCATTGGTCTTAAGATTCACTAGAGAAACAAAGGATCAAAAATATGTTATAAGTATGTTAACTTATTTTAAAAAAAATAAACAAGGAATAAATAATCAAAAATTAATTATTTAAGGATATTTCTGTTAAAATACGTACACACTTACGCGGGTGCTACGTATAAGTGTAATCCAAATGGGATGCACAAATGGGCCTCTAAGGCCCATTGGACACACACACGGACCATACGGGCCCATGTGGATGTCACGGATTTGGGGAAACTGGCCTCAAAATGCGTGAAATAGGCCTATTGGTACACGGGCCCTAACGGGCCCGGTGGGGTATATGGGCAGATACAGCCAGATGGGCTTGTATGGGCATAATTGGGCCCAAGGTTTATTTTGGACATACTTGGCCAGACGGGCTGGCCCGCCAAAGTATGTTTTTCTCAGTTTTCGGGCTTGGGGCGGCCCATTGGGGCCGCCGCCAGTGTCGCGGCCCACCCGGGGCCGCTGCCCGCGCCGCGACCCGTTCGGGGCCGCCTGTGTTCCTCGGCACGGCCCACGCGGGGCCCGACGGCCCGCGCGGGGCTGTTGCGCGGCCGAGGGACCCCGCGCGGTGCGATGCCGCGCGGGCCCGGCTGGTCGCGCCCGGCGACCAGCGCCGCGGAGCCGGGGCTCGCGGCCCCGGCTCGCTCCCCCTCCCCTCGCTCGCCGTTGCGAGGGGGATGGGGGCGGGCTGGCTGGGTTGAACCAGCCAACGACCGGCCGCGACATCGCGGTCGGTCAGGGCAGGGGGGACCTGACCACCCCCTTGCCCAGGGAGGTGGCGGCGCCGGCCGCGGTAGTAGCAACCGGCAGGTGGGGGGGATTTGATCACCCTCCCACCTAGCGAAGCGATGCAGAGGGAGCGAGGGGCGCTCTCCCCCCCCCTTTACCGAGGGGGAGGAGCGTCGGGCTGAGGGGACCTGATCACCCCCAGCCCAGTCCTTTTCCTAATGACGACGCCCTGGGGGTATCGACCCCCAGGGCCCCTGGTGAGGGGATTTGACCGCCCCCACCAGGGATTTGAGAGAAGAAGGGGGGGGCGGCATGTCCGCCGGTTACACCCCCCCCTAGTGAGGTTGAAACCGGACCCAGGTGAGTCCTGGGTCCCACCTGGCCCATTTGAGGGGCCAGGGGCTGGATGCATGAGGCAACCAGCCCGTAAGTATGACAATGAGGTCATCAGGACCGGTTGTAACAGACAACCGGTCCAGGGGATTGAACAGCAAAGGGGCTGGTTCAGCCCCGTAACGGTGGAAACACCAGAATGGACCGGAATAGGCAGGTCGTAAGGGTTCAGGGACTGATGCCATGTGGGCTGATGTAGTCCAAACCAAGTAACAAGGCTTGTAGAGCCTGTAGAGCTCTTTTGGGGCGGAAAATTTGCCTTTTGGCTTGTTGTATCATGGGTTCACAATAGGCCAATCTTTTGTACTTAAGGAGCTCTTCTCCCTGCTGTTTTCCATCATTCATTCATCATCCAATCGAATTCATCCAACATATTGCCCCATTGTGAGAGCCCCATTAGCCATTATTGACACACAGTGTCCAGCATTTCTTTTGCTTTAAATACTGCTCATTTGCCTAAGCTAATTGCTGGCCATAATTATAACAATTTCCCAGCAAGACCCCCAGTTGTCAGCCCTCTGATACCATGAACCTTGCATTCCTTTAGCTACAGAGAATGATAAAAATACTGGAATAAAAATAATAATAATTATTCCAAAAATAAACACTTAGAGGCTCAAATAAATAATATAATAAGAGCAGTTGCAAGGTTTAATTGGTTTTTTAATAAAAGGTTTTCAATATATATATAAAAGAGGGGCCACAGTATCATACTACTGGGGATCTTTTCAAATAAAGCAACCTATCTTTTAGGGGCCTCCTTTGGCAGTTTAAGAACCTTATATTCAAGATGGGTGTCTTATAAAGGGCTTATCCACTAATATGGCCGGGATAAACAGCACAAGGGCCAATACGGGAAGGGAAACACTCACTCTGAGCACTTTATCAAGAAAATCCTGCAATAATAAGGAGGTTTTCAGAGAAGTTGGGGAAGATTGCTTGATTTTACTTCAATTGGTTGATTGGTTTATGAAATAAATGATAATACTACAGACCAAGTCATAAATCACCTGCTTTGACTCTTCATAAGCACAGGGATTGATCAAAGATTTGAGTATGGAGGCTCAAAGGATCAAGGGGAAATCAAAAGATATACCCAGGATAAGGATGGAGATTTAATTCACTGAAAATAACTGGGGGGGACATACACACACATTCCCATGGATTATTGGGGGAAGGTAGGGGAGAGCCCCTCCTTTTATGGGCCATGGGTCCCTGTTGACTATGTAAAAGTGATAACACAGATAGAGCGGATAAAAAACAACAACTATTGAAGAAATTTTTTTTTTCTTTTTTTTTATTAATTTAATTTAACTGGTAATGAGAAACAACAAAAAAAATGGTGAAGAAAAAAAAGAAAAGAAAACAACTAAAAAAAAACAGGTAGTCATGACACATAAGAAGAAAAAGATGAACAGGGCCAAAATGTCACCAGCCTGGGCCAATGATGGCCGCGGGTGATGAGCAGCAGTAGATGCGCCTGGGTGGCAATCATTAAAATTGAGGGACCCTGCGGAAAGCAGTTTCCATGAGACAGTTTTGACGGCCGCAAACCACATTGTTGTTTGCGGGCATCAGAGAGGAATTGGGCAGATGTTGATTGGTGAATGAGGATTATGAGGGATGGGAGAGTGAGAATTGGGATTTGAGCAAGAGCTCTCTCTCTAGCCCAAAGAAATGGGCTGGGGAAGAAGGAACAGATCCAAAGTTGGGTAGATTGGGGTGGGAATCCCAGCTACCAATGTAGGTTGGCAGACTACAAAGAGTAAGGCCCGGGGGAGGCAGTTCACTGGCTAGGTTCAAGATTGGATTGAACGTTTGAGGGAGATGATGATTAATAATTGACAAGGATGAGGTTGAGGAGATTGGGATCCTGGCAGTTGTTGAGATGGAGGCATGAATTGGATTTCTGGTCTTCCTCGAGTTGGGATGATCCTGGGGAGAGTAGGAGATGCTTCAATCCTGGTCATGATTGATGGTGGGCGTAGGAAGAGTTTTGTGGATTTCAATTGGTTTGACAAGATGATTGAGTGGTCAACGTCACCATCAGCCGCAAGCAAGGCTTGCTGTCATTGGTTGATGGCAGCAATCTTTGTTGTCATTGACAATGCCGCAATGGGGTGGATGTGAGGGTCAAGCCAAGCCAAGCAAGTCTCACCCGCATGCTTGGAAAAAAGTGAATGGAGCATGAGGAGTGTGGCAAGAGGGACTTGAACACTGGGCACAGGGGTCTAGACACCTGATTGATTCTCCTGGACAAATAGGAGAAGGGAAGGCTGGGAACTGAAAACTAAAATAGGAAGTGATTCCAGAAAAGATGTTTTTTCAATGGAGGGAAGCATTGGAGGTGGAAGCGGATGGAGATGAGGGGATGAAGGAGAGGAGGATGATGGGTCAGGGGTCAAACCAAAGCGGATGATAATGGGCTGATGAAGGAGATCTTTGAGTGGTAGCTGTCTGTGACACAGTTGTAACAAGTGGGAGCGTGCAAGGTGGTTGAGTGTATCAGTGACATGTCAGCATTGAGTGCGTGGTGATCAGTGATTTCCTTTCAACACACCCCATGTTCAGATGAGAGGTTGAAGTATGACGGATGTGATATTCTTAAGGGAGGGTTTTAGAGAAGGCTTGGTCAGTGGATCAGCTAACATTGACTCAGAGGGAACAAGATTTGTAATGAGATGTTTGGCGTCCTTTTGTTCTTGGAGCCATTTGATTTGAATGTCCATGTCCTTGAGGGCGCTGTGGTGAGATTCTGAGTTTATGAGGTTGTTTAGCGCCTTTTTATCAATGTTAGAGCAGTGAGTGAGAGAGATGGAAGGGTTTAGTCCTTTTATTAAGTTTGATATCCAGATTTTCTGTTGAGTTGCAAGAAATAGTGATTTGAGTTCACCTTCTGTCAAGGACAGTGAGACGGTAGGTTTAAGCTTACTGTGCCAAGAAACGGCACAGCCATCAAGGAGGACCAGGTAGCCTGTGTGACTTCTGCGTCAGACTGGCTTGTTTCCACCATTGGATTCACTCCAGGTTTCGAGATCAAAGTTGAAAGAGTCATTCTTAAGACACAGAGCTAGATTATGGGTGGTTTTGATGTATTGCCAAGTGTGCCTGGCCTCCATCCAGTGCAAGAGTCCAGGTTTGGCCTTGAAGCAATATAGGGACAAGACAGCATAGGAAAGATCTGGTTGGGTTCAGGTTGCAATGAAGTTCAGGAAACCCGTCGAGGAGTGGTAATTGATTTTTAGGTCAGAAAAGGCCAAGGCCTTGACTTTGGTGGCAGGCTTGAGAGAAATTCCAGAAGTCAAAGATGTATTGATGGGTTTTGACTCTGATAGTCCAATTTTGGTCAAAGCTGTGTCAATGTGATCGGGCTGGTGAAGACATGGCCCTTCTGATGACTCTGTAATATAGTTTCCAAGGATCTTGAACAGAGGACCTTCATGTAAAATGGAAAACTTTGTCTTCAGTTGAGTTCAAAGCTCCTGTGAGTTACCTATAATAACCAGATCATCGAAATAGCAGAAAATGAAAGTTTGAGAGAGTTGATTGATGAACAGACAGGGGTCAGCCAAGGAAGTCATGAAACCTTGATCAAGGATCCAGTGTTTCAGTGTATCAAACCAGCTCTTTGGTGCTTTTTTCAGATCATACAACGCCTTTTTTAGTTTGAGGTAGGGAAAGGAGGTGTTATTACCGGAGGGAGCCTTGATTAAAATTTCTTCATCCAAGGTAGAATGCAAGAATGTGGATTTTACATCCATTTGAGTGATTTGCAGATTGTGATGAAACGCGTAGACAAGCAATGTTCTAAGCGTAGTGATTTGACCGGTTGGTGCACATGTTTCTCCGTAGTCTATGAATTACAGATTTAAAAAACCTTGAACACATAAACGGGCCTTAAAGATGACTCTGTTGTTGTCAGGATTGGATTTGAGTTGATATACCCAGACGGTCAACAGGGCCTTTTTGCCTTCTGGAAGGGAGTGGCAACCGGTCCAGACACCCATGTTCTCTATCTCATTTAGTTCAGTCTTCATGCCCTTGAGCCAGTTTTTGAAGTTGGGGGAGCGTTTTGCTTCATCGTAGTTTTGGGGAACAGCCCTGGGCAGAAAACCATACCGCTGGGGACGTTGGATGTTTGAGCGGTCTCTTAGAGTCATGGAAGAATGGGTAAACTGGTCAATAATGTTTTAATTGTTGGAGGATTCTACGGGAGACTGATTGGAATTGGAGGATTTGGGAGGAGAGTCTGGAGCAAGGGTGATTTCTGGGGCCTGAGATGGTTCAGTCGGAGTTGTATTAAAGAGGAGGATGGAAGGATTATGGTTAATGGAAGAGAGAGTGTTGATGAGGTTGGAGTTGGATTGAATGAGAGTTTCCAAGGGGTTTTTGGAAAGAGGAGGAGATTCAGTTAGATTTATGTTTTCAAAGATTTTAACATGTTTCAAACAAATTGTTTTTCCAAGCTCTGGAACATATATCAGGTAGTAGTTCAATTGCAGGTCGTGACCTACTAGGATTCCTTCCAAACCTTTCTTTTCAAAATTTCCTAGGTGATGGTGAAGATTCATAACTATTGCTTTGGATCCCAGGGTTCTGATTAAGCTGAATTTGGGTTTGATGCTGTTCCACAGTTCGGAGGGACTTGCTTTTGATTGTTTAGAGGGTAGGAGGTTGAGGATGTCACAAAATCCAACAAGGATTTGATCCCACAGATCTTCTGGGATGGACATATCAATGATCGTGGTTCTAGCGCACTTGACTATTTTGCAATTTCCTTGTTTGGCAATAGGATTATGTTGAGGAGTGTAGGGTTCGGAGGTTGTGTGTACAATACCAAAGTCTGGGAGAAAGCTTGACAGTTTTGAGTTCACCAATTCTCCGCCATTGTCAGAATGGAGAGATTTCAGTTGGTATCCGAACTGGTTGTAGTGGATTTTGATGAACTTGATGATTTTGTTAGCAACATCCAATTTCAGTATAATTGGGAGGCAGGTTTTAAAGCAAGAGAACTTGTCTGTGAGTAGTAGAAAATAGTGGTTTCCTGTCTTTGAGGCTAGATTTATTGGACTACATACATTTGCATGAAGAAGAGAAAAGGGTTTGGAACAGATAGGGATATGACTTTGGAAAGGGGTGCCATGGATTTTTTCCAGGAAGCAGGATTTGCAGGTGAGGTCCTTCCATTGTATTTTGGGAAATTCTCTCAACAGAAGCTTGGTTTGATATTGATGAAGATGACCAAATTTCTTGTGAAGATTTTTGAGCATCACAAAAGCATGCAATGATTTGGATTGCGGAGGAGAAAAGTCTTCAATTACCAGGAGGTTGTCTTCAATGACACCAGTGAGGATGGTGTTAACTTTGAAGTCAACAGCGAAGCTTTTGGGACCAGAAAGGTGCAACAAGCAGCCTTGGTTAAGCAGTTGTCCTAATGACACAAGATTTATGGCTATCTGAGGGACGTCTAAGGATTGGCTGAGAGGGACATTGCAGAATTTGGACAAGAGCTTTGCGGTTCCAATTCCTTTGGCTTTGAGGGAGATGTTTTCTTTCCCAGTTTGAATTTTGGTGTGGTCTTCTGAGAGATCTTCTTTGAAGAAGTAGAGAGAGTTGAACATGGATTGCAACGCTCCGGAGTCCAAGATGATGGAGTATTTAGTGAGAATTCAATAGTTGGTCATTGTAAAGTTGTATGGGGTGCATGTGAAGTTTTCTGAGGCTGATTTGTTCTCGTTTGACTTGGAGCTGTTGTTGTTTTCATTGTTGTTCTGATTTGGTCAGAGATGCGGGTAAAGCCACCAGCAAGAACTTTTGGGATGAGATGATTGGGGATTGTGCCATGTAGCCCTGCACTTGACAACTTCTTGTTTCCCGCTCCTGTTCATCATGGCCGATGCTGAGGTTCCAGCGGCAATCTCATTTTTTACTTGATTCAGGTGTCGGAGAACAACATTGCCATTGATTTTGGTGTCGCCTAACAAGTGGGTGATGGTGGTCTTGAGATGCTCTAGGTGAGCGGGAAACTTGTAGAGTATCAAATATGCCACTATATCATTATCCATTTGAATAATGATCTTGGAGATTTGGATCAAGCATGAATTCACTTCAGTTATAAATTTATCCACATGTTTGGGGTTGAATTGCAGATTAAGGAAGTTGAAGAACAAGCTTGAAAAATTTGCAGTTTGAGAGGAGGCATAGAATTTGTTTATCAATTTCCACAGTTTGATTCCGTTGGAGAGATGATGATCTTTGACACAGTTTATTTAAGTTCTGTTGTCCATTTTGGCCAGGATATATCCAAATAATTTTAGGTGAAATTCTGGAGGACACTTCTTGGGTTTGGGTGACAGGAGCCATTGGCCTATTCCCTTCAGTGCAAATATGGTCGTTAATTTGGAGTGCCAAAGTGAGAATTTTGACTCAGTTAGCGTAGGGATCAAGTCCGTGAGGTTCTTGCGAAGAGATTCACTGAGATCTGCTGTCCAAGAAAAAGTGACATTGTATTGCTCAAGCTGTTGTGGGTGATTTGCAATTTCAGCTTTTAACCGTGAAGAACTGAATATCTTGAATTTCCTGAACCAACAGACTAGGACAAGAGAGTTGATCAGATGAGAGGAAGGAATGAGAGACAAAGGAAAAGATAACAAAAGAATGACAGGTGTGAGGAAGAATTCTCACTTGGAGCTGACTGAGACAAGGGGGTGACGCTTGGGACAACAAGGAAATGTAAGATATGACGGAAGATGAGGAGGTAATGGGGGAGACAGAAAGTGGGACTAATTGTGATTTAAAGAAAAAAGAGCGGCATGATTGGTAGATAGATTCAGATTGCGGTTTGCAGACAACCTCACATTTGAACAACAAAGAAAGGAAATCAAATGTAATGGACAGCCAGGAGGTTTGAGGTTGAGATGATTCAAGCCAAGAGGTTATCTGGGTACGTAGGTGAGGTCAAGGTCAAGTCAAAAGAGAGTGGTGAAGAAGAGGTTAAGTTGAGTTGAGAATGAGAGTCAAGAGATTGAATGAAGCAAGAGAGAAGAGGCGAGTGAAGGGAAGTGGATGATGCAAGAGATGATGGTGAGTGGACGGAAGCGTTGGAGGTGGGAGGGATGGAGATGAGGGCATGAACAAGAGGAGGATGATGGGTCAGGGGTTGAACCAAAGCGGATTATGATGGGCTGATGAAGGAGATCTTTGAGTGGTAGATGCCTGCAACACAGTTGTAACAAGTGGGAGCGCAAAAGGTGGTTGAGTGTATCAGTGACATGTCAGTGTTGAGTGGGTGGTGATCAGTCATTTACTTTCAACAAGTAGGACCAACTATTCCCAGAAAAAATGAGAGGAATTGGAATTATCCTTCTTCTTCCCCTTTAAATATGATTTAGAAGGATGAACTGGAAAATCTCTTTCCCAACAACCAGAATCCAAAAAGCAGAGAGGAACTTCAATCTTTCTAGCATCAGTATCAGGGAGAGGAATTTTCTCCCCAACTTGATCAGAAAACATCAGAGTAGCACCAAAGTCCATCAACAAAGGTTGTCCCAAGATCATAAGCCCTTCCAAACAAGTAATCCAAAAATGACAGGTTCCCACAATATTTCAAACAATCCTGACTGGAACATCTTCAGAAATACCAACCAATTCACAAGATTGATTAACTTTCCCATAGACTGCAGAATTGAATCTGACCCTAGGATTGAGTTTGTGTTTAAAGGCCATAGCATCCAAAATTAAGTTGAGCTGAGATCCAGAGTCCACAAGGGGAGAAACATTTTTAGCTGGTTCACGAAGGTAACAGGGGAGGAAACAAAGAGGAAAACAGTAAAGATTGGAATCTGAAGAGGGACTAGTTCCGCTGGAGTACTCCATCAAAGTTCTAGAGGAGACCTTTAGTTTGTCAGGACCAATCTCCACACATCAACAGGATACCCATTACTTCATTCCTTCAGAAACAGATGGAGAGAATAATAAGATTTCAGCCACAGATAGATCAGGAATTTTGAGATCAGAAATTTCCTTTAATACTCCTTCCACAGCATTGGGGTGGTCTTCTGAGATTCCCCTTTCAAATTCAACTTTTGGCTGGGTGGAGGGAGGAATTTCAGGTGAAGCAGGAACTAAGATTTGATCAGAAGGTTGAGGTGACTGGGATGAAGGAGAAGGATCTGAGTGATCTGGAACCCTTTCCATGAGTGGCTCCTTTTCCACCTCCATGTCTTCCACATCAGAGGATGGAGGCCCAGGTGAGGATCAAAGATTGACTGGTTTTTGAAGAATTGAAGTTCGCAGGGAAGGGAATTTGTGAGGTTTATGTTCCTCATTATGTTTCATGGCTGGATCAGATTGATAAGTAGTCCCAGAAAGAATAGAGGAAGAGATAGCTGGAGGGGATCAAGGGTGGAGGACTACAGGAAGATCAGAAATTGAGGGAAGAAAAGGATGCTTTCATTGGAGGAGGGGGCTTATAATAAGGCCACCACATGAAAAATAGTGAAAGATGAATCAAAAGGGATCAGAGCACCATTAGGAACAAAGAAATTGTTCCCCTTCTGCTCCATCAATTTTTCCTTTATATCATTCTAGAGTTCCAAGCATTTTCTAGTTCCATGGCCATCCTGTTATAATTTTGGCCAGCAATTAGCTTAGGCAAATGAGCAGTAATTAAAGCAAAAGAAATGCTGGACACCTTGTTCCAATAATTGCTTGATGGGCTCTCACAATGGGGCAACACGTTGGATGATATCCTTGATTAATTTGATTGGATGATGAATGGATGCCTGGAAAACAGCAGAGAGAAGAGCTCCTTAAGTACAACAGATTGGACTCTTTTCAGCCCATGATACAACAAGCCAAAGGGCAAATTTTCCGCCCCAAAAGAGCTCTACAGCCTCTACAGGCCTTTTTACTTGTTTTAGGCTACGTTAGCCCACATGGCATCAGTCCCTTTACCCTTACAACCAGCCCATTCCGTTCCATTCTGGTGTTTTCACCCTTACAGGGCTGAACCAGCCCCTGTGCTTTTCAATCCCTGGGCCAGGTGTCTGTTACAAACAATCCTATTGCCTCACACACTGGAAGGTTGCCTCATGAGACCAGCCCCTGGCCATTCAAATGGCCAGGTGGGACCCAGGACACACCTGGTTCCAGTCTCAGACTCACATGGGGGGGGTGTGACCAGCAGACATGCTGTCCCCCCTCTTTCTCTCAGATCCCTGGGGGGGGCAGTCACTTCCCCCTACCAGGGGCCCTGGGGGTTGATACCCCCAGGGCTTTGTCAATGGAAGTGGGATGGGGGGTGGTCAAATTCCCTCAGCCCTGTTGACCCTCCCCCTTGGTAAAGGGGGGGGGGAGAGCGCCTCTGGTCTCTGCTTCACTTCAATGGTGGGAGGGTGATCAAATCCCCCCCCCCCCCCCCGCGGGTTGCTCTTGTTGTGCCCGGCCTTTTCATCCCCTGGGCAAGGGGGTGATGAAATCCCCCCTTCCCTGACGGACTGCCTTGTTGTGGTTGGTTTCTGGCTGGTTCAACCCAGCCAGCCACCCCCTCCCCCTTGCAATGGCAAGCAAGGGGAGGGGGAGGGAGCCAGGGCCGCTGGCCCTCACTCCCACAGAGGTGGCTACTATTTGGGACCGGCTGGGCCCGCACCGTGCAACGCTGGGCGGGGTTGGCCTCGGCGACAGCCCCGTCTGGGCCAAACCAAGGGATACAAGCGGCCCATAGCAGGCTGCGGCACAGGCAGCAGACAGGAGCTGACTGTCACACAGGCAGCCGCCCCAATGGGCAGCCCCAAGCTCAATACCTGAGACAAACACACTTTGGCGGGCCAGCCCGTCTGGCCAAGTATGTCCAAAATAAACCTTGGGCCCAATTATGCCCATACAAGCCCATCTGGCTGTATTTGCCCATACCCCCACTGGGCCCGTGTTCCAATGAGCCTGTTTCACGTGTTTTTAGGCCAGTTTCCACAAATCAGTGACATCCACACAGGCCCGTATGGTCCATGTGAGTGTCCAATGGGCTGGAGAGACCCATATGTGCATCCCATTTGGATTACACTTATAGGTAGCACACACGTAAGTGCATGCGTATTTTAAAACTTCCCTATGACAGTAGTAACAGACCAGGGTAGATTTGGGGACAGAAGTAGAGGGTTTAGGAGTAGCAAGAGAACAAATATTTTGATCTATTTTGTTCTCAAAATCTTGAAGCACCTTGGTGCTTTTGTCTAGAGTAGTAGTTTCTTGAGTAAAATTAGGATCTGCTTTAGGTCTTTTATCTGCCATCATCTTATTCATAATATTGTTGGATTCTTTAAAACAAGGAGCATGGACTGGTTCAGTGGTTCTAGGTTCTTCAAAAGTTAAAGAAGTTTGACATTTCATAACTTCATCCACAGTACTCCTAAGGATAAGGAGAACAGGGGGCTTCAATCAATTATCCCTGGTGGTGATCATAGATCCAGATTTGACCATGTTGTCTTTAATCCTTGTTCTAGATACTTGTCAATGATGTTTTTTCTCATCTTACTCTCCATTTATCCAATTTCACAAGTATTGGCTACTCTCAGGAGCGCATATGAGGCTGAGAAGATTCAAATCCAATTACCTGTCAGCTTGGCTGTCAACTGTCTGACCAGGAGTTGACTACTGACTGACCAGCTCTTGAATGGACTGTGTGAAAGACTTTCCTTGGTTCATATCTCCTTCAATTCTGGTCTCTCTCTCTATTTCTTTTGTGCCTCTGTCTCTTTCTTTGTCTGGCTTGTCTTATTGTTTCTCATTGCAATCAGACCCTTGACCATCACCAGTTACTTCAACATCACATCATTGGATCATCAAGCTAATCAGTGAATTTTTCTTTGACTCAAACTCAATATTCTGATCACAATAAATCCAACCTGCAGTAGGTTTCAAACAAACTGTCAACTCAACTTCAGGAGCTGAATCCCTTGCAACTCTGTAGTCTTCAGGTTATTGTGGAAGGATTGGTCTGTCTATCAACAGTGTCTTATTTTCTCTACTTAGTATGCTCAAGGCCAACACCCAGCCTGTAGACTTATTTCTTCTGTTTGTTATTTTTTTTCTTCTGTGGTTGTTTTTCTTTACTGTCTGTTTGCTGTCTACCCGTCTGATCCTTGGAATACAAACAGCCTGGTCCAGGTTTATCAACCAATCTATTCTTTCATACGGTTAAAAGCCAAAAGATGGATCACTTGAGCTGAATCAACCTGGCAAGAACAACTGCCTCACCTGGACCGGGAGTAGAAAGCAATTTTAAGGCATTTGCACTCAAATCCCTTATGGAATCCACTCCACTTTTCTCTGAAACCAACTACTCAATCTGGAGAAAAAAGATGGAAAGACTGTTTAAGATACGTGGCATTCTGGATTTGATCAACTCTGACAACCCCCATGTTGAAATACCAAATGATGACAAGATGGCTGGGTATCTTATGTCAAAACTGGAAACTGGAATTCACACCAATATCATCATGTTGGAAAACAATGATTCATCCAAGCTAATATGGCTGGCCGCCAAAAATCACTTTGTGTCAAGTCAGGCAGCTAATAGAGGAAGAATGTTCTTCAATTTCCTCGATCTAGGTTTTGATCAGAACAACATCAATGGATTTGTCACTTCTGTGAAAGCTCACTTGGGAAAACTAGACAAAGTAGGAATTTACTTACCTAGCAATATACTCAGGTACCTCATTCTTTTCAAACTACCCAAGTCTCCAAAGTCAATGCAATCCCAGATTATGCATTCTGGCGGAGAACTGTCTATAACTTTGGGCCTAAACCATTTGGTCCAGCACAAGAATGAAGTCCAATCTAAAGCCTCTGGAACAACCACCAAAACCAATGTTGTCATGTATCATGCCAGTAATCAAAAAGATCCTGACCTCCCAAAGTGCGAAAACGGGAAAAATAATCCTTCAGTGACGTCCCATCCTCCATCTTCATGCTGGGTGGAATTCCCTGAGTTGCAACCAGACCAGCCTCCTAACAAAGCAAAAAGTAATTTCAAGAAAAAGCATCAACCTGAGTCCCATTATTACTCATTCTTTTGCACTTTTCATCATCTTGATGACCTTTGCTCAAATCAATTTATTCTGGACAGTGGATGTTCTATTCACATGTTTCACAATGAAAAGTCCTTCAAATATTTGACAAAAGGAAAAGGAAAAGGTATCATCAAGACTGGAAAAAAGGGCGAAGGACTGTCTATTCAAGGACTTGGTACAGCTGAGCTCTTGTGCAGCGGCAGGGTGATTCATCTCAAGAATGCTGCATGGGTCCCTGAAGCCTCTGTCAACCTGGTGTTGCTTGGGGCTTTACTGGAGAGAGGATGCAGTCTGAAGGTGAAGTCAAAATCGGAACCAACTGTCTTCACACTCCATCAATCAGGAGCTCAAGTCTTTACTGGTGCCATAGAGAATAATCTTCTTATGATAAAAGTTGAAAAACCTTCAAATCAAGTCTCTCCGTCCCCACCCGCTATTACGGAAATGCAAGACTCCTCATGCTTCTTAACTCAAGCTGCGTTAAACAATCTTCATCTGAAGCTAGGCCATGCAAGCTTAGATAGAATGGAGAAGTACCTAGGCTACTCTATCAAGAAGGATTCTCAAAGTCTTTTTGAGTTTCTTGTGTGAAAAAAGAGCAAAATCAACCAGAACCCTTTCAATAATAACCAAGCCCCTGCTGCTGAATTCTTTGACTGACTTCATCTATATCTAATTGGACCTTTCAATCCAGCCAGCAAAGGAGGCAATAGATACTCACTGACTGTTGTGGATAACAAGTTGGGATACCTTTTGGCTTTCCCTCTTCCTTCCAAGGAAGCGGCTGCCAAAACAATAAAATTTTTAATCCAAAACAAATAAAAGAAGCAAGTAAAATACCCTATCAAAGTGGTCTCTGATGGTGTGAAAGAGTTTTTTAACAAAACTCTCAAGCTATTCTTCAAAGCTAAATCAATTAATCATCTGGTCAGTGAGCCTTATCAGTCTCAGCATAACGGGAAGGCTGAGAGGGACAACCATACAATCATGGAGTCTGTGCAATCTGTTTTCAGCTTGACTAAAACACCAAAAAACTACTGGCATGTAGTTATTCAAAGCTGTTGCTGGGCCCTGAATCAAATTCTGTCCAAAAAAGGGGAAAAGTCTCCCTGGGAGATGATGCACAAAAACAAGCTTTTGGTCAAATTTTCTAAACCAATTGGATCAAGAGTGGTGTATCTACTGAAGGATAACAAGACTAGATTAAAGTTGGAGGAGACAGGAGAAGAAGGACTCTTCATTGGTTATAACCCTCAGCTTCACTCCTACAAGATCCTGTCCAAAACGGGCAAGATTATTGATATTAAGCATGTGAAGTTTCTTAAGAAACAAGATACACCTGTGAACTCTCTTGACAAAGCGGTCCCCATTGGCGTGGTTGCTCCGGCCAAGGAAGTTGAAAAAGAACCTCTGACAATTGAATTGACCTCAGAGGATGTTGAAGATCAAAAGCCATTCATAAGTGACTTGGCAAATGACAATGACAACAGCTCCTCTGAAAATAATCTCACAGAATCTGAATTTTTGCAAACTTTTAGGCCAACATTGAGAGATTTCTCTAAACTAAAGGCTCCGGAATGATATGGGTACTACTCTGAATCACTAC
Source organism: Puccinia polysora (assembly GCA_025617555.3). Taxonomy (NCBI): domain Eukaryota; kingdom Fungi; phylum Basidiomycota; class Pucciniomycetes; order Pucciniales; family Pucciniaceae; genus Puccinia; species Puccinia polysora. Next base: position 51,401,296 of record CM062623.1, read on the forward strand.
CAAAGAACATACACGAGGCTCTGAAGAAACAAAGTTGGTTTCCTCCTATTAAAAAGGAGCTTGAAAAAATCAAAGATCTAGGTGTATGGGAAGATGCGGATGAGAGCAAAGTAGTCAATCATCTCAACGCGACCTGGGATTTTCAAAGTAAGCAAGATCTTCATACTTGAGAATCCTCTTTGAAAGCCAGGGTTTGTGTTCAAGGTTTCAACCAGAGGTATGGCATTGATTATTTTGATACCTTTGCTCCTACAGGCAAACTTGCCTCTTTACCAGCTCTGCTCAGCTACTTGGTCAACAGAAATCTAAAAATCCTTCAGTTTGATGTAAAGGGGGCGTTTCTTCACGCTCCACTGGTGGCAGATGTATTTAACAAGACCCCTACTGGATCAAAAAGAACGTCCAAATATTTGAAACTAAAGAAGTCGTTGTACGGCCTCAAGCAGGCACCCCTCAACTGGTACAAAAACCTCAGCTTGTGGATTAAAGAAAAAAATTTTGAGGATAGTGACAGAAATCCTTGTCTCTATCTCCATTGTGACAAAGTCACATCTCTTTTCTTCCATGTCAATGAGTTAATAGTAGTGGGGAACGTAGATGATATCAAAAAGAAGTTCTTAGATACATTCAAAGATTCTTCAGCTCACGAGGTAGACACTCTACTAGGGATGGAGGTAGAAAAAGGGAAGGCTTTTGTTGCTCTATCTCTTCCCAATCACATTAAAAAGAACTGGAAGAAATCAACTTACTCGATGCAAAACCCTTGAATAACCCTTGCACATCCGGTCTGCATCTCAAGCCTACATGTCCACTAGAAATAGAGGCCTTCAAGAAGCTGGAAAGAAGTTATTGCTCGCCAATAGGTTGGTTGAACTTCATTGCAACCTTGGCTCAACCGGACATCAGTTTTGCGGTGTTGAATCTGGTTGTTTTTTGGAAGGGCCGGGAATCCAGCATTGGAAGGAGGTGGAGAATGTCTGGAGGTACCTTCTGAAGAAAATCAATTATCAATTGGTCTTTCAAGCAAGGACACCAGCAATGCAATTAGTTGTCTATAGCAATGCCACCTGTGGAGATAACCCAATTTCCACATTTTCCAAAATAGGTTTTGTTTTCCTGTTTAAAGGGTCTCCAATCTACTGGACTAGTTGACGGCAACGGTGAATAGCTCACTCTTCTACAGAGTTGGAATGAAACACTTTTTCTGCCAGCCATCTTGAAGGGCGGTGGATCAACCACTTGATCAGCAAGATTTGGAGGACTAAAACCCTACCACCAATCCACCTAATTAATAACAAGGGTCTGCATGATAAAATCAAGAAATTTGGATGTAAGTCACATGCCAAGTATATTGACATCAAGTTGAAGAGCTTACGGAATGATTGGAATGATCAAGTAATTGAAATTAAACTCATTTCTTCACAAGAAATGCTAGCAGAATCCCTCACAAAGGCAGCCAGAACCTCATCTGTTGAAAGACTCTCTAAGAAAATAGGATCTTTTGAACCTTCCTGATGTTGAGTTGAGCGGGAATGTTGTAGATAGTTGTCAATGATGTTTTTTCTCATCTTACTCTCCATTTCTCCAATTTCCCAAGTAGTGGCTACTCTCACAAGCACGCGTGAGGCTGAGAAGATTCAAATCCAATTACCTGTCATGTTGGCTGTCAAATGTCTGACCAGGAGTTGACTACCGTCTGAACAGCTCTTGACTGGACTGTGTGAAAGACTTTCCTTGGTTCATATCTCCTTCCATTCTTGTCTCTCTCTCTATTTCTTTCATGGCTCTTTCTTGTTCTTTGTCTTGCTTGTCTTATTGTTGCTCATTGCACTCAGACCCTCCACCATCACCAGTTACTTTGACATCACATCATTGGATCATCAAGCTATCAGTAAATTGTTCTTTGACTTGAACTCAATAATCTGATCACAATAAATCCAACCTTCGGTAGTTTTCAAACAAACTGTCAACTCAACCTCAGGAGCTGAATCCCTTGCAACCCCGTAGTCTTCAAGTTATCCTGGAAGGATTGGTCTGTCTATCAACATTGTCTTATTTTCTCTACTTAGTCTTCTCAAGGCCATGAAGGTCTGTCTATCAACAGTGTCTTATTTTCTCTACTTAGTCTGCTCAAGGCCATCACCCAGCCTGTAGAGGTATTACGTCTGTTTGTTATTTTTTTTCTTCTGTGGTTGTTTTTCTTTACTGGCTGTTTGCTTTCTACTTATCTGATCCTTGGAATACAAACAGCCTGGTTGAGGTTTATCAACCAATCTATTCTTTCATAATCTTTACTTGCACAGCAAACAAAAAATATTGGAAGAATTGGTCTCAAACTTTGTCCACTGAATTTATGTGATTGTTTTGGAAAAGATAGTTTTGGATAGGATCCCAAGACTTCCTAAAAGACTGGTATTCAGAGTTTGAAGAGACTCCCCCATTTGAGATCCATTGAGAGAAAATACAACCCAGGTACTGCAAAGTAAACAAAGCTACATCTATTTTCCCCAATATGCCAACATTGCTTCCCATCAAGCATCCAATCATGGGATTTGAATCCTTCAAAAAACTTGATTAATTCCATAGCTTGATCAAAGGAGATAAAGAATTTCAACTGAGAGGCAATATTGTATTTGCTCACTCCATCCACTTCAGCAGCCATTTTGTAAGAGTCCAAGAACCATTCAACATTTACCCCATCAAACCCTAAGTTCTTGTTCTGACATTTGATCTTGACCATCTTTGGTCAAGCAGGGGTGGTTGGGGGTACCAGTAGATTTCATTAAGAATTACAGAATTCCTAGAGGATCCAAGGAACATATCCCCAAAGTGGTGTCACACTTTTATCTTAAGGTTTATTGTCTTCCTACTTTGACATACTCTTTTTCTTCAACTACCATCTACCTCAGTCCATAAGCGTGACAAACTAGAAGCACAACATCAATGATGCCTTCCACTTACAAACTCTGGCTCGAATAAAGACCTTCCATTCTTGGGGAATGACTCAGCATCCACTTGAAAACCTCACTTTCATTTCTACCTTGGTCAACCATCCATTTGGGTTCCGCCCTTTTCACCGTGGGTATCAATAGCCCTTGGGTTCCCATTTCCGGTCACATGCTATTGCTAGTTTGCACTTAGGCTAGTCAAACCATATCAACTGTTTAGTTTGCAAATGGAATAGTCCCTTACCCTGCATAAACTACACCTTCATATTTGCATTTCTTCTGACATCATTCCCTCATGTCTCAACTGTTAAATTCCAATACATTCACCCCCTATTGTCTTCCACTTACACTAAGACCTTGGAAACAATGCATACTGTCATTTCATTTTGTACTGTGTCCATTTCATTCATTACCTCACTTCTCAGAACTGTATTTGACCATCCATCAGGTTTTATCTAGTCATCTTGGATTACCTTATAAAGGCTATTCCATTTGCCTGAGGATTGTCTCCTCAGTTATTTAATTTCATATGTTCCTTCATTTGCTAAATCCTGTCATCACATTGGGCTTGGGTTGGTTTCCTTCCATTGGAAAATTCATCTTGCTTGCTGTATGTTAAGTTACTCCAGCATAAGTTTGAACTTTTCTGTTAGCCCTTGCTACCTTGCACTTTCCTTTGCACTCAGCTTTCCTTTTGCGCTCACAATAATCTATGATTGCCCTATAGTATGTGGGGTGGTTTTGTGACAGTAAATAAACTAACTCAACTCATCCATTGTAGCTCACCAACCTAAAATAGATTTCCTTTTACAATTTCACATACTTGCTCAACCTAGAACAGTTCCCTCACCCCTTAAAATGATGATATCCATTGGGTAGGGAGATCCAGAGTTTCTTGGGCCAGAAAACCTTTAGATCCTGTCCCTTCTTCTAAATCTCCCTTGGTTGAACCTCTTGATCATCCCCTCTCTGCCTCGCCGGATGAAGTGGACCCTCTCAAAGAAATCAAAGAATCTTCCAATGAAACCTTGACTTGTGATAGATCACGGTCTTGCACTAATGCTCCCAAACCCATTGCCTCAACCTTACTCACAACTCTGATCCAGGCACTCAATGAAACTGCCTTGAAATCTGGTCCGAGTGGTCCTAGTTTTTGAACCCCGGGCATGAAGCAGCCTGATCACTTTACTGGGGAACACTCTCATAAGCTGAGATCCTACCTAAATTCCTGCAAAGTAATCTTCTCAGATGATCCTCATAATTTCCCTACTGATAGACTGATAGTTATGTATGCATCTTCCTTCCTTGGTGGAAGAGCCTTGCAGTGGTTCAAACCTTACCTTGAACTATTAGACAATAATAGCCCCACTTGTATTCTCAACAATTGGGAAAGATTCAAGCAAAATCTTTCCAACCTGTTTGGAAACCCTAATGAAGTTTAAAAAGCCAAATACAAACTCAATAATCTAGTCATTAAGGAAAATAGTAGAGCTTCTGTTTATATTTCCAATTTTTGAACTTTTCAGTCTTGCATCCAATGGAACAAGGCAGCCCTTTTATTTCATTTTTGAAAAGTTTTACCGGCACGCCTAATTGAAAAACTTGAAGTTGGGAGACATGAAACAACCTCCCTTCAGCGGTTAATTGACTGGGGGATTGAGCTTGATAATGGTTATCAAAACAAGAATTGCTCTTGAAAAAACAATCATGGACCATCAACTTTGACTCCAAAGACAGACAAATCCTCAAAACAATCTTTGAAGAACCCAAAACAATCCAGACCAAATCCAACCTTGCACTCCAACCCAAAAGGAAAATCTGTTGCCAAAACTCCAAATTTCCTGGATAAAGAAACTAGGATGCTCCAGAATGAGGAAAAGTTAAGGAGGGAAAAGAATGGGTTATGTATTTATTGTGGATAAAAACATGATGTCAATAGTTGTGTGAAGCGGCTAGCGCGTGAAGCGGCTAAACAGTCAAGAAATAAGCTTTTAGTTTTCCCAACACTTGCAAGGAAGGCTACAAATCATCTAAATTACAGCAAGTCAACATTTGCACTTGCAAGAAACTAGATGCTCCATGTTCAAGATTTGTCCTTTCCCATTCTGAAAACTCTTCTTATCAAGTTTTACTTGATTCTGGCACTAATTTTTCCTTTATAAGTGAATCTTTTTCCACTTCCAAAAACCTCACGCGTTCTGAGACAGATAATTTTCCTATCTATTTAGTATGTAGTGCAACTGAACCCTCTCATTGGGTTTCCAAAAAGGAAAAATTTTCCTTTGCATTCTCTGATTTACCCAGCTTCAAATGGGATTTATTTTTCTTGGATATTCCTGGAATGGATGATATCATTCTAGGCCATGATTTCCTAGTCCACTGGAATCAGGATGTTAATTAGAAAGAAGGAGTAATTAACCTTCAAACCTTTCAACCCCAGGAGATTAACCCTTCCGTCAAACAGGAATCAAACAGCCTACCTGAAACTGTCATTGAGTTGGATGAAAATTTTCCGCCAGGAGATTTTCAATATCCTGACCTTCATTCCCAATTTCCCACTTCAGATTTAGGAGTTTATCAATTATTTATCCAACTTACCTCTTCCTTGTGTCTCCAAAGAGAAACAGGCACCAACCAAATGGTTTATTTTGAGCTCCCTGATCCTTTTGCATCATGCAAGCAATTCAGATCCCATTCTCAAAGATGACAAGATTGAAGATTTAGAAATCATTTGAGATTCTTTACCTTCTGTTTATAATGAATTTGCTGACTTCTTTACAGCTGTAAAATCAGAAAACCTTCCTCCATTTCATTCTTGAAATCATAATATCAGACTTTCTGGCCCACCACCGGCACTCAGACCAGTCTACTCTCTCTTGAAGCAGGAATCAAGCACCCTTCAAGAATAAATTGCGGAAAATGTATCAAAAGGAATTCTTTGACCAAGCAATTCAAACACCGGTTCACCCATCTTATTTTTTTTGAAGAAAGATGTTGGACTTTGCCTTTGTTTTGACTAGAGGAAACTGAACCAGGTAACCCAGATGAATTCCTACCCATTACCGCCTATGTCGCACCTCCTCACTCTCTTTCATGGAGCTGCTTATTTCTTTAAGTTAGACCACTGAGGCGCCTATAACCTAGTTTGCATTGAAAAATTCCATGATTATTTTACCGCAATGAGAACATGGTTTGGCAGTTATGAGTATACCTTCATGCCCTTTTGCCTGTGCAATGCTCCTTCCACTTTTCAAAATTTTGTCAATGACATTTTTTCTGAATTTGTAGAGAAATATCTTGTGGTGTATCTTGGCAATATACTTCTCTACTCAAAAACTCTTGAGGATCACATCACACATGTGGGAGAGGTGCTGCAGAAAATTTTCAAGAATGACCTTTTTGCAAAAGCCTCTAAGTGCAAATTTCATACTCCTTCTCTTCATTTTTTAGGTTTCATATTCTTGCAGCAAGGACTATTGATGGAACCCACCAAAAGCCAACACATATTGGACTGGCCCCCACCTTGCTCTGTTAAATCCCTTCAAGTTTTCCTTGGTTTCAGTCATTTTTACAGGAGTTTTATTGAGCATTATGCCTAGAAAACTGTAAACCTCACTAACCTTCTTCAAAAAGACACTAATTTTTTTTCACAGAACAAGCTGCTTTGGAGTTCAAAGCTCTGAAGAAAGCCTTGACAACTTCTTCAATACTTGATCACTTTAAAGATCCAGCTTGCACTATCTCCAAAACAGATGCAAGCAACTATGCAATTGCAGGAATAATCTCACAGTTTTCCTCCTCTTCTTCTCTTTTTCATCCTTTAGCTTTTGAGTCTTGAAAATTTCTTGCCGCAGAGCTTAATTATGAGATTCATGACAAGGAACTTCTTGCAATTGTTGTTTGCCTAAAAAAATGGCGTTCATTCCTTTTGAGCCTTATGGAACCTTTTGAGGTCTTAACTGATCACAATTCTGTGAAATATTTCATGGGCTCACAAGTCCTTACATGCAGACATGCACGTTGGGTCAAATACCTCTCCAAGTTCAACTTTACAATCACGTACCGTCCTGGGAAACAAGCAGTAATACCTGATTCTTTGTCACGTTGGGAGGATGTTTACCCAGGAGGGGGGAGCACCTTTGCCAACAACAATCCTGAAAACATTAGGACACATTTCTCAACCCAGTATGCCAAAATCAGTTTGATCATCACTCACCTTTGAAATATGGCTTCAAAACTACAACAAGCTCATCTCTAAAACCTCAAGCGTAGCAAAATTTGCAAGAATGAAAACTTATTAGATAGTGATTATAGTATTGACAAAAATGATTATTTAGTTTATAAAAATTGTATAGTAGTACCAGATAATCCTTGCATCAAGTTAGATATCTTTGAGTCAATGCATGATTCCCTGCTTGCTGGTCATTATGGGCAGGATAAAACCTACCAATTGATTGCACAAGACTTCTATTGGCCTGGTATGACCAATGATGTAAAAGACTATGTGAACGCGTGCTATGATTGCAATCAGAACAAGGCCTCAAAACACTGGAAGTATTGGATTCTCCAGCCACTTCCAATTCCGCCAATTCCTTGGCACTTGCTTTCTATGGACTTCATTTTGCAATTACCTATTTCTAGTGTGTATGATGCTATCTTAGTAGTAGTAGATTGCTTCTCAAAGATGGCTTTATTTATTTGCAGTAAGTTGACGGCCTCTTTGGACTAATTAGCTAATTTATTTATAGAATATGTATTCTCAAACCATGGTCTCCCTTGTAATATAATTAGTGATTGTGGATCTTTGTTTGTCTCTAGCTTCTGGACCTTGATGTGTCAGCATTTGAAGATTACTTGCAATCTATCAACCGCTTACCACCTGGAAAAGGACGTGCAAAATGAGAGGATCAATCAGATCCTCAAACAGTATCTTTGAATGTACATCTCCTACCAACAGGACAACTGGTCACAATGGCTCCCATTATCCCAATTTTCCTACAACAACTCCACTCTTCCTCCACCACAAAGTTTCCCTTCCAGACTATTCATGGTAGAAACCCAACTTTCTCTTCCCTTCACATAGCACCTTCTCAACCTGCTACAAATCACCTTAACCACAACTAATCCCTTCAATTCTAAATTCAAACCAACCTCAAAGGAGCAAAACAGTGCTACAAGGAACAAGCATATTGACTTTGCACTTTGGCCCCAACTTTTGTGGTAGGAGATTGGGTATGGCTCAATGCTTGTCATATTTGCAGTACTGGCCCAACTTGTAAACTCTCTGAAATAAAGCTTGGCCCCTTCAAAGTCAAATCAATAGTCTCCCCTAACCGCTTTAAACTTACCTTACCTGCAAAATGGAATTCATCCACATGGTCTTTCACGTGTCTCTCCTAGAGCCAGCTCAAGTCCTATACCTGGGAAAGACTCATGCTGGTCCTGAACCAGTCTGAGTCCACAATCAGCTAGAGTGGGAAGTAAGCTGTATCCTGGATTCCAGGTTACGCAAAGGAAAGCTTCAATAAATTGTTGAATGGAATGGCTTCCAGTCCAATGAAGATTGCACCTTGTAGGAACCAGCCAATCACCTTTGCAACTCTCCCAATTTGGTTCAAGAATTCCCTGAAAGTCACCCTTGCAAACCTCGCCAATTTTAGCTCACATTCCATTCCATTACTTCCATCCCATTCCATTAATTCCATCCCATTCCACACTTCCAACCCTTTCCTTCCCATTAATCTTGTTCCATTTCCTCATTTCTTTTCCTTTGCCTTTCTGATAAACATCTCCTTTTTTCACAAATCTCATCCTTTGAAATTTTATTTCAAAATCAAAAATCCTTTTTTTCCTAAATATATATATATATATATATATATATATATATATATATATATATATATATATATATATATATAGTAAAATAATAAAAATAGAATATACATTTTGATAGATTTTCCTTTATTTCCCTTTCCGCTTCCTCCCAATTCTCATTCAATTCCTCTACCATCAACCTAAATTCTTCCAAGTCTTCTTCATCCACCAAAGAAGACAATCTCTGCAAGATCATCACTTTCATCACTAGATGTCTTTTGATGATTTCCTTGCATTTTGCATTCTGAACCCTCTTTGGTTGGGTATTCCATCCAGCTTCCTCCATGAGTTCCTTGTGAGCGATCTTCCTTTGGCCCCTTGAAGAAACTTCTCCAACATTTCCAGTCAATTGCCTTGCATTGGTTTTGATTGACCCTTTGACTTGCACTCGGCTCCCCTCATTTTGGCCTTCCATCTCATTTCTTTCCATTTGACCCCGTTCCTCCACCTCCCGTTCCATTCCACTCCTTCCTTCTGTTCTGTTTCCTTCTTCCTCATTTTCCTCCCTTTTCTCCAGTTCCACCTCCCCTTCAGCCATTGCTTCTTCCCTTGCCTCTTTGATTGTCTGTGTTTCTTGGGCTTGCACTTCACTTTGCACCTTGCTTTGCACTTCCAACCCAATTGATCCAGTATATGGTGATGGCGGCAGAGGCGTATTGGTGGTGTATTGTTGGAATTGTGGCAGTAATAAATCACTGAGGATTATATTAGTTCTATTTCTCTTTTCTTTATTTTTCTACTTATTTTTAGTCTCTAAGCCTTGACTTACCAGGGTTCCAAATACCTAAGAACTCAATTTCTGGCACTGGTGATATCTGATAATTAAATTGCTGCGCGGACCTTTGACTTTTCCCCCGCTTCTGGGCGCTGCTGGGACATCTACAACCAGCTTGCTACTTATAGGGAATGTACAAGCAAACTTGCGCAAGCAACACTGTTTGCACTTTTCTTGAATACCTTGTGTGGCTGTGCTAGGGACACTTGGCTTGTTTTGTCAAATGCAGTTTTTCCAACAGCAGAATTATGATCACAACATAATTAATGGTGAATCTACTAAAAGCAAAGAAGTAAGGATTAATGGGTATATAGTGATTGTAACAACTGTGGAATCAATGGAAAAATGTCTGAACGCTCACAGGAGCTTGAGTCTTTATACCCGGGTAACTCTCATAATTTGAGCATAAGGGTAATTTTCTTCCTACTTCAACATACTCTTTTTCTTCAAGTACCATTTACCTCAGTCCATAAGTGTGACAAACTAGAAGCACAACATCAATGGTTCCTTCTGCTTATAAACTCTGGCTTGCATAACAAGCTTCCATTCTTGGTTACTGACTCAGCATCCACTTTCAAACCTTGCAGTCAACTCTACCTTTGTCAACCATCCATTTAGGTTCCCCCTTTTCAACCTGGGTATCAATAACCCTTGGGTTCCCATTTCTGTTCAAATGCTATTGCTGGTTTGTACTCATGCTATGGAACCATCTCAACTTTATATCTTGCAAATGGACTAGTCCCTTACCCTGCATAAACTAAACCTCCTCATTTGCATTGCCTCTGACGTCATTCCCTCATGTCTCAACCATTACATTCCAATACATTTGTCCCCCATTGTCTTTCACTTGCACTAAGACCTTGGAAACAATTCATACTTTCATTTCATTTTGTACTCTGTCCATGTCATTCATTGCCTCACTGCTCAGAACTTGAGTTGACCATCCATCAGTTTGTATCTGGTCATCTTGGATTACCTTATAAAGGCTATTCCCTTTGCCTGAGGATTGTCTCCTCAGTTAGTTAATTTGATACTTTCTTGCATTTGCTGAATCCAGTCATCAAATTGGGCTTGGGTTGGTTTCCTTCCATGGGAAAATTCATCCCTCTTGCTGTGTGTTAAGTTACTCCACCATAAATTTGAACTTTGCAGTTAGCCCTTGCTACCTTGACATTTCCCTTGCACTCAGATTTCCTTTTGAACTCAAGATCATCTAAGATTGCCCTATAGTACGTGGGGTGGTTGTGTGACAAGTGGCTCATGAGTGTGGCAGGAGTAGTGTTTCACAATAATGAACAAGTACCTTGCCCAAATGGTGCACAAATTGGGAGGACTTACTTCTAGGATAAGTTTCCTCCATGGATCAGATCTGAGAAGAGAAAGAGAAACAGAGAAGAAAAAAGGAAAAAGATGGGATTTTGAAGTTTTGATTCTAAACATTGTTGGGACTGTAAATCCCAAGGTTGCTGGTTTGATCCAGGCCCGGGGGACCAAATATACAACTCCGAATGTTGCTAAGCCGTATGCAGTTCTGTGGAGGGGAAAGGTGCTGTTTTTGCTGCCCTCCTAAGAGTTACAATAGTATTTAAATGTAACAGGAATCAAGATCCAGGAACTTGTAAATAAGGAATCAACGTAAGGTATGAGTTTTGGGAATAGTTGGTGGCAATGGAAACAACACTATCTTAGGCAAAATGGTGGGGGAAAAGACTTCAACAAAATAAGTCAAAGTTTTGATCTGAGTTCAATGGAACAAGGCAGTTGTAAGTAGCAACACCCACAAGCTAATAACTCTAGTTGTTGGCAGAAGATTAGGAAAGTTCAACTCAATCTAAAACAACCTCAAAGTTCTCAACGAACCTGCCCAATTCTCTGCAATTAAGCGCTTGAAGGGTACCAGATAACTGTGGGTGGATGAACAAATAAAAAAGTTATTTTTTTGTGAAGCTCTAGAAGCAAAGCAATAACAGATTTGAAAAAGAATAACCCAAAACTTCTCAAGGAAATCAAGAGTATCGTTGCTGAATTCACTTTAATGAATAAAGGAATTTTTAAGACTCCACGTTTCAAGCTTAAAGGAAGCTCTGAGAAACACGTGACTGGATTGGGAAAGATGATCAGGGAAGGATCAGACCAGTATGGTCAGAAATAGGGATCAGGAGTGGTATAACACAATAATTCCACCAGACAGAATTCTCCTCAACCAGCAAGGCTATGGTTGGTGATAAAGATCAAGGCCACAGAGGGACAGATCTAAGATTTGAGTATGGAGGCTCAAAGGATCAATGTGAAATCAGAAGATATACCCAGGATAAGGATGGAGATTTAATCCACTGATAATAACTGGGGGGGACATACACACACACTCCCATGGATTATTTTAAAAAGGTAGGGGAGAGCCCCTTGTTTCATTGGCCATGGGTCCCTGTTTACTATGTACAAGTGATGTCACAGATAGAGCAGAAAAAAACAACAACTATTTAAAAATAAGTTTTTATTTTTTTATTTTTATTAATTTAATTTAAGTTTTCATGAGAAACAACAAAAAAAATGGTGAAGAAAAAAAGAAAAGAAAACTAAAAAAACAGGTATTCATGACACATGAGAAGAAAAAGATGAAAAGGGCCAAAATTTCACCAGCCTGGGCCAATGATGGCGGCAAATGATGAGCAGCAGGAGATGCGCCTGGCTGGCCATCATGAAAATTGGGGGATGGAATGGAAAGCAGTGGCTGTGCAATGGTTCTGACAGCTGGAAACAACAATGTTGTTTGTGGGTGTCAGAGAGGGATTGGGCAGATGATGATTGGTAAATGAGGATGATGAGGGATGGGAGGGTGCAAATTGGGATTTGAGAGAGAGGTCTCTCTCTAGCCCAAAGAAATTGGATTGGGAAAAGGGAACAGATCCAAACCTGGGGAGATTGGGGTGGGAATCCCAGCTACCAATGTAGGTAGGTAGACTACAAGGAGCAAGGCCCGGGGGAGATAGTTCACTGGCTAGGTTCAAGGTTGGATTTCCGGGTTGAGGGAGATGATGATGACTGATTGACAAGGATGAGCTGGAGGAGATGGGGATCCTGGCAGTGGTTGAGTTGGAGGCACAAATTGGATTGCTGGCCTTGCTCAAGTTGGGATGATCCTGGGGAGAGGAGGAGATGCTTTGATCTTGGTCATTATTGATGGTAGGTGTAGGCGGAGTGTCATGGATGTCAATTGGTTGACAGGATGATCAAGTGGTTGACTTCACCAAAGGCTGCAAGCAACGCTTGCGGTCATTGGTTGATGGGGGCAATCTTTGTTGTTTTTGCCAATGCCGCAATGGGGTGGATGTGGGGGTCAAGCCAAGCCAAGCTGGCTTTGCCTGCACGCTTGACAAAAAGGGATAGAGGATGAGGAGTGGGGAAAGAGCAACTTGAACACTGGGCACAGGGGTCTAGACACCTGAGAGATCCTCCTGGAAAACTAGGAGAAGGGAAGGCTGGGAACTGGAAAATAAAATAGGAAGTCATTCCAGAAAAGATTTTTTTTAATGATGTATTGATGGATAAGGAGATGTAAAAACATTTCAAAAATTTCCATAATCCATGAGGTGTCCCGGATTGGTCACCGCACTGCGCATGGTCTGAGTATCTCCTTGAGGGGGGGGTCCCTCACGCCTTGATTTCCTCAGATGCGTTCAGCCCAGTAACAAAGAGTGACTCAGTAGGTTGCAAAGTCCAGGTAGTCCTCCTTCTGGGGATTCTCAGCGCAACAATAAGGCAAAGCCAACTCTCAACCCTCACTCCAAGGAGGGCGGTGAAGTGGTGAACCCGGCGGAGTCCACAAATCCTCTGAAATTGTGTTGTTGTCGGAAACCACAAATGGGTCCGGACAAACCCTCTTGCTCAGCCTAGTACAGGAGCCAGATTGGGGTGGAGGCATCCTCACGCTGAGCAAGCAGCAACTGTGGCCGCAACAACAAGCGGTGCAAGCACAACGGCCCGGGATTAGCAAGCACACGTACCTGTTTTTGGCCCATAAGTTGCACGGAGTCATGGAAATGAGCAAGGGAGGTATTTGGTGGGGTAGGGGGAAAGGCGTGAAGGGTGTTATGTTAAGAGAATATGAATTCTGGATCACAGAGATAAGGAAAGAAGCGGTAGCTTGAGAAGGGGTAGATCAACCTGGGTGGAGAGGCCAGGAGGGACTGAACTCAGGGTTTGGCGGTTGATATGATGATGAGCATCAGTGGTTAATTGCAAGTATCAGAAAGAGAAGTTTAAATAGTAACAACTAGAGAACCCATGAAAGTGGGTCTGAACAGATGAAGAAGAATATTCATATGAGTCAATAAAGAAATATGGACAAGGAGAACAAGGAACACTGATGACATGAGTCTGGACACGGACAGGTTGGTAAAAGGCCTGAGGTCACAACAGTGACAAACATGAGACATAAGTCAGACACCAAGATAACAGATCAATCATAAACCAGAGAGAAACAAACAGCAACAACACTGGGACATAAACTGGAGATTGTAACCTGAACTATTGACCATAACATCAACATGTATTGATAAAGCTTATGAGATGAGGTTGTAATAGATGAGACAGATAGAGTGGGTAATATACGGATGAAAGATTAAGAGCAGAGTAATTTACTATCTCAACACAATCCCCTGGCTGGTTGTCCATTACAACCAGCCCAGTTACTCTTATTTCCTTACTTACAGGATGGTTGCCTCATGCAGCCAGCCCCTGGCCTCACATATGGGCCAGGTGGGACCCAGCACTCACCTGGGTCTGGTCTCAAACTCACTTGGGGGGGGGGTGTAACCGGTGGACAGGCTTCCCCCCCCTCTTTCTCTCAAATCCCTGGTTGGGGCGGTCAAATCCTCTCACCAGGGGCCCTGGGGGTTGATACCCCCAGGGCGTCGTCAAGGATAGTGGGCTGGGGGTGGTCAGATCCCCTCAGCCCCATTGCTCCTCCCCCTTGGTAAAGGGGGGGAGAGAGAGCCCCTTGTCTCTGCTTCGCTTTGATGGTGGGAGGGTGATCAGGTCCCCCCACACCGCGGGTTGCTCTTGTTGCGGCCGGCCTTGTCATCCCCTGGGCAGGGGGGTGATTAAATCCCCCCTGCCCTGATGGACTGCCTCTTTGCGGTCGGTTTCTGGCTGGTTCAACCCAGCCAGCCACCCCCTCCCCCTTGCAATGGCAAGCAAGGGGAGGGGGAGGGAGCCGGGGCCGCTGGCCCTTGCTCCTGCGGCGGTGGCCACTGTTTGCGACAGGCTGGGCCCTCATGGTGCAACCCCGCGTGGGCTTGGACGCCACGACAGCCCCGCATGGCCCAAACCAAGGGATACAAGCGGCCCCAAGTGGGCCGCAGCACAGGCAGCAGCCCCAAGCGGGCTGGCACACGAGCAGCAGCCCCAATGGGCCGCCCCAAGCCCAAAACCTGAGACAAACACACTTTGGCCGGCCAGCCCGTTTTGCCAAGTATGTCCAAAATAAACCTTGGGCCCAATTATGCCCATACCAACCCATCTGGCTGTATTTGCCCATATACCACACTGGGCCGGTTAGGGCCTGTGTACCAATAGGCCTGTTTCACGCGTTTTGAGGCCAGTTTCCTCAAGTCAGTGACATCCACAAAAACCCATATGGTTGGTGTGAGTGTTCAATGGGACAGAGAGGCTGATGTGTGCATCCCATTTGGATTACACTTATACGTAGCACACGGGTAAGTGCATACGTATTTTAACATGCTACAAGGCTCAAATGGGCCGTGTGGCATGCTACACGGCTCAAATGGGCCTTTTGGCATGCTATACGGCTCAAAGGGGCTGTTTGGCATGCTATACGGCTCAAAGGGGCTGTTTGGCATGCTACACGGCTCAAATGGGGCATGTGGCATGCAAAACGGCTCAAATGGGCCGTGTGGCATGCAACACGACTCAAATGGGCTGTGTGGCATGCTACACGTCCCATTTGAGTTGTACGGCACGCTGAAAAACTTGAATCAAGTTGTTTAGACTCCACTAAATCATAAATAATGAATAATGAAAAATAAATAATCAATTATAAATTACAAATTATAAATTATAAATTATAAATTATAAATTATAAATTATAAATTATAAATTATAAATTATAAATTATAAATAAGAAATGATATACATAATGAATATTGAATAACAAATAATAAATTATAAATTATAAATTATGAATTATAAATAAGAAATAATATATATAATAATTATTAAATGTTAAATAATAAATAATAAATAATAAATAATAAATAATAAATAATAAATAATAAATAATAAATAATAAATAATAAATAATAAATAATAAATAATAAATAATAAATAATAAATAATAAATAATAAATAATAAATAATAAATAATAAATAATAAATAATAAATAATAAATAATAAATAATAAATAATAAATAATAAATAATAAATAATAAATAATAAATAATAAATAATAAATAATAAATAATAAATAATAAATAATAAATAATAAATAATAAATAATAAATAATAAATAATAAATAATAAATAATAAATAATAAATAATAAATAATAAATAATAAATAATAAATAATAAATAATAAATAATAAATAATAAATAATAAATAATAAATAATAAATAATAAATAATAAATAATAAATAATAAATAATAAATAATAAATAATAAATAATAAATAATAAATAATAAATAATAAATAATAAATAATAAATAATAAATAATAAATAATAAATAATAAATAATAAATAATAAATAATAAATAATAAATAATAAATAATAAATAATAAATAATAAATAATAAATAATAAATAATAAATAATAAATAATAAATAATAAATAATAAATAATAAATAATAAATAATAAATAATAAATAATAAATAATAAATAATAAATAATAAATAATAAATAATAAATAATAAATAATAAATAATAAATAATAAATAATAAATAATAAATAATAAATAATAAATAATAAATAATAAATAATAAATAATAAATAATAAATAATAAATAATAAATAATAAATAATAAATAATAAATAATAAATAATAAATATTAAATAATAAATAATAAATAATAAATAATAAATACTAAATAATAAATAATAAATAATAAATAATAAATAATAAATAATAAATAATAAATAATAAATACTAAATAATAAATAATAAATAATAAATAATAAATAATAAATAATAAATAATAAATAATAAATAATAAATAATAAATAATAAATAATAAATAATAAATAATAAATAATAAATAATAAATAATAAATAATAAATAATAAATAATAAATAATAAATAATAAATAATAAATAATAAATAATAAATAATAAATAATAAATAATAAATAATAAATAATAAATAATAAATAATAAATAATAAATAATAAATAATAAATAATAAATAATAAATAATAAATAATAAATAATAAATAATAAATAATAAATAATAAATAATAAATAATAAATAATAAATAATAAATAATAAATAATAAATAATAAATAATAAATAATAAATAATAAATAATAAATAATAAATAATAAATAATAAATAATAAATAATAAATAATAAATAATAAATAATAAATAATAAATAATAAATAATAAATAATAAATAATAAATAATAAATAATAAATAATAAATAATAAATAATAAATAATAAATAATAAATAATAAATAATAAATAATAAATAATAAATAATAAATAATAAATAATAAATAATAAATAATAAATAATAAATAATAAATAATAAATAATAAATAATAAATAATAAATAATAAATAATAAATAATAAATAATAAATAATAAATAATAAATAATAAATAATAAATAATAAATAATAAATAATAAATAATAAATAATAAATAATAAATAATAAATAATAAATAATAAATAATAAATAATAAATAATAAATAATAAATAATAAATAATAAATAATAAATAATAAATAATAAATAATAAATAATAAATAATAAATAATAAATAATAAATAATAAATAATAAATAATAAATAATAAATAATAAATAATAAATAATAAATAATAAATAATAAATAATAAATAATAAATAATAAATAATAAATAATAAATAATAAATAATAAATAATAAATAATAAATAATAAATAATAAATAATAAATAATAAATAATAAATAATAAATAATAAATAATAAATAATAAATAATAAATAATAAATAATAAATAATAAATAATAAATAATAAATAATAAATAATAAATAATAAATAATAAATAATAAATAATAAATAATAAATAATAAATAATAAATAATAAATAATAAATAATAAATAATAAATAATAAATAATAAATAATAAATAATAAATAATAAATAATAAATAATAAATAATAAATAATAAATAATAAATAATAAATAATAAATAATAAATAATAAATAATAAATAATAAATAATAAATAATAAATAATAAATAATAAATAATAAATAATAAATAATAAATAATAAATAATAAATAATAAATAATAAATAATAAATAATAAATAATAAATAATAAATAATAAATAATAAATAATAAATAATAAATAATAAATAATAAATAATAAATAATAAATAATAAATAATAAATAATAAATAATAAATAATAAATAATAAATAATAAATAATAAATAATAAATAATAAATAATAAATAATAAATTATAAATTATAAATAATAAATAATAAATTATAAATTATAAATAATAAACAATAAATAATCAATAATCAATAATCAATAATAATAAATAATTAATATTAATAAATAATAAATAATAATAAATAATAAATAATAAATAATAATAAATAATAAATAATAATAAATAATAAAAATAAATAATAAGAAATAATAAGAAATAAGAAATAATAAATAATAATCAATTATAAATTATATAAAGTAGTGTATGGGCCCCCACACCCCTCAGGGGCCCTACACACATTCCACAGGCCGTGTGGGGGCGTTTACACAGCTCACACACGCCTGGAGCCGTGTACACTGCTCTCCCACGACTGGAGCCACGAATTTAAGATCACCAAAAAAAAATTGAAATTGTGTTTTTTCTGCTCTATGTGTTTTATCACCTGTACATAGTCCCTAGGGACCCATAATCAATAAAAGTAGGGGCTCTCCCCAACCTTTTTCTAAATCATCCATGGGAGTGTGGGCATATGTCCCCCCCAGTATCATAGTAATCTATCATCATTATCCTGGGTATATCTTTGATTTCACCCTGATACATTTTATCCTGAGTCTTTTCCCCTCTGAGGCCTGATACTTATCACCAACCAATAGCATTTCTGGTTGAAGAGAATTCTTTTTGTTGGAATTCTAGAGTGTGTTACACCACTCTTTGAACCCTTTCTCTGGCCACACTGGATTTTGCAGTTCATTTTGATAACCACTGGCAGTGGAAACTAAAGAAAGCTAAGGATCCCACATTTGTCTAGGAGGATTTAAAAAGGGATGTTTCACAGAGTCCTATTGGAAAGTAAGATGTTGGAGATGGAAAAAAATAGAAGATTTTCCTGAGAGCATTGATTTTTGATTGGTTTTCATCATGGAAGGATCACTAGAATACATTTTGAGCTTGCTGATATTACAGAGCAATCTGAAAAAGTAAAGAAACAAGAGAAATAATAATAAAAAATATTTCAGGAGTAGAAAATATTAAAATTTTATTGCAATTTTAGATTACCTATCTAAATTAAGTTAGGGTCACTTCAAAACCCTACCCTGAATTCTAACTCCTTATATTTTTAAATAAGTAATGAAAAATTCAGAGGAAGCATGGGTTTGAATTTTGGCCATTCTAATATTTCACATTATTCTTCATGTATAGGTTTAACAGTGAAAATTTAATCAAAAATTATGAATTCTGTTTATTTCAGGAGTTATGTGCAGAAAGGTGTTCTGTCACAATTCCCCACGCAGCTGCGGCAGCTGAGATTCCCGTGTGCAGCTGAGTAACAGTGCTTCCACCATTTCTAAGAAGCCTGACAGGCGGGTAAGCAGTCCCAGGCACCTGACTAGTATGCAGCCTCAGAAATAAGAACTAGCTTGACACAATTTGACAGCATGAGGAATGAAGTACCACCTAGACATATTACTACTTTAACAGGGACATGCTACATATTTAATAAATGTCCCTGAAAGGAGAACATAGGTAAAAATACACAAAAGAGTATAAAATTACTTAAAAAGAACAGTTTACATACTTTTACAAAAAATATTAGGTAAACATGGAAATTTCAAAAATAGATCACAAAAGATTAAAAGATATTAAGACCTAGCTTAGAATGAAAAATGTGAGAAATTCAGGTTATAAATATGCGTGACATTCTAAGGAATTGAGTATTTTAAAATATTACATACTTTCCCAGATTATATATTTTGAATCCATTATTTTAAGTAAATAAACAAATTTTGATAATAAAGACCAAAAAAATCACCATGCCTTTGTTCCTGTCTATTTATGAATAATTAGAGATGGTATCAAATCTAATCACACTTAGAAAGGTCTACTATGAAAACATACTAACATATTGGGGAATATTCACTAAAAATAAGTAACAAAAAAATAAGTCAGGTGGAGAAATAAGGAGATTCTCACATACAAATCACTCAATTAAAAGTGGGATAATTCCATTAGCCAGTAAAATTAGATGCTATCCGTGCTACAGCACCTGGAACACATGCAGGGACAGCACTGGCTTCCCTGCTAGCCTCAGCACCCATCCCCTTTGGCCCCCGTAGCCACCAGAAGGACGGAAGTAAGACACAAAGGGATATAAATGCAGGAATTCTTGTGAGGCCATTGATACTCCAGACCCTGTTAAATATAAATCTAGAAAACTTGCCAAAGTGATAAACTAATTTTAAGAGATAATTAAGTGATTTATGGCTTTAGTCTGATCAATATTATTTGTCACAAACCCCTTTTTATCAATTTATGCTGCTGAAGAACGTCTCACCCCAGACACAGGCTTAAACCCATCAGTATATGTCTCCAACCAGTACCTAAAATATTAAATAATATACCAGTAAGTTTCTTATCCTTTTTCTGTTGTGGAAGCTTGGTCAAAAAGCCCTGCCACTCCACCATATTATATATATATATATATTATCTTTGTTCAATAACTCCTTTAAGAATATCAATTCAAGGTTTGAAATTAACCAGTTTTATGGATTAAAAAGTGAATTCCCTGAAGAAGAGGTGTTAAAGATCCCCAATTTATTATTTTGGACCCTCTTATTATTTTTTTCATAATTAATTTATTAATATATATTGATATTAACCATTAATAAACAAACCACCTCACCTTGGATTTGCTTTATCCATATATTTATGTATTATTGCTGTATCTTTTTGAAGAATATATTTATTCCTAAACTTAGAACCTCTGGTAGTTAAAAGGTAGCAAGGGCCTTGGCATCCAGGTGGCTGAAATGCATGATGTGCTGGTTCGTGGGAAAGGAATTCTGAATTCTTTTGTATTACAATTGTTGTTGAATTTACTATTTCATTGAATCCCCAGAGGATATAGAGAATTGAGAGGATTGTTCTTTTTAAAAGAATTCACAAAAAGAAGAGAAAGTAGAGTTTTAAGAAGTGATTGATGTTAAAAATGAATAATAATAGATCAGTTTTATAGAGAGAATCAGTCTTCATAGTTACAGAAGAAGTGCAGATCACAAAGGTAAGTTATTTTTATTGCAGAGTAGTTCAAAAAGTTTATTTGTAATTGAAAAGATGGACCAGCAATTCTGAGTTGAGGAATGCTCAAATAGTAAGAAAAAAGAGATGAGGAGGAGATGGTACCTGAAGAGATGGACCAGCAAGTCTTAGTTGAGGGAGGCTCAAATAGTGGGACAAAGGAGATGAGGAGGAGATGGTACCTTAACAAGGTACAAAATAGAAGAGAGTGACATGAATGTGGAAAGAAGAGGGGCAAGCAGAAAAATGAGACAAAAACACAGTAGAAGTGAGAAGAAGAGAAAGTTAAGCAAACCTGAAGAGATGGGCCAGCAAGTCTGAGTTGAGGGAGGCTCAAATAGTGGGACAAAGGAGATGAGGAGGAGATGGTACCTGAACAAGGTACAAAATAGAAGAGAGCAACATGAATGTGGAAAGAAGAGTAGAGCAGATTGAGGTGAATATAGTAACTAGATACACGCTCATAGACCTAATCAAATGATAAAAAAGTTTGAGATTAAATAAGTTAGGTCAATACCACAAATGACAGTTGCAGCTACGTCTACATGATGTCCTCCAGGTATCCCATACTGAGTGGCTGGTTGCTGGGTTGAGTCCAAATTCTTTCACCCCCCCCCCATGCTTTCTCATCCATCCTGAGAGGTAAGATGTTTGTGTTCTTCAGGAAGTTGGAGTGAACTTGAGGCAATAAAATCTTTGTCATTCCATCCGCAAGATTGTCAGCTGTCGGGACATAGACCAGGGAGAAGTCCTTATTGGCGATGTGGTGCCTAATCCAGTGCAGTCAAACATCAATGTGCTGGGTTTGGTGCTGATAGACGGTGCTCTCTAAAAGGGCTATGGCCCTCTGGTTTTTGCAGAATAGGGTAGATAGAAGAAGAGGACTATTGAAAACGGTAGAAAGTAGAGAGAGAAGTTGAGAGGCCCACAGAAGGTCTTGACTGGATTCAAAGCATGCTCAATGTTCAGCTTCTGTAGTAGAGAGAGAGATCACTGATTGTGTTGAGCAATGCCAAATGACAGGCAATTGAGGAAGATAGACCTGCCCGTGAAGGAGCAATGGTTGCTGCTAGAAGCATGGTCAGCATTGCAGTACGCTTTGAGGCTGAAAGCAATAGAGGGATTTCCACCAAGGGTGATTCCCAGTTTTTTAGTGCAATTGAGGTATTGAAGTAAGTGAAGGAATTGGCATTTATGGGTAATTGAGGGGTTGTTGAGGAACTGGGAGAGATAACTCCAGGAGAAAGCAAGATCCATCCTTTTGCACTGCACAAGATAGTTCAGGAGACCAATACCTCAACGGTAATTGAAGGAGGAGTCAATGGGGGCGTTGGCCACTGGGACTTTGGAGGGTTGTTGAGGAAGAGGAGTAGAAGCTTGTTTTCAGTTTTTCATTCCAAACTTGGAAAGCAAGTTCTCAATTTATTTGTCTTGATTTAGTTGAATTGTTTGGTTCTTGCAATCCCTAGTTACTCTCATCCCCAGAAACCATTTACACTTGCCAAGATCTTCCATTTAAAATTTTGATTTCATGTTTTCCTTGAAGTCCAGAACGTCTTACTTTCTTCAACCAATAATGAGATTGTCTACATGGACGTAAATGAGACAAATTTTATTGGGATCAGAGTGGATGAAAAGACAGGGGTCCACTTCAGAGGATTTGAAATTAAGTGAGGAGAAGAAGGAAGTCAGAGCAGTGTACCAACACCAAGGGCTTTTTTCTAATCCATAAAGGGATTTTTTGAGTCAAATTCCAAATCCTGGCGGCACTTGGATGTTGAGTTCCTTGGGGGCTTTGATGAAGATTTCTTCCTCTGGTTCACCATTGAGGAAGGCGCATCGGACGTCCATTTGGTGAAGTTTGAGATCATGAGATGCCACAAGGCTGAGAAGAATGCAAAGAGAAGAAAGGCGACCAGTGGGAGCAAAGGTTTCATTGTAGTCAATTCCCTCAACTTGTTGGAAACCTCTGGCGCAGAGACAAGCTTTCCTTTTTGAGAAGCACCCATCGGCATCAAATATAGTTCTAAGAACCAAAGTGGTATTGAGTTCTTTGACATTGGCTGGTTTAGGGACCACTTCCCAAACCTGATGTCTAACGCAGTTATCTTTCTCAGTTCCAATGGCTGCTTTCCATTGGGGCCAATATGGAGATCTTTTGGCTTTGGAAATGGTCTTGGGGTCAACATGGGAGGAAGGCTCAGTGAGAATGGCGTTTGCATGATGAAATTGTCTAGTTGGCAGGATTGGATTTACCAAGATGTCAGAGCCAACCTCTTAGGTAGGTTTCTCATACCAGGGAACGTACACATGATGTTTGGATGGAGGGGGTGGCGGAGAAGAGGATTTATTTGAAGGAATGTTGTTGGTTGATTGATTGGAAGTATCAGGGATAATGGAATCGGTAGAAATAGGAGGGGATGAATGAGTGAATCCAGGGTCAACAGGCACGGTAGTGGAGGAGTTGGAAGTTGGAGTTGGAGGGGCAGTCACATCAATAGGAATGATGAGGTGATCAGGTTGAGAGGTGCAATTGGAAATGCTCTTGAAGGGGAATTTTTTGTGGACTAATTTTACGTGATGGGACCAATGGATCTTGTCAGAGGCAGGGACCCAGATCTTGAACAAAACATGATGAGGATTGAAGCCAATCAAGATACCTTCCTCTCCAGATGGGGAAAATTTGGAGTTTTTCCATTTCTTTTCAAGAAGCATAATTGCTTTACACCCGAAAGGCGCTAGATGTTTGAGGGAAGGGGAGTTACCAGTCCACCTCTCATAGGGAGTGATGAGATCTAGGGATGATTGAGGAGTCCAATTTTCCAAGAATACGGAAGTGGTTATGGAGTTGCCCCAAAGGTTCAAGGGAACTCAACTAGTGAGGAGTAGAGTTTGGGTCTTTTCTATGGTAGTGCAATTTCCATGTTCTGAGAAAGGATTTTGTTGGGGCGTGTAAGGAGCGGTGGTGAGGTGCCTGATACCCTTATTGTTGAATAATTCATTGAATTTTTCATTGACAAATTTGCCTCCATTTTCCAAAACTACGGTTTGGAATTTGCATCCAGAGAAGCATTCAGCTTTGTTCAGGAAGGTAACAAAGCGGTTGTAGGAGTCTGACTTACTTCCAAAAGGATAGATGAAGGCAAATTGGCTGTGACCATCAACAATTTTCAAGAAGTAGCGACTACCGCCTTTGGAGATGGGGGTGATGGTACTGCAGAGATCCATGTGGATGCATTCTAAGCGAGAGGATGGAGTTGGAAAGTGAACAGAGGAGGGCACCTTGGTAATTTTTGCAGTGAGACATTTGGAGCAATTGATGGGAGATTTGGAGATTTGAGGGAAAAGTCTTTGGAGATACTTGTTTTTTGGATTTCCTAGAAACCTGTGAAGGTCTAGGGGTGAGAGGGTTGTAAGAGCTTGCGGTTGTGAGAGATTTAAGGCTAATATGTTGTCAGAGAATCATCCAGTCATCAACTTGTGCCCATTTTTGACACACTCAAACCCCTTGGTGATAGGGTTAATGGAATAACCAGCTTGCAAGTAGGGAGTCATTGATATTAAGGAGTTTGAGCGGTCGGGTACAAGCTGAGCGTGAGGCATGTTGAGAGTGCCAGTAGCTAAGGGAATAATGGCTTGACCGTGACCAACAATTTTGAGGGGAGTACCATTGGCAGTGTATAGAATTGAATTGGAGGGATGGAAAGTGGTGAATTATTCTCAATGTTTGAGATAGTGGCCTGAAGCACCACTGTCTAGTATGATTAGATTGGGATGGGTTCCGCCGTGGCTTAGATTGGCTTTCTGTTAAGCTGAAACAAGTTTCTGACTGTATTTCAATATAATACCAATTGTCTGAAAGAATCACAAGATTTATTCTGAGATTTTGAAGAAAACAAAAGAGCAGATCAAGAGAACCTTACCTGGGATCCCTTTGATTTAAGACTACGGACTAAGGAGTGACAAGTAAAAATGAAAGGAGAAGCGGAGACAAGAGCAGGGGCTGTGATAGTAGAATAGAGAATGATTAGAACAAGGAAATGGTCGCGACAGTAGGTGTGAGCCTCACATCTGATCAACTTAGAGCTTTCAGTTAATCTTGTGATCTTGACGCGAGAACAAGGAGGTGATTGAGTTGAGTTGATGATTGAGCGTAGAGGAAATTGAGGAGAGAAAGCGGGAGAAGGTCTAGCAATTTGAGGAAACTGATTTATCAAAAGGGAGATGATGAAGGATGGTGATAGGCAATACGAGAGGAAGGGAGAGTCGAATGAAGAAGAAGAGAGAGTCGAGTGAGGTGGTTGGAAGGTTGGAGAGGAATGAGAAACAAGGAATGGAAAAATGGATGGGAGGTGGGATGGGAGGTGGGATAGCGTAGAACAGAGTAAGTGAGCGGGGAGAGTGATTGAGGATGAAAAGGGAATGTGTAAGCAAAGGGGATGATGATGAGGATTGAGATGAGGATGAAGATGGTGAGGATCAGGAGGGGATGGTCAAGAGGCAATTCGTGAAAGTCGCATGGCTTCATATTTGGAGATTTTGCACTGGTGGTGTGGCCGGGCTGAGAGGGATGAGAAGGGTGGAGCATGACACTTTCCCCCGGATTTGTTTTGCTGTGGATTTGATTAAGGGCAGTTTGATGATAAGCTATAGCCAATTCAGGATGCAGCTGATTACATTGTTCAGGAGAATGAGAGGTGTTTGGATTATGGGTACAATTTTCAAAGAAATTTCTGTGTTTTTGATTTTTTTTTTCAGTGGAGTTGGGAGTATGAGAGCATGACATGGTGATTGCAGTGGCTTGTGAGGTTTTGATGGAGTTGGATTTTTTCTGAATTTCAAGTTCTAAGTCAAATAGGAGGGTATCCATTGGAATTTTTGCTTGTTTTCCTTTATATTGAGCAAACTGGAGTGAACGCATGACTGCAAAGGATGAAGGTAAGTGTTTGAGGATGATGATAGCCCAAAGAGTTTCAATGACGGAGGTATCAAGATTGTTGTATGATACTTCCAGCAGGAGACAAAAAGTTTTGCAAAAATTGTTGATTGAGTCTTGAAGATCACCATTGGAAAAGGGTATGTTGTAAAGGAAATCCATCAATTTGACTACATTTTCAAGCAATTGAGTAGCATAATGGTTGCAAATGGAGTCCCAGAGTTCTTTTGGCTTGTATTTGGTGGGATCTTTTACAAACCTGGTGAAGTTTTGATGATCCAGATGTAAGCAAATAAAAGTGGTTTCCTGCTTCTTTTTGAGGTGGATGTTGGGAGTCATATCCTTGATGGGTTTGAGAACAATGACATCCAGGTCCTTGTAGCCAAGCGCCATGAGGATACTGTTTTGCCAACTGGAGAAATTTCCAGGACCCGAAAGTTTTTTGCACAACAGTCCTTGGGTATTGGAGGATTCCGCAATGGAGAGAGAGGGAGAAGGTGAGATTTGAGAGGGATTATGTCCCAAGAGGTAATCTCTGATGTTTTCTCCAGAGGAGGAATCGGATCCGCACAGAGATTGAAAATTGTCACTGGAGGAAGTGGACGGTGTGGTGCTCTTTCATGGACGCAAGTTGGGAAAGGCTGCGCGCTGCAGGCTCGCGCGGATTGGAAAGCTTGCGCGGATCAGAACGCTTGCGCAGATTGGACCAATTGCGCAGATCGGAAGGCTAGTGCGGATCGGACAGCTCGCACGGATTGGAAAGCTTGCGCGGATTGGAAGGCTTTCCTGGATTGGAAAGCTTGCGCAAATGGGAAAGCTTGCGCGGGTCAGAAGGCTCGCGCCGATCGGACGGCTCGCGCAGATCAAGCGGATTGCGCATTGCAATACGCATGGATTGGATCACGCGGGTAAGCCCCGGATACCTGGAACAGGTTGTTGGGCGGAAGCATCATGAGAAGGACAAACCAGCGGGCAACACGGACGGGGCATGGGGCAGGGGTGGTGGAGCATGGGTTACGGGACGGGGGACAGAGGGATACGGTTGGGCTAGGGTTCTGTGGCTTAGGGGTTGTATTCCATCATTCTTGCTTACTTGTGGTTGTACTTAGGTTAGGGTTGAGGGGGAGGACTATACCTGGAATGGGTTGTTGGGCGGAGGCATCATGAGAAGGACAAACCAGCAGGCAACACGGATGGGGCATGGGGAAGGGGAGGTGGAGCATGGGTTACGGGAAGGGGGAGGGAGGGATAGGGTTGGGCTAGGGTTCTGTGGCTTAGGGGTTGTATTCCATCATTCTTGCTTACTTGCGGTTGTACTTAGGTTAGGGTTGAGGGGGAGGACTTAAATACTTCACTCTCAACTCCAGGTTGTAAGGGGGAGGGATTATCACTTCATCACATTATCACATCAGATTGGATTGGGTTTGAAAGGAAGGAACCCATCTTATTATCACTCTATCTCTCTCTCTCACTCTCATTCTCTCTCTCTTGACCGGCTGCATCCAATCTCCTTACAGAGGCTGCTTACTTGCGGTTGTACTTAGGTTAGGGTTGAGGGGGAGGACTTAAATACTTCACTCTCAACTCCAGGTTGTAAGGGGGAGGGATTATCACTTCATCACATTATCACATCAGATTGGATTGGGTTTGAAAGGAAGGAACCCATCTTATTATCACTCTATCTCTCTCTCTCACTCTCATTCTCTCTCTCTTGACCGGCTGCATCCAATCTCCTTACAGAGGCTTCAACCAATAATTTCTGGACTTGAGTAAAACTTAAGGGGTGTAGCCCTCCTTTGGTTTCCACATCTGGGGGTCTGGCCGGGAAAAATCTTTTGTCAACGTCTCTCAAAGGTACTCAATGCTACCAGCATTTGCCCCTCTCTCATCCTCCTCCTCCCGCGGTCTTGCACCTCCCCAAAGGTTTACCCGCATATTCAATTCAACATTGCGTGTGTGGAGCAATTCATCTCACAATATGAAACGGTTGCAGACTCTGAAGGTGCTTTGGATTTTGAGAAGGCGCGCTGCGTTGTCCTGTTCATTGAGGATGTGGAAGAGCGTTGGGACGTAGAAGAGATGGGAGGCTACCAGAACCTGGATTGGCCAACACTGAAGGGGAACACGCTGGCAAGATGGGGGAGGCGCGGTTCTTGCTTTTGGAAGGACAATCTCAAGCCATCCGCGGAATTGGATTACAAGGCAGGCGCGCGCCGCGGGATCCGGTTGCAAGCGGAATTGGATTACGCGGAGCTGTATTACAGGGCAGTGTGCGTTCTGGCCCCACCACCAGCAACCATCCCTTGGGCTAGCAAACTTGCGGAGGTGGCAAGGGGCCTTGAGGAATACCTGGAGAGTATTCAGAGTCCTGGCGCGCCTGCGCCCCGCGTGTGCGCGAATGGGGAGGACAAAGACCATTGGTGGACGGGACAGAGGGACCGGACAGCGGATTCAAACGTGGAATTGGTTTCCCCAGTGGGGGCTAAGTACGTGTTGGGGAAGCGGGACTTGACAGAACCGGTGCGGCCTACTGACAGGAAGCGGGCGAGGACCACGGAACGGGAAATGGATGCTCCATGTGGTTTGGGAATTGTCAAGCGGCGAACGGATCTTGCAAAGAAGGTAGACGCGGCAGCCGAATTGATGGACCACGCTTCGGAGGATCACGACCCGAGCCGGACCTCTTTGAGGGCGGGGAGCGCGCATTTGGAAAGGGTAGGGGCAGCAGCGGAAGGGACAAAGCACGCGCCAAAGGATGGTGACAAGAGCCGGACCTCTTTGATGGTGGGGGGAACAAGTAGGGGACAGAAGGATGTGGCAGCAAAAGAGAGGATGGACGCGGAACGGAAGGATTTGGGGTTCCGGGAGCGCGGGATGGACCTTCCTAGAATGGGAACGCAGACTGTTAATTTCTGTTCTGACATTTCCTCCCAATATACTTGTTCTTCTAGATCTCTTCAACTGGTTGTCTGGCCTATCTTTTGGTTTTAATTATCTATTGTAATTTCCACCTTAGATTGGTGCGTACTTGTTGTTTTCTTTCTGCCTCCTTTTGTCATCCTGTCCATTACTAAACCAAACTATATGGCGCGCGGCGGCACTTCTCGAACCCCGCTGGGAATACTTCAATTCCAACCAATTCTCAATTCCACTTCACTATCCTCAATCAAGCTCGACCATCAAGACCTCATTCGACAGACGATCAACCAACCTCTTGGCTTTCCAACGCTCGATCCTCAACTTCAGCAACAACTATCAACTCGATCCTCTTGGCAGCCAGCTCAATCAAAGTAAGAACAGCAAGCTTTCAACTCCTCACCTCCTTGCTTACCTTCTCACTCTCTCAGATTGTTCAAGGCGCTTGAGTACGATTCATTGATCATCCAAACGCTGGCCTCAACGGATTCGCAACTGGCTTACAGTACATTGCCATCTTCTCAACCTGTCTCTGCCAACGCTCCACTGACTCACATTCCTGTCAGATTGTCATTTCCTGCTTAGTCTCATTTTATTGACTCCTCGAACTTGACATCATAAAGTTGCCAGTCATAACTCCGTTGGTCACTGTTTTCAAATCCTTTCTTAATTTGTTTCAATCCTTCATTTCACCATTACTCATTGTCTTTTCCTGAAATGAATCATAGCTTGGTCTTGGTTACCAACCGTATTTTTCTCACAGACATCATGGCTAGCAAGAGACTTGGGATTGGTGGGGCTTCAGGGGTGGAATGGGGAGGGATTGGGCGTTAACGGCACAGCAGGGGAGAAGGACGCCAGATTTGCAGAAACTTCAAATGGAAAGGAGTGTTTTGTTGGTGGGGCGGAGCGGAAGGATCAAGGGGTCACGCGCGGTCCGGCTGGCAGGGAGCGGTCAGAAATCTCTGGAGGGGAGAACAAGGCCGCAGGAACTGCAACGGGTGAGGAATGTTGTGTGGACGGGGTGGGGGAGGAGAGGTCTGGGATTGAAAGGGTTTGGAAGCCTCTTTCCTCCTCCAAGGCTGGTTGTGGTAAGGACGTCTGGGGGTGTTTGCTTTTTTTTGGGTTTTGCGCCCGGATGGGCTTGAATCTCAAAGGATGCAGGAGGGTCTTGGCGGCGGGAGGTGCACCTAGGCAGTTTGGGACAACAATTTGCGCTCAGAACCCGTGTGGGGTTTGATGAAGGCATGCGGATCCTTTCTCTGGTGGAGCAGAAGGTTGCCAGCATAGAGGGCAGGCGGGTGGGAAGGTGATGCAGAGGATAGAGGGAAGGCGGGTGGGAAGGCAACTCGGAGGATGAGCGTGGTAGGTGAGATGGTGGCAGATCTCTGGGGACAGAACTCAAGTTGGTGGGGATGTGGTGCTCTTTCATGGATGCAAGTTGGGAAAGGCTGCGCGCTGCAGGCTTGCGCGGATTGGAAGGCTTGCGCAAATTGGACATATTGCGTGGATTGGAAGGCTTGCGCCAATTGGACGGCTTGCGCGGATTGGAAAGCTTGCGCGGATTTGAAGGCTTGCGCGGATTGGAAAGCTTGCGCGGATTGGAAGGCTTGTGCGGATCAGATGGCTTGCGCAGATCAAGCGGATCGCGCATTGCAAGACGCGGGGATTGGATCACGCGGGTACGCCCCAGATACCTGGAATGGGTTGTTGGGCGGAGGCATCATGAGAAGGACAAACCAGCAGGCAACACGGACGGGGCATGGGGAAGGGGAGGTGGAGCATGGGTTACGGGAAGGGGGAGGGAGGGATAGGGTTGGGCTAGGGTTCTGTGGCTTAGGGGTTGTATTCCATCATTCTTGTTTACTTGCGGTTGTACTTAGGTTAGGGTTGAGGGGGAGGACTTAAATACTTCACTCTCAACTCCAGGTTGTAAGGGGGAGGGATTATCACTTTATCACATTATCACATCAGATTGGATTGGGTTGGAAAGGAAGGAACCCATCTTATTATCACTCTATATCTCTCTCTCTCTCTTGACTGGCTGCATCCAATCTCCTTACAGACGGTTTGATCAATAACTTCTGGACTTGAGGACAACTTAAGGGGTGTAGCCCTCCTTTGGTTTCCACAATGGGGGTGATGAAAATGGAGTAATAGTGGGATTGGCCACTTTTCAAGATTTGGTGTCCTTGACTTGCTCCTTGTCCTATTGGCCACTCAGCTGGTATTTATCTGGGCTCATAACCTGAAGAGATGGACCAGAAAGTCTGAGTTGAGGGAGGCTCAAATAGTAGGACAAAGGAGATGAGGAGGAGATGGTACCTGAAGAGATGGACCAGCAAGTCTGAGTTGAGGGAGGCTCAAATAGTGGGACAAAGGAGATGAGGAGGAGACGGTACCTGAAAGAGGTACAAAATAGAAGAGAGCAAAATGAATGTGGAAAGAAGAGTGGAAATCAGAAAAAGGAGACAAAAACACAGTAGAAGTGAGAAGAAGAGAAAGGTAAGCAAACCTGAAGAGATGGACCAGAGAGTCTGAGTTGAGGGAGGCTCAAATAGTGGGACAAAGGAGATCAGGAGGAGATGGTACCTGAATGAGGTACAAAATAGAAGAGAGCGACATGAATGTGGAAAGAAGAGTAGAGCAGATTGAGGTGAATATAGTAACTAGATATACGCTCATGGACCTAATTGAATGATAAACAAGGTTGAGATTACATAAGTTAGGTCAATACCACAAATGACAGCTGCAGCTGCATCTACTTGATGTCCTCCAGGTATCCCATACTGAGTGGCTGGTTGCTGGGTTGAGCCCAAATTCCTTCAGTTATTGGGGGGCTAGTTTGTAATCCAGTTCTCATTTTCAATTATTGTTGTTCAAACCTACCATTTCAGAGTCCATCTGGAAAGAAATTGTTTAGAAAGACAAGTGCAGATGCAGTGAGCTCACAAATTTTGGAGCCATAGTTTAATTAAAAGTAATAATGGAGAATTGGAGCAGGATATGGTGCCTCAAGTTTTCACTGTCCATTTTTTCACACCACACTGGTTTCTTGACTCACAGTCAAGTTTTAATAAGTCTTCTGAAGGCTGTAACCTTACCATTCAAACCAATGCTTTTTTCAGTTGAATTGACATTTTCTCCTTATATTTCATTGGTGATTCTTACCATTTCTTATTTTATCCTGTAATTTGTCTCCCAGAAGTGTTGTTTCTTTTTCCCCTTTCCAAGTTTTTACCCCTTGAACTAGAGCATAAAGGCCTGCAATCAATTTTGTTTCCAGTCAGATATGCAAACATTGGTGCGTGGAAAGATGGCCAGCACAAATATAGAATACAGAAAATCTGGGAAACCCATTTCCAATGAGTCACAATCAACTCTTTTTTCCATCTCTAAAACCTCACGTGGTTTCTGCATTTCAGGATAATTCCAAGGGTTTTAGAATCAAGAAGGACTAAGAAGCAGAATGTTTCTTTTTGTTTGTTGAAGAAACCCAATAACAATAGCTTTTTATAGTAGTACATTTCCAATAAACCCTTTTGCTTCATCATGTAGTTTAAAAAACAAAACACAGTCTTTTTGTCAACAAGAAATTTTTAGTCCAAGCTACTTATGACATTAACCTGCTTGGATTCCTCCCCTCTCAAGAGGATGGATCAAAGACCATTCAATATTTTTTCAAACCAGTTCCAATTTGCCATAAGCGTGTTTCCCGATCTAGTTCGACTGAATCCTTGAATCTCGTCGCGAGCGGTTTCTGAATCCGCGCCCACCTGACGCTACTCCCATTCCCTGAGGACCACCCTGAACACCCGCCAGGGCTATGAGCGCATTATTTGCTGTGGGGAAGATGGGGAATCAAATTTTTTCAGTGATGAGCGATACCAAGCCGTTAAAGAATCAAAGTTGAAAAATTTCAGTATGTACCTGCTTTGACGGGTACGCGACCAGCGTCGATCAGTTGGAGAGCTTGATTATTTGATACAACGTTTGCTGGGCTTTTTTCTATTTGCTTAAACCCGGCTCTGTAGGAGGAAAAGAGGTTTGGGATTCAAGAATGAGTTATTGTATTCAAAATCAATTGGTTGAATTGATTCCCACGGACACAACTTTGGATGGTCCATTATCTTGAACGCTTTGCAATGCAGCGGCCACTGCTTGTCGAGCTTGTGGCGGAGCTTGTGAAGCCAAGACGCTTCTGCTCACGTCCTCTTTCTTTTCCTGCGTTTAGAAAATTGGGTTTTGTCAGGTTCAGGGATGTCATGCAACAATTAGGATTTTAATTAGGGAGAAAATTCTCGTTAGATTTCTTACCTGATTAATTGCATCCTTAGCTGCAAGTCTAACCAATCTGGCATTCCTTCCATTTTGGGCCCTAATAGTTTCCAAATCGCGGTTCACCGCCTGAACCTGGGCCTGCAATTCTTGAGCAGCCTTTACAGCAGCAGACGACTGTCTCTTCATGAATTTTCTCGGCATTAATTTGGTCCGCTGGTCGGTCGCTAGATTTTCAATCTGCGCAGAAAGATAGCTATTAGGAAAAGCAAAGGGCTTCGTCGATCAGGCCAACGGATACAGCATTCTATTTCATCAAATCTTCTTCGGGGAAAAAAAATAACCAACGATGTGTCTCCTTCAATTTGCGATGCAAGGCTAGGATTTTGGTTAATCAAAGGCACTGCCTGATCTTTTCCGATGAGGAGTAGGAGACATAGGGCAGTTGGAAGTAAAATTTGGTGGTAAATCATTTTGTGTTTGCGTCAAAATTTCAAGGAAATTTGCGCTACTAAGGGAATGGGAGGTCGCTTGAGAGTGAATGGCCAGCAAGGGAAAATTTGTTGAGCTTGATTAGTTCACAATAAACTAATATAAGTTTAGTCGATGAGATAGTGACCTCTTGAGCCTGCCAGAGGAATGAGAGAAAGGAGGAAAAAATGAAATGAGAATGGTGAAAAAAAAATCGAAACAAACAAAACACGCAAGAAGAGCTGGCTTTTATAGACTCCAAAATCCTTGCCAACTGTCCGTTTGATGCTTGCTCTGATGAAAAGCATAAAGCAGCTTGATGAAAAATTGTTCGTTTTGGAAACAAGATGTTTTGCAGCCGTGCATCGCTTGACTAGTCAAAGGCTGTAGGTTAGAAATTTACTTCAATCATCGAAACTTGTATTCAACATCAGCCTTTCCTGCTTAAAGACGAAGCCCGGTCGGTTCATGGGCGCCATGTTTCCGACAAGTCTCGTGGTTGGTAATCATCTGCAACCCAGGCATTTTCATTATTCCATGGGTTGGCTGAGCGTAAATGGCGTGCGAAATCTGATTCTTGTTAGCTCCAAAAGTTCCCCATCATTTCCGAGACTACATGTTTGTTTCTTGCGTTATACCGAGGATAGCCCATCTGAATCAGTTCTTCATGCGTGCTTTCTTCGGTCGGCGTCGGAGTCATGCCGATGATTGAGTCGTCAGCGCGAAAGCAGACACATTTCAGATGTTAGTAACTGTTGGATTGAAACTCGTATTGAGGCCCAGACTGAGAGCCTCCTGTCACGGGATATTAACTGGAGATGAATGATCTTCGTTCCCAAATTAGTATGTATAATGTCGGCTAAACAACTGTGAGTAGAGCGCAGAATGGTTGGAGGGCTCGGCTGGGTGGCTGACGACTCAAACCAGCTAGCGACTCAGATGTCGCACGCGTTTCACAGTCGTACGCTTCAATGTTCAGGGCGCTTGTCGGGTCGGGATCGCCCCTTTTTGGTGAGCCCAACACCGGCCCAAAACGTTAAAAATTAGCATGAATTTTTTTTCCAACCACTTGAATAACCTAAATTCTGAATCACTTTCCAGGATCTTGATCAAAGTTTCTCAAAGGTATAAATTTAACTCAGCCAAAGGAGTGCTTGAGTGAGATTGTGTAATTCCTTTTAAAAACTTGCGGAAACCATATGATTTGGATTCTCAATAGAATTTTTCAGCAGTTTCACTAGAAGTAAAAACTTGTTTTCCATTGATGGTTTTGAAGAATAAGATTCTTGAAATAAATTTCTTGTTCTTCTGTGGTCTTGTATGTAATCATGAACTGACTCAATATTCATAGTCCTTGACATGCACTATTCTATGTATGGTGAATGCAGTGAGTTTGGTTGGGTGGTCAACTCCCACTGGTCATGTGAAAAGCCATGGTAGGTGGCCAGACCAAATTGGTTGATAAGGCAACATCCAAGGAGGCCCCATCTTGTCAGGTCATCAACCCAACATGGCCATTCATCAACTCAGATCAACAAGAGGAGGTTTTGCTGTGTTGTGATCCTCATGACTGTTACACTCAAACGGATGGCCTCCAGTTGATGCCAAACTCTTGGCTGCTTCAGTTCAAAGCTGCCACAGCCATGTTGATGGCACACCCCCATTGGTTGACAACCTGACAATCAGCAGTTGACTAACTTCCACACAGCTTTGAGTGCCTGCCAATGGTGGTTAAACAAAAAAAACACTGAGTTGAGAATCAACCAAATTGATCAGTGGATTCACCATATTTTAACTTTCATAGGGGATCAAAATCAATTGCAAAAGCTAGAAATTCACTCATTTTGGATCAGTAATTGCAAAATTTGTTCATCATGGGCTGGAATATTGAGGTAATAGGATAATTTCCAGCTTCTTGAGATGAAAATTGCAGATGATATTTTATGTCCTCAAGAGTAAGGAAATAGAGTTTTGCATTTGGATATTTTGTACTAGCAAGCTAATCTGTGCACCCCTTCATACCTCATCAAGTTCCTGGTCTATATAATACTCCTGAAAATAACATCAATCCCACATTTGACCTCTTTGAAGCCTTTTTTCACCCATTTGGAGGAAGCCAGGCCCCCAATCCCCTCTCCACATCAGGTGAATCCAGTGAGGTTGGTTGGGTTGTCAACTCCTGCTGGTCATGCAAAAAGCTGTGGTTGATGGCCAGACCAAATTGGTTGATGGGGCAAAAGCCAACAGGGCCCAATCTTGTTGGGTAATCAATCCAAATTTGCCATTCATCAACTCAGAGCAACAAGAAACAATTTTGCGGCTGTGGTGCTGCTCATGGCTGTTACAACCAATAGGATGGCTTGCCATCAATGCCAAACTCTTGGCAACTTCAGTTGAAAGCCACTGCAGCCAACTTGATGGGACACCTCCATTGGTTGACCACCTGACAACTGGGGGTTGGTTAACCCACAAGCGGCTTTGAGCACCCGCCAACCCTTTATTAATAAAAAAACCACTGAGTTGAAAACCCAGCCAGAATCAGTGGACACACCATACTTATGTGACACAATAGTCAGATTCCCCTCTCTTGATTTTTCAAAAACTGCCTTGAAACCCCTCCTCCATCTCCAATAAGGTGCCAACAAAGAAGCCCAAATCCCTGTCTCCTGACCATGCACAACCTTCAAAACCCGATGGGCTTCCTCAAAAACTGTTTTTTTGTTCTCAGGGGTAAGCCCAAACCCAACCTTCAACCCATTGGGTATGGGCTATCCCAGGCTGATAAGCACCCTTATGCTCCATAAAGCCATGGTGGCCAGCTGGAAACCCAAAACGCAAAATTTTGTGCCACATTTTGGCCAAATTGTGTTGCCATGGCAAGAACACTAACAATATAGTGTCTAAATTGCATCTGAGCACCTGTTAAATTTTGAATTGGCGTGCACCAAGCAGGACTGGCATTGGCACCCAGGGCTCTTGATTAGGTTGGGCTTTCAGGGGTTGAAAATTGACACCCAAACAAGCTCCCCATGCCAACAAACAAAGCTTGTCACACCAAACCACCAGCCTCCCAACCCCCCCCCCCCCAACTTCCAAACCATCAATTTTTTTTGCAAGACATAATCATGTAATATGCCTGTCAATGCAACTAGCTTTGATTGGCACCAAAATAAACTTGGCCTGGAATGAATTAAACCTTGTCCTAGAATCAAGGTAACTTTGATTGGTGCCAAGGTGACTTTTATTGGGGCCAAGTGCATTGAAAAAAAGTAAAAAATAACTTTAGGTGCCTCCCAAATAGACTGTAAACACCATATCTCAAAACCCCCCATTGCATACCAAATTGGGGGGGGGGGTGTTCTCAGAGGCAAGGAGGGAAGCCCACTATGTGCTTTTTGCTTTATATTTTCTTCTCAAATTTACATTATTACCCTTGATGCACTTTAAAATAATTTGAACTCTAAGTTTCTTGATTGACATCAGATTCACTGTGCTGAGCTTCTTTGCAAGCCTAATTTTCCCATTTCCTGCCATCCAGGAAAACAGGAAGTTAATCCAAATCTCCTGTTGATACAAGTTTTCCCCTAGCAGGGGGGAGGCCAAGAAAATTCAATATAAAGAAAATTTTCAACACATTTATCACAGAAATGATCTATCAGATGAACTTATTTTGGTCAATTTCAAGCATAGTCTTGAAAAAATATTCATTAAATCAAATAGTTCTCACTGAAAAATAACCTGTTCTGTTAGCATCTGACCCAAACAAGAGCCATGCAAAGCACACAGCATGGGCAGTTAACCTGTACTCCTCATTGCAGCTCCACTTACAATCCATCCTTCCATTAGTCTCCCTTTCCTTCTCTAGTGTATAGTCTTACTTCTCCTCTTTTTCTCTCTTTTTGTCTCTTCATCCTTGTTTCACCAATCCTGTCTCCTAAAGCAAACCTCCCAGCACAATCAACTGCCTGCACCCAATCATTTCCAACGACTTATTTCACCAATATACAGGAGGAGCTAGCATTGGATCAATCAGAGTATAATTAGTGTTGTCTAGAATACCCACCCAGTTTCTCACTCTCATATAAATTCTTGAGTTTTATATAATAAAGCTTGTCTCATCTCCCCACAAATGGCTTTTTATGGATATCTGTGAAACTATCCTGATTTTTTGTCTGCCAGCTAAAGGTCTTATGGACTGAGCACAGTCTATAGGCGCAGATAGATCTCTCCTTCTCAAACTGTATCAGTTATCTATCTTCAAAACTTGTGTTTTCCTGCTCAAATTTATTTCTCAACCAAATCCCAGAGGTATTATTAATATAAGAGTGTTTATTTTTTCAAATTAATTCAAATAAAGAGTTTGACTATGATATTTCATGGTAGCAAGAGTCAACTCTTGATCTGTCCATAAAAAATCTTAAGAAAAAGAACCTTATCAACTGATAAAGGCCGCTTCAAAATGATAGCCAGAAACACTGGAAAAGTACACAAGGTCCCAATCTACAAGTCTGAAATAAATGGCACCAATAACAACTAATCTACA
This sequence comes from Puccinia polysora, assembly GCA_025617555.3. Taxonomy (NCBI): domain Eukaryota; kingdom Fungi; phylum Basidiomycota; class Pucciniomycetes; order Pucciniales; family Pucciniaceae; genus Puccinia; species Puccinia polysora. The sequence continues at coordinate 51,439,781 of CM062623.1, forward strand.
AAGGTAAATCTGGTAAATCTGAGCTTCCACAGATGAAAAATTTGGAAAACTTGGTTTGAACACCTACTGATTGGAAAAGGGCGCAAGGAAATATTAAACCAAAACTGGACTGAGCATAGCAAGTAAACTAAGACCTATCAAAATAAAATATTATATGCCATCAGTATCCTATTGTAGAGCTAAGAGAGTAACACCTCCTCTACAGAGGAGTGCGCAACAGATCATCCCGCGGGGACTGTGGATCACCCGGCGGGTATGGTCTCCACTGCGGATACTCCTGGGAGGAGGAAGCACAACATCATCCTGTCTCCAGTTTTTCTATCCTCTGTCATTGTTCTCTTCTTCCTCATCTACCATCCATCTCATCTTCTTGTCTTGTTTTCAGTTCTCATTCTCAAACGTCTCACTACAGTTGACTGGATCACTTCAAATATGCCTCCACCAATCACAACCAAGGACCCTTGATCAAACAACTAATCAAACTTCTAACTGGTAAGATCAGCCCATTCCAACTAAAACACTCCCAATGGTTCAACTCAAGAACATATCATCTTTTTTCCAGACCATAATGCCCATCCTCCATCCAGCCACTTGACAATAATTGATCCGGGCATCTCAGTTACGGTGTTGTTATTTCTCTGTCCTGATCATGTTGTTCTTTTCATTTATTATTTCTTATGATTGTCATGTTTCTCATGTATTGGTTCGTCTCAGCTTGCTGGTTTGTCAATAAAGAAGATTCTCACAGTTTTACGGTTAAAAGCCAAAATCTACTGCAACCAGCAAGACTTAGGACCATGGCATTGGGATTGGGCTTTTTGTCGGACTCATTCCATCAATCTATGCTCAAGACAGCCCTTGAAACCACCCCGCTGCTCACAGAAGGGAACTAAGGTATATGGATGGACAAGATGAAGACTCTACTCAAACTCAGAGGAGTACTGGACACACTTGAATCAGCCTCAAACCACCTCTCACCTCAAGAAAATGACAAAATTCAGCTGCTCCTCATATCAAAGGTTGATTCCATCACCCACAATAACATTATCAGCGCTGCCAATGTCAACTCATCCAAGGACATATGGCTAGCCATCAAGGAACAATTTTCCTCCTCTCAAGCGTCTAATCAAGCCAGAATCTTCAACAATTCCTTACACCTGAGCTTCAAAGAAGACAAGATTCTGAAGTTTGTCACCGACATCAAAACCGCTATCAAGAAGATGATTGACATAGGTATAGAATTACCAGATGAAATTGTGGCATACCTAACCATTTTCAAATTTCAATGAAATCTCCAGGATCTCAAGCGTCAACTCATGCACTCATACAAGCAAATCTTGGTCCAATTTGTATGCAATCATCTTGTTCAATACCACAACAAAATCAAGGCCAAAATCACCAAGAAAGGTATCATACAAAGCACAAATGAAACTGTTCTCGCCACAATGAGGACTTAGGTCAAAAACCAATTTTACAATCAATGTTTTGAAGGATATCACAATCCAAAACAGGATAAAAACCACCCTGAATCAGAATGCTATCATCTTCACCCCAATAAGGTTCCCGAGTGGTGGAGAGAATCAGACTCGATGGAAAGAAAAGCAAAAGAAGGCTCCAGACTTGGCTCACTTCCAGGCCTTCTTGACAAGGTGGATAGACTCAAAGATTGGAGCTGAGAAGAACATAATAATTGACAGTGGTGCAACCTTGCACATCTTTAACCAGTCAAAATTCTTCACAACACTAGAACCATACAATGGAGAGCATGTTACCACTGGAAAGGCTGGAGCAGACCTCCCTATTCAAGGGATAGGAACTGTCAAGCTAGAATGGAAGACCCACACAATTACTCTGTCCAACTGCCTATACTTCCCATACATTTTTGTCAATTTAATCAGCCCAGGAAAACTTGTTGATCAAGGATGCACTCTCAAAGCCAAATATAGACACTTTGAGGTTAAAAAGGATGGGAAAAAAGTTTTTCAAGGCACAATTACCAACAACCTCTTTTTCCTCGACACACCCCGAAAGTTCTGCAGTCAAGAGTGCTACTCAACAAGTGTAGAGGACCCAAGGACCCTGAAGAATCTTCATTTGTGCTACGGTCACGCCTTGCTTGGTTGTCTATCCAAGATCCAGGGAATACAATACACTTCTGCCAAGAAAGACAAGTTCAAATGTAAATATTGTCTTCTATGCAAGATAAGCAAATCTCCCTTCAAATCTGTCTCAACTTCTGCCAAAAAAACCTTTGATAGGATACATCTCAATATCGTGGGTCCAATCAGTCCAGAATCCCATAGACACAAAAGGTATTTCTTAACTATTGTGGACAATTTCTATGGGTACATATCTGGCATTCCACTGGCTTGAAAGGACAAGACAACTCCCATATTAATAGAGGTGATCAAGAAACAGAAGAATATTTTTGGCTATTATCCATCTATGGTTTGCTTGGATGGTGGAACGGAATTTGTAAATAACAGGTTAGTAACATACTTCAAGGAGAAGTTCATCAATCATCTTGTCACTGAGCCCTACCATCCCAAACACAACGGCAGAGATGAAAGGGCCTACCAAACCATTGTTGAGAGTGTGAGATCAACCCTATGCTCAGCAAAGCTTCCAAGAAAATACTGGTTGGAGATCCTCAAGTCCTGCTGTACTGGCCTGAACCAGATCCCCAAAGAGAATCTTGAACAATTGCCCTGGGAACTCATCAAAGGAAGTAGGCTTCTCCTCAATTATATTCAACCCATTGGCATCACGACCATTGTTCTAAACCAAAGGAGATCAAAGGGAGACAATTTCCACCCTAAAGGAAAAGAAGGAAAACTCATAGGCTATAACACCAACCTCCTCTCCTACAGAGTTATCTTGCCCGATGGGCAAATTTTTCAATCTAATCACATCAGGTTCCTGAAGAAATCAGTAGATGACCTAGAAATAAGCTTGACTTCAGACCTTGACTTCAGTGTGTCCAAACCAAATGAAGAACTTCCCTCAGAAACCAAGGAAAATCCTGTATCCAGAATGAACTACAGGGATCCCCCCGCTGAAGTAGACTCCTTGGATGAAGGCAAACCAGTCTTGGAAGCGGAATCCAATGTAAGTGATCTGGCGTCCAAACCTATCAACTCAGATGTAAATCAAAGGGCTACAAAAGTGGTTGAAGAACCAGAACCTGTGAGAAGATCCCTTCAAGATTGATCAATCATCAAATCCCTGCAATGCTATGGATTTCATTATTACTTCAAGCCCAAGACCTTTGATCAAGCACGCCGGTGTGCGGAAAGCTTCAAGTGGGGGGGGCAATAAAGAAAGAAGTTGATCAATGGGAACTACTTGAAGTTTGCGAAGACTATGTAGGAGACACACCTCTGAACCCACTCAATATAGTATGGGTATTCAAAATCAAAGAAAATGGGCATGACAATGCGGTTATCTACAAGGCTTGGATCTGCATTAAAGGATTCAACCAAGTCCACGGGCTTGACTTTGATGAAACATTCACACCAACTGGTAAGATAGCTTTGCTTAGAGAAATCCTTTTGTATGCCCTGAGGAACAAACTGAAAATTCAACAATACAATGTAAAAGTGGCCTTTCTCCACGCCCCCATCAATGAAGAAGTAATCATCAAGACACCCCAAGGATGCCAACGCAAATGTCAATATTTACAACTCAAAAAGAGCCTATACGGACTCAAGCAATCTCCCAAGAATTGGTATGGCACACTCACAAATTGGATCAAATCAGTTGGGTTCAAGGAGTTGGATAGTGATCCCTGTCTTTACAAGTCCAAAGACAACAACTCCTTCCTGTTCTTCCACGTCAATGATCTAATCCTCGCGTGTGACGGGAACAATTTTGACAAAAAATTCACTTCTTGGTTCAAAGACTCACAAGCTCACAAACCAAACACCATACTTGGAATGAGATTTGAATGTACGCCAAAGGGCATCCTCCTGAGCCAACCCAAGCATATCGCGCACGGTTTGGAAGAAATTTGTCTCCTTGAATGCAGACCCTGCTCAACACCCTTGACTCCACACCTACAACTGTGCAAAGCATCAGATGAAGATTTTGAGGAATTCAAAAAGCTCAACATAAACTACAAATCTGCTATAGGCCTTCTCAACTACATTGCAAGTCAAACCAGACCAGATCTCAGCTACTCCATTTTGAGCCTAGCCAGGATTCAAAATAAACCCAGACTGATGCACTTGAAGGAGCTCAAACAAACTTGGCAATACCTCAACCACACCAAGGAATGGAAGCTAACTCTCACTTACAATGAATCAAAGGGCCCGCTGGAATGCTACAGTGACGCCTCCTGGGGAGAGGGCCCCACAAGTCGCAAGTTGCAATCCGGGTACCTCTGTCTGTCCTTTGGCTTCCTCCTCTCCTGGAACAGTTACAAGCAGCCAAATATAACCTACTCATCTACAAAAGCTGAACTCAACCCGCTACTGGACTCCTTCTTAGAAGGAAAATGGCTCCGCCATTTACTGAAAGAAATTTTTCAGAAAGATATCCTGTTGTCCAAACACCTTGTTGACAACAAAGGGCTGGAAAACAAAATCAAAAAGTTTGGCTCCAATGCCAAGATCAGACACATGGATCTCAAGACAAAAGGCCTTCAAGACGAACTCAAATAAGGATCCCTAATGGTACAACTAATTGAAACTTCTCAGATGCTTGAAGACCCACTAACCAAGGCAGTCAATGAAAAGCAGCTGAAAAAATTTACAGATCTCATTTTCAGAAAGGAATAGGCTTGATCTCCAGTTAAGGGGAGTGTAGAGCTAAGAGAGTAAAACCTCCTCTACAGAGGAGCACGCAACGGATCATCCCCCAGGGACTGTGGATCACCCAGCGGGTATGGTCTCCACTGCGGATACTCCCAGGAGGAGGAAGCGCAACATTATCCTGTCTCCAGTTGTTCTAGCCTCTGTAATTGTTCTCATCTTCCTCATCTCCCATCCATCTCATCTTCTTGTCTTGTTTTCATTTCTCATTCTCACACGTCTCACTACGGTTGACTGGATCACTTTGAATACACCTCCACCAATCACAACCAAGGAACCTCAATCAAACAACTCATCCAACTTCTAACTGGTAAGATCAGCCCATTCCAACTAAAAAACTCCCAATGGTTCAACTCAAGAATACATCATATTTTTTCCAGACCATAATTCCCATCCTCCATCCAGCCACTCAACAATAATCAATCTGGGCATCTAAGTTATGGTGTTGGTATTTCTCTGTCCTGATCATGTTGTTATTTTCATTTATTATTTCTTATTGATTTTCATGTTTCTCTTGTATTGGTTTGTCTCAGCTTGCTGGTTTGTAAATAAAGAAGATTCTCACAGTTTTAACTATATGACACAGTTGTAAGGGACCTGCACTTGGAAATCAAGGAATGCAAGAATTGACTTCTCCCAAGACTACCTGGAATTGGAAGCAGCTAGTGGCAAAGGATCAACCATTTTTGCAGTAAAAATGTGAATTTTACTTATCAAAACCACTTTTGACCCAGAAAATTTCTTTGATAAGATACATTGAGTTTAAAAAAAAAATTCATTGACCAGAAGGAAAATGTTGATTCACAACCCCCCAAAAGCCAATTTATTGATTTCAAATCTTCAATGGAAGAAGTGATTTTCCTGAAGAGCCTTAAACCTAAATCTTACCTTTCTTACTTATCCCACCCCTTTAAAACCTAAAGCCATTCAATTTTAAAAATTTCAGTAATAAAATTATTTTTGAAGACAGTTGAAGTAAGTCAAACAACAAAAAAAAACTTCATAACCAGCCACACACCAATAGCCAGGAATCCTGCAAACTCCCATATAACTTTGTCTAATAGCCACTGCAAGTAGTTTGGGGTTACCTCATCTCAATTGATTTTCCATCAAACAAAACTGGAATTTCCCATCAGAAAGCTACCTAAACCAGAGAACTCCAAGTTCCAACAAAAAATATCCAATTTAGCCCTTGATTTAAAGAAAATTCAAACTCTAGTTTTTCCAAATTCCATTGGATAATCCAGCACTAATTGGTAAAGTTTTTCCCATGCCTTTGATGAAAAATCCTTTCATGCAGAGATCTCAGGTTTCTTTGTCTTTGAGGAGTCACTCCTACTCACCTCAAACCTCAATTTCTGTCCTTGCAAGTTGGCTTTAAACTAAAAGGCATCCCCTTCAACAGTGTGAAACCTCTTACTTCTTCAGGATAAAAATCACATAAAAAAATTCCTCAACACCTATGGGAGAAAGATTGAAATTAATCAAATGGGAAAGCTTGATATTGGCAGCACCCCAATATTACTGTTTTACTATTACCCAGGGGGCCCAGGTATTCTGGTATGGGCAACCCAGATGGTTTATTATTGACTTAAAATAATCAATTAAAATTTTTCATAATATTCAAACTGTCAAACTCCATTGAATACTGGTTCATGAAAATTGCAAATATATACATAAAGTTCAGAATAATTTGGCTATATCATACATTTTCTACAAATAAAAGTCCATTTAGGACTGGAATGTGTGATTGATGGCCGGAAATGAGCTCAGAGGAAGGAGGAGCAGTAATTAAAGCAAAAGAAATGCTTGAAGCCTTGTGTTTATAAAGGCTAATGGACTCTCACAATGGGGAAATACGCCAAATAATTCATTGGATGAATTTGAATGGATGATGCAAAACAGCAGGGAGAAGAGCTCCTTAAGTACAAAAGATTGGCCTCTTGCGGGCCCATGATACAACCAGAAAAAAGGAAAAATTTCCTCCCAAAAAGATCTCTACAGGCTCTAGAGGCCTTGTAATTGTTTTGGACTAGATCAGCCCACATGGCATTTCCTCCTGAACCCTTTTGACTGGCCTGTTCCAGTCAAATTTGGTGTTTCCACCCTCATGGGGCTGAACTGGCCCTTTGGCTGTTCAATCCCTGGGCTGGTCTTCCCTTAAAACCAGCTTTATGGGCTGAAGGGGGATCAGGTCCCCCCAGCCCTTGGGACCTCCCCCTTGATAACAGGGGGAGAGCCCCCTGCTTGTTTGTTGCTATCCCACATACACGGTTTAGATGGTGATGAAATCCCCCCAAACCCCAAGTTTCCTTTATACAACCAGCCTTGACTGTATTAAAATTGTTGTGGGCTGGGTGGGGGACCAGGTGCCGTGATAACCTTCCAATCTTGGCGACTCTGTCTGTACCTGCAACAACTCAAACTTGGTCAACTATCTATTTGGACATTGCTCCATCCCTCCCTGGGTATCTCAGCCCTCATACTTCCAGTATTGGTTATGCTACTCTTCTAGCTTGCACGTTCATCAAGCCACATCAATTTTATAGTTCCATCTTTGGACTAACACCCTTCCCTCCTCTTTTACTACTTTTTTTCATTTGCAGTGTCATCTCATGTCATTCCTTAATGCACCGCATTTACTAGGACAAATACTTGCAAGGTTTCCTTGTATTGCACCCACACTATGACTCTGGTGTAAGAATTCAAACGGTTCTGAGCCTGAGGGCGTTCTGTGGAGGGGAAAGATGCTGTTTAGGCTGCCCTCCTAAAATTCACAAAAAAATTGAATTTAAATGGAATCAAGATTAAATGGCTTGTAAATAAGGAATCAATGGAAGGGATGAGGTTGGAAGCATTTGTTAGAAATTGAGAACAAAACTATCCGAGGCAAGATTGTTTGGGAAAAGACTTGAAAAAATACGTCAATGTTTTTTCAGAGTTCAATGGAACAAACAAAGTTGTAAGTAACAACACCCACAAGCTAATAACTATGGTTTTCCGCAGAAGATTAGGAAAGATCAACTTGATCCCAACCAACCTCCAGGTTCTCAATGAACCCGCTCACCTCTCCGCAATAAAGCACTTGAAGGGTACCAGATAACTGTGGGCGGCTGTAAAAAACAAAGCAATTTGTTTTATGAAGCTCTAGAGGCAAAGAAGTAATAAATTTTAACAAGAATGACCCAACATTTACCAAGGGACCAAAAAATAGTGTGGCTGAATTCACTTTAAGGAAATAAAGGGAGGTTTAACAATCCAGCTTTCAAACTTAAAGAAACCTCTCAGCCAAATGTGACTGGTTCTGGAAAGACAATCAAATGAATGATCAGGACAAAAGAAGTCTGAGAAAGGAATAAACAGAGTGGCTTAACACACTCAAGAATTCAATTCAATTAAATCTTCTTCAACCAGCAAGTCTATTAATTTGTGATAAGGATCAGGTCACAGAAGACCAATCAAAGGATTGAGTATGGGGGCTCAAAGGATCAAGGGGAAATCAAAAGAAATATTCAGGATAACTATGCTCAAAAAAGGGGATGGGACCCAGAGATTGATTATTCAGATGATGATGATAGGATTGATTATTCAATGATAGCTGATGATGATAGGATGGATTATTCAATGATAGCTGAGGATGATAGGATGAATTATTTGATGATAGCTGATGATGAAAGGATGGATTACTTGATGATAGCTTCTGATGATAGGATGGATTATTTGATGATAGCTGATAATGATAGGATGGATTATTCAATTATAGCTGATGATGATGTCCAAACAGGTAGGGGAGAGCCCCTCCTTCACTTCCCAAGAGACTCAAGAATAGCATGGAAGAATTCAAATTTAAGGAAATAAAGGGAGGATTAACATTCCATGTTTTCAAACTTAAAGAAACCTCTCAGCCAAAACTGATTGGTTCTGGAAGGAAAATCAAATGAATGATCAGGAAAAAATTAGTTGGAGAAAGGGATCAAAAGAGCGACTTAATACACTGAACAATTCAACCCAATGAATTGTTCTTCAACCAAAAAGGCTATTGGTTGGTGATAAGGATCAGGTCACAGAGGATGGATCAAGTGATTGAGTATGGAGGCTGAAAGGATCAAGGGGAAATCAAAAGATATACCAAGGATAAAGATTCTCAGACAAGGGGTAGGGCCCCACAGATTGATTGTTCAGATGATGATGATAGGATGGATGATTGAATGATAGCTGATGATGATAGGATGGATTATTTGATGAGAGCTTATGATGATAGGATGGATGATTTGATGATGGATGATGATGATAGTATGGATTATTTGATGATAGCTGAGGGTGATGTCCAAACAGGTAGGAGAGACCCCCTCCTTTTATATACAAGAGCACTGTAAAATACTTACAAGAGATGACTACAAATGAAAGCACATTTTTTTTTCAGATTTTGCAATTATGCAGAACAGGTGAATCAAGATGAAAGGAGAGAAAATCCCCCTTCACTAATTCTATTGGGCAGCAGATGAACACCTGCAAGTCAACAGATGAGTGGTAGCGGTCAGAGGATGAACTTCTGGAGCAGCAGTCGTGGGTCAGGGATGGAGACCGCAGTTGCATGATTGGGCTGAGGAGGATGAGAGTGGGATGGTTGATCAAGTTCTTGAAACAACTCTGACCACCGCAAGAAACAGCTTGCGGTCCATTGGATGCGGAGGTTGATAGATGGATGGCAGCTTGCAATTAACACAAGAAACCACTGGCGGGCCCATCAGATTTTGACAAAGCAACAGGTGGCTGCGAGTGATTGGAAGGGACAGAGATTGATTGGATGGTGTTGGAGATTGGGAGCAAAGGATGATGGAAACTTGCAGCAGCTCCAATGGCAGCAGGTGATGAGTGCCCATGGGTGGGTAGGGGGCTCTGATGGAGGATTTGTTTTGCAAGGGTTGCAAGAATGGTTGGGGGGTTTGATGGATGGAGTGGAGATTGGTTGGATTGAGTGAGAAGGCTTGCATGGGTTCTTTGGCCATAAATGGTCAAAAGACTGTCAAGTGGGATAAAGGGGGGAATTTAAAATAGAGCATAGGGGAATCAAAAACAATGGGACTTCCCTAGAGGGTTAGGAGAGGAAGGAGGTGGGAGGAACAAAATAGTAAGAGTACTCATAGCAACAGATCTTTCTTTTGAATTTTTAAATTATGCCACCTTTTCTTGAGGTGGCCCAAACTGGTCACCACACTGGCTATTTTGTATTTTTCAGTTTCTTCTTCCCATTATGTTTCTGTCATGCATCACATCAGGCTCTCTAGCTGTAGAACAAATTCCATCAGGTTTTACCTAGTCACTCTGGATTACCTTATAAGGACTCACTCCTTCCCAGAAGATTGTTTCCTCAGTTAGTTAATTCCATAAATTTCAAGCTTTTCTAAGGGAAGACAATCACATAGGGCCTTACCTGAGTTTCATCTCTACGGAACAACTCCATCCCTCTTGCTACTTTCCATTGGCCACATCTTGCAGTAAGCACCTTGCTACCTTGCACTTGTCCTTTCACTTAGCTTTCTCCCTTGCACTCACAATTGCCTAAAGATCCTCACCAGTACATGGTGCAGTTGTGGGAAATGAAATTAACTAAATCAACTCATCTATTATAGACTGTCAATCTATCTTAGATTTCATTTTTTACAATTTCACGTACTTGCTTGACCAGAATAACTTCCCTCAACCCTTTGAATGATGTTATCAACAGGGTAGGGAGATCCAGCGTTTCTTGGGCCAGAAAACCCGCAGACGCTGTTCCCTCTTCTAAATCCCCTTCAGTTGAACCACTTGATGACCCCTTAGCAGAAAGACTCACTTCCAAAGCTCTTGTGGATCCCCTTGAGCAAATCAAAGATTCCAACCACTCCTCCAATGAAGCCTCAACTTGTGGTAGGAAAAGGCCTAGCAAAAACCCTCCCAAATTTGAAGCTCAGGAGGTTATCTCTATGTTGGTCAAAGCTCTCAAACAAAATACCCTGTGTCCTAGTGCAAGCACCCCAAGCTTTTGAACTCCAGGCATGAAGCAGCCTGACCACTTCAATGGGGAGCATCCACATAAGCTGCACTCCTACCTACAGTCTTGCAAAATCATCTTCTCCAATGACCGCAACAACTTCCGTTCCAACTGTCAAACAGTCATGTATGCCTCTTCCTTCCTAAGAGGTAGAGCCTTGCAATGGTTTGAACTGTACCTCAAACTATTAGATAATACTATTTCCACTTGAATACTCATCAACTGGAACAAATTAAATTTACAGCTGTTCACCTTGTTTGGCAACCCCAATGAAGTTTGCAATGCAAAGTACAAATTAAATAGCTTGGTGATGAAGTAAAATAGTAGGGCTTCTATCTACATCTCTCAATTACAAACACTGAATTCCTGCATTCAGTGGAACAAAGCGGAAGTCCTTTTCCATTTTCAAAACAGTTTACAGGCACACTTGATCAAGCAGCACGCAGTTGGGGGACATAAGACAACCTCCCTTCAGCAGCAAATTGACTGGGTGATAGAGCTTGATAATAGATATAAAAACAAGAACCCCTTGCAAAAAAAAAATGATCTACAGTTCACCTTGGCCCCAAAGGAAGACAACTCTCCAAAACAACAACAGAAGAATACAAATCAAAGAAAATTGACATCAAATTTGAACTCCAAACCAAAAGGGAAGACCACCACAAAAACTCCAAAGTTCCTGGACACAGAAAACAAGATGCTGAAGAAAAAGGAACGGTTAAGGAGGGAAAAGGCAGGTTTGTGTATGTATTGTAGAGTTAGTCAAGATGTCAATAATTGTGCAAAGCCGCTAGCACATGAAGCCGCTAAGCTGTCAATAAAATATGGGAGTTTTTCTGATACAAACAAGAGAAGCTAACCATTATCTTAACAGGGAGTCAATCTTTTAAATTTCAAGTCACTTGGTGTTCCAACACCACAAAAAATAAGGTGCCACCCAAATGCAGGTGGAAAGTTGTATATCACCTGTATCCAAGCTATATCTCAAGAATTATCTCTGTTGTGCCTTCAGTTGATCTCACCTCCCCCCTGTCATTGACAGAGTTTGTCACATCACCCTCAACTCTACATCCACATATCTTTACCCTACTACACCTTCAATCTCCTCTGGTCCTGGAAAGCATCCATGAGTGGAGTTCAAACCACATTGCTCCACCAAGTTCCAGGGGAAAGTGGAAAACCCATTCAACCTCCAAATCATCAGAAATGCTACCTCCAATTACATAAATATGTAATTGCTGGATTGGAAAAATAAACTGAGGAGTGAGCCACCAACCCCAACTCACTGTTGTAGTGAAGAATTGACTTTTTCAACCACCAGGTTGAATTAATCATTTTACTGCCTGTTGAATCAGGCAGATAAAAATTCTCTTGCAGGAACATAGTTTTAAATAACACCCTAGTGATAAGTAACCACATTTTATTTAATAATATGACCAAATAGATATAAGCATTATTTGTGCCTTTGAGAATTGAGCTCAAAAGTTGAATTGGATTACAGAATTTGGATATTTCTTTCAAATTTATTTTTGATTATTTATTTTGATTTTATTTGTATTTTTTGTCATGTTTTTTTATCTTTTTCTGCAAGAGGTACTCATTGGATGATGTGGGTGAAAAACAAATGAGTGGTATCTGCTGGTAAACCCATCCTGGTATGGTGTGCTCTGAAATATATATATTTATATTTTATTGTTTTTTTATCTTCTCCTGCTTGAGGGACAAATTGGATGATGTGAGGGAAAATTAAAGTGGGTAGAAAAAAGTCATGGGACTGTTTTTCAAAGCATATTCAACAAGGTAAGTTTTTTTTTCAACCTTGTTTAAATTGATTTTATTAATTTGTGCAAAGCTATTTAAAGTAAAAAGTCAAAAAAAAATAACTTTTTGACTCAAAAAAAGAGAAACAATAAAGTTGAGAATTGGTTGCGCAACCAGCTTTGATTGACACCCAAACCAACTTGGCAAGGCACCAGGCCAATTTGGGGATGGGCCAACTGGCACTTGAAAGGGCACCAAGATCACTTGGCTGGGTGCCAAGCTAGCTTTTTTGGGCACCGCACACACTTTACAAACAAATCCTGGAACTTTTCCAGGCCCCCAGATGGGCTTTATACACCATCAATTTGCAAATGGGGGTGTATGTTGCAACCCAGAGTTTTATATTTTTGATGACAAATGTTGTTTTAGGGCTCTCCCATGGCCATATACACATATGGTGTGTAAAGCGCATCTGGGCGCCTGTCCAGGCTTGACTTGGAATGTGCCTAGCGGGACTTGGATTGGGCCCAGGGAGCTTGATTAGGTTGGCCTTGCAGGGATTAAAACTTGGCACCTAATCAAACTCCCCTTTATGCCAATCAATACTGGTTGTACCAAAATTGACCAGCCTCCCTCCCCCCAACTTCAAGCCTTTTTTTTCAATTATGATCATGTTATTGGTGGGTCAATGCAACCAGCTTTGATCTGCACCCAGATAAACTTGGCCAGGCACCAGACCAATTTGGCCAGGCGCCAAGTGGACATTGGAAAGGCACCAAGAAGGCTTTGCCAGGTGCCAAGATGACTTTGCTAAGTGCCATGTGGGCTTTATAAAATTTTGGAAAAACTTGGCTCAGAACCCAAACATGCTTTACAGACCATACACATACACCACAGGGCAAACTAGCTGTTTAGCCCCAAGCTTGGCCAATGCTTTTTTGACAGCACTCCCTTAGTGGGAGTGCGCCCGTTGAAATAACGTTGGTGTTCCAAAATGTCAAGCATGGTCAAGGGCTTTCTAACATCTTGATGCCAATTCCACCTACGCGCGGTTGGACCCTTGTCAAATTGCTTTCAAGGTTGATCTGAAAGAAATTTTACTTGAGGGTCAGAAGGTCCTTGTGGGTCAAATCATTTTCATTCTCAACAATGATTCAACCTTTTTTTTTTGGTTTCCATTGATGGTACAGGGGGCTTGCCAGATCAAATAAATCATTCATATTTCTTTTCTTTTAATTTCTAATGTTTTAATCTGTCATAAATATTATTACAGAATTTTTTTTTGTGGGAGAATTTTACAGTTGTATTTTAACAATGAAATAGAAAGAAATTTACAAAAATTTAAAAAAAAACTTTTTTCAAGTTTTCTCATGGGATGGGGATTGTAAAAAAATTGGTGTTTAATATTGATACCCTCCAGCTCCCCAGTACTGTTGATTGCAATCAATTTTTTTAATCAAATCAAGGTTGTTCACAGCTTTCAATGGGTGTGAAGAGGCATGAGATTGAGGGTGTGAATTGATTGATTTTTTGATGAGGGCAGGGAGAAAACAGACATGTGTTATGGATGGATGATGAGGGTGACATGACCACCTGCAATGGGCAAATGAGAGACTGAGTAGCAGAGAGAGGATAGAAGGATATCAGAGGAGTCAAGCAAGGGGAGAGGGAGGGCCAGAGGAAAAGTACTCAACTCATTTCACCCAGTGAGGCCATGACTTCCAAAGGACTGGTGGTAGTTATCTGAGTGATGATTGAGTGGTGTCAGTGGATCAGAGAAGGGAAAAAGAGAGGGGGAGTAGGTAGGGAATAAATTGCTCAACCAGTTCCCATGACCAAGAATTCCATCAGGAGACCAAGTGGGCCACCATTTTTGGCAAGTGATTGAGTGGTACACAAGAAGAGACCGGTACCTGTGAGAGGGAGATTAAAAGGAGAGAGAGAGGGGGGTGTTGGATGGATGGATGGATGGATGGATGAGGAGGGAAGGAGGGGATAGGATGGTCAGGTCTTGGTTGGTCTAGAGAGAGGGAAGTAGTAGTAGCAGTCCACCATGGTGGGATGGATCAAGAGAGGTGGAGTGAGTGAGAGCAATGATGATGATTATTTTCTGAGCCAATCAATAGTCAACCAATAAAAAGCTGATGTCATGGGTCAGAAATCATCATTTCACATGGATCCACCCTGTGCGTCAAGCTGGTGAATCAACCGCAGGGGTGAGGTGATGTCTCCTCAACCCCAACAGCGAGTCACTGACAGCCAGCCCTGCTGGTGATTCAACCACAGGGGCAAATTGCCATTACAACAACAGTGACTACCAGTCACAAACCAGGAAACTGGCGGATTGACGCATGGGTTGGTCAACCATCATTTTTCCATTGTTCAAACGTTGGCCAAACCAGTTGGCAAAATTTCAGGAAGTCAACGCGCGCCACCGACCAATTGACCCTCATTGTTGGCTCCGCAGTCCTCAATGGCCAAAATTGGCCCTGTGGTGTACACATACATGTGCATGGTTTCCAAAAGCAGTTTTATATGTCAAAGTTATGTACCACATGAAATCATTGCATGAATGAGATTTTATGTCAATGGTATTGGTACAGTTATGTTGATAATAATTGCACAATGTAGAGTGTATTTTGATGCAGGGGAAGATAATTAAAACAATTTGGACATGTTCAAGATTTAATGATATTTATGTGATTTTACAACACAGGTATGTCTGATGAAAAAAAATATTTCAAGTAGGATAGCCTTGCAAGAGTCTATTGATTAAATTAGTGAGAGTTGAACATTCTATTATCACAAGAATCAATATTGAAAAATGACTTTGGATCTACAAATAATTTAAGGTATGAGTTTAGACATTATGAAGGCAAGGTCAATTGGAGGCTGCATATCCAAAAGCTCTTTGCCCTCTTGAGAAAGGGAAGAAATCAAATCAGGATTATAACAGTTGCTGGGGAGTCTGGTTGGCACCTTTGTGAGTTTTTCTTGGAGGTTGGATGGTTTCCTCATCATCCACATTGAATGACCACGTTTGTAACGTCTACCAAGTCTCTCAGCTTTCATGTTTTCAAATGTTTTATCTATTTGGTGACCAAGGGCAGAGAAACCTTGAGATTGCGATTGGCACTGGACCTTCTGGAAGACCTTTTCATTGGATACCTCATTGTCAGAGCAACATTGTGTTTCACTGAATATACTGGACTGATTTTCTGGTAATACAAGTGATTCCAAGATCTCTGTTTGTTGATTTGAGAGCTGTAGGCAGAGAGAAAAATCCAAGTGAAAAAATGGGGTAAAAAATACCATGGGATGATAGGGAGTAATTGCTTACTTGTTTGCGCCATCAGGATTTTCTTGTCTGATTTTTTTTTTGCTGGATGGGCTTCTGAAAGATATTTTCCAGACTTAATATTGGATCTCCTGCCTATGAACCACCTCTTGAGGACAATGGTAAGGTTGAATTTTTTGTTATGCACTGAGCTGAATGGGTAGTTTCAAAATGCACCATGTGCATGGGCATGGTTCAAATGTTTAATGATGAGTCCCATAAACAACTGGTTCCAATGATATTCCCAAGTCTCAGACCAATCAAAACCACAGCAAGAAAAGTTGATTTGTGCAAGGTCTTGAAGAAAAACATCTCTTGCTAGGGTTGATATGCCATGTAGTAGACATGAAGACTTGGATGGGACTAGAGAGGTGGTGGAGTGAATCTGTTGATGAATGCAAGATGATGGCAGTGATTGAACATGAGATTTTTGTAAGGAATTTGGGATTTGTTTCCAGTCAGTATCCATTGACTTGGTGATATTCATCCCAACTCTACAGTAGGATGACAGACATTGAGAGAAGTGGGAGTTGGAGACAGGGACACTGTTGGAAACATCTTGATTGAAGAGACTGGGGTTTTTTGATGGGGCTCCATTCAAGAGGTATTGTACCATGATGGCTTGTTTGTTGTTTGAACTGCATGATTATAAAAGTAGGAGATCAGGTTCAGCATTCAATCATTGCAAAGCACAGGGGGATGATGACTTGAATGTTAAAAAAGGTGGAATTTTGCCAATGGACAGCCACCATTGCAGCAGGCTCATGGTCATTAACCATTGGGGAAACAATTGGGGCAACCATTGGGGAAAGCTAATGGTTGGAAACCATTGCGGAAAGCTAATGGCCAGCAACAATTGGGGCATTCTAATGGTTGGTGACCATTGGGGGAAGCTAATGGTTTGAGAAAATTGGGGAAAGCTAATGTTTGGCAACCATTGGGGCCAGCTAATGGTTGGAAACCATTGGGGCAAGATAATGGTTGGAAACAATTGGGGAAGGCTAATGGTTGGAAACCATTGGGGCAAGCTAATGTTCAGCAACCATTGGGGCCATCTCAGCCTAAGCTAATGAACAGCAACCATGAGGCTAAGTTCATGGATGTCAACCATTGATGGTGAGTCACCCCTAAATGCATAAATGCATACAAGGTAGTGTATAAGGTGTGGGTGGATAGTGCACCCAATTAAAAAATCAATCCCTCCCTCCATCCATAAATCCCTCCATCATTTGATTCATTCATTCATTCATTCATCCATCCATCCATCCATCCATCCATCCATCCATCCATCCATCCATCCATCCATCCATCCATCCATCCATCCATCCATCCATCCATCCATCCATCCATCCATCAATTGATATGAAGACAGCCAAACAGAAGATATGCCAATGTCTGGAATTCAAATGTGGCAAGGGAACATATGAAGATGAAAATGGAATCAAAAAGATAGGAATGGCTTTTTCTTCCTCTGCCTTCAAGAAACATCAGGGAGCTATAAGCAGAATTAATTGGGCCCTGAAAGTCACAACAGATATATTGCCATTACAAGGGAGCAGTAATGTAAGTGGAGAGGAGGGATGGGAAAATAGTTAACACTGTACATTCATGTGCTGATCTTCTGATTTGCCTGCTATAATGATTTTCAGGCTTCCAAAAATACAGCAAGGAATGAAATCAAATAGAAGATTCAGATTCCACTTCACCGGGGAGGGCACTGGTTCAATTCTCAAGACCTCAAGTATAACTCTTTTCATCTAGTCCCAAGGCACAGTCTGCTTGTGCTTCTCCAAGCTGCAATAATGTGCCTTGTTCATCAACTTAGTGACTCAGCAATCACAGATTCCTTGAAGACAGAGCGGGAGAAGATTAAGAATCTGGGGATGGAATTCAATTTTGATTCAAATAACATCATGAAGGCAATAACTCAAAGCAAAGTCACTCTAATTTGAAGGCTAGGTTTTGAGCGCAACCTGGAAAAAAGGATATGCTGTCCAGAATTCTTCAAGCTTTATCCAATCCCAGAAAAATCGGACAAACAAGCATCAAGCCTAAAGAAATGTGCTGCCAGGTTCTATTCCACTAGCAAAATCTTTGTGGGCCAAACTGGTAATGAGCAGGGCATGTACTGTGAAGCAGAATTGCTGATGAAGACCAGTGGGCAACATAACAGACCCATCAAACCTGCTTGAGCATTTCATTATCAAAGCTTGAAGGCCTGGCTTGGTAGAAAATTATGGTTTGCAGATTTTGAAAAGCTCATTGCAAGCAATCTTCATCATAAAAACCTCAATTAAAATGTGATGAGCAATGTTTGGGATGGCTCAGTTTGGCGCTACTTTGTTGGAGGCGTAGACAAGAAGAGGAAATTTACCCAAAAGCCAGGGCACCTTGTCTTCAGTCTGTATGTGGATTGGTTCAACCCATTTGGAAATAAGGTTGGGCACAAATCAATCTCAGTGGGAGAAGTGATCTTGATCTGCCTCAACATTTCACTAGAAAAACATTACAAGATAAAGAATGTTTTACTTTTTGGTATTATACCTGGGCCCAAGGAACCCAAAGTGGAAGAAATCAACCACATTCTAGATCCATTGATTTATGAAATCAAAGACCTCTGGGAAGGAGTATGGTTTTCTGAAACCAGCCAGTTTCCTCAAGGTAGGGAGATATTTGTTGCAATGTTCCCATTGATTTGGGATTTTCCAGCTATGCGCAAGGTGGCAGGATTCTCTGGTCATTATTCAACCATGTTCTGCTCATATTGTCAAATTACAAAGGACAAGATCAATGATCCAAATGTCAAGAAGTTCCAGCCAAGGAGGAATGCCGAGCACATGAAGAATGCCAAGAAGTGGAAGGAATGTTAGAAATCATGGGAGAAAGATCAAATTAACAAGGAGAGGGGGGTCAGAGCAAGCTGTTTGAAAAGGATTCCATATTGGCGCCCAATAGAATATTCAGTAATAGAGCTCATGCATGGGTGGATTTTGGGAAATCTCAAGGATTGTAGCATGAGTTATCTTACCATTGCTCTAGCCAGAGAAGAATTGGGGAAGGAAAAAATCCAAGAGAAGAACAGAGGAGAGAAAACTGGATTGGAAAGCATCATTGGAAAGGGGAAGAGAAGGAAGTCTCCTGAAGATCAATCAGAGGAGGGTGATCACAACCAGAGAAGTCCCAAGAGACGGCTTAATGCCAGCAATCTGAGAGCACTTACACAAATAATGGAAGAAAGCTCATCAATTCAATCCAGACATTATGAATTGAGATCTTCACAGGCTTGGAAATCATCATAAGCCTCACAGAAAAGCAAGAAATCTCAACCATCTTCTGAATATACTAGTAATCACTCATATTCTTTAAGAAGTAGAATTATTGGGAGCTTGGGAAGTTCACAAAGTATAGCCAGTCAAGGAAGCCACACAAGTACTCTGAAGCTGATGGGGGGTGAGGGAAGCAGTCCAGTGAACAAGGATTATGACAGAGGGAAAGCAGCTCAAGTAGAATCATCCATCCAAGGGCCTCAATTAATGCTTCACAATTTGAGGCGCATCAAACAGGTGATTCAGGACACAAAGGTGCCATTATGGATGACAAGGGTACCAAAGAATAATGGATTTCATGGTGCAGGATCCCTCAAGGCCACAGAGTGGCTGACACTCTGCATGGTTTAATATCCCCTAGCTATGATTCCTTTGTGGAGTGGTAAGCATAGACCTGGTATGAATCAAATTGGATCAATAAAAATCTTTAAAGACTCAAAAGTGCTTCTCATTTACATAACCAACATTTTAATGAAGCATCATATTTCGAACCAAGATATCATGGAGGTTGAACGACTAATGCTGGAATACCATCAAACACTAAGGACTGGATGGAAAGTAAAAAGGAGTAAACACAAAGTGCAAATTACTCAGCATTACCCGGAAGTGATAAAAAGTTTTGATCCACCAATGGCAATGGCAGCCTGGGCCCATGAAAGGTTGAATGGTATCTTGGAAAGGATACCAAAGAACAAGCGCACAGGTGAGCTTTCTAAGAATCATGCTGTACACTTTCCTTCTTACTGGGCAAACAAAGCAAATAATAAATGAATTTATTACAGGTGATATACATGGTACAATCATGAAGAAATGTAAATCAAGGAGTAAATATTCAAGTTTATTCATCCAGTCCAAGGTAATTAACAAGGGAAAAGAAAAATCAAATCCCCGCTTCAGCCTCACCCCATTAGACCCAAAAATTCATTGCTTATGGATGCAAGAGGTTGGAAGATTGGGTCCGCAACAGGATGTGTCACTTGATTACAATGTGCACAAAATCAACAGTACCTTGATACATCATAAAATATTTACAGTGCAACGTCTGGATCATGGTAAAAATCAATCCAATTCCTATGCGGAGATCATGCGGGATGAACTCTGTTCATTTGGTCAAATCACCAAGCTCTTTGTGAAATCAGAAGGTGGGGATGTTTGGTTTGTGATTCAGTTATTTCAAGATGCACATGCAGAAGATGCCAAAGATTTAAACACAGCTCACCCCAACTTGAATGTGCAAGTGGTCTCAACAGATCTAAGCAAGACTGAAGTGATGACGGGAAAGGAGATAGTGGGGCATGTGGCTGTTTTGGAAAATGTGGCGGGGACATTTGGCTATCCAGGAAAGACAATGACTTGGGTTTCCCTTGAACAAGTAGCGAGTTTCCCTTTTAGCTGATATGAGGACAAGGCCAAAACTGATTGTAGAATGTGCAGGGATGGATTTCAACATGAAAAGACCCATGGTGGTTGGCCTATGGGTGACCTGAAACCTTAGCAAGTATCAACAAGCATCATTTGAGGAAGCATGGACAAGTGGACACCAAGCACAAACCATATGAAACTTTGTGTGGACATGAAAATGGCCTAAGGGATGAGGAAATGGAGGTTAGATGTGAGGTTGGTAGATTAGACGTAATATTTTTAAAAACAGACTCTTGGATATTAAAATTGTCATCATGCATTGTATTAGTTTCCAATGAGTTGGACAGACAAATCCTCAGTTGTCAAATTTTTAAAATTGGGGAATGATGAAGGAGGAGGGTAGGAATATAAATAAGAAATCCTCTTATCTCACATTGATCATCATCCTCCATCTGTTCTTTCCCCCATACCAATCACCCAGTCTAACCATCAAGTTATCTGTTCATACTATCTCACAGTTAAACAATAATATCTCACACACTCACCATCTATCTCTATAACAATATTGGTTTTTCAAGGTTTGGAAAAATCCTGACTTCAACCCTCTACAAAATCAATTAAGTCCCGGGCATTGGCTCTGCAACTTAACCATAAGCTGCATTTTGCCTTGCCTCTCACACCAGCCATAGGGCCCTCCTCCTCAAATTTGGGGCATTACTAACTAGTGCTATATTATTACATTACACCTTTAGCCAAACCTTGAATATTAATTATTTATCATGCCAGACCAAAGTTCCCATACCTCCCAACCTGCTGCAGCTGGTCAAGACAATCCAATGCTGCCTGAAGAAACAATATCCTCTGGTGTGCAAGATACAGTGTCCTCTGGTTTGCAATATCATGAGGGACTCCTGGATGACTTACTCAGGGGGGTTCCCCCAGATGTGAATACTATACCAGAATCAGGTGAGCAGTATGATTGAACTGGGAAGTCCACTAATTTCATTAACACAGAGATGCTGATTGTGATGGGTTTAGTGGACATGAATGATTGCACTGCTCAATCTAGGATTGGACTGACCAACCTTTCTGAAATGCGAAAACTTGACAAAGAGAATTTAGACCGCAAATTGAGAAAAGTGCGCCAGATGGTCACAAAAACCCCCCTTCCCAGTAAATCTAGTACAATCTCACGTTCTTTAGGGAAATGGGTCCACTTTTTGATGGGGATACCAGCAAATGTGATGAACTTCCCCTCACCTCCCTCTCCTGAAGAAATAATGAAATGGGAACAGTGGGCTCCTATGAGGGCACAGCAGGTCATGGCAAATCTGGAGTCTGTCCGGACAGAACATGGAAAGGCAAATCAGGCGGATGAGCAGCGGCAATACAATGAAGAAGTGGCTAGACTCAGAAACAACATTGTACCCCCACAATTCCAACCAGCACCCAATGTGCCGTCAACCAACAATTTCCCATGGAGTGCTAAGGTAACATGTGAGAGAGATGTGAAAAAGGCAGGTTTCTCAAGGATTACGTTTGAATGGCATACAAGGTCCTTTGTATCATTGGGCTGGAATGCAGCAATAGGTGCCATCATAGTCCAGCATTACTCAAACTGGAAAAAGGCGCAACCTGGTATGGTGTGGGATGGAATGGAGAACATGAGCGCATTATTGGAAAGATGGGTCCTGGGGCATGGAAAGGAAATAGTGCGAGCGGAACTATTAGGGTCAAAGTTGCAAGAAAATAAAATTACCAAGGCCCAATGGGCATCCATCCAGCAAGCCAAAAAGAAGGTTAAAGAATGAGTCCTGGGGGTTTGTATTCAAAGAATGGATGTTGATGGTGTGTGTTGGTTGGCGTTACAGATAAGTGAAAAGCGTTTTCACACAGCCCGCAGATACCTTCCCAAAGAAGTGAAAACTTGAGAACTGTATTTCAAAGTAAGACCAGCGGGGTCTTAAGAAAAAATGAATGAGAATTGAGAAATACAAGGAATGACATGGAGTTTGATGAGATAGAGCTAGTTTATAGGTAAGAGGTAGTTGGAAAAACAGGATTGATCAGAGGTGATGAAGGAAAGGACAGCAAAAGAATCAAAGAGACAAGACACAAGAAACTGGAGAAAGATATTGTCAGGATGTTTCTTGATGGATAATGATGAAGGAGAAATGAGCCTCACAGCTAAACAGAAAAGAAAGTTGAGAGTCGATGATTTGCGCGAGGAGGAGATCAAGGATGAAGTTTGAGTTTGGATAGATTGACAGTTGAAAATATAGAGATTGGAAATGGGATAGGCAAGTCAAATGAGATTGGAGAAATGATTGAATGAGATGGTAGAGATGATGGTTTAAGAGATGAATGAGAATAAGGGAATGAGGGATGAGGTATGAGGGAAGGAGGATGAGAGTGTGTGGGATTGGAGCGGGAGTGGAAGACGTTCATTAATTGACCGGAGAGGAAGAGGAAAAAAAATCAGAAAATGGGGAATGAGGGATGAAGCGGATAAGAGAAGGATCTATCAGATTTGGAGTATTGACACTGGGGCATGAGTAGACAATTGTCAACTCAACACATCGCCGTGTTTAGTTGTGAGGCGCTAAGATAGCGGTTGTTAGATTTAGAACTGATGACTTGATGGCCCGTTTGGTTAGAGGGTTGGCAAGCATTTGATGAGAAGGAATCTGATTAGTGATGAGCTTCTTTGCAGCCTGTTGCTCTCAAAGCCACTTTATTTGAGTTTACACATGCTTGAGGGCGCTGTGGTGTGAGTGAAAGTTAACCAAGTCATTAACAGCCTTGTTGTCTACGTTGAAGCAATGAGATAGAGTGAGACAAGGGTTCATTTTGTGAAGAAGATCATCAAGCCAAAGTTTTTCTTGGGCAACTGATACCAATGCCTTCAATTCACCTTTGGTGGATGAAAGAGAACCCAAAGGCTGAAGTTTACTGTTCCAGGACACCAGGAAACCATACAAGAGTATGATGTTGCCGGTGTGACTCCGCCGCGTCACTGCATCATTTCCACCATTGGAGTTGCTGAAGCATTCTATGTTGTATTTGAAGTCAACTGATTTAGTCAAAGAGCTAGATTCTTGGTGTGGTTGAGAGAACGCCAAGTGTGCTTGGCCTCTTGCCAATGTTCAACGCCAGGCTTGATGTTGAATTGGGATAGGGTGGATACGGCATGGGATAACTCAGGACAAGTTCTGCTGGCGATGAAATTAAGAAAGCCCAACAATGATCTAAAATTGATGTTAAGCTTGAGGAATTCACTGTACTCCTCATTGGATGCTGGGGCAAGATGAATGTTGGGAGTCATTGGGATAGTGATTGGTTTGGATTTGAGTAGTCCCAGCTCCTTCAAGGCGTACTCAATCTGCTTTGATTGTAGCAGAGCTGGTCCATGGATCGTATCAACAAGTTGGTTGCCAAGAATTTTCTGGAGTGGACCTTTGTGAGAAATGGAGAATTGAGAGTTCAAACAAGAGCAGAATTTGGATGATTTCCCGATGACAATTAAGTCTTCCACATAGACAAACACAAAAATAGAGATATCCTTGTTTATGTAGAGGCATGGATTGGCGCTTGAGACCACAAAGCCCTTGGATACTATCCAAGAGTGTAAGGTATCAAACCAACCCCTTGGCGCCTGTTTCAGTCCATAAAGGGATTTGTTGAGCTTGAAGTAAGGAAAAGGGGAGGAATAACCGTCTGGTTGTTTAATGAAGACATCTATGTCAAGAGGGGCGTGTAGGAAGGCGGACTTAATATCCATTTGAGTGATTTCGAGAGAGTGATGGAACAAATAAACAAGAAGTACACGGAGGGTGACAATTGAACCAGTAGGGGCATAAGTCTCCCCGTAGTTGCAGAATTCCAACTGCTTGAAACCCTTTACTCAGAGTCTGGATTAGTCCAACCCGTCAGGTTGTTCCTTTAGTCACTAGACCCAGATGGTTGATAGCGCTTGCTTCCCACTAGGAAGGGTTTGATATCCCGCCCACGTGCACCTTCAGCAAGTCTATGGCTTCCAGTTCAACCTGCATAGAATCCAACCATCTCGCTTGGTATGAGCTTTTTTTGACTGCTCTATATGATTTTGGAACTGATTGCATCAAGAAAACGTATCTTTGAGGACTTTGAACACTCAAATGATCTCAAAGGTTGTAAGATTCATGAAGAGTGAGAGAATGTGAGACTTGTTTGTATTCCAAGGTGTTGGGGTCAGAGTTGGAGGATGTGTTGTTTTCAGACGCCTGAGGCAAGGATGGTGAAGGAAGAGGTTCAGAAGAATTTGGGAGGGAAGTAGAGGGAGGGAGTTGAGGTGCGGTAGAGTTAGAAATTTGAGGAGTAGGAGTTTTTAAAGTAGGGGAGGTAAGAATGTCAATAAGTGGTTCATTTTCAAGGAGGGAGTTAAATGGAGAATCTATTGAAAAAAGGGAGACGTCCTTGAATTTAACGTTTTTGAAAATCTTAACATGTTTACTGCAAACAATAGATCCCCTTTTGACAGAAAGATTTTATAGAAATTTAGATTGAGATCAAATCCCACCAAGATTCCCTTGACGCCCTTTTCACTGAGTTTGGAGAGACCTGGGTGGTTATTCAAGATGACGACTTTGGATCCTAACGTTCGGAACAGCTTTAATTTGGGAAGTTGGTTGTTCCAGAGTTCAAAAGGGTATATTTTTGATTTCACTGAAGGGACTGAGTTTAAAATTTGGCAAGTGCTGATAATGATTGAATCCCACAGGTTCAGTGGAATGGACATGTCAATCATAGTGGTTCTGGTTGCCTCAACTAGTGTTATGTTTCCTTGCTTTGCAACTGGGTTGTGTTGGGGTGTATAGGGTTCTGAGGTGGTGTGGAGGATGCCGTTATCTTTCAGGAATGATGTCAGATGAGAGTTGATAAACTCCCCACCGTTATTGGGATGAAAAATCCTCAGCATTCTGTTGAGACAATTCAAATTTAATTTTATAAATTGATAACTTCAATGGCGACATTGGACTTGAGATTTATGGGAATGCAAGTTTTGTATTTGGAGAAGTTGTCCGTCAGGAGAAGGAAATAGCAATGTCCCAATCGGGATATGGGGTTGATTGGTCCTCAAAGGTCTGCATGAATAAATTCAAAAGGAAGAGAACTGGAGGGAATGTGATCTTTGAATGATGATTGGTGAATTTTTCCTTTTGCACAGGAAATTCAGGAACTGTGATCCCATTTAAGATTGGGAAACAAGGTAGAGAGAAGCTTCACTTGTTCATGATGTACATGCCTGAATTGTTTGTGAATTGTTGACATGGTTAGGAAAGCGTGGTGATCAGAGACATTGGTAACCAACTCCTCTATATAGAGGAGATTATTGCGGATGGATCCAGACATCATCATTTTTTTTTCAAAGAAAACTCCGAAACTTCCGGAAGTAAGTCAAGAAAGAACGCATCCCTTCTGAATCAGTTGTCCAAGAGAGACCAGTTTCACGGCTAGATCTGGCACAAGTAAGGAGTTTTTTAGGGTAAGGGAAGCCGTTTTGGTGTGAATTATTGCATTTCCAGCTCCCTGAGACGTAATTGAAGCATTGGGCTTTCCAGTATTTACCTCAGTATTTTCATCCTTGAGCCAATCAAAATAGTTGGGATTGTTGAACATATTTTTTGACGCTCCCAAGTCAAGCAATAGAGATCCGCAATTGATGTGATGAAAATTAGCCATGGCAAAGGTGTAGGCCAGGTTTGCAGAAGCTTTGGGATTGGAGTTAGGTTGTGAGGGAGTTGGATTTCTGGTAGTGTTTGGGATAAGATGAGGATACAGCGCAAAACACTTGTTTTTTGGGTGAAAGGCCTGAGGATTATGCCAGTTGGGTTTGCATCGCAGAGGCTCTTGATTAGCTAGTAGGGCAGAGGCATATGTTCCGGCAGCAATCTTGTTTTTTATCTGATTTAAATTTCTAAGGACCATGTCCCCATTAATTTTGGTGTCTCCAAGGGAGTGAGTTATTGTAGTCTTCAGGTGTTCAAGCTGAGGAGGGAATTTGTATAATATAAGATAAGCCACAATATCTTTGTCCATCTTTATTCAAATTTCCAAGATCTGAAGCAGACATGATTGAACGTCGGTGATAAATTTTTCAACATTCTTGGGGTCCAAGGATAGATTCAGAAAGTTAAAGAATATTTGGGATTGATTGGCTGTTTGTGATGAGACGTGGAATTTGTTGATTGATCTCCACAACTTGATGCCATCCAATGCATTGTTTTCCTTGACGCAGTTGATGTAGGTTTGATTATCAAGCTTTGCCAAAATTTAGCCTGCAATTTCAAGATTAGTTTCCGGAGGACATTCCTTAGTCTCACCGTCCTTCAGCCACTGGGCTATACCCTTGAGCAAAAAGATTGTTGTCAACTTTGATCGCCATAAAGAAAAGTTTGATTTGTTGAGATTAGGGATGGAGTCAGTTAGGGTTTTGAGAAGGGGTGAGTTCACGTCCTTTGGTCCAGTTAAATCCATGGAGCGGCAGCTGAGTCTTGGTAACTTCGGGCTTTTAACCGTGAAAACTTGAGAACTGTATTTCAAAGTAAGACCAACGGGATCTTAAGACAAAATGAATGAGAATTGAGAAATACAAGGAATGACATGGAGTTTGATGAGATAGAGCTAGTTTATAGGTCTTACTGTGTGGGACAAAGTGAGAGTGAGAGGTAGTTGGAAACACAGGATTGATCAGAGGTGAGGAAGGAAAGGACAGCAAAAGAATCAAAGAGACAAGACATGAGAAACTGGAGAAAGATATTGTCAGGACATTTCTTGATGGATAATGATGAAGGAGAAATGAGCCTCACAGCTAAACAGAAAAGGAAGTTGAGAGTTGATGATTTGCGCGAGGAGGAGAGCAAGGATGAAGTTTGAGTTTGGATAGATTGACAGTTGAAAATATAGAGATTGGAAATGGGATAGAGGAGTCAAATGAGATGGGAGAAATGATTGAATGAGATGGGAGAGATGATGGTTTAAGAGGTGAATGAGAATAAGGTAATGAGAATAAGGTAATGAGGGATGAGGTACAAGGGAAGGAGGAGGAGAGTGTGTGGGATTGGAGCGGGAGTGGAAGATGTTCATTAATTGACCAGAGAGGAAGAGGAAAAAAAAATCAGAAAATGGGGAATGAGGGATGAAGAGGATAAGAGGAGGATCTATCAGATTTGGAGTATTGAAACTGGGGCTTGAGTAGACAACTGTCATCTCAACAAGAAGCAGCAGAATTCATTGCAATATTTGACAATGTGGATGTTGTTTCTGATTGGGAGGAGGATAAAGATGGCACTCGCACAACAATTGAAAACCCCTGGAGAAGCTGTGAACTAAATGATCTAACTCGACTCCTGAATGAAATAGCATTATGAGTTGCTATGAAGCACCAAGAAATCAAGCAGTTGCATTCACTACTTGATTGTGTATCAGGCAAGGTTAAACCCAAAGAATTCACACTCCTTTAATGCCCAAAAAAAACTTCCAATTGATGCCTATCACCCTGTAGCACTGCAAGCCCTTTCAGAAATTGACCTAAAACTTGTGGCTCCTTGTGACAACTCAAAAATTGTTGCAGCAATCACCTTACTATCAGAAAAAATCAAGAAGAAGCCTTTTACCACGATTGGAATATTTCCAGCTCATACCCCCAAGGCAAGTGGATCGCGCCAACAATAGTTGACACTTGGGTGGTCTTTATTTTCTTCCTGTATCTTGAGAGCCTTTCTATTCTTATATTTCTTAATGCGATAAAAGTTGATATAAAAGTTTCAGTGATTATGTTTCTGTAAGTGATGCATGAGTTTAAGACATTCCATTCAATCTTTTGAAGGCAGGATAACACATACCTGGATGAAAGAAGTATTGTGTTTTTAAGAATGCTTGGACTGGGCAACAATTTTCTTGGGTTTAATCAATTTTTTCCCAAGTTTAATCACAGGTTTTTGAGCCAATTTTTTGGATTACAAAAATGGTTTCTATCCATAGAGCTATCACAATGCATCTGGCCCATTGGGCAAGTGAGAGCTCAATAAATGAACTTTGCATGCCTCACATTACCAGATGCTTACAGTGGACTACAACAATGGTTACCATCCATAGAGCTATCACAATGCATCTGGAAAATGGTTCAGATGAATGAAAAGTGTGCACGTACTTTGAGTCTCTCACTTTCACAGATGCTCATGGGACTCAGCTCACGGCAATGTCACATTATGAACTCATTTATCAAGAATTAAGTTGCATAAGGAATACATGAATTGATTTATAAGCATGATGATTCAAAGCAATGGAGAAAGAAAAGCTAGTACACTAAGATACTGATAAATTTGGGATAGCTGAAATAGAAAAATTAGATTTGCAAGGTAAACTAAATACAGGATTATCAGTTAAAGGGTTTTGGGGAAGCCAATGATCACTGAAATCAAGGACAAGACATTTTGCCAAGTCCATGTGGGATACCCTTGTTCCTGGCCAAAATTCAGGGCTGAAAAAGCATTCTTGGATAAGCTGCACTATGTAAGCATTTTTTTGCTTCCATACTTGTTCCATGATGTCCTTGGGCTCTAGCTTGTTGGCTTTGGAGACAAAGCTCAGGAGCTGGAGGGTTTGAACCAGGGGAAATTACCTAATGTCTGATGGTATCAGCAAGAGGCCACATACTCCAGCTACAAGGTAGGCCACAAGAATGTGGTAGTAGGTTTGGGATGTGATGGTGACCATGATGGTGTTGAACTTGGCCTTCTGTGGTGCCACTGATTTGGAGGACCCCTCCAATCAAAGTTTTTTCCGCAGGAGATCAAATGCAATGAGCATGTGGTAGATGTTGTCAACCAATTTGTCCAGGGAGTTGAAGCCAGATTTGTGACTAGGGCTGTCACCTGGCTGTCCTTCAATCCAAGCCATGTCTTCATGTGAGCCAAGACAAGCGGAAAAATACTTGATGATTGAGATATCACGGCTTGCCTCATCTTCAGTACCTGGTGGTTGGATAAATGCTGGTGGCTGGGTGACTTTGTTGAGACCAGGAGGATCGATTGGAACCATAATTGTGCCCATCTAACCTGTGAAAACTCTGGAGGGTGAGTATGGTGGATACAGAGATTGTGCAGCTTAGACCCTATGGTTGTGGCTGGTGGGGGTGGTGACCCGGGTAGAAGAGGCAGAGCAAATACATCTGGCATGTAATATGGCTCAGATGTGCAAGGTGGGAAGGCATTTGCATCTGTAGGAATGAGGAGAGGTTGGCTACTATGCGGGAAAAAGATCCCAGTGGAATCAAGCTTACCAATTGTAGCAAATTGACTGATCCATTACTTAATACCAGCACTGATGGTGTTGAAACGGACTGTGTGAGATAGAAATTGAGGTAAGATCCCCATTCTTTGTGGTCTTTTGCACGTAATCCAAAGAGGTGCACTGCTGCCTCAACAGTGCTCTTTTAGCACTTTGAGTCAATGATGCCATTTGAAAAGGGTTGAATGGCTTCCTGGAGTTCAGCCGGGTATTTTTTAAACAGTTTAGTTGAATCTATGGAGGGATCTACAGTGATTGGCAATCAGGGAAGGTATTTGGAGGGATGTGATGGAATTGACTTACCAGGGTCATTTGCAGGATCAGTGGCACAGGGGGGGTAGCCCCCTTGGTGGGTTGGGAGTCTGTTACCATTTGTGTAGCATTGTGTTCAAGGGGAGTGGTGATGGAGGCCTGCTCTGCTGGGACTTCAGGGGTAAAGAGTGGATGTTGGGATTCTTTGGAGGGCACTTCATTTGGAGCAGCTTGTTTGGGTGGATCAGTGGGGCCTGGGGTACTTTCCTCTTCATCACTTTCCATCAAGGGCGCAAATTTATGCCTCTTATTGTTGGGATTGGCAGAGGCAGTTTTAGCCTGTATATTGGCGAGAAGTTTCCCTGACACAATCTGAACCTCCTCCTCAAGAGGGAGGTCATCACCATTTTCAACCACTGGTGAAGGACAAAATGAGAATCAGCCAGGGATTAGACTAGCATTCAAGTGTTTCAACTCACAGGCCATTGCATCTTGAAGACCCTTACAGGTCTTGACTGCCATGTCTTGCACTGATTGTGGCAGTGATTTGTCATTGGCCATTTTAAGGAGCTTTGCCATTTGCCGCTTGCTATTAGCAAGGAAGTTAGACTTTGAGACAACCAAGGCTTCCTGTGTACTCATCAAGCCACCGGTCTGGGCTGGGGGTGGGAGTGGGGGTGCAGCATGGTGGCTTGATGATGATTCCATGCAAACAACTTCAACCCATGGTGTGGGTGGTGGAAGAGAGGCTAAGGGAGGTCTGGTCAGTAGTTGAGGCAAACATGACAAAGTGAAAAGAAGACTCACGGTCTGGAATCAGCAGTTGGTTGATCTCCAGTGGGCTCAGTGGGCTGGGCAAACAGAATTGAGGGTGGGGGTTTGGTGTGTACCGGATCAGCAGTTGTTTTATCTCAAGTGGGCTCAGTGGACTGGGAAGAGGGAATTGAGGGTGTGGGTTTGCTGTGTGCAGGTGATGAAGACATATTGGAGAAGTCTTGTGGTGATGGTATGAATGGATGGATGGTATGGATGGATGGATGGATGAATGGATGAATGAATGGATGGATGGATGGATTAATGGATGGATGGATGGATGGATGGATGGATGGATGAATCAAATGATGGATGGATGGATGGATGGAGGGAGGGATTGATTTGTCAATTGGGTGCACTATCCACCCACACCTTATACACTAACTTGTATGCATTTATGCATTGAGGGGTGACTCACCCTCAATGGTTGCCATCCATTACCTTAGCCTCATGGTTGCTGTTCATTAGCTTAGGCTGACTTGCCCCAATGTTTGTTGACAATTAGCTTGACCCAATGGTTGCCAACCATAAACCTTCCCCAATGGTTGCCAACCATTAGCTTGCCCCAATGTTTGCCAACCATTAGTGTGCCACAGTGGTTGCTGACCATTAGCTTTCCCCAATGGTTGCCAACCATTAGCTTGCCCCAATGGTTGCCAACCATGAGCTTGCCCCAATGGTCATCAACCATTAGCATGTAACCCAATGGTTGCCCACCATTAGCTTGCACAAATGGACATCAACCATTAGCGTGTAACCCAATGGTTGCTGACCATTAGCTTGCCCCAATGGTTTCCAACATGGTCACTGACCATTAGCTTGTGCCAATGGTTGCCAACCATTAGCTTTCCCCAATGGTTTCCAACCATTAGATTTCCCCAATGGTTTCCAACCATCAGCTTGCCCCAATGTTTTCCAACCATTAGCATGTAACCCAATGGTTGCCGATCATTAGCTTGCTCCAATGGTAACCAATCATTAGTGTGCAACCCAATGGTTGCCAACCATTAGCTTGCCCCAATGGTTGCCAACTATTAGCTTGCCCCAATGGTTGCCAACCATTAGCTTGCCCTAATGGTTGCCAACCATTAGCTTGCCCCAATGGTTGCCAACAATTAGCTTTCCCAAATGGTTGCCCACAATTAGCCTGCCCCAACAGTCACTAACCATTAGCTGGCCCCAATTTCTGTCAACCATTAGCTTTCCCCAATGGTTGCCAACCATTAGCTTGACCCAATGCTCCCCTACCTTTAGCTCTCCCCAATTCTTGTCAACCATTAGCTTGCCCCAATGGTTGCCAACCATGGGAAAGCTTGAAGTTTGTCTTTCACCAAGATGCCTGCACCCTACTGTTTCTGTTTTCAATTCTGTGCAAGCAGCTTGAGAACACAACATGTATAATATCTATCCCAACCCCCCAGGAGGTGTTTCAAAATGAAGCTTCAAAACAGGTGTCTCTTGAGTTATGCCCACACCCTTGCACAAGCCAAAAAAATTGCAGTTGAGCCCTTGTAGGCACAGATTGCACAACCTCATTATTTCCTATGCACCATGATCCTTTCAGGAGTTGTAGGATTGCCCCCCAGCATACAACTCCATTTTGGGTTCCTTCACCAGCATCCTTTCCATTCACCCCATGTAGATCTGTCAAAAATGGAGCTGTAAGCTTGCCACCAAGCACACAAGTCAATTCCAGACCCTCTCAAATCAATCTGTGGCAGACCATTTACCACCATTGATGCAAGTGAGACGTCAACCCTCCCACCCTTATGCGTACCTCTACAATGAGAATTTCCATAACCCTGAATTTAATGAAGTCATATTCCACTCATTTAAAGAACTTTATATAGTTTAATCAACAACGGTGTACATCATCTGCATGAGAATATGCCATGTGTTGACAAGAACTTTTACCGCAGAGCCACCTCCTGGTCAGCTCAAAGATATAAGGACTCACCTTCACATGCTTTATTTCCCCCTCAAAATCATTGCTCTTCTCACAATCTCCCACATATTCCATCCATCAGTCTATTAAATCCCTTACTCATCACATTACTTAATCAAGCCTTAGCCATGGCTTCCTTCAATGCTAAATGTCTTGGCCTCCTCAAAACCACCCTCACCTTGATTCCCAAAACTGTTCTTCCCTACCTCATTTCCAACCTGTCAACTCATTGGGTCTCCCTTCTTTGCCAAGATGGCAAACTTGTTGTCAGAATCCCAACCCTAGATCAACCTGTGGGCTACTTACCACTTCCCCTGTCACGTCTCCTTCTCCCTTATATCCCCAATCAAACATAATTTTGCCCTGCTGGGAAATGCCCTTTTTAATTTCCCAACTAGATAGCTTCACAGATCTTTGTTGAGGCAGTTCTGCATGTCTCCTCCCAGCCTGTTGTAACATTCAATTTGGCATTGTTGATATTTTGCAGAAAACGTGATCCCATGGCCATCACCACCTCCATTGTTTCCTCATTAATTACCCTTGAACGCCCTCCACAATAAAATCCTGCAAAACACAACTCCATTTCCCTTTCCAACCTTGCCACAGGAAATTTTAGACCTCCCACCTGCTATCAAAGAGCTACATTACAACCCCGCTCTACTTGAGGTCCCCAGTGGGTGTGATCTGGACCCTGTTTCTCCTCCTGCCAATTTAATCAAAACCCCATTTCTACCACATCAGTCTCAAGGACTTGCTTTCCTCCTTGATAGGGAATAACCATGTGCTGCATCCACCTTGGCTTTGTGGAAGAGGACCTCAATTGATAGTGGTGCAATATGGGAGAACAAGATCACTGGTGAGAGCATAGCTCTTGAAAGGGGTGAGTAAATTCCAGAATCCCCACTTGGATCTATCCTGGCCAATGACATGGGTCTTGGTAAAAAAAAATACAATCAATTTTGCTTATTGCAACCACCTTGCTGCGAGCCCGGACCTATGGCCTTCCCCTGGCTCCCCCCCTTGAAAAACCTCCACATCAAGCCATGCTGGTGATAACCCCCCCATGCCTCCTGAAGAATTGGAAAAGAGAGATTATGAAGCATATGCAGTCAAAGTCCATCAATTTTCTCACCTACCATGGAAAATGGCGGCATCAGACCATGGATTGTCAACTGGAACATTCAGATTTGATACTCACATCATATCACCTGGTGTCATTGGAATACAACAAAATGCAAGCCAACCGCGACACCCAATGCTCCATTATCTTCTCCAGAAAATGGTTCAGGATTATTTTGGATGAGGCACAGTAAATCCAACCTTCATTTTGCCATCTTTCCTACCCAATTATTTTTTCTTGGACCAAACTGACTGCAATTAACTTGCATGACAGCACTATCCAAAATACCAAGGCCAAGCTTTCCCAAGCGGTTACCCAGGTTGCCACCAATTGTAGAGTTTGTCTCACAGGAACGCCAGTGCAAAACTGCCTTCAAGATCTCCTCTCTCTCCTTAGCTTCCTGGGTATCAGTCTAGAAAATGAGTACAGTGACTGGGCAACTTCCCTTTTGCCCCACCTAAAAGTAGGGGACTTTGCCCCAATACAAATGGTCCTCCAACTCACCACCCTTCGAAGGACCAAGATTGATGAGCTTTCCAATCTCCCCAGTATTACTCACAACTACATCAAGACACCACTCTAACCTGCATCAGAAGAATTCTACTGTAGACTCCAGGACCAATTCATTTCTAAGATCAGAAATGAGCTGCCTGCTGATGGATCCAAGCGAATGAGGTTGTTGCTCCTCAAAGATGTTGGCCAGCTCATAGGAGCTTGTAATCATCCGGTTTTGGCAGACCCCAATGTCATCATGGACTAAAATGGACAATTCAACATCCCAGAAGAGTCCGGTCCCAAGGATCACAGCACAAGAGTTGAAAAAATTGTCCACCACATTGATATTGACACCTGCCTTGAGAGCTCCTAAATCAAACAGCTTTTAGGGATGATTCAGCCAGGATCAGGAGTGGTAGCTGGAGCAAGAAAATTTGTGATCTTCTCATGTTGGACACGCTATCTTGATCTGTAAGCTGTCTTTGTTTTTCTCCTGTTTCCAATGAGACCCCACTCAAAAGTCCATTTTCTCCCCTCATGTGAAGAATTGGAATGACAGTAGATGAATATGGAATATCTTCCTTTTGTCTGGATGGAAGGTTAAGGGAAAAACAGTAAGAATCAATTACTGAGCAGTTTTCAGAAAGTAGCACAACTTATGTGCTTCTTGCCTCCATTCAGGCGGCTGGTGTTCAAATCAACATCACATCAGCCAATGTTGTATTCATCATGGTAAGCACCCAATACTTTCTAGAATTTTGCCATTTTCTTAGTCTACATTCATTTCATCTACGTAGGAACCCCATTGGAACCCCACAACCAAGGCACAGGAAGTTGATTGGCTGCATCAAATGGGTCAAACAAGGCCAGTGCAGGTTTATTAACTCATTGCACCCAATAAAATTGAGGAGAATATTCAAAAGGTAATGTCCTCATACTCCACTCATCATATGCACCTCACTGAATTTTCCATCTCTCCTTCAGATTCAGAAACGCAAGGAGAGACTTGCCCAGTAAGTCTTTTTTTCCTGGAAATATATCCAACAACCTTAAAGTTGGCTGATTCAGAAAATTGTGCTCATATCATATTCAGGTCAAATATTCTCACCACCAGGGATTGGGGGGAAGTGTTCCAATACCTGCAGGATGACACCTAAATCCCCTCTCCCTTAGCTTCTCATCTCCTTCTTCACAATCTCACTCATATGGTTGTTGTCTTCCCTCCTCACTATCCTGTACATTATTGTTGCATCACAATTCTTGATAAGTACAATTTTCCCACTATTCCATGAGTAAATTTGCTCACAATTCACATCACGCGTGTTGTGCCAACGCGTGTCACCAATACTCCCATATGTGTAGATAAGATATTACACTTTGTGACATTGTGTGGTACACTCCCTTGATGTGACACTGGCAGGAGAATAAATGGTTGGCACCATTCAGAAGAACATTGGTCACTATTCTTGAGGCATTCTAATGGTTTCAGGTGCTCATGAGAATCAATTCTTACCATTCATAAAGAACTTCAATGGTTGGAAACCATTAATAAGAACATTGCTTGCTTACCATGAGGCATTCTAATGGTAATAGTTGCTCATGAGAATCAATTGTCATCATCCATAAAAAACTGCAATGATTGGCAACCATTAATAATAAGATTGGTCACTGTCCATGAGACATTCTAATGGTCACAGTTGCTCATGAGAATCAATTTTCATCATCCATAAAGAACTGCAATGGTTGGCAACCATTAAGAAGAACATTGCTTGCTTTCCATGAGGAATTCTAATGGTAATAGTTGCTCATTAGAATAAATTTTCATCATCCATAAAGAACTGCAATGGTCAGCAAATATTAAGAAGAACATTGGTCACCGCCCATGAGGCATTCTAATGGTTGCAGTCTGTCATGAGAAGCAATTTTCATCATCCATAAATGTGCTAGATTATTTTTCAGCTAATGCAGCAAGTCAGCAAGGCTTGCATATGCACAGGTCTATCCCCAGATAATGCAAGCCCCATGCATCACACCAGCATGACACACAAATGACTATGGATCTGCATGTTGAATCATTTAGACATGGTCAGCAGCCATGTTTGTTTGGTTGGTTGCAGCAAGAAAAATGAAACAAGTCTTCTTGTCAATTTCTATAAATAACCCTCCCTTCCCTCAGGTTTTTCCTCTTTTCTCCATTCCCCAATACCCCTCAAGCCAGCTTCAAATCTTTTTCCCATCTATTTATTAATCCACTCACAATGCCATCCAATGCTCCTACACAATCAATCCCACCTTCAGGTTTGTTAACAAATTGTTTCATATTTCATCAAATTGAAAGAACAATCCCTACCAACCTTTGCATCCATTGAATAATGCCTTTGCATAATCAACAGAGTCCTCACCATCAACTCATGAAGATGAAAAACTCTCAGCGCCTGCAGAAGAGTCCAACCCTGCATCAGAAGTTCATGAAGTAACTGGGGAAGAATTCTATCAGAATGTTGATACTATTCAAGAGATGGTAACTACCTGTGCTTGCCTCAGGATCCCCAGGTCAATCCAAGATACTGTGAACAGGTTAAACTCCAGCTTGAGTTATATCCAAAAAGGTTAGTTTTTTCCCCACTGTCATTCTTCACATTTGCAGATTTGGAGGTCTGATTGGGTTTTTTCCCGTTTGAATACAATTATAAAAGGTGTCTCCCCCGCAGAGATCAACTGAGCATCACACCCAGCTCCTCATTGTCCCAACAGCACCCATTAAAGCAACCTCGAAAACTTCCACGCTTGACTCATCCCCCTGTGGACATGACCCCACATCTAAAAATCATGGGAAATCACAATCCAGCCCCCTCCTTCCCTGATGCAGCATCAAATCATGAAGCTATTGCACCCTACCCTCAACCAGAAATCCAAATAACTCCTGAAACTTCCCTATTTTCCTCACCCACTGCAACCATGGAGGAACCCATAGTCACTTCTGAGCAATCCCAGGTGGCCCCAGATCAACCTGAGACATCCAATCAAGAATTAATGATTGAACCAGACCCAACCTCTGCCCAGACCATTGTTTCTGGTATGGATGCTCCCCAAGATGAGGATCCCACTTATGATTTTGATGATCAAGCAAGTAGAGGTTATTTTACCATCATTTATCACAAAAGAATAAGCAAGGAGCTTTGTTCAATCACTCAATTTTTCAAGGGTAGGAAATCTCCAAAGAAACTCCAAATGGGATGGGATGCAGTGAAGAAATTTTTGAATTTCTGTCTCCAGGCCACCACTACTATGGAACCACCAGAAATGCAGTACATCTCCAATTCAGCCAATTTTGAGTATGGTAACTGGGTTTGGCAGATACATGAGCAAGGTTAGTTTTATTTAAACATCCCATCAACATGCAAGATTTCATTTTGCTAATGACCAATTTTTCATTTCACAGCAATAGAGTTTCTAGGCTTGGATGCACATGAGAAATGGTGGGCACCAGACATCATCAATTTTCCTGCCCTCAACCACCTGCAGAAAAGCCATTCTTGTCCCGCTGGTGCACCCCCCTAGATCAGAAAACTGCTCATATAGAATCCAATCTGGTGCGCTTTCTTCATGCCTTGGACCATCCCACTGGGAAAGCAATCAATAAATGGGCCAAGACAGTGGCTTTCTCAGTGAAAACAGTTGCCAATGAACTGTAGGCACAGCCTCCCCATCCTCTCACATCTCCAGTCTCCAATTTCAAGGCAAACCTACAAATGGCTATGTGGCTCCAAAGCATCAAGAAATTTTCAAATTCACTGCAGCCCTGCTCAATAGAGCATCACATGGTTCTAGACGATGAGGCCAACACCAATCAGTCAGAGGCTATGCCCACCAATCAGTCAGAGGCTATGCCCATTGAGCCAAGGGACTGTCTTCAAGAGCTATGCAGCATCATTATTGATATCATGATCAGCTTCACCTTACTTCAGGCTCATTCCAAGAAAGACACAAAGGAGCCCTCCACTGGCAAGAAGAAAAAGAACAAGCGCAAAGACCCTCCAGCATCCACTTTTGACCACTCTTCCCTCACTGTCTCAGAGTTTTCAAATGAACAATGTTGCACTGAATTGACTCAACTAGAATGCCGCCACAATTTCCTCCCTTTTGTCTTCTACATGCTTTCTGGCATCCAGGGGACCTTCATTGCTTCAAGAGACAGAAGTATTGCTTCTTAATGTGATTTTCATGAACTCCTCTGTTTAATTAAAAAAATTCAGTCCCTCTCAGATGGAAGACCTTCAGCCAAGGAACCCATATGGGCTCACCTTCAAATGTACATTTGATCCATCATGCTTAGTATATCTGAGAACCCTCAATATACAAAAAATTGTCATTAACCACCTGGAAGGATCTAGCAAAGGCTATTGCTCATGACTACATGAACCAAATGAACAAAAATTCCTGTTCCAGCATGCCTTTCAGCCTAGAACCCCTCCAATCTCTGAGTTACCAAGCTCAAATGGTTAATATAAGTGCTGGAATTTCTTCTCTGAGTTTCTCTAGCTTTACTGTGTCATCTTTAAAGTGATTTGAATACTTTTTTCATAATTTTAGCTTTTTTTTTCATCTGCCACATTTCTTAGAATTTTTATTTGCATTATGATTCATAATTCAATGTTTAAAAAGAGTGATTGTCCCATAGTTTTCAATACTGCAAGCACCAGTCAAAAAAATTTCCCATGAGCAGTGAGATTGGATTCCTCAAGGTTTACTTTTTGATTCAGACTGTCTTAAGCCCTAACCCACCACTCAGCACTTTTAGATCAATTGAATATTCAAAATGCCACAGATTTTTTGCCCCCACCCACTACTCAACCACCTTGCTGAAGCATCAATCAAGAACTACTTAAATAGAACCTCTTTCTCCCCTCAAAAAATTTCCCCCCATCCCATCCCACCACACCCCTTGACTTTGACTCCCATTTTCACTCTTAATACGCACAAATGCCATCTTTTCCATCCATTTAAAGATCATCATCCTTTCCCCCCAAGCATACCAAGTACTCTTCCCTGTGAATTTCTACCATCCAAATCAATATTTTCATGGCCAGGAACAAGACTCAATTGTATAGTTTTTTCCTTGTTATTATCCTTTATGTTGATTCACCAAGCTGAAATTTTCCCAATCCCTTCCCAATTTTTCATTGTACTTCTCTTTTGGCAATTTTATGATTTGATATGCTATGGATATGTCCCCTGGTGAATATGAACTGCATACCACTCAATTATTAATGTGGTTACTTTCACCATTCACCAGGACAAAAGCATATCCCAATCATAAGATTTCTGGAGGAAAACCAGCTAAGTACAAATTGAACAGGGATCTCTCTTTACCCAAAAAAGAATAGGTAACAAGGAAAAGGCACAGAAACCAAAAATTCTGTGGAGCTACAGGTCCTACAACAAATGCAAGCTCTATCCCCAGATTGATCCTGAAAATCCCAGAAAGCCAACAAATGAAGTTTTTAAAGAGGACCATGCCTTTGTTGAATAAAACTTTCAAATTGTTGATGTTCTTCAAGTGCTCCTGATGGATAAGGAGAAGAATGATATTATTGCCTATATTGACTTTATCCCAATGCAGGACCTATCACCTCAGGAGTATGATGATATTGACTTTATTGCTTGGTTCCTGCACAAATACAAGAAATTTGTAAACCCAGTGGGCTCACCATTTAGATCATGGGAAGGAAAAATGAGGGCAATTGGATGGAGAAAGGCCATGGTAACAGCTCAAATGATTGGCCAATACATCAAGGACCTAAAGACTGCTAATGCCAAATTCCAGTATGATGAACTTATGTCTTACTCTGAAAGGGCTTCTATTATACTTGGAGGATTCTTCAGCAATATGGAACATGTTTAATTTAAGAAAAATCAAACCCTCATGCAAAATTATCACATCCCATCATTCTCCAACTTATTATTTGATGATCCTCTTGGGACCAGCTCCTGTTCAACTCACCTCACCTTTACCTCTGATGGCTTCTGCAATTTGCTCCATATTGATGAAAATGATATATCCATCTTTGCCTTTGCTTTATTTTTACCACAGAAGGAAACAAGTGGATCACTTGCTACTCCCTCCAAGGGCTACAATTTTCATGATGGGCATTTTGTCATACCTGACTATGGGGTTGGGATCAATTTCTCTACTCAAAAAGGAATTGGTAAGTTAAGCTGGCAATCAAAAAAGTATTGGCACTGTACACTTCCTCCTTTAGAAAATATTTTGTATACCCGTCTTGTCATGTCTTTACAAATCAATGTTAGAACCTTAAACACTTGTAGAAGCATTCAGGATGGTACTATACATTATACCAAAGCTAAAAAAAATAAATTACTCCATATTGCTGATCATAATTATTATTTGCATAGAAATTAAACTGTTTCTTTTGAATCTTTGATCTTGAACTTTGTTGGTCTTGGGAATAATTTATAATTAATGTATGAATAAAAATTAATCCCACTTCTTTGGCTGCTTTTCAAAGGAAGATCCTGAGGTACAATCTGTTTTTTTATGACATGATTATGAAATTTTGCTAATTTTGATTTGCATCATAATTCATAATCAAAATTTTCAAAAAAGAGTGCTTGTCAAATAGTTTTCAATACTGGAAGCCCCAGTTACCATAATTTACCTGAGCAGAAAGATTGGATTCCTCAAGGTCAAATTTTTGATTTGGACTGTCTAAAGCCCTAAACCACCACTCAGCAATTTTAGATTAATTGCATATTCAAAATGCCACAGATTTTTTGCCACCACCCACTCCTCAAAGGGCTGGCTGAAGCATCCATCAAGAACTAATTAGACAGGTTGTGTTTCTCCTCTCAAGTGATTTCCCCCCATCCCATCCCACTCCTTTCAGCAATAGGGAACATGTTCCATTGCAGAAAAACCAAACCCTCATGCAAAAGAGACACATCTCATCTTTCTCCAACTTATTGTTTGATGATCCTCTTGGAACAAGCTGTGATAACATACATGAAAATTGCATCCACATATTGCTTGGCTAAAATGAAATAGTACCTGGACAGAATGCACCACCTTGGATTGTCTTTGCAGCCTCCAGGGCACCAAAGTAGTTCCTCATCAAGTCTTTGACAGGAAATTCTTGTGCCTTCATCATCATTGATCTCACAAGGTTCCAAAAGCATCTGCTTTTCTTGAAGCCCAATGTATTCAGACATTTGTTACCAGAAGTAAACTACAAGAAAAGGAGGATAGATTGTTTTTGTTTTTTCCTTAGTCCAATAATTATCTGGATTCCTGTAATTTTTATCAATTTTTCATTCAGATAAATGGTGGAACAAGGAAGACACAAAAAGAATCTATTGTCCTTTGCTGTTAGTTTACTTCTGTGAAAAAATGTCTGAATACATTGGGCTACAAGAAAAGTGCATGGTTTTGGAAGCTTGTGAGATCTATGATGATGAAATGACAACAATGATTCATCACAAAGACTTTATGAGGGGATATTTAGGTGCCCTATAAGCTGCAAAGACAATCAAATTTGGCGCATTCTGGCCAGGTACTGTGGCATTGCAGCCAAGAAATATGTCAATGCAGTTTGCATGTATTTTATCAGAGCTGGTCCCAAGAGGATCATCAAATGA
The DNA here is from genome assembly GCA_025617555.3 of Puccinia polysora. Lineage (NCBI taxonomy): Eukaryota > Fungi > Basidiomycota > Pucciniomycetes > Pucciniales > Pucciniaceae > Puccinia > Puccinia polysora. The sequence goes on from CM062623.1 coordinate 51,482,023, forward strand.
TAAGTTGGAGAAAGAGGAGATGTGATGTCAGCTTGCTACTATGTACAGAGCAAGACTGTCAAATAGTAACACAAACTATGAAAAATATGAATACCTCAATTAAAAAATTAAGGAGTGAGAAATCCATAAATATTATTACTGGAATGGATTCCTCACCCAAAATTAGGTAGGGTCACTCACTGACCCCACCATTGAATTCCAAGTCCTTACATTTTTAAAATAATCAAAAAGAAAAGTACTAAAAATTACAACACCTGTATGGCACTTTTTGGCCATTCTAACATTTCACACGTATTGTCACGTATAGGGTTTACACCTAAAATTTACTCAGAATGGAGGTGTCGTGTATATTTTAGTAGTTACATGCGGAAATGTGTTATGTCACAATTCCCGCGCGCAGCCCCGCATCATTACATAACCCTACGTATAGGAGCAGCAGGATCCCGCGTACTAGAGACCCTCGCGCAGCTGATTCTGCCACGCACGCAGCAAATCCTACCCCGCGCGCGCATCTGCACTAACTGATCCCCGCGCCTGGATCAGTTGTGACTAATCTGACAACCAGGTAAGGCTCAGAAGAGCTACAACCTAGTTAGGGTTGCCTAGCATATGTAACAAACAGACATATGCATTACTAATGATCTAAAAAGATTAAAACTTAAATAAAATTAATGAAAATTAAGTTTTAAACATTTTTTAATAATAAATCAAAGATAAAAGACTACCACGTAAATCACTGATCTTGATCTTTGAAGACCACAAAACACTACAAGAAGTGTTCATAAAAATTATTAAAAATTATCTACATGATCAGCAGATGGCTGACAGTTAGTAAACATCCACATCTGCACGCTTCAAAGCAATATCAATAGTAAAAATGAAGGAAGAGTACAGAATGATAAAATTTACGCCATAACAGATTAACAGATTCTGTGGCTAAAATAGTACCAAAATCCAGCAGATCTAAGGACAGCTGATTGACAGCACCAAGCGGACGTGCTAATCTTGCCCTGACTGGCTTTCCAGCCTCAGCCGACGAGCAGAACCCTCTCTATGTTCCCTGAGAAGACCAAAATCACCCCAAAAAGGTATTTATACAGACCTCTTTGGATCCAGAAAGAGTTAATCAGTTTTACCAGGAATTATTTATTATCAATCAGAAACCGTGTCATTGTCAATCAAGTGCTTATATGAAGATAAGCAAGTGATTTATTACTTAGTCTGTAGTAGTATTATTTACCTTTGTTAACCAATCAACCACTGAAGTTTAGTCAAGCAATCTACCCCATCTGCTCTGAAACCCTTCCAATTTATCCAGGATTTTCGTGGTAAAGTGCTCAGAGTGAGTGTTACCCTTCCTGTCTAGGCCATTCGTGCTGTTAAGCCCAGCCATCAGTGGAATAAGTCCTTTCTAAGGCACCCATATTTATCCCAAGTTTCTTAAACTGCCCAAGGAGGCCCCTTGAAGAGAGGTTTCTAGTCTGTAAAGATCCCCAGTAGTATAATACTGTGACCCCTCTTTTATATTATATTGAAAACCATTTACTACCAAACCAATTAAACCTTGAAACTGCTCTTTTTTAGTCATTTATTTGAGCTTCTAAGCGTTTATTATTGGAATAATAATTATTATTATCATTCCAGCATTTTTATCACTCTCTGTAGCTGAAGGACTGCAAGGTTTCTGGTATCAGAGAGCTGACATGTGATCCTTTTGCATGAGGGTTTGGTTTTTCTGAAATTTAACATGCCCCAATCTCAATTTGAAGAATTCATGATGCAATGAATTGGTGTTTCCACACTCCCAGATGATTGAATAAAGTCTCTATAAAAAATTATGAAAAATGAATATTTGTAGTCATGAAATCTGTTTTTTTGGTGAAGAAAACAAAATCTTTGCATGGGATATTTCCTTGCTTTATGCGGTATTCTAAAATTTCCTGATGTAAAAATATCAATTAAAATCATGGGTTTTTCTTAAGATCATTAATCTTCAAATGAAACACATGATTTTCCATTAGGGAATTTGATTTTGAATTCAAAAACAAAGATCTTAGTATTGCCAATGTATTTTACATCGGTCAATTATGTGCATTCAACCTAATCAATTGATTAGGGACATTTTTCAAAATATCAAATTTAACTTTCCCTTACACTCCCACTGAAGGTAATATGCATATTCAAAATGGAACCAATAAGATTTTCACTTTTTTTGAATGATTAAGCTCATCAGCAGATGTAAGATTGAATTCAAAATTCACTCAATCTTTTTATCTATTTCCCTGGAAGCCTTTCAATTTCTGGAAAGCAAAAAAAATTGACTTAAAACCAAATCCAATTCAACAAGAACAATGAACTCACCACCAGAGGTGGGAACATTTGTATATTCCAATGCACCATATGTTCCAAAGGAAATTCAAATATGGAGGTAATCTATATAATGATGTTGGAAGGTCAAAAAAATCACATCAAAAACATATATTGAAATCATCAAACTTCAAAAGATCACTGGTCAAGTTTCATTGATACCAAAACTCCAAAAAATCAGTCACCAAGCATTTTCCAATCTATGAAAAGAAGAAACCCCACAAGTAAGCCACTACAATAAATAACCAGTGCTGTGAGTAAAGATCTTGTTCAAAAGCATGTTTCTTTTTTTCATTTGAACTGGGGTTCATTTATTTATATACCCTATGATTTTTTACATTCAAGCCATCAATTCAAGAGTTCAATTTTTTTTGTTTTTTTTTTTCTTTTTGCTTTTTTTTTGTTTTTTTCCTGTTTTTTTTTTTTTTTTTTTTTTTTTTTTTTTTTTTTTTTTTTTTTCTTTCTTTTTCTTTTTTTTTTTTTTTGGCTTCTTTCCATTTTTTTTTGTTTTTTTTTTGGTTTCTTTCTGTTTCTTTCTTGTCTTTTTTTGTTTTTGTTTTTTTGGGTTTCCTTTTTTTTTTTTTTTTTTTTTTGTTTTTTTTTTGTTTTTGTTTTTGTTTTTGTTTTTGTTTTTGTTCTTGTTTTTGTTTTTGTTTTTGTTTTTGTTTTTTTTTTTTTGGTTTTTTTTGGGTTTCCTTTTTTTTTTTTTTTTTTTGGGTTTCCTCTTGTTTTTTTTTTTGTTGTTGTTGTTGTTTTTTTTTGTTTTGTTTTGGTTTATTTTCTGTTTTTTTTTTTTGTTTCTTTTTTGGCTTTTTTTGGTTTATTTTTTTATTTTTTTTTGTTTTTTGGTTTTGTTTTCTTTCCTTTTTTTTTGTTTTTTTTTTGTTTTTTGTTTTTGTTTTTTGTTTTTTGTTTTTTGTTTTGTTTTTTGTTTTTTGTTTTTTTTTCTGCTTTGCTTTTGTTTTTTTTTTTTTTTTTTTTGTTTTTTTTTCTTTTTTTTTTCAGTTTTTTTCTTTCATTATTTATTTATTTTTTTTTGAGCAAGCAAGCAGACCGGGAGGGAGGGTGTGGCTTGGTGGGAGGATTTCATCACCCTCCAACCAAGCAAGCAGCAAAGGGGCGGGGGGGAAAGCCCGGTGGGGGGATTTCATCACCCCCTGACCGAGTGAGTGGCAAAGGGGGGGGGCAGAGGGGCTTGCGGTGGGGGGATTTCATCACCCCCCAACCAAGCAAGCGGCAAAGGGGGGGCAGCCCGGTGGGGGGATTTCATCACCCCCCAACCAAGTGAGTGGCAAAGGGGGGGGCCAGCGGGGCCTGCGGTGGGGGGATTTCATCAACCCCCGACCAAGCCTTGATCACCCCCCGCCCAGCAAGTGATTCCCCTTCCCACCTAGTGAGTGATTTGGACACCTGAACCACACTTGGGGTCTGTCAGCTCCAATTTGGGGGTCTTTCCTACCATGAGGTGAACCACCTCACCCACCCCACCCACTAACACCCACCACCACCCACTGACACCCACCACCAACCACCAACACCCACCACAACCCACCACCACCCACCAACACCCACCACCACCCACAACACCACCCACCAACACCACCCACCAACACCCACCAACACTGACCACCACCCACCAACACCCACCACAATCCACCCCCACCACCCACCTCATCCACCACGACCACCACCCCATTGGTAAGTAACCTTTTTTGTTTTTTTATTTTTTAAGAAAAGATGGTATTTATTGTTTTTAGATATCAGTCTTTTAGATATCAATCTTGATGGAATTGAATGTGGAATTGAATGAAGGCATTTCTGGTAAAAATGGGTATGGGATTTAAATTTTATTCCTCAATATTATTCAACAATAAAATTACTAATTGAACTTTTGATTCTGCATTATTTTTCTTTTTGTTTTCCATTCATGTTGTGATTCCTGGTTTTCATCCTGAAAAATGGTTTTTAGTTGTGATGAGCTTGGCGTTTCAGGGGATGCCAAGGAGAAAAAACATGCATCAAAACCTCTTGTAGTAGGAAAGAGACACAGGCTATTGAACTCAAATGTTACTTCAACATCCACAAGTAACAAAAAGTTCAACCGTTGTGGTGCCCCATCCTGGACACCCGGGCCATTTCAACTCTCAACGATGACTATCCCCCAGTTATCCAAACCTCCCCCAAAATCATCAACGCTGAAGAGCTCTGGCTTGAATTCCAATTCAATCATCATCAGTAGTCCCTCCAAGATATTCTTTCATCCGATCCTCCAACTCACCCTTTGAATCCATCTCAAGAGTTATGGTCCCATCCTCACCTGGACTCCTCTTACTATCCTCAAGAGGATCTTAATTGTTTACTCGCAACCTCACTCAACCTTGATTGCTAAGAAGGACATGGATCAATTCAAATTTGAAGACTTTTAGTGACGTAAACTCCTGTTCTCCGCCTTAGATCATTCCGATCTCACACCTTCCATTGATCCAGAGACTAGATCTTTCTTGGATCATCCTCAATCAATGATGATCTGAGTATACTTTGGTCCCCAAGTATCCATATTATCATCACCATCCGCCTCTCCCCCTTGTTCCTAAGACAACTTTTTGAGGGCTACCTGCTTGTAACAACTTACCACTAACGCATCTTACAATCTCCCTTGTCATCATTCAATCCACACTACCCATGCCTACGGATCCAATACATGTAAACTCTTCAGGAACCTGACGCTCCTTAAGACTTAGAAAAATTTCTCAATTATTTTCCTCCAAGTACGCGCTCATCATTACCAAACTCTATCATAATTGCGGTCATCAATCTTCCCAGATAGGTATTATACCCAAGAAAACCAAAAGGATTCCATCATTTTCATAGTTACTATAGATCCCACGTTTTTTTGCTGTAAGAAGGCAAGCAAATATCACATTACTTGGAGCTCTAGGGCCTTACTTCGGAAATCATTGTTACCTTTGAGCATATACGTTCAATCTGTCCAATAAGGCCATGATTCTCCAACATCCAAACTCCCATTGCGGAGGTCCTTACGGGCAGGATGGTGCCCCCGCCTCTAACTTTATGTCCTTCCCTACTCCGGCACATCGCCTACCAACACCTCAACGGCCCAATGTTGCACCTTCCGAGCGTCCTCTTCCACCCTTGGATTGCTTTTCACCAAATTCCAGCCACAATACTCCTTCTCCCTTATTTCTCCTCCCTCCCCCTCATGAACCATTCTTCTTCTTCTTCCCCTTCATCATGGAAGATCTTCACCATCCCATCTCAAATTCAAACTCAAAGCCCATCGTCATTGATCAATCATCCTCATCCTCATCCTCATCATCTTCCCATCATCCATCCATCCTCACCCCCCTCACCTTGGGCTCTAGCTCCTAAAAAAATCCCTCATCAGTTGATTCTTTGTCAAGGCACTCTATCCATTCAATGGTGACAATACCTCTTCACTCTCCTTTCAAAAGGGTGATATCATCAAAGTCCTCACTCAACTACCATCTGGTTGGTGGGATGGTGTCATCTGGCGTCAACGTGAACAAGGCTGGTTTTCAAGTAACTATGTCCGCAGGATCTCCAATCAAGAGGCTCAGATCTCTCCAACTTGATCCTCTCATTGCCCAAAGGATCTCGGATCACCAGAGAGAACTCAACAATCAATTGACCCGGTTGATACTTGCTAGCCATCAGTTCATCTCAGATCACCCTCCCGCAACAACAACCAATGACCAACAACTCGGCCGTCTCAAGTGCCAGTCTACCACATTCTTTCCACCTCCAGCTCACCGGTCTCCCGCGCGGCTTGTCCATTGCCCGCGCAGGTCTCAACTGTCTCCCGGGCCCATCAGCATGTCCGCGGGCCCCTCAATAGCTACTTTCCTGCCCGTGCCCACCATTGGCATGGGCCAAGGTCTTGATTCAACTCTTCTGTTTTTTTTTTCTGAGTGTTTTTTTGTTTCTTTTTTTTCTTTTGTTTTCTCATGACAATCGTCCTCAAAAAAAAAAAAATTCTGCTCCCATCTGTAAACATCTCTTGTAAATAGTCTACAGGCCTCTGGTCTATAAAAGGAGTGGCTCTCCCCTGCTTTTACAGAATCATAAAAATCATCCATGGCAGTGTGTGCCTATATTCCCCCAATTATTGTGAAATTAAGATCCTGATCCTTATCCTGGGTATATCTCTGATTGCCCTCTGATCCATTCTTGACCCTTAGTCTTTGACCCCTGTGGCCTTATCCTTATCACCAACCAATAGCCTTGCTGGTTGAAGAAAATTCTGTCTGTTGGAATTTTTGAGTGTGTTATACCACCCCTTGATCCCTTTCTCTGACCATACTGGTCCTGATCCCTGATCATCTTTCTGGAGCCAATCACGATTGATTGAAGAGGTCTTATTAAGCTTAAGACCTGGAGTTTTATACCTCCCTTTATTTTCTTTGGAGTTGCATTCTGACAGCCTCCTCTTGAGTCCCTTGAGAAGTGCTGAGGTTATCCTTGCTTCAAATCAGTTACTGCTTGCTTTTAGAGCTTCTTAAACATTGTGCTTTGTCTTGTACAGCCACCCTCAGTTATCTGGTACCCTTCAAGCGCTTGATTGCAGAGAGTTGGGCAGGTTCATTGAGAACCTGAAGGTTGGTTGGGTTTGGGTTGATCATCCCCAATCTTCTGCTGACGACCAGAGTTATTAGCTTGTGGGCATTGTTTACATACAACAGCTTTTTTTCTTTGAACTCTAAGCAGAATTTAACTTCTTTAGTTCAAGTTTTTTCCCTGCATAATCTTGTCTCAGATAGTGCTGTTCCATTGCTACCAAACTATTATCATCTTTATCCTCTACTCCTTGATTCCTCATTTAGCAGGTTCTTGACCTTGATCTCGGTTACATCTAAATATTTTTGTAACACTCAGGAGGGCAGCCTCAACAGCACCTTTCCCCTCCACAGAACTGCCAAGGCCTAGCACCGTTTGGAGTCTTACACCGTCCCAGTAGACATTTTGTACAAGAATGTGATGAGCCAACAAACTTTGTGACACTGCAGGACAATTTTGCACCCAATCATGTTGTCTTACCGCGCATGTGCCCTCACATGCTGGTTAATGCTGTCAAAAACCGCCAGTTTCAGCCCTACTTCATTCTTAAATACCACAGATTGAAGGCCCCCAAAAGCACTCCACAAATTGATACTTTGTGCAACATTGTCTTGGACTTGTACCCAATGGCAAAGAACCGCCATTCACTCAGCAAGAAAAAAACAGCAGCCTTGACTGGCTGCATGCATGCCATTGGTTTTTGTGCTGCAAGTGATAGAGGTGCCTCTGCAGGTTTTTCCTGTTTATGTCAGGTTTTGACAGAAAATTCAAAAAATTGATTGATGTTGACTTCAATTAAAAAATAGGGGTCTATTCTTGCAAACCAGGTTTGAATAAAGAGACCATCAAGAAGGATGATGAACTGTGGAACCGTCTCCCTGCTCACAACAAAATTGTCTTTGGCAGGAGCCAATCACTGTGTACTTCAGCTCATGCTCAAAACAAGGAATTTTCAGAAGAATACCTAATCCTAAACTGGTCTTCATCTGGGTGGATGGAAAGGGAGGGATATTTCTGCATGTTTTCAAATTTGTTTGTGGAATTTGATGACTTCTCAAACAAGCTCCATACTGATAAGAATGACTTGAATGGTTTTGCACATAGGGTATTTTCATACATCAACAGATCTACAGGAAAGCCTATCCTTCCTCCCTGCAATTATTTGGGTCATGGTTTATCTTTCTGAAAACTTGGTTGTATTGTTGACTTTGCAAAAGCTGAGGGTATTATTGAAATTCATTGCCAGACTCAATTTTTTGATCATCAGACAACATTTCCTCCTCCTAGGTTAAAAACCTCTTCAACCCACACTCACTTGGGCTGCTCATTCCAAATTAATAAAAAACTCGCAAATGTATCTTCAACACTCCAAGATTGTAGTCCTTCAAAAATTGATGAAAGAATTTTGGGAAAGAAGGCCCAATATGGTTGATGTTGTTTCTATTGTTTATATTGATTTTTTTTTCATTTTTGAAAGTTTTATACAATCAATAAATCAAATATATTTACAAGCCCAGGAATTGAGCAATCTCCTTGGGTGCCTCCACTGTTAGGAAGCAATGAAGTGATTTAGGTATATGATGAAAGTGGGGATGAAGTGATGAGAGCATGGATGTGATGGAAGCAATAATGTTATGATGGTGATGAAGCTTTGTGAGCATTAAAGTAGAGTGATGAAGCAAACAGGATAGTAATGGAGGTTGAAACCAGGGATGATGATGTGAAATGATGGGTTGAGGTGGTGAAACCCTTTAGATACTTTATTTGAAAAAACCCATTTATTTTCAGGTGACTCTGACAGGTCTGATGGGAAATAAGGGTATTTTCTGGATTTTTAATAGTGGGTTTGAAGTGGTGGATTTGGGTTGAAACCCACTATTAGAAAATGGCAGGTTTGCTTAAATCTGATATGCCCTAATTTGAACTTTTTCCTGTGGTAAAGACATGTCCTCTCATGGCTTAATTTTCATAAATCAATTTTTGATTGAGTGAAAATTTGTTCTGTAACCAGGGCTGGTAGTCAAAATATCTGCAGTTGTTGATTGCATGCCTTTGTGACTAGCCCAATTCCCACTCAATTAATTTCTTCATTTTCTTCTAAAATGGATTCCCTTCCGCTCAGGCCAGAACTAGCTCAATGCATTTTTATATTTTTATAAATTTAACCTACCCTGTCTTTTCTACATTGAAAAAGAAGCCTGCCTCTTTCCTTGGATTCAAAATTCTCCCTCAAGAATTAAAATAACCTGCCCTTATTTGCAGACCAGGGATGGTGATCAACACATCTCAGTGAGTATATTGACTTTTTTTTCTTCCTTCTTTTTTTTTTTTTTACTTTCTTTACTCCCTTGGCCTTTGGGCATATTCCATTTACAATATTCTTCATTTTTTGAAATTTTAATGTTAACTTCTGTGCACCCTCATCCTACTGCCACCAAGCGGACAGTGCGCGCCACTCTGGGTGGTGCCCCGCTTCAAGATCTCAAACCCCCCCTGGGGAGGGGGAGCCAACTGCCCTTCCCCCCTTCAACCGGTCTGCCCGGTCTGCTGAGGATCTTCTACTCGGGGTGTCTTCTCATTGTTGTTGTCTTTCCTTTTGGTTGCCTCATCATTTCTTTCCTTTGTCATCCTGATTATCTTTCCTGTCTCATTGTCTCCTTCCCTATCCATTCTTCCTCCACTCATCTGTCGGCTACTCAACTCAAAAACCAAGATCCATCAAATACTCACCATCGGGCACCCAATCTCATTCATATGGTAACTGGTAAGAGCCGGTCTTCCCGTACTCCTCAAGCTCCAATGTCTAACTCCTTGACTTGTTATCAATCATTCACCTCAGCTTGTCAATCCTCTACGACTCAACCAATGCTTGATCCATTGCCCAAATCACTGTTGTAAAGATGTCATGAAGATCTGTTGGTTTCATTTTCATTCTTCAGCTTGTCTTTATTCCTTTTTGTTCTTACTCATTTGTTCCTTTCATGAATCAGCACGTTGGTTTGTTTTCCTTCTCAATTCAATCTTGTAATATTGAACAAACAATTTTGGCTTGGCTTTCTATATTTTCCCCGATAAAAAGTAGAAGTATATAAAAATAAAATTACACCAACATAGGCTATTAAATAAGAAACCAACAGAAAAGAAGCCATGAATTGCTAATTTATATAAGGAAATATTTTCACATTTATAGGAGCATAGTGTGTTAGTATTATCCTAAATACATGTTTATGCATTTTATTTTTCCTGTGAATAGGAGGACTTGAACAGTTTTTGATCAGTTAATGGAAATTCCAGTGTGGAAAAAATCAGCCTGTCCTGGAATTTTTGAATTTCACTTTTAAGGAATTCCCAAACACCAGCTGCAGTAATTTGTGGATGATATGTGGACTGCTTGTGAAGCAACAGCTTTGCTCATACCTAGCTTTCCCTTGAAAATCTTTTATGAACTAATGAGCCAGAAGTTCAGCAAATGCTGATCTTTAGTCACAATATTTCACCACCTGCTGAAAGTTAATGATGAGATACAGAATCACATAACCCTGAGATATAAATGGGATACAGAAATGCCACCTGCATACAGGTGACGTCCATTTTTCTGGGGTGCAAGTTTGAGATTTGTACTTTTCCATTCCAAAAACACTCCTTATCAAGTTTTAATCAATTCTGGTGCTAATTATTCTTTCATAAGTGCAGCATTCGCCACCTCTAAAAATCTTACATGTTACAAGATATAAAAATTTCCCGTCTATCTAGTAAGTAGTGAAAACAAGCCATCTCATTGGGTTCCCATAATTCAAAATGGAAATTTTCATTTTCCAATTTCCCCAGCTTTGAATGGGATTTTTTTGTATTGGATTTCCCTGGAATGGATGATAAAATTCTAGGACATGACTTTGCAGTCTACTGGAATCTGGATTTGAATTGGAAAGAAGGATTAATTAACCTTTGCACCTTGCATTTCCAGAAAACTAACCCGTCCATAAACCAGGAATTAAACGGCCTACCTGAAACTGTCATTGAGTTAGATGACACTTTCCTGCAAGGAGATTTGCAATATGCTGACTTCCATTCCCAAGTTCCCTCTTCAGATTTAGGAGTACACTTATTTGTATTACTTACCTCTTGCTGGTTTCTTTGAAGAGCAAACAGCGCCTAACAAAAGTTGTATTTTGAGCGCCTTAATCCTCTTTCATTGTGAAAATAATTTGAACCCTTTTTTAAAAGACAATGATGAGATTGAAGATTTATAAATAATTCAAGAGTTTTTACCTACATTTTAAAATGACTTTTCTGACTTATTTTCATTTTTAAAATCTGATAAACTTCCTCCATCCCGTGCATATGTTCACAAAATTGAACTTAATAGTCCTCCTCCAGCACCTGGTCCAGTCTAATCTCTCTTAAAGGAAGAATCATGCTTTCTTCAAGAATACATTGCGGAAAATGTATTGAAAGGATTTCTTTGACCAAGCAATTCAAACACCGGCTTGCCTGTCCTATTTCTTCCAAAGAAATACGGTGGCCTTTGCCTTTGGTTGACTATAGGAAACTGAAAAAGGTAACCTGGAAGAATGCCTGCCAAGTACTGCCTATGTCAAACCTCCTCACTCTCTTCCACAGAGCTGCTTATTTCTCAAAGTTAAACCTTCAAATTGCCTATAACTTGATTGTCATTGTAAAGGGTCATGGATAATTGAACACAATGCAAACTCTTTTTGGCAGCTATGAGTATACTTTCATGCCTTTGGGCCTCTGTAACACTGCTTCCACTTTTCAAAATTTTGTTAATGATATATTTTTTGACATTTTAGAGAAATAACTTGTCATATATCTTTATGATATACTTCTATACTCAAAAAATCTTGAGGAGAATGATGCCCATGTGCAAGAGGTGCTGCATCAACTTTGAAAGAGTAAACTGTTTGCAAAAGCCTCTAAGTGAAAATTTCATACTCAATCTCTTAAATTTTTAGGTGTAATATTTTTGCAGCAGGGACTAGCAATTAACCCAGCCAAGAGCCAACACATATTGGACTGGCCCCCCCTCTTCTGTTAAATCCTTTCATGTTTTTCTTGGTTTCAGTAATTTTTACAGGAGTTTTTTTGAGTACTACGCAAAGAAGGCGGTGAATCTTACAAACCTTCTTCAAAAAGAAACTCATTTTATTTTTACAGGACAAGCAGCTTTGAAGTTGAAAGCTCTGAAAAAAGATTTTAACACTGCCCAAATACTCACTCACTTCAAAGAGCTAGCTCCCACTATTGTGGAAACAGACACAAGCAACTAGGTGATTACAGGGGTAATCTGACAGTTTTACTCTTCCTCTAATCTCTATCATCCCTTTGCCTTTGAGTCTTGCAAACTGCTTTCTACAGAGCTTAACCACAATTTTCATGCCAAGGAACTTCTTGAAATTTTCTATTGCTTGAAAAAATGGTGTTCATAACTTTTGAGCCTTTTAGATCCTTTTGATCAGGTTCTTACTGATCATATTTATCTTAAATATTTTATGAGCTCAAAATTCCTCACACCCAGACAGGCGCAATTGGCAAAATACCTCTCTGAGTTCAACTTTACAATCACGTACCACCCTGAAAAACAAGAAGTTTTTCCTGATTCTTTATAACATTGGGATGATGATTACCCAGGGGGGGGGCGGCGGGTCAGCACCTTTCCAGACAAAAATCCTGAAAAAGTTAAGAAACTTTTCTATTCCAATCAATATTCCGAACTCAGCTAAATTAGCACCCAACTTTGAGACAAAGCTTCCAAACATTGACAAGCCCAACTCAACAACCCCAAGTGTAACAAGCTTTGAAAGAGTGCAAATTCACCTTCAAGCAAGTACGGTATAGATGAAAACAGGTATTTAGTTTATAAAGATTATATAGTAGTTCCCAACAATCCTTGAATGAAGCAAGATATCTTCAAATCTTGGAATGATTCTCTGCTTGCTGGTCATTATGGTCAGGATAAAACCTACCGGTTGATTTCACAAGACCTCTATTTGCCTGCTATGACCGGAGAAGTAAAAGAATTTGTTAGCATGTGCTATGATTGTAATTGTAACAAGTCCTTTAATAACTGGAAGTACGGGCTGCTTCAGACAATTAAAATTCTGACTATTACTTGGCACTTGTTTTCTATTGATTTCATTTTTCAATTACCCCTTTATAATGGTAATAATGCTATTCTAATAGTAGTAGATTGCTTCTCATAAACAGCTTTATTTGTTTTCTCACTTGAACTGCCCCTTCAGAAGAACTAGCTCATCTTTTCATATAAAATTTCTTTCTGAAGCATGGTCTCCCTGATAACATACACCAGGAAAAATCAGGCATCTCTGGCTGAAAAGAGACTTCAATTCACCATGATGGTTTCTTCCATTTCTTCACATTTTAAAATCAATTTCCAGAGGGAATCACCATGAAATCTGTTTTTTTTTCTGGTAGAGTTCACAAAGATGTTAAAAAAGTTTATCCATGATTGCTTCTGATTCTCCTCTTAAATTCTCCAAAAGTGACCTATGATTTCTCATTTGATTCTTCAAAGTATCCACTGTGTTTCTGATTGGTTTCTGCAGGACTTAAAAAAATTGTCTTTTGCTTTTCCATTATTTTTCCCCCATGGATCCCCTTGATTTCTCCCTGGTTTCTATTTGATTTTCCTCAGATGAATGTTTGATCTCTTTCAGAGCTGTATGAAGTTCAAATAATTTAACCCCATTTGATCACTTACAATTATTTACTATTCAATTCACCTTTTTTCCTCTTATGGTGTGTCAAATGAGTTTGGTTGGGTGGTCAACTGGGTGGATTTATTTTAAACCACTGTCGGCGGCTTCTCAAAGCAACATGGCAGTTTATGAACCGCTGCTTTTCAGGTGGTCACCCAATGGGAGTGTGCCATCAACTGGGGGATGGCAGCTTTCAACTGAAGCTGCCAAGAGTTTGGCATTGACAGTAGGCCATCCTATTGTTCATGCTGGTCATGAGGATCACAACTGCAGCTAAATTGCTTCTTTTTGCTTTCAGTTGATGAATAACTAGGTCAGATTGATGACCCAACAAGATTGGGCTACTTTGACTTTTGCCCCATCAACCCATTTTTTCAGGCAGTAAACTCCAGCTTGTTGCATTACCAGCAGGAGTTTACCACCCAATGAGACTCAGTGGATACACCATATTTGATTCATAAATTGTCAAACAAATTACCCACCATTTGATATGTTCCAGAAACCATGAAATTAATGGTTGCAATGGCTCATTTAATATTGAATAAAAATAGGTGAGATGATTTTTTTTCTTGAATAAGGACAATGTAAAGAAGCTGAAATTATCTCCCATGACCATTTTTGCAAACCAAGTTTTAGCTTCTGCATACTTCTTTCTGAAAATTCAGTAATCCAAAGCTGTTTGATTTTCAAAAAGATCATCATGAATTTATTACAAAAAAAAAATTGAAAATACACATTTTTAAAAGCATAATTTCACCATTTTTGTGCGACAAATCAGCCAGAGTATATTGTAAAAATAGATGAGGTTTTTCCTTCCATTAAAATAAATAATATACTCCACCAAGCAATGGAAAGCAGAAGCTTAATTTCAGCAAGAATCTGAGTGATGATCAATTTGATTTTTTGAATGGGATAAGATTTAGAATGCTCAAAAAAATTCAAGAGCTTGACCTTATTCATGATAGAAGAACTGAAATTCAACAGATCTTAGATGATGATAGATTCCTTCAAACTTTAGAGCATCAATGGAATGCTTGGATTTGTCAAGTAGTTTCCATGGGCATGAATGAAACCCAAATCTCTAACTTTTACAAACTCTGGACCAAGCATTGTTATAAGGGCCCCTTTGCCAGACCACTTGTAACTGTAACTGCTTGTTAAAAGTTACGAATCTTCCCATGAGTGGATTTGTAACTGGAAGTAACTGCTCAGATCAGGGCCCCAAAGCCAAACATCTTCTGGGGATTGGGGCCTGTGAGCTCTCATTTTTAGCGCATAAACAGAAATTTACAGAAAGTTACAAGGGGAAAAGCTTGTAACTTTCTGTAAGCTTTTTTTGTGGAGGGCAGCATGGGAGTCTAACTTTGTAACTTTGATTTGGCGGGGTGAGTGTTGCAGTTACAGATATGTTGTGTCAACTGAGTTTGTTTGGCTTATCAACTTGGTGGTTTTCATTTTCAAACCACAGTTGGCAGGTGCTCAAAGCTGTGTGGTGTTGAGTCCACCACCACTTTTCAGGTGGTCAACCAATGGAGGTGTGCCATAAACTTGGCCATTGCTTCTTTCAACTGAAGCAACCAAGAGTCTGGAATTGAATTGAGGCCATGCTGTTGGTTGTAATCTTCATGAGGAGCACAGCAGCAGAAAAAATACTTCTTTTTTCCCTTATTTGATTGGCAACTTTTTCAAGTTGATGACCCAAAAATATGGGCCCCCTTGGCTATTTCCCCATCAAGCTATTTGGCCCGGCCATCATCCATGTCTTGTCACATGAACAGGGGGAGTTTACCATGACCTGAAAAAACTCACTGGATACACCATACATTGTGCAGCTGAATGGCAACTAAATGGCTTGGAATAGGTCAGTGCTACGTTCATGTTTGATCATATTTCTAAGTCAGATAATGACTTGTAATCTTGGAAGGTCCACCAATCAAGAAGGAATTCTCTTTGAAAAAAATGATTAATTTTTATAAGGAATTAATACACCATGCCAAAGCTTAGGCACTAACTTTCTCAACCATGATACATTTTTGGAATACTGGTCTTGTAAAGAATCCCAGAGTAATGTAGGAGGAAGTAAATTTGTCTGCAGGATAATATGCTCTTGTATTTAGAATATGAAAACTAAAACATGAAAGGTGCGTAGGGATCATATTGATGTGCTTTCATTGCTGTGTGATTGAATCAGAGAACAACAAAATAACTACTTTCAATTGAGAATATTTAAGAAATATTATGTGGAATTTTGTGTAGAGTGTCTTACCAGAGATTGTGATGTTTTCTCTCTCTATTGGGTGTAGAAGGGGGAATCAAAGGATTTGCATCCAATGTTTAATGAGAGAAACAATCAAGACAAATGAAAAAGTTTTGAGCATGTGCAATTTTTTCATTTTAATTGAATTATGAGTCATATTGCTGATATTGTTGGGCAGTCATATTTCTGATATTGTCAAGATGAGAAGCAAGAAGAATATCTTAACTGATGACTTTACTATTGGTAAGTGAATCCAAGCTCATGAGCACTCTAATTGTTATCTCAGGTATTCAGGGGGAATATATAATCCCCAGACTTCCCGCCAATACTTTCACTTTCCCAAAACATTCATCCATTTATCCCCTGATCCTGAACCAAGTGAAAGAGTACTAATCTTGAAAAAAGTGAAAAGATGGAATGTGTTGTTGATTGTTGGTTGTACTTCAATTGAAACATTGGGGAATTCAGAAGAGGAATTCTCCTTTAATGGTTCCAAAGTTTGGAAATTATTGATCCCTTGCATCTGTTAACCCTGAGTGCAACTGTTCACCCTTCCACTGAGAGATAGAGAAATTTGAGTAAAGATCCTTCCAAAACCTATGATGATCCAATCACATATGCAATGAAATATCCTCCTCCACATACGGGTTGAGGGTGGGTTTAAGTTACCTTCCCCTCAACCCTAACCTAGGTACAACCTCAAGCAAACAAGAATAATGAATAAAACCCCTAATTACAGAACCCTAGCCCAAATCTATACTTCCAACCCCATCCCATGATCCACATCCCATACCCCATATCCATATGTATTACCTGTCTGCCATTACGTCCACCCAGTTTGTCCTTCTCATGACGCAGCCCTTGCGCAACGCCCAACTTGGAGCCCCCTGAGCTTGTCTGTGTAGAAGTGAAAAGAGCTGAAGCTCAAATTGGATGAAGGGATTAAAGAATGAGTGAGAGGAGCTTGTAACGTAAAGCGTAACGGACCTGAGATCAGGAGGAGAAGGACACTCCGGTTGATGTAATTGGCTGAACAGATGATGAATTCCACTTGATGGCACTGGTGTTTATATAGAGTAAATACACAATAGGCTGACAAGTGGTTGAGTAAAAAATGAATAAGGTAAAATTAGCATAAGCATTTTAAGTGACATGGTAAGTGAAATGCTATCATTAGACAGTCAGACCATCACAATAATACAACAAAAGATCCCCTATTAAATAACAGATATAATTTATCTTGGTTATAACACAGCCTAGTTATATTTTAACCGTTGTTTGAGTACTTTAAGATAACAATAATAAGATCAAATCAATCCAATCAATGATACTTCAAACTCCAGTGAAAGTCACATATATATAAACTCAAATTCTAACACACCCGCTTGACTTGCACTGGAGGAATTTACTGTCTGAAATGAATCTAACTCTTTTTCTTCAATTTAATTTATGTTCTGAAAACTTTTGGAATTATTCTACATACAGGTTAGTGACTTTTAATGAGATGAGCTGATTGACTAGTAAACTTCCTGGGGCATATTTGAATTTAAATGCTATCTTTAAGTATGATATCTACTATTTGCTGGAAAATTCTTCAGTTCAAATGGTGAATTACTTGTAAGATGCGTTGAATTTGTTCAAGTTTGGGTTTAATTTTGTGAAACAGAATTCTTTGAGTTGGTTGATCTTCGGAGTTGAGTAGTGAAATGATGGTTAAAAATTGATGGTTGATTGACAAAAAAATAAAGTGTAGGTAGAGTATGAGCACAGCAGGAAAACTATAGTCCAATCCTCCTGGGACAAATTGACAATATATTGAGATTGATGGTGATCAGGTTGAGTTGTTGGACTGTAGACCAATCCTTCCAAGTTGAGTCAGTAGTGAGATGTCAATGATGTTGGTGATCAGGA
Source organism: Puccinia polysora (assembly GCA_025617555.3). Classification (NCBI taxonomy): domain Eukaryota; kingdom Fungi; phylum Basidiomycota; class Pucciniomycetes; order Pucciniales; family Pucciniaceae; genus Puccinia; species Puccinia polysora. Next base: position 51,499,891 of record CM062623.1, read on the forward strand.
CAAGTTGATGGATGATATTGGTTGAGTCGAGTGCAATGGTAGCTTGATTGAGTTAGGGGATGAAGACATGGAGATTCGCTGATCCTCACATTGGAAAATCATGGATGGCTTGGATAATTGGTACTTGATGATATCAGATGACCTCTCCATGATACATTTCTTCAACCGCTCAAACAATTCATTAGTCAGGGTATCATCCCCACCCTGATACCCCTGTGTTCCAACGCGTCCCCGAGAGGATGGAGTCAATGATGAAGTCGGCATTGAAGAATCCAGATTGTTCAGGTGCAGTCAAGCCAGTTTCCTCCTTTGGGGACTTGCGCCTTGAGATGGACTCTTGCGAGAGGAGGGTGAGGAGGAAGAGATTAAAAAATGGATCATTGTTGATGTTGCCCCATGCTTGTTGAGTTTTAAAATTGTTATCATGATTTGCGTCATCAGTGTCCAGATAATTATCACCGCTGCCTCAATTGTTATTGTCTTCATCAACCAATTCATCATCACCATCATTAAAAACCAATAAAGGACTCAGGATACCCAAAAAATCCAAATCTTTGGTAGCTCTGCGCTTGCCCTTGTCGCAAATTGATGATGAGGCTTGAGAGGATTCAGATCTGCTTGAGAATCAATTGATGATATAACCACAATCTTCAATGACTTCCAAATTTTCTAAATCAATAACATCATTGGCCTCTTCATTGCTATCTCCCTCATACCTGATTGTGATGTCATCCAAAGCTCGAGCAAACTTGCAAATCAATTTGTGTCGTAAAGAGCAGATATCTATCAAGTCTAGCTGTGCAACATTGGAGGGACTTTGAGTGACGTCTATCAGTTTGGTTGAACATGATCTTATTAATCGTGGTAAGGGCAACATCGGAGGGACTTTGAGTGATGTCTATTGGTTCGGTTGAACATGATCTTATTAATTGTGATAAGTAGATTGACTCAGAGCTCATTGATAATTGATTGATTCCCAAATCTTCCAAAGCTGCTGAGTTTGCTGATTTGGTCATTACCATTTATGGTCTGCTTGAATTGTGTGCCAGGTTATCTTGATTTTTCAATCAGAGTTGATGGCTGATGCCATCAAAGTAGATGGATAGGATGAGCATGAATGTCAAGAAAAGGCTCATCCCCATCTCACCCCCTTGCCAAAAGAGTCAAAGACCAGTTTCTGGATGAGACTATTGAAGGCAACCAGTTTTCATTGAGTATGGTTGGCTCAGGTTGAGAAAAGGCTTTCAACCGTGTAGAAGTGAAAAGAGCTGAAGCTCAAATTGGATGAAGGGATTAAAGAATTAGTGAGAGGAGCTTGTAATGTCAAGCATAACGGACCTGAGATCAGGAGGCAATGGACACTCCGGTTTATGTAATTGGCTGAACAGATGATGAATTCCACTTGATAGCACTGGTGTTTATATAGAGTAAATACACAATAGGCTGACAAGTGGTTGATTAAAAAATGAATAAGGTAAAATTAGCATAAGCAGTTTAAGTGACATGGTAAGTGAAATGCTATGATTAGACAGTCTGACCATCACAATACTACAACACAAAATCCTCTATTAAATAACAGATATAATTTATCTTGGTTATAACACAGCCTAGTTATATTTTACCTGTTGTTTGAGTACTTTAAGATAACAATAATAAGATCAAATCAATCCAATCAATGATACTTCAAACTCCAGTGAAAGTCACATATATATAAACTCAAATTCTAACAGTCTGCATCTGGCGAATGTGCCATTTGAGATATCCAAGATACATCTGGGCAATCCAATCTGCAAGATTCCTGCAATCCAATCCACCCTGCGTCACCAGATGCTGAGCCCAATCCCACTGCTGCTGAGCCCGCAGCATGGCTTTCTGCCGCAAGGACGCACCCATTGCTGACCGCACTGCCTCTGCTGAGCCTTCCGCTACTTCTGAGCGCGCAGCGCGCAGAAAATTTTGACTTCCGTCTATAAAAGACCACCAAAATTTTTTTGCTATATATAGATGCTTTAAACTGGTACTCACCCAGTGCATCATGACAATCACCAGTGATCTTCCCCTACAGTAGATTAGTTTGGATGTATTTGACTGATGGATTGATGCAGTTGTTCTTATTATTCATAAAACCCCTGTGTATTTCTGAAGATGATCCTGAGAACAATCAATATATCAAGGAAGATGATTTGGTTAATCCTACTCAAGCATTGATTACTGTTGGAAGTTCTTTATAAAAACCAGGTTATTTTGTGTATTCATCATGGGAAGTTGGAGATGTGTGAATGGATGAAATACTGACCATTTTTTTGCTTCATTAATTTATTGTCTTGGATGAACAGCAGAAACCAACCCAATTTATCAGATTCAGCACAGTCAAAATGATGAAGAAAACCTGGTTCCAAGATGGGGAAAAATTCTCAGCATGACAATATTCAATCTGAAAATACTGGTGAGTAAAGGGTTCAAACTCTGTATGTTTAATCTTCTTCATTTATTGATGTGGGGTGATTTAAAAGGAACTGGTACGTAGGGTGGGGATAAGTCTTCATAAATATGAACTATGTGAATCATTATATATTAAAATTTAATCTTTTTCATAGAAGAAAAAGGAAAGAAATGTTTATTGAAAAAGAGAAATAAAAAGAAGAAATTGGAATCTTCTAGAGGCAGTGAAAAATCAGATTGCTCACAGTCTGAAAGTGAAAGCTCATTGGTTGAAAATATTTTTACCAATAGAGTTGAACAACAACATGCATCTCCAACCATGTCTCATCAAGAAGAAGGTGAGGGGTTTTAATAATATTAACTGATTCAAATTTCTGAATTCTAATTTTTCATTGGAAAATATCTTGCCCCCCATAGGAGCACAAGTAATCACGTCTTTAAAGGAATCCAACAAAGGTATTAGTTTTATTTGGAAATTTCTTTTCTGTCTCTTTTTTACCTTGATTAATCAATCCTTTATTCTCCCCACCTTCAATCAGATTGGCAAGTGTGGCATCTGGGGAAGGATCTTCACATTGGGAGAGGGCCAGTGTCAGTGACAGGATTGAAGCAGCTTTGCAACCACCTGAAGGTGAGAATCCTGAGCTATGGAGCATGAAGATGAGATTTCAGGAATTGCAGGAGGATGCATCTGAGAGATTGGATAGTAGGATAGGCAGCCCGCTGGGAGGTATGTTCTATTTTGTTTCAATCAATTAAATTTGGTGGGTGATATTAAGTCTTATTTAACTTTATTCATCAATCCTGTAGTCTCACCACCTTCAATAAGATTGCAAAGTGGGGCCTCTGGGGGCGCATCTTCACGTGGAGAGTGGGCCAGTGTCAGTGCCAGGAGTCAAGCAGCTTTGCAACCACCTGAAGGTGAGAATCCTGAGCTATGGAGCATGAAGATGAGATTTCAGGAATTGCAGGAGGCTGCATCTGAGAGATTTGATAGAAGGATAGGCAGCCCATGGGGAGGTATGTTTTTTTTATTTCAATCAATTTTTTTTGTTGGTGATATTAATTTTTTTTACAAAGGATTAATTCAAACATCAGGAGAAATTAAAATTGAGGTAACAAGGGAATAATCTCCAGGTAGCATGTGAAATTGATTTATTTATTTATTCTGAATTTTTTCTGAAATGTTCTATTTTATTTCAATTTTAGGAATGATTTTCCCATTGGGTGCCTCCCCAATACTTTCCAAAGCAGCAAATGTGGCCTCTAAAGGAATTTCTTCCTATGGGATGAGTTCAAGCCTGGCCTCCAGGATAGAGGCTTCTTTAGGTGTTCCAGGAAATCAGAATGCTGCATTGTGGAGAATTGGAGTTGAAACGGAACAAATGGACAGGTCACATTCCCTGTCTTCAGATGGGGAGATTGAGGCAGCTTTGAAAGGATCAGGTATCCAAGCTTCCCAGAAAGGAAAAAAAAGACATGTGTTTTTTTTGTTTGCTTTGAGATAACCATGAGATTTGAATCATTCATGTCATTTTTCATTTCATAATATGTAGATCATTCAACATTGGTTTACTCTTCAAGCCTTTGTGGTGCCCCATCCTGGACACCCTGGCCACCTTAAGATCTCAATCCATGAACTGTTGCGCAAATGTACCGTCTGGCATCTAAAATAATAATAATAATAATAATAATTCCAACTCATCCTCAGGCTCATCCTCACAGTCATCATTGCGCGTTGCGCGTCCTTATCCTCGCGCGTCGCGCGGCGCTCATCCTCATTGCTACCGTCGCGCGGCGCTCATCCTCATTGCTACCGTCGCGCGGCGCTCATCCTCATTGCTACCGTCGCGCGGCGCTCATCCTCATTGCTACCGTCGCGCGGCGCTCATCCTCATTGCTACCGTCGCGCGGCGCTCATCCCTGATTTAGCAAATCCATCCCGACCGCACCCCCAAGCATTTGTCAAATCCTTGGATCCGTCAAATCTCCCATCTCACTCAATCTATCAGTCGTGAATCTCAAGCCTATCAGGATTTACTCAACCGTCTCAAGCTGATTTCCTATCCGCCCATCCGCGCTCTCACAAACTTCATCTGTCAGCTTTTCTGGGGCTCTCCCACCCACTTCCGCCTTTGGAAGAGGGGTGAAGAGAGTCAACTACCGCCCGCGGACATCCGCGGCGGTTTGGTTCATTTCCCTTTCCCACACCATCCGCCTTTGGATGAGGGGTGGGTGATTCCGGTATTGTTGCGTGCGTCCATCCACGGACGGACACAAGTGACCACATGATTTTCTTTCCTTTTTTTCTCTATTTGTAGAATCCGTTGTACATAGCCTAATAGGGCCTCCTGCCCATATAAGGAGGGGCTCTCCCCTGCCTTTTGGATCCATCATTGAATCATGGAATCATCCAGCATGAAATCAGCACACCCTTGATCCTTGAGCTTCCATACTCAAAACCTTGATCCTTGATCCTTACCACCAAACAATAGAGTTGCTGGTTGAAGAAAAATCTGTCTGTTGGAATTTTTGAGTGTGTTATACAACCCCTTGATCCCTTTCTCTGACCATACTGGTCCTGATCCCTGATCATCTTTCTGGAGCCAATCACGATTGATTGAAGAGGTCTTATTAAGCTTAAGACCTGGAGTTTCATACCTCCCTTTATTTTCTTTGGAGTTGCATTCTGACAGCCTCCTCTTGAGTCCCTTGAGAAGTGCTGAGGTTATCCTTGCTTCAAATCAGTTACTGTTTGCTTTTAGAGCTTCTTAAACTTTGTGCTTTGTCTTTTACAGCCACCCTCAGTTATCTGGTACCCTTCAAGCGCTTGATTTCAGAGAGTTGGGCAGGTTCATTGAGAACCTGGAGGTTGCTTGGGTTTGAGTTTATCATCCCCAATCTTCTGCTGACGACTAGAGTTATTAGTGTGTGGGCTTTGTTTACAGACAACAGCTTTTTTTCTTTGAACTCTAAGGGGACTTTAACTTGTTTTGTTCAAGTTTTTCCTTGCTTAATCTTGTCTCAGATAGTGCTGTTCTGTTGCTACCGAACTATTATCATCTTTATCCTCTACTCCTTGATTCCTCAATTACCAGGCTCTAGACCTTGATCTTGGTTGAATTTAAATATTTTTGTAACACTCAGGAGGGCAGCCTAAACAGCACCTTTCCCTCCACAGAACTGCCACTGCCTAGCACCGTTTGGAGTCTTACATTTGGTCCCCTGGGCCGGGATCAAACCAGAAACCTTGGGATTTACAGTCCCAACTTGAAAAATCAACTCCGAAATGCAATCCGATTTTTTTCCTTCTTTCCGTTCCTTTTTCTGTTTTTTCTTTTTTCAGATCTGATCCGTGGAGGCAGCTTGGTCCAGAAGTAAGTCCTCCCAATTGTGCACCACCTGGGCAAGATCCTTGTTGTTTTTTTTTTGTGAAAGCCTACTCTTGCCACACTTGTGAGCCACCGTGGAACTCTGCTTGTTTGGATCTCTTAGGAACCCTTCACCATGAAATCTGCTGGATCCTCTTTATCTGTTCGGGCCAAGATGGTCAAAATCAAACCTCAGAAAAAAAATTTAGGCTTCAATGGGACCAATGTCAAACATTTCCTGGACTCCTATGACATGGCTGCGGAAGTGGATGGTGCCAGTAAATATGATATGGCTAATCAGTTAAGGTTTTTTATCTCTTCTGACAAAGTTATGGAGGTTATTGAATTGTTTGAGGGATTCAAAAGGCACAACTGGCGGCTCCTGAAGGAGGATATGTTAGCCTATTGGGGAAAAATAGATGTAGCCAGATTTACTTTGCAAGACTTGGATGCCCTGGTTTCTCAATGGATCTCCAATGGTGGTATCTCCTCAGCCTCTGACTATCAGACTTTTAGAAAATCTTGGGACCCTATCCAGTCCTATCTTATCCGGAACGATCACATTGATACGTTGGATGAAATTTGAGTGCAATTTTTTCAGTCTTTCTCTCCAGGAGTGCAGGAAAGAATTCATGATGAATTGGTGAAATCTGGATCCATGATCACAACAAGAGACAATTGGTTCAGGCTCCCTGCTTTCATGGTTCTTAGGAATACGGTGGATAAAGTGATGAAAGTTCAAACAGCTCTAACCTTTGAAAAACCTAAAATCACTGAACCAGTCCTTGCCCCCTCTTTTCAATCATCTAACAAACACATGAATAAGATGGAAGCCAATCGCAGACCTAAACCCAATCCTCAGACCCACCGGGAGACACCTACTATAGATTATATCACTAAATTACTTCAGGCATTTGAGAATAAAATAGATCAGAAAATATCATCATTAGCCACTCCTAAACCTCCTAAATCTGTTCCTAAATCTACTATAGTCTGTTATTATTGCCATAGGGAAGGCCATGGTACTGGTAGATGTCCTGAACTCCAGAAGCACAATGAGGAAAAGTTAGTAGAGCAGAAGGGAAATAATTTCTTCCTTCCTAATGGTGCTTTGATCCCTTTTGATTCATCTTGTCCAATCCGTCATGTGGTGGCCTCATACCAACCACCAACTCCTAAGAAGGCATCCTTGGTCTCTGTGGATTTTTGATCATCCTGTGGAACCCTGCAACCTTGGTATCCCCCAGCTATCACTTCTTCCAGATTCCCTGGAACCTATCAATCCGATCCAGCTAGGAAACGCCATGAGGAACCAAAACCTCATAAGTCTCCTCCTGTTCCATCCTCAATTCTTCGAAAACCCGTTAAACTTCAATCTTCACCTGAGCCTCCTTCCTCTGATGTGGAAGACATGGAAGTAGAAAGGGAACCACTTATGGAAAGGTTCTAGGACAACTCTGATCCTCCCTCTCTTCAACCTGCCCAACCCTCAGATCCTCTTCCATCACCTATTACACCTGATCTTCCTCCCTCCACCCAGCCCAAAGTTTGATTTGAGAGGGGCATCTCCAAGGACTACCCTAATGCTGTGGAAGGAGTATTGAGGAAAATTTCTGATCTTAAAATCCCTGATCTATCTGTGGCTGAACTCCTGTCAATCTCTCTATCTGTGGCAGAAGGGATGAAGAAATGGGTTTCTTGTTGATGTGTGGAGATTGGTCTGGACAAATTAAAGGTCTCCTCCTGTTTTCTGATAGAGGATTCCGGTGGAACAGATCCATCTTCAGATACCAACCTGTATTCCTGTCCTCTTGGTTTTCTTCCATTTTGTCTTGGTGATTCAACTTAAACGGTATCTCTCCTTGTGGATTCAGGTTCTCAGCTCAACTTGATTTAGGACTCCATGGCCTGAAAGCTTAAACTTACCCCAAGGGTCAGTTTCAACTCTGCGGTTTATGGAATTGGGAATCAGTCCTGTGAACTGGTTGTTATTGCTAAGGATATTCCTGTTTGAATTGGTCAAAATATTTTGGGAACCTGTCACTTCTGGATCACTCGTCTGGATGGTCCCAAGATCTTGGGAAGGCATTTCTTAATGGACTTTGGTGCTAGCCTGATGTTTTCTGATCAATATGGGGAGAGAATTCTCATCCCTGATGCTGATGGCAGAAAGATTGAAGTTCCCCTTTTTTCTCTGGATTCTGGTCTTTGGGAAAGAGAATTCCCTGGTCATCCTCCCAAATCTGTCCTGAAAGGAAAGCAGAAAGAAAACTCTCATTCCTTTCATCCTCATTTTTTAGCAGAATAGTTTGCCCTACCGATAGTTGTAGTTCTTCTCAGCCTCAGACTTCAAATCATGGACAAACTCCCACCTCCCAGGAATATTTTTCTTTTTCCTCATCATTTTCTTCTCATCCAAATAAGATCAAAACCCAAACACATGAAAAATCCAAAAAATCCAAAAATATTTCTTCTCTGTCTGGATCTGTTGTATCTTCTTTTCCTTTTTCTTTTCAGCCTGATCACTCATCCTCTATTCTGGTTTCCAATCTCTGCAATGAGTCTAAACTAGATCTTGATCTTGATTCTTTTCTTGGTGGCTTTGGTATGAAGGATTTTGGTCTTAGGTGGAGGCAATTTGGGGTAAGAGTAAGTCCTCCAAATTGTGCACCACCAAGGGCTTCTACTACTGTCGTTTTCAAAACTCTACCCTGTGCCACACACGTGAGCAATGTGTTATCTTTTGGATCCTCTTTTATGCAGAAGGCACCTTTCAAGGACGTAGCAGAACATTGGACTTGGAAGATGTTGGAATATGGCAGCAGTTTTTGTAGTCAGGTCTCACTGGTCAATGCTTGGAGGAAGCAGGGATTCCTCTCCTTTTCCACCAAGTATAAACCAGTTGCAAAGAAGGTCCATCCAGTCAACCAACCAATGCCTCTCAACCTCAATCCTCCTCTTATGCGTCCTCCTCTATCCCGCAATCCTTACTGTGGTCTATCCAAATCCCTCACTGGTCCATTTTTTCCCTCTGGTTGGGTCACTGAAGAACGTCTGAAAGTGGTCAACTTTGGTCCAGATGGATGGCTTCTTCCTGATGAGTTAAATTTTATCAAAAATATCTTGTCTCTAAGGGAAAAAAAACTATTGCATTCTGTGAAGAAGAGAGAGGACTCTTGAAGGAATCCTATGTTCTTCCTTAAATTATCCCTGTAGTTGAACATGACCCTTGGCAAAAGAAAAAGATCCCAATCCCTGCTGCTAAAGTCAACAAATTCATCAAGTTGGTCCGCAAACAAGTCCAAACCGGCTTATACAAACAATCGACGTCTAGCTATTCCAGTCCTGTTTTTTTTGTTCTAAAGAGTAATGGTAAACTTGGAGTAGTTCTGATAAGTTTTAGACAAAAATCTGAGTTTATTGCCAAATAGGACCAAAGGAACTGACACATAACATGATTAACAAGCAATGACATGAACATGAAATGATGAATGAGTGATGAAATGAAGGTGAATGTCTTAGCCACGACAGCTTTGAGTGATTTGAGTGTGTACGGACACAGTGAGGATGGACAAGGGAAATGAGGAGAAGACGGAAAGAAGAGGGAGTATTCTGAAGAGAACAAGCATGAGCACAAGGGAGTCTAGCGGGCGCAGTTGAGAGGTTGGCTATAGTGCCTCACATTTGATCAGAAGTCTCAAGGATTTCAAGGATTAAGCTGAGATGGGTTAGTCAAGTGGTTTGTTGAATGAACGAGGTGGTGATTGATGGTTTTGAATCAAGGAAGAGTGAATGGAGCGGGACAGCGGAGGTGGATGGTGATGAAGTTGATTATGTTGATTGTTAATGGGAAAGATGTCAATTAGGAGTTAGTGGAGGATGATTTGAGAGGAGACAGGAGATGTTGGTTAGGGAGAAAGATTTGGAGAGAGTGGAGGAAATTGTGGCAAGGACAAATGAGGAAGAGCAAAGATCAGGAGAAGAGGAATTGGGATGAAGAGAAGGGGTCAGAAGAATGAGATTGAGGATGGGCCGGAGGGAAGGGGAAAGAAGGTCAAGGTTGAAGGGAGAGGAGATAGGGAGTTTGGAAATAAAGCAGCCACACTGGGGATAATTTGGATTGATGCGCGGTGGAGGAGAGTGAAACCATCAGGTGAGCTGGGTAATAATGACAAGTTCATGATCTCCAAGCTCTTAATTAAGTTACTGTTAAAGACTCTGGCGTGCCTCCTGCCACTGAAGAATTTGTTGAATCCTTCTCTGGGAGAGCTTGCTATGGCCTAGGTGACAATATGGGTGGCTATGACGAACAATCCTTGCATCCTATTTCTTGTCCCCTCACTACTTTTGATACACCCCTTGGTTGATTTCAACTGACTCGATTGCCTCAAGGTGCCACCAACTCAGTTGCAGTCTATCAGGCTGAGATAATGTGGATCCTCCAGGACGAAATCCCGGATCATGCGGGTATCTTTATTGATGATGGTGGGATTAAAGGTCCAGTTTATGACTATGATAATGAGCTCTTACTTTGGCACTCAGGAATTCAACAATTTATCTGGGAGTATTCTACTGTCTTGGAAAGAATTTTTTTTCAAATTGAGGAATCTGTCCTTACTGTCTCTGGAGCAAAAATTGCCGCCTGTGTCCCTGCCTTGGAAATCGTTGGTCATATAGTCTGCAAGGACGGAAGAAGGATGGCACCCTCTAAAGTCAACAAAATCATCTCCTGGCCTACCCCAATAAATCCAATGGAAGTTAGAGGTTTCCTAGGTGTTGTAACTTATGTCAGGATCTTCATTCCCTCACTATCCGAAATCTGTGTTCCCTTGCATTGCTTAACCAGGAAGGATGCTGAATGGATTTGGACCCAAGACTGCAAACAATCATTTCAGTTGCTCAAAACAATTGTTGGGAAAGACATTGTTTTGAAAAAGATCACTTATGGACCCGGAGCCGGCAAGATCAAGCTTGCAGTGGACTTGAGTTATCAATCTGTTGGGGCTGTTCTTACCCAGGAAGATGAAAATGGTTTGGATTTTCCTGCTCTGTATGAATCTCTTCTTTTCTCAGATGTGGAATCCAGGTACTCCCAGCCAAAACTGGAACTTTGCGGTGTGGCCCAGATGTTGAAGAAGCTTCAGACTGTTCTTTGGGGTCAACAGTTTGAGTTACAAGTTGATTCACGTTCCATTATTGAAATGATCAACGCCCCCAGCCTCCCAAATGCTCCAATGACTTGTTGGGTTGCTTTAATCCAGTTTTTCTCTTTTGATATTGTTCACAGGCCTGGAAAATCTTTCACCATGCCTGATGGTTTATCTTGACAACCTATTGGAGACAATGAATCAGAGGTTGGAATGGATTTTAATGAGGAAGAACCCTTGGTCCGCCCTGTCTCTGCCTTCCCCTCCCAAAATTACTCTGGTTTCCAGCAAGGTTTCTGCCTTAAGTTAGAGCAGTACCTTTCAACTCTCCAAAGAGCCCCTGATCTCTCTGCCAAAGAATTTTGGTCCCTTAAAAGGAAGTCCTCCAACTTCTTTTTCCAAGGTTCTAGGCTTATCAAAAGAGAAAATCCTTGTGCACTTTTTGTGGTCACTGTCCCTTCTAGGCAAGATTTGATCCTGGAAAATCTCCACAAAGGCCTTGGTCGTCGTGGGGAAACCAAAACTTATTGACAAATATCCAAACAATTTTGGTGGCCATCCCTGAAGAAATCCGTTGCTCAATGGTGTAGGAGTTGTGAAGTGTGCCAGAAACGTGATCTTAGGCGCCTGGCCAAAATTTGTTACCCCACTGGAGAGTCCACTGTCTTTGGGAGGATTGCTATGGATGTGGTTCACATTAAGGCTGGAGGAGCTAAGTACCTCATTGTGGCTAGAGATGATTTTTCTGGATGGGTTGAAGCAAATTTTCTTAAGAACCTCAGCTCTGAATCAGTAGCAGATTTCCTTCATGTGACTTGGACAATGCGTTATGGCTTGGCCCAATCTTATTCTACGGATGGTGGCTCGGAATTTGGTGGAAAACTTGCTGAAATGATCCAATTGCTCCATGGAAAACATAGATTTACTACTCCCTATTATCCTGAAGGACAAGGCATGGTGGACAGAGGCCATGCTCCTTTGAAGGCTGCTCTTGTCAAATTGGCTGGTGAGAGTGACAAGAATTGCGGGAAGTTTCTCCCCTTGGTTCTCTTCTCTGATCGAATTTCCACCAAGCAAACCACTGGTTACTCTCCTTATGAAATCATCTTTGGTCAGAGGGCTGTTCTTCCTCTTGATCTTGAATGGTAGTCTTTCTTGGGCATCCCCTGGGAACACGTTTCCTCAACTACTGACCTATTAGTTGCCAGATCAAAGCAAATGGAGTGGAGTGAAGATATTTGTAACAAAGCTTATCAGAAGATGATGGAATCAAGAGAAAAATCAGTTCAGTATTGAGAAGATAAACACCTAAATCAAATCAGGGAACCTTTAAACCCTGGTGACCTGGTATTGGCTTATAATTGCTCCTTGGAAACTCAGTGGGGAAAGCTTTTCTCTAACCGCTGGAATGGTCCTTACCAAGTAGTCCGTTGAGTTAGAGGTGGATCATATGTTTTGGAGGAACTGGATGGTACTCAGATGGCCAGAAGGTTCTCTGCTGATCAGGTCACAAAATTTCATTCTCGTGGAGGCAACTTGGTCCAGAAGTAAGCCCTCCCAATTGTGCACCACCAGGGTCATCTCCTGCGTTCTGTTGTGAAAACTCTACTTCATGCCACGCATGTGAGCACTTTGGACGCCTTCTTCATTTTATCTCAGCCACTTCTAGGATTTTTGGTTGGATTGACATATTTTTTTCAACCACTCTCAAGATCAAAATGGCCATTCTTTGGTTTCAATCATCTTTCTTTCCTTTTTTCTTATGGCATCAAACTCGGGAGCAGACTAGGGACAGTCTGTAAGTTGGGGAGAGATGTGGTGCCCCATCCTGGACACCCTGGCCACCCTAAGACCTAAATCCATAAACTGTTGCGCAAATGTTGTGTTGACCAATCCGGGACACCACGGAAAAAAAAAAAAAAAAAAAATATCTTCGTCGGTTGTACCCCTATGGGTACCTTCATTTCCCCCCATCTCTCAACCTCTTCCTGTCCTAGCGGTCTAGGACAGGCCTCTTGCCTGTCTCTCCGCTTCGATCCCCTCCTTCTATGTTCAACTCCTACTTGTCGCTCTTGCGGCCCTGACTTTTGGCGACGCGAGCGATCGTCGAACCACCTTCAACAATCCCTTTAACCCATCACCTTCAACCTTCCATCCTCAATCCCCTCTAACTCATCATCCACCCTCCTCTAACCCTTCCTGCTTCTCCCTCTCTGAATCTTCCTCAAACATCACTCAGGCTCAACTAGTCCCCAATCCTGAATTCTTCATCTTCATCCATAACTTACTCAATACTACTCAAGTATCCCATTCAGTTGTTCTCCTCGCCCTATTCTACATCCATGGTCTCAAACTCCTCAATCCAATCAAACCAAACTCCAAGATTATACGGCTAAAACTTGGTCCGAAGTCTCAAGGTTACCTCTCACCTCCCTCAACGATGGATCATCATACCGCCATTGCCCTTGCCTCGGGTCCTCGTACTCGTTGGTTTAAGAAGATGAGAATCGCCTCGGGTGAAGGCTTGAGTGTTTTGGAAGCTCTCCTCTCCCTGATTCGAAACTCAAAACTGATGAAGGTTGAGGCCGGCCAAGACATCAAATCTCATCCTCCAACTCGTCCTGATCTATCCATCCAACAACTAGTCCCTCAAGCTACCAATAACCCTTGTCAAAATACTCATGAACTTCATCATGATTGTTGTAGTAGTAGTAGTGGTAGTCATCATAATTGATTCCAATTCCCTACTCTACCCCCTCCTCCTCGAATCATTAATCAACCACCATCCCATCCTTACAACCATCGTCAAGTATCCGACCCGATCTACCATTGCAGCCTGCTGCCCCCCCTACACTCTCATCACTGATCACCCTTGTTCCTCTCATCATCACCCTTGCTTCCTCGATCAAAACCCGACCCCCTTGCCCATCATCTGATCCAATCGACAACCGCAAGCGACCGCTTGCGGCCGTCGGAACCTTCACCCCGCTGTCGCCGCCAATCGGGCAACGAAAGCCGTTGTCGACACCCGCGACCGCTGTCGCGGGTGTCCATCTGGTTTCTGTGGTCATTCTCGACGCGGGCGACATTTCTTTTTTTTCCTCTCATGTTATTTTTTTTTTTTTTTTTTTCATTTTCCCGCACCTATTTGTAGTATCACTTGTACATAGTATACAGGGCCTCATGTCTATAAAAGGAGGGGCTCTCCCCTGCCTTTTGGCCCAGGATCCTATGAGACCATCATCATAATCAAACTTATCTGTGGGAATCCTTCCCACTTATCTGAGCAATTTATCCGGGTATATCCATGATTGCCCCTTGATCCTTTGAGCCTCCATACTCAAACTCTGTCCCTTGTGACCTTGATCCTTATCACCAACCAATAGCCTTGCTGGTTGAAGAAGAATTCCTGTCTGAATTCTTGGGTGTTTTATACCACTCTGATCCCTTTTTCCGACCATACTGGTCTTGATCTCTCCTTGATCATCTTTCTGGAGCCAATCACGTTTGATTGAAGAGGTTTTATTAAGCTTAAAACCTGGAGTGTTATACCTCCCTTCTTCTTTAAGGTTGAATTTCGCCACGCTATTCTTGAGTCCCTTGAGAAGTGTTGGTATATTCTTTGTCGAATTTTTTATTGATTTGCTTCTAGAGCTTCATAAAAAAATTGCTTTTGTTTTGTTCATCCTCCCACAGTTATCTGGTACCCTTCAAGCGCTTGATTGCGGAGAGTTGGGCAGGTTCATTGAGAACCTGGAGGTTGGTTGGGATTGAGTTGATCTTTCCTAATCATCTGCTGACAACCAGAGTTATTAGCTTGTGGGCGTTGTTACTTACAGCTGCCTTGTTCTATTGAACTCTGAACAAACCTTGACTTATTTGTTTAAGTCTTTACCTGCACCATCTTGCCTCAGATAGTGTTGTTTCCATTGCTACCGACGACTCTTATCCTCTTCCCTTACTTTGATTTCTCATCCATAAGGTTCTGGACCTTGATTCCGGTTACATTTAAATATTATTGTAACTCCTAGGAGGGCAGCCTAAACAGCACCTTTCCCCTCCACAGAACTGCCACGGCTTAGCACCGTTTGGAGTCTTACAACGTTCCGTCCGGCATCTAAAAAAAAAAAAAATAATAATTCCAACTCATCCCCAGGCTCATCCTCACCATCATCATTGCGCGCCACGCGTCCTTATACTCGCGCGTCGCGCGCAGCGGGTCCTTATCCTTGCGCGTCGCGCGCCGCGCGTCCTTATCCATGCGCGCCCCGCAGCGCTCATCCTCATTGCTACCATCACGCGGCGCTCATCCCTGATTTAGCAAATCCATCCCGACCGCACCCCCAAGCATTTGTCAAATCCTTGGATCCGTCAAATCTCCCATCTCACTCAATCTATCAGTTGTGAATCTCAAGCTTGTCAGGATTTACTCAACAATCTTGAGCCAATCTCCTATCCGCTCATCCGCGCTCTCACAAACTTCATCTGTCACCTTTCCTGGGGCTCTCCCACCCACTTCTGCCTTTGGACAAGGGGTGAAGAGTGTCAACTACCGCCCGTGGGCATCCATGGTGGTTTGGTTCATTTCCCTTTCACACCCTGTCCGCCTTCGGACAAGGGGTGGGTGATTCCGGTATTGTTGCGTGCGCCCATCCACGGACGGAAGCGAGTGACCACATGATTTTCTTTCATTTTTTGCTCTATTTGTAGAATCCATTGTACATAGTCTAACAGGGCCTCCTCCCCATATAAGGAGGGGCTCTCCCCTGCCTTTTGGATCCATCATTGAAGCATGGAATAATCCAGCATGAAATCAGCACACCCTTGATCCTTGAGCTTCCATACTCAAACCCTTGATCCTTGATCCTTATCACCAACCAATAGCCTTGCTGGTTGAAGAAAAATTCTGTCTGTTGGAATTTTTGAGTGTGTTATACCACTCCTTCATCCCTTTCTCTGACCATACTGGTCCTGATCCCTGATCACCTTTCTGGAGCCAATCACAATTGATTGAAGAGGTCTTATTAAGCTTAAGACCTGGAGTGTTATACCTCCTCTTAGCTCATTTTGAGTTTCATTCTGCCAGCCTACTCTTGAGTCCCTTGAGAAGTGTTGAGGTTATCCTTGCTTCAAATCAGTTACTGTTTGCTTTAGAGATTCTTAAACATTGTGCTTTGTCCTGTACAGCCACCCACAGTTATCTGGTACCCTTCAAGCGCTTGATTGCGGAGAGTTGGGCAGGTCCATTGAGAACCTGGAGGTTGCTTGAATTTGAGTTGATCATCCCCAATCTTCTGCTGAAGACTAGAGTTATTAGTGTGTGGGCCTTGTTTACATACAACAGCTTTTGTTCTTTGAACTCTAAGGGGACTTTAACTTCTTTTGTTCAAGTTTTTCCCTGCATTATCTTGTCTCAGATAGTGCTGTTCCATTGCTACCAAACTATTATCATCTTTATCCTCTACTCCTTGATTCCTCATTTACCAGGCTCTGGAACTTGATCTTGGTTACATTTAAATATTTTTGTAACACTCAGGAGGGCAGCTTAAACAGCACCTTTCCCCTCCACAGAACTTCCACGGCCTAGCACCGTTTGGAGTCTTACACCGTATGTATCAAAACATTGGCCAAAGTTGATTTCAAAGAAACATGAGTTGATTTTAGATAAAAAAAGGGGATGCCAATTTTGCTCCCCCCCCAAATAAATGATTCTTTGTGGCAGGGTTCTTTGGAAATAAATTTGATGAATCCTTGTGAGCTTTTCTTTTTTTGGAATTATTTTGTAGGATTTAACTGACTTACAATTTTTAAACAAGCACAAGTGTCAGGAGAGCACCATCAGAATCTTCTTGTTGTTAATTTCAATGATGAGGCATATGTTTCAGGATCTAATCTCATGGTTACACCAGGTAGGTTTTTGAGATGTTCAAAGTTTGGAAATTGTCACTGTATATGATTTTGATGATAATTCTTTATGAATAAGCCAGTAAAAAAGATTTGGATAGGGTATGATAGGTGGGCCTAGAATTAATCAATTGATTTTTGATTCAACTTTGATGAATCCTGATGCTCAACTCAAAGCTCTAGCTCCCAATATCACGCCAGATGGTAATCAAAATTTTCAGCTTATTTCATCTGTAAGGAAATATCTGGTTTATTTTTTAATTTTGAAGAATTACAAAGAAGGTATTTTGATAGATTGGAGAAACTTGGCTGTGGAATTTCAGAGTGGGGCAATTTACAGCTCACGGGAAAAAGGTTTCAACTATTTGGAAGTACTATTAAAGGAGGCCAAGAATTTAAAGTAAATCCATTTGGATCCCAAAGGCCTCCAATGCTTCAATTCACAGAAGCATGCAATCTTTTCCAAACCCTTCAGAATTGATAGGAAAGCCACATGTAAAATATGATAAATTAAGGCAAATAATTACATGGGAATGGAGGTAGTAGGCACTTTACAGCTCCAGGGAAGAAGGGGTCAACTATTTGGAAGTACTCTTAAACGAGGACAAGAATTTGAAGTAAATAAATTGGGATCCCAAAGGACTCCAAATGCTCCAATTCACAGACGCATTCAATCTTTACCAAACTGTCAAATATTGTCAAATATTATAATATTATGAATCTGTCTCCAAGGTGGACCAAACTTGGACGGGTCCCCCAATGATCTGTCCTGTGACACTTGGGTCCTCAGCTGACTCAGATCCTGCCCTCAGAAGGGATCCGCGTTCCTCCTGGCTAGTGGGGGCGGACTTGATTCCTCCTTCTTCTTTCTCTTCCTCGCAATCTCTTTCTTTTTCTTCAATACGTTTTACTTCTTCTTTCTTTCTTTCTTTCCACTCTGCTTCCTATATCTCATCTCTTCCTCTCAAATCATCATTGGCCTATCTTTTCCTCTCAACCCTCTATTCTCCTTGATCCGGTTTGATCTCATCAAAGTCTCAATTTTATCAAGTCCCTATCTACGAGTCTGTTCCTGGTAAGAACATGATCCTCAAGATCACCCTAGCTTGACACATCTGACAACCTAGTTCTGCGGCTTGCAGCCATTCTCCTACATCTTCTTTCCTCTACTACTTCTGTGCTTCCAGGGTTCTCTTCTCATCTACTCTCTAAACAACGTCTAAGCTGTTTGTCTTTTCATCTTTTTTCTTCTCTCTCATTATGTTCTGGTGGTTTAACTTTCTAAATCTGGTCTGCAGTCTTCTGGTTTTCAGTTCTAATAAATCACATCAAAATCTTATCACAGTTAAAATCCAAAGGATGACTCTACGCCACCAAGAATGAAAGAACCAGCTGGAGAAAACAACTAATTCTATCAGGTTGCACTCAAGGCCTCTTTTGACGCTATGCCCCCTCTCAATGACAATAACTAATCTATCTGGCAAGAAGAGATGATAATGCTATTTGACCTTAAAGATATCAAGAACGCTATAACTAGAAACTTGGGCCAATTACCAGTAAAAAACGATTGAGAAATCAGAGAAATAATTCTATCTAAACTGGATAGCACAACCCATGCCAATGTTGTCAACGCCGCAAACATAAAATCATCTAAACTAATCTGGGCCTAGATTACCTGCAGGTTTGCCTTGTCTGAGACTGCCAATAGAGCTTGTATCTTCAACCAATTTCTCCACGCTCCATTCAACAAACACACCATTGAGGGATTCATAACGGACATTCAAAAAGCTCTCACTTGCATGGCCAACGTTGGAATAGAGCTACCTAACAATTTTTTGGCGTACCTTATAATTTTCAGATTTCCGCCTACTCTAGAGAACCTAAAACAGCAAATTATGCATGGAGAAAAGTTGGTGAAAGTAGAGGCGGTATTCAACCATCTAACCCAGTACAATAAAAAGAGCAAGGAACAACTTAAAACAGGCAAGACCACCTCCAACGTCACTTTAGTGACTACTAAGAGCAAGACAGATCAGGGAGACAGAAAGACTCGCATTTGGTGCAAAGAAGGCTTTCACAACCCTAATGCACCGCATCCCAAATCCTCTTGCTTTCATCTCCATCCTCAAATTGCTCCAGCATGGTGGATAGAGCAGCAGAAAAAATGGAAGAATCAAATCAAGAAGACTCTCACCATCAACTACCACACATTAATCACACCCTGGATCAACGCTGATAACACACTTAACCTTCTCCTTTATTCTGGCGCCAATATACACACACTCAACAATCTGAAGTACTTCACCTCAATCAACATTCAGGACGAGTTGGAAAAGATCAAAACAGGCAAACTAGAAGCCAATCTAAAGATAGGGGGAACAGGCACTGTTTGACTGGAGTGGAAGGACTATATTGTCACTCTCAATGAATGTATGTACGTACCCAACATTGTAGTCAAACTTATCAGCCCTGGTCTCCTGGCAAAGAAGGGATGTAATCTTTCACAAGAACAAGATTGATTCAGTCTCACCCAAGCTGGCCACACCGTACTTAAATGTCTGTAACACAACATCCTATTTGTCATTGAGAAGCCTAAAATGGCTGGAAACAACCTATCAGTCAATCTCTCAAATCAATCCACACCATCTCTGTCAATCCAAACTCAATTGCTCTCCCACCTCCTTAAGATGTATGGGCAAGCCTCAATCTCCACCCTCAAAACTATCCTCAAAGGTCAATACTCTAAAGATGAATTAAGCAACTTCCAGTGTGATGGTTGCGTGAGGAGCAAAATCACAAGGGCTCCATTTCCAGCTACCAAAAAACCCTTGTCCAAGCCCCTAGAAAGAATTCATCTAGATCTGATAGGAAAAATCACTCCACAATTGAAGGCTGGCCAAAGATATATCCCAACTCTTGTGGACAACTGCACAGGTTACTTCTTGGCCTTCCCCCTTATGTCCAAAGAAGAAACTGCAGAATTTATCATCAGCATCCTTGATACTGAAAACAAAGGGCTCAACTACTACCCAATGGAAAATGTTTTTGGATAAGGGGACAGAATTCACAAACAAAACCTTGAAAAGCTTTGCCAAGACCAAGCACATCAAGCCCTTGAGGTCTGAACCCTACCACTCTCCACATAACGGTTGAGCTGAAAGAGCCAATCAAACAATCATTGAATCATCACGTGCAACCTTCTCTTCTTCCATATTGAACAAGAGATACTGGCACATTGTGGTCAGAAGTTGCTGTTTCATGCTTAACCAGTTCTCCAGGAAAGGTAATGACCAATCCCCTTGGGAACTTATGTTCAACAAGAAACTAACTGATAACTATTTGAAACCTGTAGGAGCACCTGCTATTTCCCTTGCAAATTGACTAAAAAAGGGGAGAAAATTTGATTAGGTAGGACTGTAACGGGTCTTTATTGGATTCAATCACGTTCTTCACTCTTATCTCATTCTCAACTCATCTGGTGCTGTTGTTGAAACCAAAAACGTCCAGTTTCTCAAAGATTCTCTCTACAAATTTCCCTTCTTCCAATTTCCTGGGATGGATCTCTTCAGTCAAACAAACGCCAAGTCAAGCAAATATGACTCCTCTTCAGCTGAAAAACAATACACCATACAACAATATCAGGACAACCTTTCAGAATCTGAATTGGATCAGGAAGAAATTGCATTGGTAGTGTCATCATCCCCTTATCCTCCTTCTCTGCCTTCTCCAGTTCCAGAACTTCCAACTCAATCAACCTCTCAAAGGCCCAGGCAGAAGACAAGAAAACCTCAACAATATGGTTTCCATCACTACTACAAACCCCCCTCTTACAAGGCCGCACAAAAGTGTCCTGAATGGCCAAAGTGGAAGAGGGCAGCCAATGACAAATTGAACTCCATAGGGCTTCAGGACGTCTGGGAAGAACATTACGGCACCCCGGACAACATTCTAAATACAACTTGGGTCTTCAAGGTAAAGGAGAACTTCCACGGCAATCCTGTCAAGTACAAAGCCCAAATCTGCATCCAAGGATTCAACCAAGTTCTACAAATTGATTATAAAGAAACTTGGGCACCAACTGAAAAACTCAGTAAACTGCAAGTTGCCCTCACGTTCAGTCTAAAAAGGAAAATGAAATTGTCTCAATTTGACGTGAAGAGTGCATTTTTACATTCTCCTCTCAAAGAAACAGTTATCATAAGAGCTCCAGAAGGATCTGACAGGAAGTCTCCCTATCTAAAGCTAAAAAAATCCCTCTACGGCTTGAAGCAATCCCCCAAAAACTGGTACAAGACTCTGACTTCGTGGATCAAATTTCAATGCTATCAAGAGTCAACTAGCAATCCCTGCCTCTATCCCAACCCTCAGACAAAAGAAATCATCTACTTTCACGTAGACAACCTGATTCACATAGGTAACTCCCACGTCTTTGAATCCAACTTCTTAGAACAATTCAAGAACTTGTCTTGCCATCCTCCCAACACCATCCTTGGAATGCTTATGGAACTCAAGGGCAATAAGATTCTCCTGAGCCAACCCAATCACATTGCTTGGAGGCTGGAAGAACTGGGCCTATCATCCTGCAAGGACGTTCATGCTCCACTGACTCAAAATTTGAATCTTGAACCTGAATCTGATACCGACCAGGCCAAATCCTGCCAGTTAAACATCAAATATAGATCTGCTACTGGAATCCTTAATAAACTAGCCCAGTACACACTCCACTCCAGTCAAACAGTGCCTGTTCCCCCTATCTTTAGATTGGCTTCTAGTTTGCCTGTTTTGATCTTTTCCAACTCGTCCTGAATGTTGATTGAGGTGAAGTACTTCAGATTGTTGAGTGTGTGTATATTGGCGCCAGAATAAAGGAGAAGGTTAAGTGTGTTATCAGCGTTGATCCAGGGTGTGATTAATGTGTGGTAGTTGATGGTGAGAGTCTTCTTGATTTGATTCTTCCATTTTTTCTGCTGCTCTATCCACCATGCTGGAGCAATTTGAGGATGGAGATGAAAGCAAGAGGATTTGGGATGCGGTGCATTAGGGTTGTGAAAGCCTTCTTTGCACCAAATGCGAGTCTTTCTGTCTCCCTGATCTGTCTTGCTCTTAGTAGTCACTAAAGTGACGTTGGAGGTGGTCTTGCCTGTTTTAAGTTGTTCCTTGCTCTTTTTATTGTACTGGGTTAGATGGTTGAATACCGCCTCTACTTTCACCAACTTTTCTCCATGCATAATTTGCTGTTTTAGGTTCTCTAGAGTAGGCGGAAATCTTTCTCTGTGTCTAACCTGGCCATATTCAACGCCAAGCCAGGGATGAATCACTTGAGAGAAGTCAAGAAGGTGTGGAAATACCTCAAAACAACCAAGGATTTCAAGCTCATCATCAGCTGTGACCCCAAACAAGAACTTCTCTCAAGTTTCAGCTATTCCACCTGGGAAGAAAATCCAACCTTCCGCAAGTCGCAAAACAGGTAAATTATCCTTCACTATGGAAGCCCAATCATCTGGAATTATACTCAACAAAAAAATATCACCTATTCCTCCACCAAATCTGAATTAAATGTGCTACTGGATTGATACCTCAAGCTTAAATGGATCAAACACCTCATTGGTGAGATATATCAAATGCCCAAAACCAAGCCTACCTTACACATTGATAACAAGGGTTTGGACGACAAAATAAAAAAATTCAAATCTCACTCAAATTCCGGATATATAGATATCAAAACAAAAGGATTGCATGAGGACTTTGCTTACTGGAAGTTTACTCTAAATTGAATTCAAAGTCATCCAATGGTTGCTGATTCCCTCACAAAAGCTTCTTCAATGAGTTCCTTGGAAATCCTCCAAAAAAAAATCTTTGCCACTCCAGACAACTGATCTCTTGGATCATCCTCTCACCAGTCATGTGGGGTCTTAAATATTGTCAAATATTATAATATTATGAATCTTTCTCCAAGGTTGCGCAAACTAGGACGGGTCCGCCAATGATCTGTCCTGTGACACTTGGGTCCTTAGCTGACTTGGATCCTGCCCTCAGAAGGGATCTGGGCTCCTCCTGGATAGCGGGGGCGGACTTGATTCCTTCTTTGTCTTTCTCTTCCTTGCCATCTCTTTCTTTTTCTTCAATACCTTTTACTTCTTCTTTCTTTCTTTCTTTCCAGTCTGCTTCCTATATCTTGTCTTTTTCTCCCAAATCATCATTGTCCCATCTTTTCCTCTTGACCCTCTATTCTCCTTGATCCGGTTTGATCTCATCAAAGTCTTCATTCAATCAAGTCCCTATCCACAAGTCTGTGCCTGGTAAGAACATGATCCTCAAGATCACCCTAGCTTGACGCATCTGACAACCTAGTTCTGTGGCTTGCGGCCATTCTCCTACGTCTTCTTTCCTCTACTACTTCTGTGCTGCCAGGGTTCTCTTCTTAGCTACTCTCTAAGCAAAGTCCAAGCTGTTTGTCTTTTAATCTTTCTGCTTCTCTCTCATTCTGTTCCAGTTGTTTAACTTTCTAACTCTGGTCTGCAGTCTGCTGGTTTTCAGTTCTAATAAATCATTTCGTAATCTTATCACAAACCCATCAGAATGGATAGGAAAGCCACATGAAAAATTGGCAAAAGTCAGGCACATGATGACATGGGAATAGAGGTAGTAGGAAAAAGAGGAAAGATGGCCAGCCAGTGTATGAAGAGACACGTAAATCAAAGGGTAACTTGATTATATTTTGCAAAATTTTGACTGAAGATTTGAGGATGAATATTTTGTGTTTTCTATTTATGCCCAGAGATGCGCAAGAGGGTGCAAACATGTGATGGTGAAATAGGAGGAAATAGTAACGCAAATTTGCCTTGGTCTGCAAGGTGTATAGGAGAAGATTGTGAGTGGAATACAGCTGAATTTTTATTAATTTTGGCTCAACTGATGCATTTTTTAGTTTTTTTTTTTACCCAAGCCATGGATTTTTCTTCTCCAATTGTTCACAAGTTCAACCGGTCCAGAGCACATGAAGTTAGCCTTATGAGGCAAATGCAGCATGTTGCCAATTGAGGGGAGGGAGGCCCAAGTGGATTCATCTTGGAAAGTAACTTCCAGGAAAAATTGAGGGCTTCTGCCTAGAATTCCACGAATGTCATGGAGATTTCTCAGCAAAACCCAGAAGTGCAAGATAAACCAGAGCCCATGTTGACCCAGGGTGAAATTGATACAAGTGGTTTGGAAGTGGTGAGATGGCAAAATTAGTTTTTGGGTTTAATTTTTGCATCAAATCTTCAGGGGAAAGACTGACATGTGACCCATTGTCACAATCCAATGGGTTGTGGAAGGGAAACATTCTACCAAATTTGATTCAAGTAATTTTTGTTTGAGCTTGTATAACCCACATCTGGAGGAAGTATGGGATTATCCATTTGAATCAACAAGGTGTCCCCTTCTTTCCCCAAAGAACAACCAACAAGAGATTCAGATGTGCTGGGAAATTAAAATATTGAAGCTATTTCACAGACTCAAGCCTCCCAAGCCTCTGCAATAGATTTATCACCTTCAAAACCTGTGGGGAATAATCATGGACCAATAGATTGATACCTCCAAAAATGCCATACTGCTTCAATTCCTCCCAAACCTACTTCAACAACCACCATGCACATGAATGCAGGAACTACTACAGCAGCCACCTGTTAGAATTATGGCCAGAAATTAGCTTAGGAAAATGAGCAGTATTTAAAGCAAACAAAATGCTGGACACTGGGTGTCAATATTTTCTAATGGGGCTCTCACAATGGGGCAATATCTTGGATGAATTTGATTGGAATGATGAATGAATGGATGGAAAACAGCAGGGATAAGGGCTCCTTAAGTAAAAAAGATTGGCCTCTTGTGAGCCCATGATACAACAAGCCAAAAGGCAAATTTTCCGCCCCAAAAGAGATCTACAGGCTCTACTGGCCTTGTTACTTCGTTTGGACTACCTCAGCCCACATGGCATCAGTCCCTGTACCCTTACAACCAGCCTATTCCGGTTATTTCTGGTGTTTCCACCTCAATGGGGCTGAACCATCCCCTTAACTGTTCAATCCCCTTGGCTGGTTGTTCTTTACAACCAGCCATGATGACCTTTATTTCCTTGTTTATGGGCTGGTTGCCTCATGCCGCCAGCCCCTGGCCCCTCTAATGGGCCAGGTGGGACCCAGGGCACACCTGGGTCCTGTCTCAGACTCACATGGGGGGGGGGGGGGGGTGTGAGCAGTGGACATGCTGTCCCCCCCTCTTTCTCTCAAATCCCTGGTGGGGGTGGTTGAATCCCCTCACCAGGGGCCCTGGGGGTCAATACCCCCAGGGCGTTGTCATGTAAATTGGCCTGGGAGGTGATCTGGTCCCCCCAGGCCCATCGCTCCTCCCCCTTTGTAAAGGGGGGGGGAGAGCGCCCCTATCCTGTTTGGTTGCATTAACCAATCAATGGTGGGGGGGTGATGAAATCCCCCCCACCTGCCGGTTGCTACTCTTGCGGCCGGTGCCGCCACCTCCTTGGGCAAGGGGGTGGTCAGGTCCCCCCTGCCCTGTCCGACCACGCTGTCGTGGTTGGTCGCTGGCTGGTTCAACCCAGCCAGCCTGCCCCCATCCCCTTTGCAATGGCGAGCAAGGGGAGGGGGAACAAGCCAGGTCTGTGAGCCCAGCTCTGTGGCGCCGGTTGCCTAGCGCAACCAGCCAGGCCCGCGCAGAATCCCACCACGTGGGATCCCTCGGCCGCGCAACAGCCCCGCGGTGGGCCGTTGGGCCCCGCGTGGGCCGCACCAAGGAACACAGGAGGCCCCAAACGGGCGGCAACGCAGGCAGCGGTCCCGAGAGGGCCCCAACAAGGGCGGCCGCCCCTAGCAGGCTGCAACAGGGGCGGCGGCCCCAATGGGCCTCCCCAAGCCCAAATTGTGAGAATTACATACTTTAGCGGGCCAGCCCGTCTGGCCAAGTATGTCCATAATAAAGCTTGGGCCCTCTTATTCCCAAATAAGCCCATCTGGCTTGGGTGGCCCATCCACCCTGGCGGGCCTGTGAGGGCCCGTGTCCCAAAAGATCATAAAAACGTGTTTTGGCGCCCAAATGCCCAAAACCAATAACACCCACATAGGCCCATGTGGCCCACGTGATGTCCAATGGGCCGTGGAGGCCCATTTTTGCATCCCATTTGGATTACACACTCCTATGCACATTACCTGAGTGCATCAGCATTTTAACACACCCCCTTAATTTGAAAGGGATGCCATACGCATACTAGACACAAAACCTTCATCTTTGTTCCTATCTAATGCCTTAGTTAAGATATCCCCAAATATTGCCCCAGTAGGCATGTACCATAACACTATCTTTTTGCAGTTAACTGCATGCCTTATATAGTTATAATGAACATCAATATGTTTTGTTCTAGCATGGAACACTTGATTTTCTGCCAACGCAATGGCACTCTGGTTATCAGAATACAAAAGCGCAAACCCTTGCGGTTTATGAGTATCCTCTAAGACCTTTCTCAACCATTTTGCTTCCTGTGAAGCTGACAAGTACGCTCTGTACTCTGCTTCTGTTGACAAAAGACTTATTGATGACACCTTTTTAGACATCCAAGACACTACATTCTTTCCTAAGAAGAATACAAAACCACTTGTTGATTCCCTAGTGTTACCATCTGCCCAACTTGCATCAGAATAACCAACCAAGTCAAAGTTTGATGACTTTGAAAACTGCAGTCCCAGACTGCTTGTTCCTTTAAGATACCTCATAACTCTCTTAAACGCTGACCAATGCCTCATGCATGGTTTCTCTAAGTGTTGTGAAAAAATACCAATCACATAAGCAATATCTGGCCCTGTACACTGCCCCAAATAATTCAAAGATCCAATAGCTGATCTATAATAATTCCCGGATTTCACAAACTCTAGATGCTCTTCATCTGCAGACTTTTCTAAAAGAATGTTAGACTGCATTGGAGTACCAAACTCCTTTGCATCTTCTAAGCCATACTGCTTAAGTAGAGCTGACACATAATGGTTCTGTTCCAACCTGATCCCATTCTTGCTCTTACTAAATTTCATTCCCAGCACCTGCTGTGCCAGACCAAGATCTTTCATCTTGAACTCCTTTTTGAGTGTCTCCATGACCCTCTCCTTACCATTCCCAATAATGATAATGTCATTGACCCATAAAAACAAAATTGCATCCTTTCTCACAAAGAGACAAGGTTCAGCCAAACTTTTTTTGAAAACAATCTCCATCAGTTTCATGCTCATATTATTATACCATGACCTAGCTGCTTGCTTCAATCCATACAGGGATCTACACAGCTTGAGGACATACTCCCCTTTATCTGCTGAGAGGAAACTTCTCACACAGATTTTCTTCATAGTTTCTGGCTTGGTCTCGACCAGCCATTCCTTGAAACTATCAGGAATTGACATATAAACAGTCTCTTCCTCTCCAAGTTTTGCATTCAAGTATGCAGTCACAAAATCAGCCTGTCTGATTTCTTCACCCAACTCCACTGCCAAAGCAATGATGTACCTGAAGTTCAACAGCCTTCCAGTTGGCAAGAAAGTCTCCTGGTAATCAATACCCTCTCTCTGTTTGAAGCCCTGTGCAACGCATCTAGCCTTGAACCTCTTTAAAACTCCATTAGTATCAAACTTCTTTGTTAAAACTAATCTAGACCCAACAATGGTCTTTCCTTTTGGAACTGAATCCGGCTTAACCACTTCAAACACAATATTATTCTCTAGAGAATCAAATTCCTCAAAAATAGCTGTCTTCCAATTGGCTCTATAGCTTGGCCAAAGCTATTTGGGTTAACTCTATTACCCATTTCTGAACTCAACTGTAGAATCTCATTAAGCATACACTGTTCCTGAAGTGTATCTTCCTCATATTCCGCAGAAGCATAATGGGACTTCCATTCCCCATACCTATCAACAGGCATTCTCATCCTGCCACTCCTTCTAACTGGAAGTGGAGGCTCATGAGGTTATGATTCCGCAGACTTCCCTGAAGTGGGTCCTGAACCCTCCTGTGGCACGTCTGCCACATCAATATCATCACTAATGATATTCTCTCCAGCCTCTGCTGGGGAAATAGGCTCCAATGCTATTTCCTGCTGTTATTCCTGAACAGCACTAGGTTCACCCCTTTGGAGTGGAAAGGTACTTTCTTCAAATTTTACATCCCTACTACGGATAACCTTTCTTGTCCCTGGACAATAAATCCTGTATGACTTACTTATTAAGTCATAGCCCACAAGTGCCCCTTTTCTGGCTCTAGGATCTAACTTTCCAACCATCTCATTATGGTGGACACTATAATACACCAAGCAAACATTTTTTCTTAGGTGTGATGTTTTGGGGTACAACTTCCAAAACTGATAATGAGGACACTTCCCATTAACACTTACAATATTGTGCAACAGACACACTGTGCACAACAACTCAGCCCATAAAGACTTTGGTAGACCAGATTAAGCCATAATAGTTCTGAATTTGTCCAATAAAGTCCTATTGATCCTCTCAACTATCCCATTGTTTTGTGGAGTAGTAACTATATGAGTGATACCATAATCATTCAAAAGTTTCTCAAAATCTTTACTAACAAACTCACCCCCTCCATCATTAATAACCCTCTTGATCTCCCTCATCAAACCATTCTGTTTCCAGACTTTGAAGATTACTGAAACCTCCTCTGTGGTTTGATCCTTTGATCTTATTGGTTTTACCCAAACAAAATTAGTTGCTGTATCAACCAAATTGATGAAGTATCTTGCCCCTCCAAGAGACACTGATGAAAATGGCCCTGCCAAATCAATGGAGAATTCCTCTCTAGGAACTTCTGTGTGGTCTCTACTCTTTGAGAACACATTCCTGGTCTTGGACCCTAAGGTACAACTCTCACAGTTGCTTTCCTTTACCTTATGGCCACTTCTATTGTGAGCAACAGTGCTCAGAGCTGAAATCTTGAACAAGTCAGCACAGAGCAAGTTATTCCGAACTTGTCCACTCAGGATAGTTCTCCCATTCAAATCAATAAAAAACTTATCTTCTTTAAGATAACAAATCTGGAAACCCTTTGTCCAGATCACTCCAAGAGACACAAGGTTATAAGGCAAATCTGGTACATAGAACACTTTCTCAAAAATTATTTTGAAACCAATGTGATTTGCAAGAATAAATTTTCCAATCCCCTTAATCTGGATTGTTCTTCCTTGTTGGCCAATATTTACAACACCATCAAAATCTCTAAGATATGAAAAAAATTTGGCTCAAAAAAAATGTGGTCTGTACAACCAGAATCAATCAAAACAATAACAATCTCCTTCAAAAATCCTCCTGTAAGGAATGAAGAATTATCAGCCACTGATAAGTTCTCATTTTCAAGGTTAATATTACACAATTCATAACCAATCAAGTCCATCTCTTGATCCTCTTTGATTTTAGGCTTCTTGTTGGGGACTTGTGCCACAACAGCTTGTTCCACTGAAACATCCACTGCAACCATAGCAACATTTTCCATGATAAGTTTGACCTCTTTGTCTTCCTTTTAATTTTCCTCTGATTTCTTCCTTTTTTTGGCCTCCTTGTAATCCTTTGCATATTTCCCCTTCTTCTGACAATTATAACACAAGACCTTTGATAAATCCTTTTTGGACTTTTCCTTCTTCCCAGATTTTCCTGCCTTGCCCACCAGAGCAGTTCCTGTGCTCTCCTTCATCTTGAATTGAAGATCATCCTTTTCAATCCTTCTAAGCACATCCTCTTCTCCTGGAAGGGGATCCAACTGAGATATGATCCTGACCAAGGAATCATATTCTTTTGGCAGCTTTTGAAGAATTAAGAGTGACAAAAACTCAGGATCCATGTTCAGCCCAGATGACTTGAACTTAGAAATACTAGATCTAGCTTCCCCCACAAATTGTTTACAGTTGCCAAATTTCAACTTAAACAATCTATTGAAAGCAATCCCCTTTTGATGAACAGAGTCACCAGCATACTTTGACTTGAGAATTTTCCATAAAACACTCTCCTTCCTCTTTTTTTCCTCCAACAGAGTATCAGAAACCCATGTTAAATGATGCTCATCCAAGTGTCTAAGAATAAGATGATAGGCCTTCTTCTCCACCTCTGAACTGATCAAAGTATCATCTCCTTTCATAATATCCCCACAACAGATGTTATCCTACTCACTGTCCATAAGGACAGCCCAAGCATTATAGTTCTGACTATTCAAAACTATCTTGGTGGAGCTGGACTCTGGGATATAAGAAATCTTCTTGGAAAACTTGAGGTCCTTGATGTTGTCCAAAGTAAGGTATAAGGGTCTATCTTGCTTGGAAATAATTATGATGATGGTACTGATAATGTGTTAGAATTATGGCCAGCAATTAGCATAGGCAAATGAGCAGTATTTAAAGCAAAAGAAATGCTGGACACTGGGTGTCAATATTGTCTAATGGGGCTCTGACAATGGGGCAATATCTTGGATGAATTTGATTGGAATGATGAATGAATGGATGGAAAACAGCAGGGAGTGTCACGCTTTACACTTAAGGATTATTGTCTTCACCACTTTGACATGTCCTCTCCTCAGTACCATCTTCCTCAGTCTAAAAGCGTGAGACAAATAAAAGCACAACATCAATAGTGCAATCCGCTATTTCCTCTGGCTCACACTGACCTTCCAATCTTGGCAACCAACTCAGTATATACTTGCAAACTTTGCAGTTAACTCCATACCGGTCGACCATCCATTATGAGATCCAATCTCCTTCCCTGGCCAATCAACAGCCTTGGAATTCCATCTTTGGTCATGCATTGTTTGTTAGTTCACATCTACGTCTAACCAAGCCATCACTACTGTATAGTTTGCAATTGGACTAGTCCCTACCCTGCATACACTATTACCTCTCATTTGCATTACCTTCAATGTCACTCTCTCGTATCCCAATTCGACTTGCAGTTGTACTCTCAGATTCTATTGTCTTGCACTTACGCTAAGACCTTGGATCTATACCGCTGCTTCATTTCCTATTCCGTTCCTGTCATTCATTGCCTCACCGCTCCACCTGTAGTTAGCTCATCACCAGGTTGTATCTAGTCACTTTGTATTACCTTATAAGGGCTATCCCCTTGCCTGATGATGGTCTCCTCAGTTATTTAATTTCATACGTTCTTGCATTTTGCTGCAACCTAGTTATCACATCGAACTCAGGTTGAGTTTCCTTCTTTGGAACACCTTCCATTCATCTCGCCGTTTGTTGAGTGGCATAACCAAGGTCGCACTTTGCAACTGGGTCTTGCTATTTGCACTTTCCCTTGCACTTGGTATTCCTTTGCGCTCACAACCATCTAAGAATTTCCCTATAGTACGTGGGGTGGTTGTGTGACAGTAAATTAACTAACTCAACTCATCTATTGTAGCCTGCCAACCTATAGTAGACTTCTTCTTTTTTGATGTGACGTACTCGCTCAACCGGGAACGCTTCCCTCGCCCCTTACAATGATGGGATCCATCAGGTAGGGAAAACAGCGCTCCTTGGGCCCAACAACCCTTAGATCCAGTTCCTTCTTCAAAATCGCCATCTGTGGAACCTCTCAATGATCCTTGGGCTCCTCCACGGGATGCTCCAACGGACACTCTCACGGAATTTGCAGACTCCGACCATTCTTCCAATGAAACCTTGACTCGTGGTAGACCAGGGGTTCTCACTACTGCTCTCGAGCCTGATGCTCCGACCCTGCTTTCAACATTGATCCAGGCCCTCACTCATGGTGCCCAGCGATCTAGTCCAAGCACTCCTAGTTTTCGAACTCTGGGCATGAAACTACCTGATCACTTTACAGGAGAACACCCTCATAAGCTTAGATCCTACCTACAGTCTTGTAAAATCATCTTTTCAAACGACTCCAACAATTTCCCTTCCAATAGACATAAAGTTATGTATGGTTCATCCTTCTTAGGAGGTAGAGCCTTGCAGTGGTTCGAACCGTACCTCAAAATTTTATCCAACAACAGTCCCACTTGTATTCTCAACAACTGGAACAAGTTTGAGCAACAACTGTTCACCCTGTTTGGCAATCCCAATGAAGTTTGAAACGCCGAATACAAACTTAATAGTTTAGTTATGAAGGAGAATAATAGTGCTTCCATTTATATTTCTCATTTTCAAACCTTGCATTCTTGCATCCAGTGGAACAAGGCCGCTCTTCTATTCAATTTCTGAAAGGGTTTACCAGCACTCTTAATTGAACAGCTCACAGTTGGGGGTCATAAGACAACCTTGCTTCAGCAGCTAATTGATTGAGTGATTGAGCTTGATAATGGCTATCATGACAAGAATTGCTCTTGGCAAAACAACCATGGATCATCCACCTCGGCTCCAAAGGTGGACAACTCCTCGAAGCAAAACAAGAGGAACCCAAAACCATCCAAACCAACCCCGACTTCAAACTCCAACTCAAAAGGGAAAGCCGTTGCCGAAACTCCAAAGTTCCTGAACAAGGAAACCGGGATGCTTCAAAGTGAGGAACAACTGCAAAGGGAAAAGAAAGGGCTGTGTATGTATTGTGTAGGTAAACATGATGTCAACAGCTGTGCGAAGCGGTTAGCGCGTGAATCGGCTAAGCAGTCAAAAAATTAGCTTGTAGTTTTTCTGATACTCGCAAGGAAAACTACACATTATCTAAATCACCGCGAGTAAATCTTTGCACTTGCGAGTCACTAGGTGCTCCAAATTCAAGATTTATCCTATTCCATTCCAACAACACTCCTTATCAAGTATTACTTGATTCCGGCGCTAATGTTTCCTTCATCAGTGAATCTTTCGCCACTTCCAAAAATCTTACGCGTTCCAAGATAGATAAATTTCCCATCTATCTAGTAAGTAGTGCAACTGAACCGTCTTATTGGGTTTCCCAAAAGTCAAAATGGACCTTTGCATTTCCCAATTTCCCCAGCTTCAAATGGGATTTATTTGTATTGGCTATACCCGGAATGGATGATACCATTCTAGGCCATGATTTCCTAGTTTGTTGAAATGAAATGAAATCCAATTAGAATTGATCTCTAACCACGATGCTCTTCCCTGCACCCAATGCGCACATGTTTCAGTTTCCTATCTCATCCGCACAATGGCGCCCGCTCATCTGCAATAATCATCCGTGCAACGGCGCGCATGGGCGCGGGCATCCTATCTCCTCATTGCTTTCAGCCATTCACTTCCCATCCCACTGCCTCATTGATTTCTCTCCACCATTTCATCTTGCTCCTTGAAACTCACCACTTCTACCATCCACCTCATCATTCCCCTTCCGCTTCCTTCACCCACTTTCTTCATTGCTTCCGCTTCCTTCACCCACTTTCTTCATTGCTTCCGCTATCCATCTCACCCACTTCCATACTTGCTTCCGCCATCCATCTCAGCTTCCGCTTCTTTCACCGCTTCTCTCATATTATCTTCTTCTCACTCCATCCCGTCATCAACACTCACCTCCGCCAAAACTCATCATCCTCATCTCCCTCAATAAGCTCAATACAATAACCTCCTCAAAATCATCACTTCGTCAAACAAAAATTCATCAATCAACATTGAGGGATTTCCTTTCTTTAGTGTTCATATGTGAGGTTGTCTCTATGCTGAACCTTACACTGGCTTTGAATCTCACTCACGTGCTTATCTGCGACACATGTCAGATCCAGTCCTTTCTTTTATTCTCTTTTCTTTTATTCTCTTTTCTTTTATTTTCTTTTGTTACCAACCTGAGCGCCCAATCCTTTTGTGTCCGCCTAGAGTAAGAATCATTCTTTATTTTCTTCATTCTCTTTTTCATTCTTTTTTTCCTTCCTAAGACTCTTGTTGATTCAATCGCGCTTAGTCTGTTGGTTCAGGAATCAAAAACATTCAACTCTTCACAGTTAAAAGCCAAATAGCAACAAACACCCAACAAGTCAAACCAACCATGTCTCAATCACCTGGACCGACAGATCTCAATTTGTCCCTCCTGAAGACACTCACGGATTCCATTCCCACCCTAAGGGAATCCAACTTCTCGCTGTGGCACTCTTAACTTATGAGCATCTTTGCCTTGAAAGGAGTCGCAAAATGGCTTCAATCACCTGAAACTGAGAAATTTCCTCCAGACGTCAACCTCAAACTGGCAGGATATATTCTAGCTAAGCTCAACAACAGGACGTACATCAATTGCGTCAAGGATCATCATCTCACAAACCGAATTGAACTCTGGAAATCAATAAATGAATTTTATGCTTCCTCCCAGACCGCAAACCGCTCTTGAGTATTCTTTAATTTCCTCAACCTTCAATTTGACCCGAAACACGTTGGTAAGTTCATAACCAAAGTGAAATCCTGTCTAATTCAAATTTCAGAAATCGGAATTCAAATGGACAAAGACATAGTTGCATATCTAATCCTGTACAAGTTTCCACCACAGCTAGAACATCTCAAGACAACCATCACTCACTCCCTTGGAGAATCTAAAATCAATGGTGACCTGGTGCTTTGTCATCTGAATCAAATCAAGAACAAGATCGCAGCTGGTACTTATGCATTGTCAATGTTGAATACTGGAGTCAAACAAGAGTTAGTCAAGTGCAGAGCTACCTGGCATAAACCACAATCCGCTCACCCCAAGAACTCGTGCTGGTGGCTATATCCACACCTTCAACCAAACAACAACAACAACTATCCAAAACACAACGAGAACAAATAAGCCTCTGCCAATCTATCCTGTACCTCTTACAACTTTGCTATGTTGAATTCCAAACTGCTCACCAAACACTCCATCATCCTCAATTCTGGAGCATCCCAATCAATGTTCAACTCCCCCAATTTTTTTGATGACCTTACTGAAGACCACACCAAAATTCAGACTGGGAAGGAAAATACCTCTCTTAACGCTGAAGGTATCGGCACCGCAAAGCTCTTGTCCAAAAATTGTAACGTCTTACTTAGCCAATCCCTGTAAGTTCCTCAGCTAGCGGTAAATCTGGTGTCCTTGGGCCAACTCTTGAACAAAGGCTGCTCGCTCCACTTATCTGGTCAGCATGACTTTTTTGTAAAGTTCAAGCATCAATCAATCCTTACCGGCTCTATTGAAGACAATCTCTTGGTAATCAGAGATCTCGCTCTTCCTCAATCTGAATTGTCTCACGTCTTTCTTACCCTCACAACTCTCCACAAACGCTTTGGACATCCTCACCTCAATCAAACTAAGCTACTTTTGAAAGATTTTCCAAAATTGAGATGGAAAGAACTCTCATGCAAATCGTGCGCCTTGGGAAAGATTCATCGCTCATCCTTCAAAAGCCATATTTCCAACTGCTTGAAACCTTTTGTTTGTCTTCACGCCAATGTCTGCGGACCAATAAATCCTATCTCCAAGACTGGCAACAAATATTTTTTGCTGCTCACTGATGAATTCTCCTGCTTTAAAACCATCAAGACTCACTCCAATCAATTTGGATATCAACTCAAATCTCTTCACTCAGACAACGGCGGAGAATTTGTTAACTCCAAACTTTCCAGCTTTCTTACTGATTCTGGTATCATACACACCACATCTGAACCTTACACTCCACAACATAACCCCATCGCCAAGCGAGGAAACCGAACCATTGTTGAAGCAGCCAGAACCACCATCATTGACATGGCCATCCCAATGGAGCTTTGGGATCAAGTTTTAATTGGATGTTGCAAGATTCTGAATCTGTTGCCAGCCAAAGAGTCAAAATTGAGCGCCTCAGAGATTTGGAATGTTCATCAACCCAAACTCAACCTAATTCGAACCTTGGGATCCAAAACCATAGTTCTAAATCTCCGCCACAATCTTGGAAAATTTGAAAAGAAAGGTTGGGAAGGAATTCTTGTAGGTCATGACCTACATGTTATAATTATGGCCAGCAATTAGCTTAGGCAAATGAGCAGTATTTAAAGCAAAAGAAATGCTGGACACTGTGTGTCAATAATGGCTAATGGGGCTCTCACAATGGGGCAATATGTTGGATGAATTCGATTGGATGATGAATGAATGAATGATGGAAAACAGCAGGGAGAAGAGCTCCTTAAATACAAAAGATTGGCCTATTGTGAGCCCATGATACAACAAGCCAAAAGGCAAATTTTCCGCCCCAAAAGAGCTCTACAGGCTCTACAAGCCTTGTTACTTGGTTTGGACTACATCAGCCCACATGGCATCAGTCCCTGAACCCTTACGACCAGCCTATTCCGGTCCATTCTGGTGTTTCCACCGTTACGGGGCTGAACCAGCCCCTTTGCTGTTCAATCCCCTGGCTGGTTGTCTATTACAAACGGCCCTGATGGCCTTATTACCTCTGTTACGGGCTGGTTGCCTCATGCATCCAGCCCCTGGCCCCTCAAATGGGCCAGGTGGGACCCAGGGCTCACCTGGGTCCGGTTTCAACCTCACATGGGGGGGGTGTAGCCGGCGGACATGCCGCCCCCCCCCCTCTTTCTCTCAATTCCCTGGTGGGGGCGGTCAAGTCCCCTCACCAGGGGCCCTGGGGGTCGATACCCCCAGGGCGTCGTCAAGGTAAGGATGGCTGGGGGGTGGTCAGATCCCCCCTGGCCCGTCGCTCCTCCCCCTCGGTAAAGGGGGGGGGAGAGCGCCCCTCGTCACCTCTTCGCTACAAGGTGGGAGGGTGATCAAATCCCCCCCACCGTCCGGTCGCTACACTCGCGGCCGGCGCCGCCACCTCCCTGGGCAAGGGGGTGGTCAGGTCCCCCCTGCCCTGACCGACCGCGTCATCGCGGCCGGTCGCTGGCTGGTTCAACCCAGCCAGCCTGCCCCCTCCCCCTCGCGACGGCGAGCAAGGGGAGGGGGAGCGAGCCGGGGCCGCGAGCCCCGGCTCCGCGGCGCTGGTCGCCGGTCGCGACCAGCCGGGCCCGCGCGGCATCGCACCGCGCGGGATCCCTCGGCCGCGCAACAGCCCCGCGCGGGCCGTCGGGCCCCGCGTGGGCCGTGCCGAGGAACACAGGCGGCCCCGAACGGGCCGCGACGCGAGCAGCGGCCCCGGGTGGGCCGCGACACTGGCGGCGGCCCCAATGGGCCGCCCCAAGCCCGAATTATGAGAAAAACATACTTTGGCGGGCCAGCCCGTCTGGCCAAGTATGTCCAAAATTCACCTTGGGCCCAATTATGCCCATACAAGCCCATCTGGCCGTATTTGCCCATATACCCCATCGGGCCCGTTAGGGCCCGTGTACCAATGGGTCTATTTCACGCGTTTTGAGGCCAGTTTCCCCAAATCTATAACATCCACATGGGCCCGTATGGTCCGTGTGTGTGTCCAATGGGCCTTAGAGGCCCATTTGTGCATCCCATTTGGATTACACTTATACGTAGCACCCGCGTAAGTGCGTACGTATTTTAACACACCCCCTTAATCCAAAAGGGGTGACATTCGCATATTAGTCACAAAGCCTTGATGTTTGTTCCTATCTAACGCCTTAGTCAAGATATCCGCAACCATTGCTCCAGTGGGCATGTACCTCAACACAATCTCTTTGCAGTTGACTGCATCGCGAATATAGTTATAGTGAACATCAATATGTTTTGTTCTTGAATGGAACACTTGGTTTTGCGCCAACGCAATGGCACTCTGGTTATCGGAATACAACAATGCAAACCCTTGTGGTTTATGTGTGTCCTCTAAGACTTTTCTCAACCATTTTGCTTCCTGTGAAGCTGCTAAGTAAGCTCTATACTCAGCCTCTGTTGATGAAAGACTTATTGCCGACACCTTCTTGGACATCCATGACACCAGATTCTTACCTAAAAAGAATACAAAACCACTTGTTGATTCCCTAGTGTTACCATCTGCCCAACTTGCATCGGAATAACCAACCAAATCAAAGTTTGCTGACTTTGTAAACAACAGTCCCAGACTGTGTGTTCCTTTAAGATACCTCATAACTCTCTTAAACGCTGACCAATGCCTCATGCTTGGCTTCTCTAAGTGTTGCGACAAGACCCCAATTGCAAACGCAATATCGGGCCTTGTACACTGCCCCAAATAATTAAGCGATCCGACAGCTGACCTGTAGTCATTCCCTGATTGAACAAACTCCAGATACTCCTCATCTGTAGACTTCTCTAAACGAATGTTTGACTGCATAGGAGTACCAAACTCCTTTGCATCCTCTAAGCCGTATTGCTTAAGAAGAGCTGCCACATAATGGTTCTGGTCTAACTTAATACCATTCTTGCTCTTGCTGACTTTCATTCCAAGCACCTGTTGCGCCAGACCAAGATCTTTTATCTTGAATTCCTTTTTGAGTGTCTCCATGACTCTCTCTTTACCATCACCAATAATGATAATGTCATCGACCCATACAAACAAAATTGCATCCTTCCTCACAAAAAGGCAAGGATCGGCCTCAGACGTCTTAAAACCAATCTCTATCAGTTTCTCACTCATGGTGTTATACCATGACCTAGCTGCTTGCTTCAATCCATACAGGGATCTACACAGCTTGAGGACATATTCCCCTTTATCTGCCGAAAGAAAAGTTCTAACACAGATTTTCTTCATGGTTTCTGGTTTAGTCTCTACTAACCATTCACGAAAACCATCAGGAATCGACATATAAACAGTCTCCTCCTCTCCAAGTTTTGCATTCAAGTATGCTGTTACAAAATCAGCTTGTCTGATTTCTTCACCCAACTCCACTGCCAGAGCAATGATGTACCTGAAGGTGGACAGCCTTCCAGTTGGTGAGAAAGTTTCTTGGTAATCAATACCCTCTCTCTGCTTGAAGCCCTGTGCAACACATCTAGCCTTGAACCTTTTCAAAACTCCGTTTGTGTCAAACTTCTTGTTTAACACCAATCGAGACCCCACAATGGTCTTTCCTTTTGGAACAGAATCCCGCTTAACCACTTCAAAGACACTATTATTCTCTAGAGAATCAAATTCCTCAAAAATAGCACTCTTCCAGTTGGCTCTCTCATCAGAATTCATAGCTTGGCCAAAGCTATTTGGGTTAACCCTGTTACCCATTTCTGAACTCAACTCCAGGACTTCATTGAGCATACACTGTTCCTGAAATGTATCTTCCTCATATCCTGCGGCAGCATAATGGGATCTCCACTCCCCGTACCTGTCAACCGGTACTCTAACCCTACCACTCCTTCTAACCGGAGGTGGAGGCTCATCAGGTTCTGATTCCACAGAATCACCTGAAGCGGGTACTGAACCCTCTTGTGGCACGTCTGCCACCTCTTCATCTTCTGGAACCACATGTTCCACAGCTTTTGCTGGTGAAATAGGTGCTAATTCTATTTCTTGTTGTGGCTTAATCACAACAACATCTTCACTCCTTTTGAGTGGAAAGGTACTTTCGTCGAATTTTACATCCCTGCTACGGATAACCTTTCTTGTCCCTGGACAATAGATCCTATAAGATTTACTTATTAAATCATAGCCTACAAGTGCCCCTGTTCTGGCTCTAGGGTCTAATTTTCCGACCATTTCATTATGGTGGACACTATAATACACCAAGCAACCAATTGTTCTTAGGTGTGATGTTTTGGGGTACAACTTCCAAAACTGATAATGGGGACACTTCCCATTAACACTTACAATGTTGTGCAACAGACACACCGTGCACATCAACTCAGCCCATAAGAACTTTGGCAGACCAGATTGAGACATAATAGTTCTGACTTTGTCCAGTAAAGTCCTATTCATTCTCTCAACTATTCCATTATTTTGTGGAGTACTTGCAGTAGTGACTATATGAATGATACCATAATCTTTCAACAGCCTCCCAAATTCTTTACTCACGAATTCACCCCCTCCATCGGTAATAACCCTCTTGATCTCCTTCATCAGACCATTCTGTTTCCAGACTTTGAAGATTACAGAAACCTCCTCTGTGGTCTGATCCTTAGATCGAATCGGTTTAACCCAAACATAATTAGTTGCAGTATCAACTAAATTGATGAAGTATCTTGCCCCACCAAGGGACTCTGGAGTGAATGGCCCTGCCAAATCAATGGAAAATTCCTCTCTAGGAACATCTGTGTGATCTCTACTCTTAGAGAACACATTTCTAGTCTTAGCCCCCAAGGTACAACTCTCACAGTTGCTGTCCTTTACCTTATGGCCACTTCTATTGTGAGAAACAGTGCTCAGAGCTGAGAATTTGAACAGGCTTGCACACAGAAGCTTATTCCGAACTTGTCCACTAAGAACAGTTCTCCCATTCATATCAATAACAAACCTATCTCCTTTAAGATAACGAATTTGGAAACCTTTTTTCCATAACACCCCAAGAGACACAAGGTTGTAAGGCAACTCTGGTACATAGAACACTTTATCAAAAGTAATTTGGAAACCCAATTGATTTGCAAGAATAACTTTTCCAATTCCTTTAATCTGAATTGTTCTGCCTTTCTGACCAATATTTACAACCCCATCATAATCACTAAGATTTGAAAATAAATTTGGTTCAAAAAACATGTGATCTGTACAACCAGAATTGATCAAAACAAGAACATCCTCCTTCAATCCTCCTAGTAGGAAAGAAGCTTTATCAGTCACTGATAAGTTCTTATCTTTGAGGTTAAGATTACTCACTTCATAATCAATCAAGTCCATTTCTTGATCCTCATCGATTTTGACCTTCTTGTTGGGACCTTCTTCCACAACAGCCTCTTCAATTGGAGCATCCAACGCCACCATTGCAACGTTTTCAGTTGTGAGATTGACCTCCTTGTCATCCCCTTCGGACTTCTTCCTTTTCTTGGCCTCCTTGCAGTCCTTAGCATAGTGACCCTTATTCTGACAATTGTAACATAAGACCTTGGACAAATCCTTTTTTGCCTTCTTGCGAGATTTTCCAGTCTTTCCAACTAGGGCTGTTCCAGAACCCCCCTTCATCTTGAATTGAAGGTCATCCTTTTCAATCCTTTTAAGCACATCCTCCTCCCCAGGAAGAGGATCCAATTGAGAAATGATTCTGACTAAGGAATCAAACTCTTTTGGCAGCTTTTGAAGGATTAAGAGTGACAAACACTCTGGATCCATGTTAAGTCCAGATGACTTGAACTTGGCTATACTAGACCTAGCCTCTGCCACAAACTGTTTACAATTCGAATATTGTAACTTGAACAGTTTATTAAAGGCTATACCCTTCTGGTGAACAGAATCACCAGCATACTTGGACTTAAGCAGCTTCCAAAGGATGCTGCCCCTCCTCCTCTCATCTTCCCTAAGAGTATCAGCAACCCATGTCACATGATTCTCATCAAGATGCCTAAGGATCAGATGGTAAGACTTCTTCTCCACTTCTGAACTGATCAGAGTGTCATCTGCATCCATAATTTCCCCACAGCAGATGTTATCCAGCTCACTATCCATAAGGACAGCCCAAGCATTATAGTTCTGACTATTCAGAACTA
This sequence comes from Puccinia polysora, assembly GCA_025617555.3. NCBI lineage: Eukaryota > Fungi > Basidiomycota > Pucciniomycetes > Pucciniales > Pucciniaceae > Puccinia > Puccinia polysora. Next base: position 51,541,210 of record CM062623.1, read on the forward strand.
TTTTGGTAGAGCTAACATCAGGGATATAGGACATCTTCTTGGAAAACTTGAGGTCTTTGAGGTTCTCCAAAGTAAGGTACAAAGGTCTAGATGGCTTGGAAGTAATGATGATGTTGGTACTGATAATGTGTTATAATTATGGCCAGCAATTAGCTTAGGCAAATGAGCAGTATTTAAAGCAAAAGAAATGCTGGACACTGTGTGTCAATAATGGCTAATGGGGCTCTCACAATGGGGCAATATGTTGGATGAATTCGATTGGATGATGAATGAATGAATGATGGAAAACAGCAGGGAGAAGAGCTCCTTAAATACAAAAGATTGGCCTATTGTGAGCCCATGATACAACAAGCCAAAAGGCAAATTTTCCGCCCCAAAAGAGCTCTACAGGCTCTAAAAGCCTTGTTACTTGGTTTGGACTACATCAGCCCACATGGCATCAGTCCCTGAACCCTTACGACCAGCCTATTCCGGTCCATTCTGGTGTTTCCACCGTTACGGGGCTGAACCAGCCCCTTTGCTGTTCAATCCCCTGGCTGGTTGTCTATTACAACCGGCCCTGATGGCCTTATTACCTCTGTTACGGGCTGGTTGCCTCATGCATCCAGCCCCTGGCCCCTCAAATGGGCCAGGTGGGACCCAGGGCTCACCTGGGTCCGGTTTCAACCTCACATGGGGGGGGTGTAGCCGGCGGACATGCCGCCCCCCCCCTCTTTCTCTCAATTCCCTGGTGGGGGCGGTCAAGTCCCCTCACCAGGGGCCCTGGGGGTCGATACCCCCAGGGCGTCGTCAAGGTAAGGATGGCTGGGGGGTGGTCAGATCCCCCCTGGCCCGTCGCTCCTCCCCCTCGGTAAAGGGGGGGGGAGAGCGCCCCTCGTCACCTCTTCGCTACAAGGTGGGAGGGTGATCAAATCCCCCCCACCGTCCGGTCGCTACACTCGCGGCCGGCGCCGCCACCTCCCTGGGCAAGGGGGTGGTCAGGTCCCCCCTGCCCTGACCGACCGCGTCATCGCGGCCGGTCGCTGGCTGGTTCAACCCAGCCAGCCTGCCCCCTCCCCCTCGCGACGGCGAGCAAGGGGAGGGGGAGCGAGCCGGGGCCGCGAGCCCCGGCTCCGCGGCGCTGGTCGCCGGTCGCGACCAGCCGGGCCCGCGCGGCATCGCACCGCGCGGGATCCCTCGGCCGCGCAACAGCCCCGCGCGGGCCGTCGGGCCCCGCGTGGGCCGTGCCGAGGAACACAGGCGGCCCCGAACGGGCCGCGACGCGAGCAGCGGCCCCGGGTGGGCCGCGACACTGGCGGCGGCCCCAATGGGCCGCCCCAAGCCCGAATTATGAGAAAAACATACTTTGGCGGGCCAGCCCGTCTGGCCAAGTATGTCCAAAATAAACCTTGGGCCCAATTATGCCCATACAAGCCCATCTGGCCGTATTTGCCCATATACCCCATCGGGCCCGTTAGGGCCCGTGTACCAATGGGTCTATTTCACGCGTTTTGAGGCCAGTTTCCCCAAATCTATAACATCCACATGGGCCCGTATGGTCCGTGTGTGTGTCCAATGGGCCTTAGAGGCCCATTTGTGCATCCCATTTGGATTACACTTATACGTAGCACCCGCGTAAGTGCGTACGTATTTTAACACTACATTTAATCTCCTAACAAGTTTATATTCCAGAGCGTGGCAAGACTGTTTGCTTGAAACATGTTAAAATGTTTGAAAACATAAAACTAACCGAATCTTCTCCTTCGCTCAAATCTCCCTTTGAAACTCTTCTCCACCCCGATTCCGACCTATTGGAAACGCTATCCTCAATCCATCATGAAAAGACCATTCATCCTCCTTCTAACTCAACTGATCCAACTCCTCTTGAGTCAACTCAATCCTCCAAGCCTAATTCCGACTCCAACACTTCTGAAGAATCGTTTCCATCCAATAAATCTGCCACGGACAGTTCTGATGATGAGAACATAGCCAACCAACTTGCTCCTCCATCCCAAACTCTCAGAGATTGCTCATCCCTTCAAAAGCCTCAACGCTATGGATTTCTCTCTAGAACCATCCCTCAAAACTAAGAAGAGGCAAAGCGTTCACCAGATTTTCAAAATTGGACCAAGGGAATGAAGTCTGAGTTTGATGGAATTGAATCTATGGGGGTTTGGACTGGTTGTCACTTGCTTCCAGGAGGAAATAAAGCTCTATCCACCGTGTGGGTTTATTGACTCAAAACCAATCCTGATGACAATGGCATCATCTTCAAGGCCAGGTTGTGTGTGCAAGGTTTTTGACAGCTAGAATTCATAGACTATGGCGAAACCTACGCACCTACCGGCCAAATTACCACGCTCCAAAATCTTCTGGTGTACTCCTTCCATCACAAACTTCCAATTGTTCAAATGGACATCAAGTCAGCATTCCTTCATGCCGAGCTCAATGAAGACATTTTCATCAAAACTCCTCCCGGATATGACACGACTTTCCATTATCTCAAATTGAACAAGGCTTTGTATGGACTGAAACAGGCTCCTAAAAGCTGGTTCGACACACTCAAACACTGGATTCTCAACCAAAATTTCACCACTCCTCCGCCAATCCCTGCTTGTTCATAAACCAATCTGCTCCTATGTTGACGACTTGGTCATCATTGGCGAATCTCAAGAATTCCAAATGCAATTAAAGGCCAAATTCTCCATTTCCCATGAAGGCCCCCTTTCTAAGATCCTTGGCAACTACATTGTCAAATTGTCACACAGACCCTGTCTACACCAACCCAACCACATTAACTCAGCATTGACCAAGCTTGGACTACTGGAATCCTGACCGATCAATACTCCACTGACCCCTGGACTAGTACTCCATCCTGCAACCAATTCTGACGCTGCTGCCTTCTCCGATCTCAATATCAACTATTGCTCATCAACAAGGTTGCTCAACTTCATAGCGACTCGAACTCGACCCAATCTTTCCTACACTGTCTCCTCTCTTTCTTGATTCAATGCAAAACCTGGCCTCTCCCATTGGACGGAATCAAAAAACGCTTGGTGATACGTAAAAACCACTTGTGATCTGGCCCTCCGCCTCAAGAACAACTAATTCAATCTTGATCTTGAGACCTGGAGCAATTCCGATGGCGGCAACAATCCCATTTCACGAAGGAGCCACACTGGTTACTTGTTCCTGCTCTATGGCTGCGCCGTCTCGTGGCACAGAAAATTGCAACCTACCGTCTTGTTGTCCTCCACAGAAGGAGAGATCAAGTCATTAGTTCTGGCAACTCAAGAGAAGATTTGGATTTTAAATCTAATAAAAGAATTAAATCCGGATATATCCCTCACTCACGGATCATACATTGACAACAAAGCCTTGAATGATATGATCAATTTTGAATCTCATCACAACGCCCTCAAGCATGTAGATATTCAAATCAAATGGCTTAGGGAACAAAAGGAAGCCAAACTTCTAATTACCAACCTTGTCCCTTCAGAATCTATGCTAGCAGAACCACTGACAAAGCCGGCCATAAGACCCTCCATCAAAATACTCACCTTAACTATCCTTCAACCTCTCATCTGAACACGGCGGCGTGTTGAAATGAAATGAAATCCCATTAGGATTGATCTCTAACCACAATCCTCTTCCGTGCACCCAATGCGCACATGTTTCAGTTTCCTATCTCATCCTCGCAATGGCGCCCGCTCATCTGCAATAATCATCTGTGCAACGGAGCGCATGGGCGCGCGCATCCTCAAGATTTATCCTATTCCATTCCAACAACACTCCTTATCAAGTATTACTTGATTCCGGCGCTAATGTTTCCTTCATCAGTGAATCTTTCGCCACTTCCAAAAATCTTACGCGTTCCAAGATAGATAAATTTCCCATCTATCTAGTAAGTAGTGCAACTGAACCGTCTTATTGGGTTTCCCAAAAGTCAAAATGGACCTTTGCATTTCCCAATTTCCCCAGCTTCAAATGGGATTTATTTGTATTGGCTATACCCGGAATGGATGATACCATTCTAGGCCATGATTTCCTAGTTTGTTGAAATGAAATGAAATCCCATTAGAATTGATCTCTAACCACGATGCTCTTCCCTGCACCCAATGCGCACATGTTTCAGTTTCCTATCTCATCCGCACAATGGCGCCCGCTCATCTGCAATAATCATCCGTGCAACGGCGCGCATGGGCGCGGGCATCCTATCTCCTCATTGCTTTCATCCATTCACTTCCCATCCCACTTCCTCATTGATTTCTCTCCACCATTTCATCTCACTCCTCAAAACTCACCCCTTCTATCATCCACCTCATCATTCCCCTTCCGCTTCCTTCACCCACTTTCTTCATTGCTTCCGCTTCCTTCACCCACTTTCTTCATTGCTTCCGCTATCCATCTCACCCACTTCCATACTTGCTTCCGCCATCCATCTCAGCTTCCGCTTCTTTCACAGCTTCTCTCATATTATCTTCTTCTCACTCCATCCCGTCATCAACACTCACCTCCGCCAAAAATCATCATCCTCATCTCCCTCAATAAGCTCAATACAATAACCTCCTCAACATCATCACTTCGTCAAACAAACATTCATCACTCAACATTGAGGGATTTCCTTTCTTTAGTGTTCATATGTGAGGTTGTCTCTATGATGAACCTTACACTGGCTTTGAATATCACTCACGTGCTTTTCTGCGACACATGTCAGATCCAGTCCTTTCTTTTATTCTCTTTTATCTTATTTTCGTTTGTTACCAACCTGAGCGCCCAATCCTTTTGTGTCTGCCTAGAGTAAGAATCATTCTTTATTTTCTTTATTCTCTTTTTCATTCTTTGTTTCCTTCCTAAGACTCTTGTTGATTCAATTGCGCTTAGTCTTTTGTTTCAGGAATCAAAAACATTCAACTCCTCATAGTTTACTGGAATCCAGATGTGAATTGGCAAGAAGGAGTAATTAACCTTTGAACTTTGCACCCCCAGAATGCTAACCTTTCCTTCAATCAGGAATTGAAAAGCCTACCTGAAACTGTCATTGAGTTGGATGACACTTTTCCGCCAGGAGATTTGCAATATCCTGACCTTCATTCTCAAATTCCCTCTTCAGATTTAGGATTTATTGCTTACCTATCCAGCTTACCTCTTTCCTATTCCTTCAAAGAGAAACAGGCACCAACCAAAAGGTGTATTTTGAGCTCCCTAATCCTCTTGCACAATGCAAGCACCTCAAACCCGGTGCTCAAAGGTGACAAGATTGAAGATTTAGAAATCATTTGAGAGTCTTTACCCTTGGTTTATCATGAATTTGCTGACATCTTTTCAGCTGCAAAAGCAGATAAACTGCCTCCATCCCGTCCTTTTGATCACAAGATCAAACTTACTGGCTCACCTCCGGCAACAGGACCAGTTTACTCTCTCTCGACGCAAGAATCAATTGCGCTTCAAGACTACATTGCAGAAAATGTAGCGAAAGGATTTCTTTGACCAAGCAATTCAAACACCGGTTCCCCTGTCCTATTTGTACCAAAAAAGGACGGCGGACTTTGCCTTTTTGTTGACTACAGGAAACTGAACAAGGTAACCCGGAAGAATGCCTATCCAGTACTGCCTATGTCACATCTCCTTACCCTCTTCCATGGAGCTACTTATTTCTCAAAGTTAGACCTTCAAGGTGCCTATAACCTAATTTGCATTAAGGAAGGTCATGGGTATTTAACTGCAATGAGAACCTGGTTCGGCAGCTATGAGTATACCGTCATGCCTTTTGGCCTCTGAAACGCTCCTTCCACTTTTCAACATTTTTTCAACAACATTTTCTCCGATCTTGTAGGTAAATACCTTGTGGTATATCTCAATGATATACTAGTCTACTTGAGAAACCTCAAAGATCACATTGCACATGTGCAAGAGGTGCTACAGCAACTTTGCAAGAATGACCTGTTTGCAAAAGCCTCTAAGTGCAAGTTCCATTCCTCTTCTCTTCATTTTTTAGGTGTCGTAGTCTTGCAGCAAGAACTATTGATGGACCCAGCCAAGAGCAAAAAAATATTGGACTGGCCCCCACCTTCTTCCGTTAAATCTCTTCAACTTTTCCTTGGTTTCAGTAATTTCTATAGAAGGTTTATTGCCCGTTATGCCAAAAAAACCGTGAATCTTCCTAATTTTCTTCAAAAAGACACTCCTTTTATTTCTACCAAACAAGCTGCTTCAGAGTTCAAAACTCTGAAGAAAGCGTTCACCACTGCTCCAATACTCGCTCACTTCAACGAGCTAGCTTGCACTATTGTCAAAACAGACGCAAGCAACTATGTGATTGCAGGAGTCATCTTGCAGTTTTCTCCTTCCACTTCTCTCTTTCACCCCGTAGCTTTTGAGTCTTGCAAGTTGCTTGCTGCAGAGCTTAACTATGAGATTCATGACAAGGAACTTCTTGCAATTGTTTCTTGCTTGAAGAAATGGCGTTCATACCTTTTGAGTCTTAGGGAATCCTTTGAGGTTTTAACTGATCATAATTCTTTGAAATATTTCATGAGTTCAAAAGTCATCACACGTAAAAAGGCACGTTGGGCCAAATATCTCTCCAAGTTCCACTTTACAATCACATACCGTCCTGGGAAACAAGTGGTAGTTCCTGATGCTTTATCACGTTGGGACAACGTTTACCCAGGGGGGGGGGGAGCACCTTTGCCAAAAACAACCCTGAAAACATTAGGACACTCTTCTCAACCAAATCTGCCCAACTCAGTTCAAACAATGCTTGCTTACAAGATTTGGCTTCCGAACTCCAACAAGCTCAACGCAATGACCCCAAGTGCATCAAACTTTGCAAAAGTGCGAACTTATTAGATAGTAGTTACAGTATAGATGATAATGACTTTTTAGTTTATGATAATTGTATAGTAGTACCAGATAATTCTTGCATTAAGTTAGATATCTTCAAGTCACGGCATGATTCTCCGCTTACTAGTCATTATTGGCAGGATAAAACCTAACAATTGATCACATGATCCTTCTACTGGCCTGGTATGACAAAAGAAGTAAAAGACTATGTTAGCATGTGCTATGATTGCAATCGTAACAAGTCCTCAAAACACCGGAAGTATGGGCTGCTAAGGCCACTTCCAATTCCGCCTTGTCCTTGGCACTCGCTGTCTATGGATTTCATCTCTCAATTACCTTCTTCTAGTGGATACAATGCTATTCTAGTAATAGTAGATCGCTTCTCAAAGATGGCTTTATTTTTACGCAGTAATGTGACGGCCTCTTCAGAAGACTTACCTAACTTGTTCATAGAATATGTATTTTAAAAACATGGCCTCCCTGATAATATAGTTAGTGATTGTGGATCTCTGTTTGTCTCAAGCTTCGGGACCTTGCTATGCCAACATTTGAAGATCACTTGCAATTTATCAACGGCTTACCACCCGGAAACAGATAGGAAAACCAAGCAAGTTAATCAGATGCTCAAACAATATCTTTGAATGTATGCCGCCTATCAACAAGATGACTGGTTGCAATGGCTCCCACTAGCCAAATTTGCCTACAAAAACTCCAATCATTCCTCCACCAAACAGTCGCCCTTCCAAACTCTTTATGGTAGTAACCCAACCTTCTCTTCCCTTCACGTAGCACCTTCTCAACCTGCTACTGATTAACTTGAACAAATTCAATCCCTTCAATCGCAACTTCAAACCAACCCCAAAGAAGCAAACCAGCGCTATAAGGAGCAAGCAGACTGATCTCGCACTTTGGCTCCAACCTTTGCAGTAGGAGATCAAGTATGGCTTGATGCTCGCAACATTTGCAGTACTTGCCCAACTCGCAAACTTTCCAAAAGAAAGCTTGGCCACTTTAAAGTAGAATCAGTCATCTCCCCTAATGCCTTTAAACTTACTTTACCTGCAAAATGGCAAGGTATCCACCCGGTCTTTCATGTGTCTCTCCTAGAGCCAGCTCAAGTCCTATACCCGGGAAAGACTCATCCCCCTCCTGAACTGTTCACTCTCCTTCATCATCAAGAGTGGGAAGTAAGCTGTATTCTGGATTCCAGGTTATGCAAAGGAAAACTTCAATACCTTGTTGAATGGTCTGGTTTCCAGTCCGACAAAGATTGCACCTCGTGGGAACCAGCCCATCACCTTCGCAATTCACCCAATCAGATTTGAGAATTCCATGCGAGCTACCCTTGCAAACCTTGGAAATCATGATTCTTTCCCATCCAATCCAATTTCATTCCATCCAATTCATTCCATTCCATTCCACATTTCATCCCATCCAATAGCATTCCATTCCATTCCACATTTATCTTTCTCAATCCACTCCATTCCATATTCCATCCCATCAAAACTTATCTTATTTCACCATCATTTCATCATTTAATTCCTCCATCTCACTGTGTTATTCTTTTCTCATTTTCCCTTCATTTCCACTTATTAAAAAAATAATAATAATAATAATAATAATAATAATAATTCTATTTTTTGATATAAAAAAAAATATACATTAAATTACAAAATTTCTTTTATCTCTTTTTCTGCATCCTCGCAATTTGCCGTCAATTCCGCAACCATGGACCAAAAGGTATCAAGGTCTTCATTGTTGATCAATGCGGACATTCTTCGAAGTACCAGCACTTCCGTTACGATGTGCCTTTCAAAAATCTCCTCGCATCTTGCAACTCAAGCTTGCTTTGGCCGAGCATTCCATCCACCTTCATCCAAGAGCTCTTCATACGCTCTCTTCCTTTGGCCACCCAATGTGCCTTCTCCAATATTGTCCGTCATGCGCCTTGCATCCGTTTCACCCGGCAATATGATTTGCACCTGATCCGCTTTGCCTTGGCCTTCCATCCCTTCCGTCCCAGCCAATTCCTCCCTTCCATCTCCTTCATTTCCTTCTTTCAATTCACCCGCTTCCTCTTTGTTCTCTTCACTTCTTTTTCCTCCATTTTCCTCTTCTTGTTCCGCTGTGTTTTCTTCCTCCCTTGCTCCCTCGGTGATAACTCCTACTGGTTCTGCACCGGATACCTTGCCTCGCACCTCGGCATTCATCTGGGTCCCCGGTGTAGAGACTCCTGTGGGATTATATAAATAAAGTAGCAAATAGCTTGCTGGCAGTCCTTGAAGGGGAATTTAGTATTGCTTCTACTCCTTTGGAGTAATAGTGTATACTAAGAGTGGTTTTGAATTGCCTGCCCTTCTAGTACTATAGTAAGTCTGCACAATAATTTATTTAAATTAATGGCTGGTTTCTTTGAGACTTAAAATAGGTCTCAGATCAGACCTAGGTTAGTTATTAATTGTTATTGGTAGGGTTTGTTGAAGAATAGACCAGATGTATTGGATTATTGGTTAATTATTGATCAGATATATGTGATCTTAACCAGTATCCCAATATCAAAGGGTTCAAGGGTTTTATCAAAGGGATGGTTCAGGAGAGGACCCAAGGATGGGTTTACCCACAGGGGGCTGGGTAGAGGAAAGGTTGGTAGTTTCTTTTTGTTGTGCTCTCTTTCTTTGTAAGGGTTATTTATTAATTAATGGGTGGGTTTTCTTTAATCTGGTGCTGAATATTTAGGTCACAGAAGAACCCTTATTCAAGCACCTGTTGGGTGGTTTAACTGGTTAAGTATGGTTAATAAATTGGTTTCTGATTTCCTGTTTCTTTATAATTGGTTCACTACTAATATGTATCTGGGTAGGTACCACAGATGGATGGGTTGATGGGGTGGATGGATAGATGATGAGATGGGTGAGTAGGTATAAAACTTGGGTAGGGCAGAGAGGCCCTCCTTAAATAGACAAATCCTGCCCCCAGGGGTGCTCAAGGCTGCCCCTGAGGGTTATCCCTGTTATGGTGAGGAACAGTGAGATACAGTTACATGAGGCATTTCTGCTGGTTGGGAAAAGTTTGTACAGTTACATGAGGCATTTCTGCTGGTTGGGAAAAGCTTGTACAGGGGTTTCATGCATGCACAGCCTTGCATAGATTGCTGTGTAGTTCAGATAAGGTATATTGCTGTGCTGTACTGGTAGTTTATTCAGTGATTCTTGCTTTTACCTACATGTATTGCTGTGCAATACTGTTGGTTTGTTTGGTTCTGGTTAAGGCTGGTTCCACTTTCTCCTGCATATATTGCTCCTGTATACTTCTGCACAGCCTCTTGTATGTGTATTGGCTGCATGTTTGTTGGGTTCAGGTGACCAGATCTGACATGCTGCACTGCCTCCTGTATCTGTATTGCTGTATTCTGGCTGTGGTGACTGGATCTGGACTGGTTGCACTGCCTCCTGGATCTGTATACTGTATGCTGGATGAGGTGACTGGATCTGGCATGCTGCACTGCCTCCTGTATCTGTATGCTGTATTCTAGATGAGGTGACCCCTCGTGAGGGGATTCAACCGCCCCCACCAGGGATTTGAGAGAAAGAGGGGGGTTACAGCATGTCCGCTGGTCACACCCCCCCATGTGAGTCTGAGACCGGACCCAGGTGTGCCCTGGGTGCCACCTGGCCCATTTGAGGGGCAAGGTGCTGGCTGCATGAGGCAACAAGCCCCTTGAGAAGGCAATAAAGGAAAACATGGCTGGTTTTAAAGGACAACAAGCCAAGGGGATTGAACAGTTAAGGGGCTGGTTCAGCCCCATTAAGGTGGAAAAACCAGAAATAACCAGAATAGGCTGGTTTTAAGGGTACTGGGACTGTGTCACACAACCACCCCACGTACTATAGGGAAATTCTTGGATGATTGTGAGCGCAAAAGGAATGCTGAGTGCGAGGGCAAGTGAAAGTAGAAAGACTCAGTTGCAAAGTGCAAACTTGGTTATGCCACTCAACAAACGGGGAGAGGAATGGCATGTGTTCCTAGGAAGGAAACTCAACCTGAGTCCAATGTGAGAACTAGGTTGTAGTAAAATGCAAGAACATATGAAATTAACAAACTGAGGAGACAATCATCAGGCAAGGGGATATCCCTTATAAGTTAATTTGAAGTGACTAGATAAAACCTGGTGATGAGATAACTACATTTGAAGGCAGTGCGGCAATGAATGACAGGAAAGGGATAGGAAATGAAGCAGTAGTACATATCCGAGGTCAAAGCGTAAGTGGGAGACAATAGAATCTGAGCGTATAATTCTATGATGAATTGGGACAGGAGCAAATGATGTTGAAGGTAATGCAAATGAGAAGTAATAGTGTATACAGGGTAGGGACTAGTTCAATTGCAAACTGTACAGTAGTGATGGCTTAGTTAGATGTAGTTGCTAACTAACAAACAGTGCATGACAAAATATGGAAGTCCAAGGCTGTTGATTGGCCAGGGAAGGAGATTGGATCTCATAATGGATGGCCAACCAGTATGGAGTTAACCACAAAGTTTGCAATTATATACTGAGTTGGTCGCCAAGATTGGAAGGTCAACGCGAGCCAGAGGAAGTAGCGGATCACACCATTGATGTTGTGCTTTATTTGTGTCACGCTTTTAGACTTAGGTAGATGGTATTGAGTAGAGGACATGTCAAAGTGATGAAGACAATAATTCTTAATGGCGAGGCGTGACGGTTGCCCAGGTATAAAGATGCGAGCTCCTGCAAGCGCTCAAATAAATTTTCCCATTGATTTCAAGTCCTTAATAATTACTGTATACCCTTTACACATTATTTAATTAATTACTCAATAGATTTATAATTTATATAAAATGTCGTCATTGTTGTCCCTCTGTTGCAAAAACTGTATTTGTCAAAACAAGCAATGTGTCCCTAGTACTTCCTTCCAAGGCCTTTGAGGCAAGTGCAAGCAATTTTGCCTTTGCAAAGTAGCCTGCAATTTCCCTATAAATGTTGAGTCAACTGTTGAGTGTCCCGCGGATTCATCGAGGGAGATGCCAAGTTGTAGGTCCGCGCCAAGGGTTAACTACGAGATACCACCGTTGCCAGAGATCAAATGCTTGGGGACTTGAGTTCCTAGTGAGTACTAATCTGGACCGACTAATGATAATAAAGGTGGTTACTAAATTTTGCTTGTCTTGCTAGTGTTTCCCCGTTTCCAAAGATACACTAAAAACACACCACTGCCACCACCACCTTACTGGGGTCCACCGACTGAACTTCTGGGGGCCCAGATGAATACCGAGTTGCAAGACAAAGTGCCCGGTGCGGAACCGGTTGGAGTCATAACCAGGGAAGCAAGGGAGGAGGAAAGAAACAAAGCGGAAAGAGGATCGAGAGATGGAGAAGACAGAAATTGAGGGAGAGAAGGAACGGAGCAAGAAGAGGAGGGTGTAATGGAAGAATTAGGAGAAGGGAATGGAGGAGATGGAACGGAAGAAATGGAGGGCCGAGGCACAGTGGATCCGGTGCGAGTTGTAGGGCCAGTCAAAACTGATGAAAGGCGGCTGACAGGTGACATTTGAGAAGGTTTGTGCGGTGCCAAAGAAAGAGAGCGTACAAAGAGCTCTTGGAGGAAGGTGGATGCAATTCTTGGCCAAAGCAAGCTTGGATTCCGAGGTGCAAGGAAATCTTTGAGAGGCATATTGTAACAGAGGTTCTGTTGGACTGAGGGTACGCGGAGTGGAGAGCAAATTAGAAGGATGAGAGAAGAAGATCAGAAAGAGATTGAAAACAAATGAAATGAAGAAAATAAAATAAAGAAAATGAAAGAAATAAAGGAAACATTAACTTACCTGAGGGTAAGCGGAGTGGAGAGCAAAATAGAAGGATGAGAGAAGAAGGTCCTTCTGCTTTGCCCCAAATCTGCCCTCAGGTATACATGACTGGATGAGATGTCACACATGTTGTGACATTATGAAATATGAAATGAATATTGAATATTGAGAATGAGATGAGCGCGCGCTGGCATAGAGAATAACATGAGCTTGATGTGAAACATATTCGGATAGTGTGTTGATGACAAGAAATAATGAGAAGAAAGTGAGATTGATATATATGAAGAAATAAAAAGAAAAGAGAAATAGAGATAAGGAAAGAAAGAAAGATGAGAGAAAAAAGACATGGAGAAATGGAGATAACTGTTTACTCCAACAGGTGCTAGTTCTCCAAAGGATGTCCGCACTAATCAATGATGAATACCTGGATACCTTTTGATCCATGGTTGCAGAATTGACTGCAAATTGGGAGAATGCAGAAAAGGAAGTAAAAGAAACTTTGTAATTATTTATTATAAATATATATTTTCTCTTTTTCTCTTTTTTTTTTTAATTATAAATATTTTTTTTTTTAATAAGGAATGAAGTTTTAATTGCTAGAAATGAGAGGGAAATGAGAAAGCAAATAACACGGTGAGATGGAGGAATTAACGGATGGAATGATTTTGTGAAATAAAACAGTTTTAGATGAGATGGAATGTGGAATGAAATGAGGTTGGATGAGACAGAATGTGGAATGAAATGAGGTTGAATGAGATAGAATGTGGAATGAAATGAGATTGTATGGGATAAAATGTGGAATGTAATGGGATTGGATGAGATGGAATCATGATTTTCAAGGTTTGCAAGGGTAGCTTGCATGGAAATCTTGATTCAGATTGGGAGAATTGCAAAGCTGATGGGCTGGTTCCCACTAGGTGCGATCTTTTTCGGACTGGAAGCCAGACCATCCAAAGAGGTATTGAAGTTTTCCTTTGCGTAACCTGGAATCCAGAATACGGATTAATTCCCACTCTTGATGATCGAGGACAGTGACCGGTTAAGGAGGGGGATGAGTCTTGCCTGGCTATAGGACTCAAGCTGGCTCTAGGAGAGACACAAGAAAGACCGGGTGGATACCTTTAAATTTCGCAGGTAAATTAAGTTTAAAGGCCTTAGGGGAGGTGACTGATTCTACTTTAAAGGGGCCAAGATTTCTTTTGGAGAGTTTGCAAGTTGGGCGAGTGCTGCAAATTTTGCAAGCATCAAGCCATACTTGATCTCCTACTGCAAAGGTTGGAGCCATAGTGCAAGATTGGTCTGCTTGCTCCTTATAGCGCTGGTTCGCTTCTTCAAGGTTTGTTTGAAGTTGCAATTGAAGGGATTGAATTTGTTCAAGGTAATTGGTAGCAGGTTGAGAAGGTGCTACGTGAAGGGAAGAGAAAGTTGGGTTTCTCCCATAAAGGGTTTGGAAGGGCAAATGTTTGGTGGAGGAATGAGTGGAGTTGTTGTAGGCAAATTGGCTAGTGGGAGCCATTGCGACCAGTCATCTTGTTGATAGGCGACATACATTCAAAGATATTTTTTGAGAATCTGATTAACTTGCTCGGTTTGCCCATCCGTTTCTGGGTGGTAAGCCGTTGATAAATTGTGAGTGATCTTCAAATGTTGGAATAGCAAGGTCCAGAAGCTTGAGACAAACAGAGATCCACGATCACTAACTATGTTATCAGGGAGACCATGTTTTGAAAATACATATTCTATGAACAAGTTAGCTAAGTCTTCTGAAGAGGCCATCACATTACTGCGCAGAAATAAAGCCATCTTTGAGAAGCGATCTACTATTACTAGAATAGCATCATATCCAGTAGAAGAAGGTAATTGAGAGATTAAATTGATAGAAAGCAAGTGCCAAGGACACGGGGGAATTGGAAGTGGCTGAAGCAGCCCATAATTCCGGTGTTTCAAGGACTTGTTACAATTGCAATCATAGCACCCGCTAACATAGTCTTTTACTTCTTTGGTCATACCAGGCCAGTAGAAGTCTTGTGCAATCAATTGGTAGGTTTTATCTTGCCCATAATGACCAGCAAGCAGAGAATTGTGCCGTGACTCAAAGATATCTAACTTAATGCAAGAATTATCTGGTACTACAATACAATTATCATAGACTAAAAAGTCATTATCATCAATACTGTAACTACTATCTAATAAGTTTGCACTTTTGCAAAGTTTTATGCACTTGGGGTTGTTGTGTTGGGCTTGTTGTAGTTTGGAAGCCAAATCTTTTAAATGAGCGATGATCAAACTGAGCTGGGCAGATTGGGTTGAGAAGAGTGTCCTAATTTTTTCAGGGTTGTTTTCGGTGAAGGTGCTCCCCCCCCCCTGGGTAAACCTTGTCCCAACGTGATAAAGCATCAGGAACTACCGCTTGTTTCCCAGGACGGTACGTGATTGTAAAGTGGAACTCGGAGAGGTAATCGGCCCATTTTGCCTGTCTACGTGTGATGACTTTTGAACTCATGAAATATTTCAAAGAATTATGATCAGTTAAAACCTCAAAGGATTCCCTAAGGCTCAAAAGGTATGAACACCATTTCTTTAAGCAATAAACAATTGCAAGAAGTTCCTTGTCATGAATCTCATAGTTAAGCTCTGCAGCGAGAAACTGGCAAGACTCGAAAGCTACGGGATGAAAAAGAGAAGTGGAGGAAGAGAACTGCGAGATTACTCCTGCAATCACATAGTGGCTTGCGTCTGTTTCAAAAATAGTGCGAGCTAGCTCATTGAAGTGAGCAAGTATTGGAGCAGTGGTGAACGCTTTCTTCAGAGCTTCAAACTCCAAAGCAGCTTGCTTGGTAAAAACAAGGAGTGTCTTTTTGAAGAATGTTAGAAAGATTCATGATTTTCTTGGCGTAATGCTCAATAAACCTTCTGTAAAAATTACTGAAAACAAGGAAAACTTGAAGGAATTTAACGGAAGAAGGTGGAGGCCAGTCCAACATGCGTTGTGGTGAACAATCCGGGACACCACGGAAAAAAAAAAAAAAAAAAAAAATCGGATTTCAGTTGTACCCCTATGGCTACC
This sequence comes from Puccinia polysora, assembly GCA_025617555.3. NCBI lineage: Eukaryota > Fungi > Basidiomycota > Pucciniomycetes > Pucciniales > Pucciniaceae > Puccinia > Puccinia polysora. The sequence continues at coordinate 51,556,925 of CM062623.1, forward strand.
TTCATTTCCCCCCATCTCTCAACCATCCTTTATCCACACCATCCTCCCTCGTCCTTCCTCATCAATCTCATCCCTAGACTCATCCTCATCCTCATCATCCTCTTCCTGTCCATCCTCATCATCACCCTTGCCATCCCCACCATCCCTTCCCCAGGTTGCCCACCTCCATCGACTCCATTCGAGCCGAACTGATCGACCTCAAACTCTACGTTTGAGATCCGTACTCACTCCCCTTCTTCGATCTCACCTCAATCCTCTCCCTCATCTTCATCTGGAAACAGGCCTTCTTGATCCCCGGTACCGTCCTCCTCAACATCCTCATTGGGGCCATCTAAGGACGGTGATCTACTCAGTCAGGCAGCCCGATCAAACGTTCACAATGGTCATCCGGACCTATCGACGATCTGGTCGATATCCCTTCTCTGCAAACTCACCCTTGTCTCCCTCATTGGCGCACTCCCCGTTGTATTCAAGGATTGATTGAGGAAATCCATCCAAACCTTCCTTAGATTGATCAACCGTTGACCTCAATCCGATCTTTGTCTTCAATCCAATTCAGCCGCATCCTATCCGTTCAAACGACTCACCCACCATCAAGCTTCCATGCCAGAGTGGGTCTCCAACCATGGATCCAGGAGGAAGAGTCTCGAGTCATCCACCCTAGCCCTCCTCGCCCATCATCCGATCCGACCGACAACCGCGAGCGACCGCTCGCGGCCGTTGGAACTTTCACCCTGTTCGACACCCGCGACCGCTGTCGCGGGTGTCCATCTGGTTTCCTGCGGTCATTCTTGACGCCGGCGACATCTCTTTTTCCTCTCATGTAATTTTTTTTTTTTTTTTTTTTTTTTTTTTTTAGTTATTTTTTTTATGTTTTCATTTTTCCCACACCTATTTGTAAATCTCACTTGTACATAGTATACAGGGCCTCATGTATATAAAAGGAGGGGCTCTCCCCTGCCTTTTGGCCCAGCATCAGAGCATCAGAGAATCCAATCCATCCAATGAGACCATCATCATAAGCAATTTATCCGCGGGCATCCTTCCCCACTTATCTGAGCAAATTATCTGGGTATATCTATGATTTCCCCTTGATCCTTTGAGCCTCCATACTCAAACTCTGTCCTTTGTGACCTTGATCCTTATCACCAACCAATAGCCTTGCTGGTTGAAGAAGAATTCCTGTCTGCCTGAATTCTTGAGTGTGTTATACCACTCTGATCCCTTTTTCCGACCATACTGGTCTTGATCTCTCCTTGATCATCTTTCTGGAGCCAATCACGTTTGATTGAAGAGGTTTTATTAAGCTTAAAACCTGGAGTGTTATACCTCCCCTCATCTTTGAGGTTGAATTTCGCCACGCTATTCTTGAGTTCCTTGAGAAGTGTTGGGATATTCTTGCTCAAATTTGTTATTGATTTGCTTCTAGAGCTTCATAAACAAATTGCTTTTGTTTTTTTCAGCCTCCCACAGTTATCTGGTACCCTTCAAACGCTTGATTGCGGAGAGTTGGGCAGGTTCATTGAGAACCTGGAGGTTGGTTGGGATTGAGTTGATCTTTCCAAATCAGCTGCTGACAACCAGAGTTATTAGCTTGTGGGCGTTGTTACCTACAACTGCCTTGTTCTATTGAACTCTGAACAAACCTGGACTTATTTGTTCAAGTATTTACCTGCACCATCTTGCCTCAGATACTGTTGTTTCCACCGCTACCAACAACTCTTATCCTCTTCCCTTATTTTGATTTCTCATCCATAAGGTTCTGGACCTTGATTCCGGTTACATTTAAATATTATTTTAACTCCTAGGAGGGCAGCCTAAACAGCACCTTTCCCCTCCAAAGAACTGCCAAGGCTTAGCACCGTTTGGAGTCTTACATTTGGTCCCCCGGGCCGGGATCGAACGAGCAACCTTGGGATTTACAGTCCCAACTTGAAGAATCAACTCCGAAATCCTATCCGATTTTGCTTTCTTTTTTCTGTTTGTTCTTTTTTTTAGATCTGATCCCTGGAGGCAGCTTGGTCTAGAAGTAATTCCTCCCAATTTGTGCACTTCTTGGGCAAGATACTTGACGTTTTTTTTTGGCTAAACCCTGCTCTTGCCACACTCGTGAGCCACTTTGGAAATCTGCTCTTTGGATCCCCTAGGAACTCTGTTATTTGATATGGCATCTCCCGCTACTCCAACCACCTCTGTCCGACCTAAGATGGTAAAGATCAAACCCGAGAACAAGAACTTAGGCTTCAACGGTACAAATGTTGAGTGATTCTTGGACTCCTACAAAATCGCTGCTGAAGTGGATGGAGCTAGTGAATTTGATATGGCTTATCAGTTGCAATTCTTTATCTCCTCTGATGAAGTTATGGAGGTAATCAAGTCTTTCGAGGGATTTGAATCCCACAACTGGACGCTTCTCAGGGAGGCTATGTTGGCATACTGGGGTAAAATAGATGTGGCTAGGTTTATTCTGCAGTATTTGGATGCTCTGGTTTCTCAGTGGATCTCCAATGGTGGTATTTCTTCAGCCTCTGACTATCAGATTTTTAGGAAGTCTTGGGATCCCATTCAAAACTATCTTATCCGAAACGATCACATTGACACAGTGGACGAAATTTGAGCAAAGTTCTTCCAATCTTTTTTGTCGGTTGTGCAGGAAAGGATTAAAGAAGAACTGGTCAAATCTGGATCCATGATTAACACCAGGGATAATCAATTCAAGCTCCCTGTTTTTCTTACCCTTAGGAGTACTGTGGATAAAGTCATGAAAGGTCAAACTGCTCTTACCTTTTAAAAGCCTAGAACTACTGAACCAGTCCATGCTCCTTCTTTTAAAGAGTCAAACGATATTATGATTAAAATGGAGGCAGATCGTAGGCCTAAAGCAGATCCTAATTCCATTCGAGAACCTACTACTATAGATGAAATCACCAAGTTACTTAGAGCCTTTGAGAACAAAATAGATCAAAATATTTCTTTGCTAGCTACTCCTAAAACTCCTTCTTCTGTCCCCAAATCAACTCTGGTCTGTTACTACTGTCATAGGGAAGGCCATGGAACTGGACAATGCCAGGAACTTCAGAAGGACCTAAAGGAAAAATTGGTAGAGCAGAGGGGAAACAATTACTTCCTCCCTAATGGTGCCCTAATCCCTTTTGACTCGTCTCGTCCTATTCGACATGTGGTGGCCTCTTACCAGCCATCACCTCCTGTGAAAGCATCTCTTGCTTCCTTTGAATTTCAATCATCCTGTGGTACCCTCCAACCTTGGTATCCTCCAGCTATTTCTTCCTCTAGTCTTTCTGGGACTACTTATCAATCTGATCCAGCCAGGAAACAACATGAGGAACCTAAACCTCATAAGGCTCCTTCCTTGCCAACTTCAATCCTTCAAAAACCCGTTAAACACCAATCATCACTTGAGCCTCCTTCCTATGATGTAGAAGACATGGAGGTGGAAAAGGAACCACTCATGGAAATGTTCCCAGATCACCCTGATCCTTCTCCCTCACCTCAACCTTCTAATCCTACCTTAGATTCTGCGTCACCTGAACTTCCTCCCCCCACCCAGCCCAAAGTTTGATTTGAAAGGGGCATCTCCAAGGATCACCCCAATGCTGTGGAGGGAGTATTAGGAAAATTTCTGATCTCAAAATTCCTGATCTATCTGTGGCTGAACTCCTATTGACCTCTCCATCTGTTGCTGAAGGAATGAAGAAATGGGTCTCTCGTCAACGTGTGGAAATTGGCCCTGAAGAACTCAAAGTCTCCTCTGGCACTTTAATGGAGGACTCTGGTGGAACCAGTCCTTCTATAGAATCCAATCTTTATTCCTGTCCCCTTGGCTTTCTTCCTTGTTATCTTGGTGACTCAGCTAAAACTTTTTCTCCTCTTGTGGATTCTGGATCTCAGCTTAACTTAATCTCGGATACTATGGCCTGCAAGCTCAAACTTAGTCCTAGGGTCAGCTTCAACTCTGCAGTTTATGGGATAGAAAACCAAGCTTGTGAACTGGTTGGTATTGCTGAAGATGTACCGGTCAGGATTGGTCGAAATATTGTTGGAACCTGCCACTTTTGGATCACTCGTTTGGACAGTCCTATGATCTTGGGACGACCCTTCTTAATGGACTTTGGTGCAACCCTGATGTTTTCTGATCAAGTTGGGGAGAGAATTCTTCTCCCTGATGCTGATGGCAGGAAAATTGAAGTTCCTCTTTGCTCCTTGGATTCTGGTCGTTGGGAAAGAGATTTTCCTGGTCATTCTCCCAAATCATCTTTTAAGGGGAAGCAGAAGGATAACTCTAGTTCCTCTCATTTTTTAGGGGAATAGTTGATCCTACTAATGGTTGTAGTTCTTTTCAGCCTCAGACTGCAACTCAAGGGTCAACTCCCATCCCTCAGGCTTATTTTTCATTCCTTTCATCATTCTCTTCTGATCTCAAGAATATTAAAAAACAAAAACATATCAAAATAGAAAAATCCACAAATATTTCTTCTCCATCTCCTTCTCTCTCTGGATCTGTTGTGTCTTCTTTTCCTTCTACTTTTGAGTCTGATCAATCTTCTCTCAGTTCCGGTTTGAATCTCTGCAATGAGTCTAAACTAGATCCTAATTGCAAATCCATTTTTGGCGATTTTGGTATGAAGGAATATGGGCTTCAGTGGAGGCAATTTGGGGTACAAGTAAGTCCTCCCAATTGTGCACCACCAGGGTCATTTGCTGCGTTTTTGTTGTAAAACTCTACTGTATGCCACATATGTGAGCACCTGGGACGCCCTCCTTGTTCTATTCCTGCCACTTCTAGGGCTCATTTGGAAGAATCAAGATATTTTCCTCAACTCGTCAATTGCTCTCAAGATCAAGAAATGGCCAATCTTTGCTTCAAATTCTTTGTTCCCTGCTTTTCTTTATTAATTCCTTCAAATTTTAGATGCAGACTAGGGACAGTCTGTAAGTTGGGGAGAGATGTGGTGACCAATCCGGGACACCACGGACAAAAAAAAAAAAAAAAAAAAAAAAAAAAAAAAAAAAAAAAAAAAAAAATTGGATTTCAGTTGTACCCCTATGGCTACCTTCATTTCCCCCCATCTCTCAACCATCCTCTATCCACACCATCCTCCCTCTTCCTCCCTCATCAATCTCATCCCTAGACTCATCCTCATCCTCATCATCCTCTTCCTCTCCATCCTCATCATCCTCTTCCTCTCCATCCTCATCATCACCCTCGCCATCTCCACCATCCCTTCCCTCAGGTTGCCCACCTCCATCGACTCCATTCGAGCCAAACTGATCAACCTCAAACTCTACGTTCAAGATCCGTACTCACTCCCCTTCTTCCATCTCACCTCGCTCCTCTCCCTCATCTTCATCTGGAAACAGGCCTTCTTGATCCCCGGTACCGTCCTCCTCAACATCCTCATTGGCGCCATCTACGGACGGTGATCTACTCAGTCAGGCAGCCCGATCAAACGTTCACGATGGTCATCCGGACCTATCGACGATCTGGTAGATATCCCTGCTCTGCAAACTCACCCTTGTCGCCCTCATCGGCGCACTCCCCGTTGTATTCAAGGATCAATTGAGGAAATCAATCCAAACCTTCCTTAGATCAATCAACCGTTGACCTCAATCCGATCTTTGTCTTCAATCAAATTCAGCTGCATCCTATCCGTTCAAACAACTCATTCACCATCAAGCTTCCAAGCCAGAGTGGGTCTCCAACCATGGATCCAGGAGGAAGAGTCTTGAGTCATCCACCCTAGCCCTCCTCGCCCATCATCCGATCCGACCGACGACCGCGAGCGACCGCTCGCGGCCGTCGGAACTTTCACCCCGTTGTCGCCGCCGATCGGGCAACAACAACCGTTTTCAACACCCGCGACCGCTGTCGCGGGTGTCCATCTGGTTGCCCGCAGTCATTCTCGACGCCGGCGACATCTCTTTTTCCTCTCATGTAATTTTTTTTTTTTTTTTTTAGTTTATTTTTTCATGTTTTCATTTTTCCCACACCTATTTGTAAATCTCACTTGTACATAGTATACAGGGCCTCATGTCTATAAAAGGAGAGGCTCTCCCCTGCCTTTTGGCCCAGCATCAGAGCATCAGAGAATCCAATCCATCCAATGAGACCATCATCATAAGCAATTTATCCGTGGGCATCCTTCCCCACTTATCTGAGCAAATTATCCAGGTATATCTATGATTGCCCCTTGATCCTTTGAGCCTCCATACTCAAACTCTGTCCTTTGTGACCTTGATCCTTATCACCAACCAATAGCCTTGCTGGTTGAAGAAGAATTCCTGTCTGCCTGAATTCTTGAGTGTGTTATACCACTCTGATCCCTTTTTCCGACCATACTGGTCTTGATCTCTCCTTGATCATCTTTCTGGAGCCAATCAAGTTTGATTGAAGAGGTTTTATTAAGCTTAAAACCTGGAGTGTTATACCTCCCTTCATCTTTGAGGTTGAATTTTGCCACACTATTCTTGAGTTCCTTGAGAAGTGTTGGGATATTCTTGCTCAAATTTGTTATTGATTTGCTTCTAGAGCTTCATAAACAAATTGCTTTTGTTTTGTTCAGCCTCCCACAGTTATCTGGTACCCTTCAAGCACTTGATTGCGGAGAGTTGGGCAGGTTCATTGAGAACCTGGAGGTTGGTTGGGATTGAGTTGATCTTTCCTAATCAGCTGCTGACGACCAGAGTTATTAGCTTGTGGGCGTTGTTACTTACAACTGCCTTGTTCTATTGAACTCTGAACAAACCTTGACTTATTTTTTCAAGTATTTACCTGCACCATCTTGCCTCAGATAGTGTTGTTTCCACCGCTACCAACAACTCTTATCCTCTTCCCTTATTTTGATTTCTCATCCATAAGGTTCTGGACCTTGATTCCGGTTACATTTAAATATTATTGTAACTCCTAGGAGGGCAGCCTAAACAGCACCTTTCCCCTCCACAGAACTGCCACGGCTTAGCACCGTTTGGAGTCTTACAGCGTTTGATTTTGGCTGGGTCCATTGATAGTATTGCTGCAAGACTAAGACTCCTAGAAACCAAAGAGAAAAGGAATGGAACTTGCACTTAGAGGCTTTTGCAAACAGGTCATTCTTGCAAAGTTGCTGCAGCACCTCTTGCACATTTGCAATGTGATCTTGAAGTTTTATTTAGTAGACTAGTATATCATTGAGATATACCACAAGGTATTTACCTACAAGGTTGGAGAAAATATTGTTGACAAAATGTTGAAAAGTGGAAGGAGCGTTACAGAGGCTGGAGTTAACTGCGAAGTTTGCAAGTATATACTGAGTTGGTCACCAAGATTGGAAGGTCAGCCTGAGCCAGAGGAAAAAGCGGATTGCACTATTGATGTTGTGCTTTTATTTGTGTCACGCTTTTAGACTGAGGTAGATGGTACTGAGGAGAGGACATGTCAAAGTGGTGAAGACAATAATCCTTAAGTGCGAAGCGTGACGGTTGCCCAGGTATAAAGACGCGAGCTCCTGCGAGCGTTCAGGTAAATTTTCCCATTGATCTCAAGTCATTTAATTATCACTGTATACCCTTATACATTACTTAATTCATTACTCAACAGATTTTTATGAATTTTGTAAAAATGTCGTCATTGTCATCCTGCCGTTGCAAAAACTGTATTCGCCGCAATGAGCGTTGTATTCCCAGTACTGCCCTCCGAGGTCTCCGAGGCAAGTGCCAGCAATTTCAACTTCGCAAGGTGGCATGTGACTTCCCTATAAATGTTGAGTCGACAGTTGAGGGTCCTTTGGAATCATCAAGGGAGATGCAAAGTCGTAGGTCCGCGCCAAGGGTCAATTACAAAATACCACCATTGCCGGAGATTGAATACTTGGGGAAGCGAGTTCCTGGTGAGTAATAATCAGGAATAACTAATGAACTTGAAATAGTAACTAATTTTTTGCTTGTTTGCTTGTGTTGCCTTGTTCCCAAAGATATACCACCAACACCCCACCACCACCACCACCTTACTGGGGACCGCCAACTGAAAACCCGGTGTTGTAGTCCAAATAGCCATCAGACTCACTTTTCTAGTGTAACAACAGCTCAAACCCTCAAATTAACCTCAGAAATGGATTCTACATTGAAAATAACCCATAGTCACTCAGCCAACATACCCCTCTATCTCTCATGGATTAGAAGATACAGCCCAAGAAACCTTCAACTGTGGCAAACTCATACCCACCCAGGTGTCACATCTCTGTGGAAGACATAAGGCATACCTAGTAAACCCTCAAGTACATACCAGTGGCAGCTTATCCTCAAGACCAGGACCACACAACAACCAGTCCATCCAGAATACAGCATACAGATACAGGAGGCAGTGCAGCATGCCAGATCCAGTCACCTTATCTAGAATACAGCATACAGATACAGGAGGCAGTGCAGCATGCCAGATCCAGTCACCTCATCCAGAATACAGCATACAGATACAGGAGGCAGTGCAGCATGCCAGATCCAGTCACCTCATCTAGAATACAGCATACAGATACAGGAGGCAGTGCAGCATGCCAGATCCAGTCACCTCATCCAGCATACAGTATACAGATCCAGGAGGCAGTGCAACCAGTCCAGATCCAGTCACCACAGCCAGAATACAGCAATACAGATACAGGAGGCAGTGCAGCATGTCAGATCTGGTCACCTGAACCCAACAAACATGCAGCAAATACACATACAAGAGGCTGTGCAGAAGTATACAGGAGCAATATATGCAGGAGAAAGTGGAACCAGCCTTAACCAGAACCAAACAAACCAACAGTATTGCACAGCAATACATGTAGGTAGAAGCAAGAATCACTGAATAAACTACCAGTACAGCACAGCAATATACCTTATCTGAACTACACAGCAATCTATGCAAGGCTGTGCATGCATGAAACCCCTGTACAAGCTTTTCCCAACCAGCAGAAATGCCTCATGTAACTGTACAAACTTTTCCCAACCAGCAGAAATGCCTCATGTAACTGTATCTCACTGTTCCTCACCATAACAGGGAGAACCCTCAGGGGCAGCCTTGAGCACCCCTGGGGGCAGGATTTGTCTATTTAAGGAGGGCCTCTCTGCCCTATCCAAGTTTTATACCTACTCACCCATCTCATCATCTATCCATCCACCCCATCAACCCATCCATCTGTGGTACCTACCCAGATACATATTAGTAGTGAACCAATTATAAAGAAACAGGAAATCAGAAACCAATTTATTAACCATACTTAACCAGTTAAACCACCCAACAGGTGCTTGAATAAGGGTTCTTCTGTGACCTAAATATTCAGCACCAGATTAAAGAAAACCCACCCATTAATTAATAAATAACCCTTACAAAGAAAGAGAGCACAACAAAAAGAAACTACCAACCTTTCCTCTACCCAGCCCCCTGTGGGAAAACCCATCCTTGGGTCCTCTCCTGAACCATCCCTTTGATAAAACCCTTGAACCCTTTGATATTGGGATACTGGTTAAGATCACATATATCTGATCAATAATTAACCAATAATCCAATACATCTGGTCTATTCTTCAACAAACCCTACCAATAACAATTAATAACTAACCTAGGTCTGATCTGAGACCTATTTTAAGTCTCAAAGAAACCAGCCATTAATTTAAATAAATTATTGTGCAGACTTACTATAGTACTAGAAGGGCAGGCAATTCAAAACCACTCTTAGTATACACTATTACTCCAAAGGAGTAGAAGCAATGCTAAATTCCCCTTCAAGGACTGCCAGCAAGCTATTTGCTACTTTATTTATATAATCCCACAGGAGTCTCTACACCGGGGACCCAGATGAATGCCGAGGTGCGAGGCAAGGTATCCGGTGCAGAACCAGTAGGAGCTATCACCGAGGGAGCAAGGGAGGAAGAAAACACAGTGGAACAAGAAGAGGAAAATGGAGGAAAAAGAAGTGGAGAGAACAAAGAGGAAGCGGGTGAATTGAAAGAAGGAAATGAAGGAGATGGAAGGGAGGAATTGGCTGGGACGGAAGGGATGGAAGGCCAAGGCAAAGCGGATCAGGTGCAAATCATATTGCCGGGTGAAACGGATGCAAGGCGCATGACGGACAATATTGGAGAAGGCACATTGGGTGGCCAAAGGAAGAGAGCGTATGAAGAGCTCTTGGATGAAGGTGGATGGAATGCTCGGCCAAAGCAAGCTTGAGTTGCAAGATGCGAGGAGATTTTTGAAAGGCACATCGTAACGGAAGTGCTGGTACTTCGAAGAATGTCCGCATTGATCAACAATGAAGACCTTGATACCTTTTGGTCCATGGTTGCGGAATTGACGGCAAATTGCGAGGATGCAGAAAAAGAGATAAAAGAAATTTTGAGGAGGCTATGTTGGCCTATTGGGGAAAAATAGATGTAGCCAGATTTATTTTGCAAGACTTGGATGCCCTGGTTTCTCAATGGATTTCCAATGGTGGTATCTCCTCAGCCTCTGACTATCAGACTTTTAGAAAATCTTGGGACCCTATCCAGTCCTATCTTATCCGGAACAATAAAATTGATACTTTGGACGAAATTTGAGTGTGATTTTTCCAGTTTTTCTCTCCAGGAGTGCAGGAAAAAATTAAGGATAAATTGGCAAAATCTGGATCCATGATCACCACAAGAGACAATTGGTTCAAGCTCCCTGCTTTCATGGTTCTTAGGAATACTGTGGATAAAGTGATGAAAGGTCAAACAGCTCTAACCTTTGAAAAACCTACAATCACTGAACCAGTCCTTGCCCCCTCTTTTCAAGCATCTAACAAAATCATGAATAAGATGGAAGCCAATTGCAGACCTAAACCCAATCCTCAGACCCACCAGGAGACACCTACTATAGATGAGATAACCAAATTACTTCAGGAATTTAAGAATCAAATAGATCAGAAAATATCCTCTTTAGCCACTCCTAAACCCGCTAATTTGGTTCCTAAGTCGCAGAAGGGATAAAGAAATGGGTTTCTTGCCAAAGTGTGGAGATTGGTCCGGAAAAATTAAAGGTCTCCTCTGGTACTCTGATAGAGGATTCTGGTGGAACAGATCACTCTTCAGATACCAACCTTTATTCCTGCCCTCTTGGTTTTCTTCCATGTTCTCTTGGTGATTCAACTAAAACGGTTTCTCTCCTTGTGGATTTGGGTTCCCAGCTCAATTTGATTTTGCACTCCATGGCCTGCAAGCTTAAAATTGGCCCAAGGGCCAGTTTCAACTCTGCGGTCTATGGAATTGGGAATCAGTCCTGTGAACTGGTTGGTATTGCTGAGGATATTACTGTGAGAATTGGTCAAAATATTGTTGGCTCCTGTCACTTCTGGATCACTTGTCTGGATGGTCCCAGGATCTTGGGAAGGCCGTTCTTAATGGACTTTGGTGCTACCCTGATGTTTTCTGATCAAGTTGGGGAGATAATTCTCCTCCCTGATGCTGATGGCAGAAATATTTAAGTTCCCCTTTGTTCTTTGGATTCTAATAGTTGGAAAAGAGACTTCGCCGGTCACCCTCCCAAATCTGTCCTGAAAGGAAAGCAGAAAGAAAACTCTCATTCCTTTCATCCTCATTTTTTAGCAGAATAGTTGGCCCTACTGATAGTTGTAGTTCTTCTCAGCCTCAGACTTCAACCCATGGACCAACTCCCACCTCAGAGGCATATCTTTCTTTTTCCTCATCATTTTCTTCTCATCCAAATAAGATCAAAACCCAAACACATGAAAAATCCGAAAAATCCAAAAATATTTCTTCTCTGTCTGGATCTGTTGTATCTTCTTTCCCTTTTTCTTTTCCGCCTGATCAATCATCCTCTATTATGAAGGAGTTTGGTCTTAGGTGGAGGCAATTTGGGGTAGAAGCAAGTCCTCCCAATTGTGCACCACCAAGGGCTTCTACTACTTTATTTTTCAAAACTCTACCCTGTGCCACACATGTGAGCAATGTGTTATCTTTTGGATCCTCTTTTATGGAGAAGGCACCTTTCAAGGACGCAGCAGAACATCGGACTTGGAAGATGTTGGAACATGGCCTCAGTTTTTGTAGTCAGGTCTCACTGGTCAATGCTTGGAGGAAGCAGGGATTCCTCTCCTTTTCCACCAAGTACAAACCAGTTGCAAAGAAGTTCCAGCCAGTCAACCAACCAATGCGTCTCAAACTCAATCCTCCTCTTATGTGTCCTCCCATATCCCTTGATCCTTACTGTGGTCTATCCAAATCCCTCACTGGTCCATTTATTCCCTCTGGTTGGGTCACTGAAGAACGTCTGAAATTGGTCAACTTTGGTCCAGATGGATGGCTTCTTCCTGATGAGTTAAATTTGATAAAAAATATCTTTTCTCTAAGGGAAAAATCTATTGCATTGTGTGAATAAGAGAGAGGAATCTTGAAAGAATCCTATGGTCTCCCTTACATCATCCCTGTAGTTGAACATGAACCTTGGAAAAATAAAAAGATCCCAATCCCTGCTGCTAAAGTCAAAAAATTCATCAAGTTGGTCCGCAAACAAGTCTGAACTGGTTTATACAAACAATTGACTTCTAGCTATTCCAGTCCTGTTTTCTGTGTTCTAAAGAGTAATGGTAAACTTAGAGTGGTTCATGATCTCCAACCTCTTAATAAAGTTACTATTAAAGACTCTGGCGTGTCGCCTGCCACTGAAGAATTTGCTGAATCCTTCTCTGGGAGAGCTTGCTATGGTCTAGTTGACATTATGGGTGGCTATGACAAACAATCCTTGCATCCTATTTCTTGTCCCCTCACCACTTTTGATACTCCCCTTGGTCAATTTCAGCTGACTCGATTGCCTCAAGGTGCCACCGACTTGGTTGCAGTCTATCAGGCTCAGATGATGTGGATCCTCCAGGACAAAATCCCGGATCATGCGGGTATCTTTATTGATGATGGTGGGATTAAAGGTCCAGTTTCTGACTATGATAATGAGCTCTTACCTTGGAAATCAGGAATCGGACAATTTATCTGGGACTATGCTACTGTCTTGGAAAGAATTTTTTTTTGAATTGAGGAATCTGGCCTTACTGTCTCTGGATCAAAACTTGCCACCTGTGTCCCTGCCTTGAAAATTGTTAGTCATATAGTCTGCAAGGACGGAAGAAGGATGGCACCCTCTAAAGTCAACAAAATCATCTCCTGGCCTACTCCAATAAATCCAACGGAAGTTAGAGGTTTCCTAGGTGTTGTAATTTATGTCAGGATCTTCATTCCCTCACTGTCCAAAATCTGTGTTCCCTTGCATTTCTTAACTGGGAAGGATGCTGAATGGATTTGGACCCAAGACTGGAAACAATCATTTCAGTTGCTCAAAAAAATTGTTGGGAAAGACATTTTTTTGAAAAAGATCACTTTTGGACCCAGAGCCGGCAAGATCAAGCTGGCAGTGGACTTGATTTATCAATCTGTTGGGGCTGTTCTTACCCAGGAAGATGAAAATGGTTTGGATCTTCCTGCTCTGTATGAATCTCTTCTTTTCTCAGATGTGGAATCCAGGTACTCCCAGCCAAAACTGGAACTTTGCGGTGTGGCCCGGATGTTGAAGAAGCTTCAGACTGTCATTTGGGGTCAACAATTTGAGTTACAAGTCGATGCATGATCCATGATTGAAATGATCAACGCCCCCAGCCTCCAAAATGCTCCAATGACTCATTGGGTGGCTTTCATCCAGTTTTTCTCTTTTGACATTGTTCACAGGCCTGGAAAATCCTTCACCATGCCTGATGGTTTATCTCAACGACCTATTGGAGAAAATGAATCAGAGGTTGGAATGGATTTTGATGAGGAAGAACCCTTGGTCCGCCCTGTCTTTGCCTTCTCCTCCCAAAATTACTTTGGTTTCCAGCAAGGTTTCTGGCTTAAGTTAGAGCAGTACCTTTCAACTCTCCAAAGACCCCCTGATCTCTCTTCCAAATAATTTTGGTCCCTTAAAAGGAAGTCCTCCAACTTATTTGTCCAAGGTTCTAGTTTTATGAAAAGAGAAACTCCTTGTGCACTTGTTGTGGTCACTATCCCTTCTAAGCAAGATTTGATCCTGGAAAATCTCCAAGAAGGCCTTGGTCATTGTGGGGAAACCAAAACTTATTGACCAATATCCAAACGATTTTGGTGGCCATCCCTCAAAAACTTGTTGCTCAAAGGTGCAGGAGTTGTGAAGTGTGCAAGAAACGTGATCTTAGGCGCCCGGCCAAAATTTGGTACCCCACTGGAGAGTCCACTGTCTTTGGCAGGATTGCTATGGATGTGGTTCACATTAAGGCTGGTGGAGCTAAGTACCTCATTGTGGCTAGAGATGATTTTTCTGGATGGGTTGAAGCAAAGTTTCTTAAGAACCTCAGCTCTGAATCAGTAGAAGCTTTCCTTAATGAGACTTGGACAATGTGTTATGGCTTGGCCCAATCTTATTCTACGGATGGTGGCTTGGAATTTGGTGGAAAACTTGCTGAAATGATCCGATTGCTCCCTGGCCAACATAGAGTTACTGCTCCCTATTATCCTCAAGAGGCATGGTGGAAAGAGGCCATGCTCCTTTGAAGGCTGCTCTTGTCAAATTGGCTGGTTAGAGTGGCAAGAATTGTTGGAAGTTTCTCCCCTTGGTCCTCTTCTCTGATCAAATTTCCACCAAGAAAACCACTGGTTACTCTCCTTATGAAATCATCTTTGGTCAGAGGGCTGTTCTTCCTCTTGATCTTGAAATGGATTATTTCTTGGGCATCTCTTGGGAAAAAGTTTCCTCAACTACTGACCTATTAGTTTCCAGATCAAAACAACTGGAGCGGATTGAAGATATTCGTAAAAAAGCTTATCAGAAGATGATGAAATCAAGAGCAAAATCAGTTCAGTATTGGGAAGATAAAAACCTAAATCAAATCAGGGACCCTTTAAACCCTGGTGATCTAGTATTGGCTTATAATCGTTCCTTGGAAACTCAGTGTGGAAAACTTTTCTCTAACTGCTGGAATGGTCCTTACCAAGTTGTCCGTCAATTAGAGGTGGATCATATTTTTTGGAGGAACTGGATGGGACTCAGATGGCCAGAAGGTTCTCTGCTGATCAGGTCAAGAGATTTCATTCTTTTGGAGGCAACTTGATCCAGAAGTAAGTCCTCCGAATTGTGCACCACCAAGGGCTTCTACTACTGTCATTTTCAAAACTCTACTTCATGCCATGCATGTGAGCACCTGGGAGGCCTTCTTCATTTTATCTCAGCCACTTCTAGGATTTTTGGTTGGATCAAAATGTTTTTTCTCAACCACTCTCAAGATCAAAATGGCCATTCTTTGGTTTCAATCATCTTTCTTTCCTTTCTTTTTATGGAAGCAACTCAGGAGCAGAATAGGGACAGTCTGTAAGTTGGGGAAAGATGTGGTGCCCCAACCTGGAAACCCTGGCCAGGTCGGAGATTTTAATTTTTTTTCCTTATCATCTTTCATGGTATCATTATCAAAAAAAAAAAAAAAATCTTTCATCTGGAATAGGCTTCCATTTAGTTCCCAGCTTCCCTCTTCCCTCTTCCCTCTCCCTGCCTGCATCCACTCCTCAAGCCTTTGAGCGTCAATCTACCTGGTCATCAATCAGACCCCACTTGAAGATCTACCAACCTAGGCCCCATCCTCTCAACGGAGAACCTTCCCTACTCCAGCACATCGCCTACCTACGCCTCAACGGCCCAATGTTGCAACCTCCAATTAACGTCAATTGAAATTGGGTGCAGCCCCATCCAACCCCCTTGGTTGCATTTGTCCCCTATGTTGTCCCAGTCTTGACCCTAAACATCCGGTGTTTGGTTTGGTTCTCTGTTTAGTCTACTTTCTTTCCTGTCTCTCAGATTTTCAAGCCAACCTCTCTTCCTCCCCTCCTAGCTTGCGGTTGTCCGCCGGTCTCTTACGTTGTTGGTTGCCCGCGCGGGTCTTGGCAGTTGCCGATGCCCATTGGACACCGGCCGGCGATCATCCGGGGCCATGGCAGTTGGCAGGGCCCTTTGGACACCTGCCGGAGGTCATCCACGGCCTTGGCAGTCGCCCGGGCCCATCAGTATTCCGCGGGCGTCCCCCCCTTTGGATTTCTTTGTCTCCGAGTACCTGTTTGTTTTTTAGTTTTCTTTTGTTTTCTCATGATCTTGATCATCAAAAAAAAAAAAAAAAAAAAAAATTCCGCTCTCATTTGTAAATCTCTCTTGTAAATAGCCTATAGGCCTCTGGTCTACAAAAAGAGGGGCTCTCCCCTGCTTTTTGAGATATATCATATCATCAGATCCTCAGTTAATAGAATCATCCATAGGGGTGTGTGCCTGTGTCCCCCCCCATCATTGTGAAATTTGATCCTGATCCTTATCCTGGGTATATCTTTGATTGCCCCCTGAACCATTTTTGACCCTGAGTCTTTGCTTCTCTGTGGCCTGATCCTTATCACAAACCAATAGCCTTACTGGTTGAAGAAAAATTCTGTCTGTTGGAATTTTTGAGTGTGTTATACCACTCCTTGATCCCTTTCTCTGACCATACTGGTCCTGATCCCTGATCACCTTTCTGGAGCCAATCACAATTGATTGAAGAGGTCTTATTAAGCTTAAGACCTGGAGTGTTATACCTCCTTTTATTTTCTTTGGAGTTGCATTCTGCCAGCCTATTCTTGAGTCCCTTGAGAAGTGTTGAGGTTATCCTTGCTTCAAAATCAGTTAATGTTTGCTTTGGAGCTTCTTAAACATTTTGCTTTGTCTTGTACAGCCACCCTCAGTTATCAGGTACCCTTTGAGCGCTTGATTGCGGAGTGTTGGGAAGGTTCATTGAGAACCTGGAGGTTGCTTGGATTTGAGTTGATCATCCCAATCTTCTGCTGATGACCAGAGTTATTAGCTTGAGTGCGTTGTTTACATACAACAGCTTTTTTTCTTTGAACTCTAAGAGGACTTTAACTTCTTTTTTTCAAGTTTTTCCCTGCATAATCTTATCTCAGATGGTGCTGTTCCATTGCTACCGAACTATTATCATCTTTATCCTCTACTCCTTGATTCCTCATTTACCAGGTTCTGGAATTTGATCTTGGTTACATTTAAATATTTTTGTAACACTCAGTCTGGAAGCCTAAACAGCACCTTTCCCCTCCACAGAACCGCCACGGCCTAGCACCTTTGGAGTCTTACACCATATAAACGGGTTCCTCAAGATGACCATTCAGGAAGGCTGTTTTGAATTCCAGCTGAAAAAAACCCATCCATTATGACCTAGAAGACTTAGAAGGAGCCGGAGAGTGGGAGCAAAGACCTCGGAGAAATCCAATCAGCGGACTTGGGTGAAACCCATGGCAACAAGCCTGGCCTTCATCTTGACAATGGAGCCATCCGGACGCCGTTTCACTTGAAGAACCCACTTGCTGCAAATAATTTTTTGACCTTTAGGTGGCGGAACTAGGGTCCATGTCTCCATGCCCTGGTGCGAGGCCATCTCCTCTTGTGCCGAGATGATCCAGCGACCATAATGAGGAGACCGCAGGAGTTTTTTCCAGGTTTTAGGGGCAGTGAGATTGTCCTTAACACAGGCATGTTGTGAGAAATTCCGGTAGCGGGCCAGGGGGCATGAGGTACGGGAGGATTGACATGGAGAGGGAGGTTGACAAGACGGAGGCATCCGCATATGTGACAAGGGGAAGATTGGGGGGACAGGGGAGAGGGGTTCCAGCAAGGATGCTTCTGGCAAGGACGTACCGGTGTGTGGGGGAGTGAGAACAAGCAGGGGGAGGATGATGGATTCATTGGATGGAGAAGGGCTGGAGAAGCAAAAAGGTAGAGATGTGGGGACAACTGAAGGGTTAGGGTTGACAACTGAAGCAGGGGATGGGGGTGGAGATGATGTGGAGGTAGAGTCAGGAGAGATTGCATCAGGAGAAAGGGCAAATACAGGAATGGGATCAGGGACTTTGGATGGGCTTGGAACCAAAAACCGGGAAGGAGATTTTGATGGAATATCGGGAGGGGTTTCAGGCCAAGGAAGTTCCATGGGTACAGTGGACTGAGAAGATGAATCGTTGGTAGGAGGGGATCCATGTGGGAAACAGGAATTTTCAAATAGGCAGTCCCTGGATTTGATCACCTTTTTGGTGGTGAGATGAAAGAGATGGAAGCCAGGGTGGTCCAACAGGTAGGAGAGAAGGATGGTGGGCTGACCTTTCCAATCCAACTTGTTCCTGTTGGCTTCAGCAACTTTGTACCATACAAGACATCCAAATGGGTGAAGGTGTTGAGGTTCTACATTGGGAGCTTCAAGGATGAAATTTGGAGAGACAAAACCTTTTGGGGTCTTGCACAGATATGATTTGAAAGAGAAAAGGCTGTGTCTGAGTGAATCTGCCCAGAATGATTTTGGAAGATTTGACAAAAGAAGAGAGCATTGTATTAAGTTTGATATTGTGCGGTTGGTTCTTTTGACAACACCATTCAGTTGAGGAGAGTGTGGAGGACCAGGTTTGTGAGAGATACCTTTTTCTGCAAGATAGGTTTTCATGGATTGATTTAGATATTCAATGCCGTTATCCAATCTTATTGAGGTAATCTTTGAGTTGTATTTTTTCTCAAAGAAGGCAATAAAATGTTTGGTGGATTGAAAGACATCAGATTTAAGGCAAATGGGATAGGCAAAAATGGCTTTTGAGCAGTTGTTGATGTAGGTGAAAAAATACCGTTATCCTTCTCTGGAGGTAGTTTCAAAACTGCACACGTCCGTGTGAATGATTTCTCCCAGTCTCAACAAACAATAGCTCAGGCAAGAGTGGAAAGGTTGCTTTGCCGTTTTCAATTGAATGCATGTGACGCACTGCTGGACCTCCTTCTTGTTCTTTGTTTGTGGTGTTCTGCTGTGTTTCTTGAGATATTTCTGAAGAGATTTCAAGTTTAAGTGAGATAACCTACAATGATAACCAAAAAGACTATTGTCAGAGGTTTTATTGATGAGTGAGTGGGTTGATTCTTTGCTGCTTACGTTCAATTGTGGTAGATAGTAGAGGTTTCCCTTCCTGTATCCTGTTTGAAGTGGTTGTTGATTTATGTTGGAGATTGATTTGTCAAAGATCTTGCAGCTGTCCTTGTGTAAAACCACCATCATGCCGGAATCACAGATACCTGATATGGAGAGTAGAGGATCTTGGAGATCTGGAGCAACAAAGGCCTCCAATTTTCCAAAAGGGAAAAGGATGGTTCCTTTCTTGAGTGAAGAGATTGTGGAGCCATCTTTCAGACGGATAATTGTGCTATCCGGGCTGGTGTTTCTGATTTGATCGCAATATGGAGTCATCAAAACTGAAAAACCTAAGTCAAGATTGAAATTGTTTTGTGATATCTGGGCAGGTTTTGTGGAGCAGCTCACAGCAGATCCAGCATGGACTACAATTTGGGAGTCAGAGAAATTATCTGAATCAGATTTGAAATTTGCATTGGTTTAACTCAGATTTGCTTTTGCGGATCATGATTTGTTTGTGGTGGTTTGGTTCTTTGATTTATTATTGTTTTTCTTAATTTGATCTAGTGCCTGACGTACCTCCATGCATCTCAAGAAGGAGTGACCTTTGACGTTACAGTGGGTGCAAAAATAGGTTCTGGGTTCTCTTGATTCAGTGTCTTGATTTGAGGAGGAAGCTTTTTGTTGTTGTGATCTAGCTGAGTTGGCAATAGCGTCTTCATTCCTAGTTTGAAGACGTAGATGTTCTTGTTTTAAAGCTGCAATAAGTTTTGAGGAGGGAAATGACTCTTTGTTCATCATTCTTGATACGCATCTGAGCCAGTCATTGGGTAAGGATAAGAGTATGGCAGTCAATTGAAGATCATCTGCAGTTAATGGGTTTTTGGGAGTGATCAGTTACAATAGCTTTTCCCCGTAAGAAACAATTTTGGACAGGTGAGCAGTCATTTACTTGTTGTTGAGTTTGGTGAGAAGGACTTTTTTTAGCCAATAAATTCTTCCTCTGGACGAGCTGTCCTGATGAGCGTCTCATAAAGCATTCCACATTCCTACCGCACTTTCCTTGTTTTTGCGTATGAACTGAAAATTTGATGGGGTGATCTACCTCCAGATAACTGAGCATAGCACATGATTGTCTTGTGACCATATTTCATCACTTGGTTTCTTTGATTTGTTTTTGATGAGGTATCCAACGCCGGAGGCTTGGAAGTGGATTCTGAGAATCATAGCCCAATCAAGGTAGTTTGAATCGGATCCTGGAGCACTTAAGGGAATGATCAATGGGGTTTTGAGAACTTGATGCAAGAAATTTGTGTTGTCTTCCATGATTGTGAAGTTGACGGTGTTAAAATACGTACGCACTTACGCGGGTGCTACGTATAAGTGTAATCCAAATGGGATGCACAAATGGGCCTCTGAGGCCCATTGGACACACACACGGACCATACGGGCCCATGTGGATGTTACAGAGTTGGGGAAACTGGCCTCAAAACGCGTGAAATAGACCCATTGGTACACGGGCCCTAACGGGCCCGATGGGGTATATGGGCAAATACGGCCAGATGGGCTTGTATGGGCATAATTGGGCCCAAGGTTTATTTTGGACATACTTGGCCAGACGGGCTGGCCCGCAAAAGTAGTCTTTTCTCACAATTCGGGCTTGGGGCGGCCCATTAGGGTTGCCGCCCGTGTCGCGGCCCGCTCGGGGCCGCTGCTCGCGTCGCGGCCCGTTCGGGGCCGCTTGTGTTCCTCGGCACGGCCCACGCGGGGCCCGACGGCCCGCGCGGGGCTGTTGCGCGGCCGAGGGATCCCGCGCGGTGCGATGCCGCGCGGGCCCGGCTGGTCGCGACCGGCGACCAGCGCCGCGGAGCCGGGGCTTGCGGCCCCGGCTCGCTCGCCGTCGCGAGGGGGAGGGGGCAGGCTGGCTGGGTTGAACCAGCCAGCGACCGGCCGCAACAAGGCGGTCGGTCAGGGCAGGGGGGACCTGACCACCCCCTTGCCCCAGGAGGTGGCGGCGCCGGCCGCATGGTATGCGACCGGCAGGTGGGGGGGGATTTCATCACCCCCCCGCCATCGTAGCGAACTAAGCGCGAAGGGGCGCTCTCCCCCCCCCTTTACCGAGGGGGAGGAGCAATGGGCCTGGGGGGACCTGACCACCTCCCAGGCCAAATTTCTGTGACGACGCACTGGGGGGTATTGACCCCCAGGGCCCCTGGCGAGGGGATTTGACCGCCCCCACCAGGGATTTGTAAGAGATAGAGGGGGGGACAGCATGTCCGCTGGTCACACCCCCCCATGTGAGGTTGAAACTGGACCCAGGTGAGCCCTGGGTCCCACCTGGCCCATTTCAGGGGCCAGGGGCTGGATGCATGAGGCAACCAGCCCATAACAGGGGTAATGATGCCATCAGGGCCGGTTGTAATAGACAACCAACTAAGGGACTGAACAAGCAATGGGCTGGTTCAGCCCCGTAACGGTGGTAAAACAAGAATGGACCAGAATAGTCTGGTTGTAATGGTTCAGGGACTAATGCCATGTGGGCTGATGCAGTCCAAACCAAGTAACAAGGCCTGTAGAGCCTGTAGAGCTCTTTTGGGGCGGAAAATTTGCCCTTTGGCTTGTTGTATCATGGGCTCACAAGAGGCCAATCTTTTGTACTTAAGGAGCTCTTCTCCCTGCTGTTTTCCATCATTCATTCATCATCCAATCGAATTCATCCAACATATTACCCCATTGTGAGAGCCCCATTAGCCATTATTGACACACAGTGTCCAGCATTTCTTTTGCTTTAAATACTGCTCATTTGCCTAAGCTAATTGCTGGCCATAATTATAACAGCCGGCACAAACTGCAACGGATCCTTCTGAGAGATAGTAAGCGCGTTATTTATCAAAAATAATCTGGGCTCATAACCTGTTGGGATCTGAGGGTACGCAGGAGTTGAGAGCAGACAGAAGGATCATCATTTCATATGAGAGTGAGAATAATCAGTAGAGTGAATAGACAGACATATGAAGTAAGAGTGAAAGAGATAACAGATGAACTTACCTGAGGGTATGCAGGATTTGAGAGCAGACAGAAGGATGAGGAAAGAGATTCTTCAGTCTTTCCCGTACTCTGCCCTCAGGTAGTGTACAACCAAACTAAGATTTGTGACATTTATGTGGGGGCATGTGACCGGTGTGATTAAGGTGAGTGAAAGCGCACACATGACAGATGATTGAAAGTGGTGAGGGGAATAGAATTAAGAAACAAAAGATAGAAATGAAACAGATTGATGGAGAATGTAATGAAGAAACAGAGACATAAGAAGGAAAGAATTGAGACAGTAAGAAAGAGATGGAAAGGGGAAAAATAATGAAGAGAAGAGCGCTCTATTCCAACAAAAAGGCAGCCCAAGTTTGTTGATAAGAAATTTTCCACCCAATTTGAGGTCAGTCCAAGGATTCCAGCCAAATTATCTTGAAAATATTACAATGTAGCTTTTCTCAACACACTACAGCTTGCAACATGATCTGCTTTAAAAATACAAGATATTGATTTGATTAAAAATGAAGGAACACCTGCAGCCTGAATAACAAATAAATCTTATCAGAAATATTATTTTACATCTTTTCATCCATTCCTTGAAATAAACGTCATACATGGCTAAAAAAAATTATTTCTCCTCCTGTAGTATCTGAAATATATCTCTCCAATCTTTATGATGGTTGATATGAAAAATAAAATAAAGTTAGCTTGATAGTGGAGATTTCCTGAATGTTTGAATAACAGTGATTGTAGTTGCTATGGTAGTTGGAACTTTCTTTTTTGAACTTAAATCAAAATTAGGAGCAAATCAATAACATTTATTCTTAAAAATTTCTTGTGAATGGGATCTCACCTTTTGAATATTGTCCTCATTTTTTTTTGGAGCAAGCATTTAATTCACATGCACTGTTTTTTTCTGGCCCAATCTATGCCAAAAATCAATAGCCTGAGGCTAGTTTGTGGGATTCAATAGTGGCTCCTAGTGGGGGTGGAGTATGAGCTAGGTAAAATCTTTTTACAGAAATAATAGACCACATGCCATGATGAAAGCAATTTTTGCACATGTGATATTGAGACCCACCTCTGCAGCTTGGATGGAGGCCAGTAGTATTTGGGTTGAGGTACTGCTGGAAAGATCTTCCCGGCATTTGCTTTGCTCTCTAGCTGTCATCGTGCCATCCAAGCGTAAATATTTGATCTTTTTATGACTCAATACCATCTGAATTCTGAGAATTGAATATTTTTTGAAAAGAATGATAAGCCTCTTTGTGAAAACAGAAGTTTATCTGGAGGAAGTCTTAAAAATTGAGAAACCTTTTCCAACAAGAGAACACCACCATCTTGCTTGGGCTATCCCTTTTCTCCAATTCATCAACAATCATTATGATTAGTCTTTCAATTTTTGAGCTCTCCAAACACACAGCAGGGTGGAATCAATGTTGAATTATACCACGTTTTGATGAATTTGAATATTCTTCTTTCACTTGTGTTTCAAAATTACCCAATGATGTGAGAACCAGATTTGGATTGGCTAGAAGGGGATGATCACAGATTTCACAGAGTTCCTGAATTCTAGTGAGGAATTTGGGATTATTGGCACCTTGATGGACATAGGACTCTTTCTTTTGGAGTGATTTGACAAAGACTTCCATTTGATTATTTTAATATTCTTGTGCATATGGTTTTGGGGGTGTGTAGAAAATTTGATGGTTTGCATCTGGTGACTATCAAGCTCATTCTCTTTGATTCTACTGAGAAATAGGTGACGCAAGATGATTTGGAGTGTTTTGAAGTTTTCAAGTTTGAGATGTGGTAGAAGCATTTTTACCCAATGGTTGTGAGATTCTTCAATATCCGTGCAGAGGAATGGAAGAAATGGGATGAGGTAATTTAGATGGTTCTGGAACGGTGTCCCAGTTAGGCATAGGAGTCCTTGAGCTCTAATTGCAAAGATTGCTTGATTCACCTTTCCATTGCTGTTCTGGATGGTCCTATCAAATGATAAATGATAAGTTTTATAAATTGAAGGTAATGGCAGTGATACTTACTGTGCCTCATCAAGGATTATCCTGAACCAATAAAAAGAGTAAATGAAAGAAGAAGAAAGGTTGTATTCCTTCTGTGCCTTCTCATGATTAGAATCCATGAGGGGATAAGTGGGGAAGATGATGGAGGCTGAGTTGAGGAAATCTTGACTGAATTGATGCCTTGCACATACATGGTAGATCAATTAGTTGATGGTCTTGGGGGAAACATGTTTGAGTTAATTTTTCCACTTCTGTATCAGGCGGGGTGGGAATATGATGAGAGTTTCCTGATGAGGCACAAAATCTGGAGGATTATCTTGGTGATGGTAAAAAGGGGTTGATTCAGGTGTAGTCTGAAGAATAAGGGAGATTGCTTGCAAAGATTTCCCAAGAACCATATCATCTGCCAGTATGGAGCCCAAAGCATTTAGTGGAACAGATGTTGGATCAATTAGAGCCAAGCTTGAGCCGCTGATTTTTTTTCCCAAATGTTCCAGGGATTCATTTTTTATTTATACCACAAGGCCAGAGAATAGGTAGAATTTGGTGATTTAAAATCAAGAAAGATTGCAATTCCTTGAGCCTGGTGGCGGAGGAGTTTGGTGTTAGAATTTTAGTTTTCATATATTTGACTTTCACTGGAGTCTAAAGTGTAATTGATTGGATTGATGTGATCTTATTATTGTTATCTTAAAGTACTCAAACAACAGGTAAAATATAACTAGGCTTTGTTATAACCAAGATAAATTATATCTGTTATTTAATAGAGGATCTTGTGTTGTAGTATTGTGATTGTCAGACTGTCTAATCATAGCATTTCACTTACCATGTCACTTAAACTGCTTATGCTAATTTTACCTTATTCATTTTTTACTCAACCACTTGTCAGCCTATTGTTTATTTAGTCTACATCAACACCAGTTCTCTCAAGTGAAATTCATCATCTGTTCAGCCAACACATCAACCAGATTGTCCTTTTCCTCCTGAGCTCAGGCCCATTATGCTTGATGTTACAAGCCCCCTTCACTCATTCTTTAATCCTTTCATCTCATTAGAGCTTGAGCTCTTTTTATATTTTACATTTGGTAGTGACTTTTTGTGGATTGCAATGCATTGGATTCAGATCACATCCACTTGATATTTCAAGTAGTTTTGGATAATAGTAGGGGTTTCCAAGAAGTGATGGTATTGTTAGCCTTTGGGATGGTAGGTTGGCAAGTGGGCAGCCCTTGTTTTTTGAAGTGTTATACTTGGGGGGTCTTTGGATGATTATATGAGCACCAAGAAGCTTATCAAGTGTGTTGGATGTATTTTGTTCATGAAAGAATAGAAGGAGAGAAAGTTTAAATGTGGTAATTGTGGAAAAACCAACATGGAGAACCGTTTCCACAAAAATGATTGGAGGAGGCAGTTCCCCCATCATGGGGTTCCAATCACCACCTGTTTCATAGACTGTGGGCGGCCGGGTGAGGAGGGGTAAAATTATTGTGTCAATTGGAGGGGAAAGGATTACTACAGGGAAAGAAAGATCTGGTATGTAGATATTTAGCTTATTATCCCTGGGGTATAACAATGCCCAATATGTTCCTTCACTATGTAGCAGTTTTGGGAGAGCTGGGGTATTTATTTGAGCAAGAGGAACCTCAACAAGTCCAAATCAGAGTGGGGTATAATTAATTGAAAACATTGTTAGTATGGTAGTTTCTGTAGGAATAAGACAGGTGATGTGTTTCCAAGGAAGGAGGATGTTCCTAGTGTGGGAAATCTTCCAGAATTCAAAATAGGGGAGGTATTCAAATGAAAATCATGTGAAAAATTTGTGTAAAAATTGTGGGACAATTTTAATGATTATACTGATGGACTTGATTCAGAAGTAGCACACATGGATAGGAGATTATCCACTCAAAGTCTGTTCAGATGGAGGCTTGGAGTTTGTCAAAAACAAAATTAAGACCTCCTACAACTAAAATCATATTTCTCAAATTGTATTGGAACCCCACCATCCACAACACAACAAAAAGGCAGAACGGGAAAACAGAACAATTACAGAATCAACAGGAACTATCCTAAAACATCCTCAACTCCTGGCGGATCTGTGGCACAAGGTGATCAAAGCAAGGGCGCTCATGCTTAATCAAATATGCAGGGACATTTGCAAAGATTGACCTTGGGTAAAGGTCCAGGTTTATGCAACAATAACTTGAAACTTTGTATTTCAAAACTAAGGCTAATGGAACTGGGAGATCTAACAAGGTTTCAACATTTGATGTGATGGGGAGTGTGATGAACCAAAGTGAATGTGATGGAAATTCATACACAGGAATTTCTCTGATGAACGAAAGACAAAAATGAATGAAATGAGGAGGGACAAGATGGTAGGTCTGAGAGGAGAAGCATAGGAAAATGAGAAAATGAGTTGTGATGAAGAAATGGGTAAAAAGAAATGAGTTTATTATCACATCTGATCAAATAAAGAATTCATGGGAAGACAACCGTCAAGTAAGGGGGGAAGATGGCCAGGTGAATCAACCCACCAACCCTTCTCAATACAGGGACACTCCAGCCTATAAAGAGTACCGCAATACCATTGACAAGTTATCCTCAGCAGAAGGCAAAGAGAATTCATCAAGTGACTCAATCTCCTTGGAAAAAGGAAAGGCTTGTCCAAGACTTATAGAATTTCAAGCTCCGTCACAAGCAGACAAAATCAGCAAGCAGCCACCTCACATAGAACCTACACAAAAAAATCAAATTTCAAGAAAACTTTGAGACTGTTCATCTCTCAGAACCCCCCAGATATATGGGTTCTTTCACTAATACAATCAAAACAGTTACAAAAATGCTTTAAACTGCCAAGAAAGATTCAAATGGGTCCCTGCCATGGACATAGAACTAGGATTGATTGAGTATCTTGATTTCTGGGAGGACTACGATGGACCAGAACCACTGAATCGGCTACGGACGGTGTGGATATACAGACTCAAAGAGAACTGTCACAGAAATCCACTCAAATACAAGGCTCGCCTCTGTGTGCAGGGATTCAATCAAATAGAAGCACTCAATTATTTTGAAACATTCGCTCCCACAGGCAAACCCTCAACTCTACGTATGCTGCTCATATATGCATTGAAATCATCCCAGACAATTAGGAAATTTGACCTGAAGAGCACCTGTTTGCATTCAAAGATAAATGAGGAAGTGATCATTAGAACTCCAAAAGGCTCAAATTGAAAATCTAAATTTATAAAATTGAGGAAGTAACTGTACAGACTCAAAAAATCTCAGAAAAACTGGTTTGAAACCTTAAAAATGTGTTTCAAGGAGATTGGATTTCATGAATCCGCTTGTGATCAATGTCTCTACTTTTCAGAAGGCAGGGCGCAGTCACGTCTGTTCTTCCATGTAGATGACTTGATCCTGGTGGGTGACAGTCATGTTGGGTTAGTACCATATATCTAGTATGCCATACACATTTCAAGCTCATGTCACACATAGTTTAGTATACCTGGGGCAGCCCAGGATTGTGGAAGGACTCTTTCCTCATCCTTCCACATCCATCTCACACTTCCCCAGTCAACCTCATCAGGTTATGAGCCCAGAGCTACGCTAGCTCCTTTCTTTTGGATCCGTATGCTTCCTGATAAAGCAACTCAACTTTAGATGTCCTCATCCACTTTGCCTTCCCAGAAGTCAAAAATGATTGATCTTGGTTCAGATCCTTTTCCCACAAACTACAACAAACTCCCGAATGCAAAACTACCCATACTTAAGTCAACAGGCCCAGATTCAAATTATTTGGATTGGGAGTTTGTCATTATCTCCTATTTTGAATCTGCCAGACTTGAATACATCCTAGAGAAGTCTTGTCATGAGAAAGAAACTCCCACGGCATGTGGGCAGCGTTAAACCAAGCTCAACAGGACCAATCAACTGGTGGACGGTTATTCTGGATGCAAAAACTCCTTCTCACCAAAATGGATTGCAAAAACTTGCTCTCTCACATCAAAACAATGGCTAAATACCACAAACGTCTTGACTCACTCATCTCTTGCAAAAATCCCCTTACTGCAGACAACATCCATTTTGCTGTGCTACTCAGCTCTATCCCTCAAGATTGGTTACACTGTTTTTCAGCTCTGATGAACCAGGACAGTTTCAAATCCAAAACTGTTGTTACTGCCCTTAAGAATGAGTATACTCGGAGTCAATCCCAAACTGATGTAGCAGCTTCCGTCTCCTCTGCAAAGTCAAGGCAATCTCAGTCAAGCAAACAGTCAACAAAACACTGCTATTTCTGTAAGGTGGATGGCCATGACTTAAACAACTGCTACAACACTCTTTGTATTCTTAACCAGGCAAAGGCGTCGCGGAAATCAACCCAGGACCAACAACATAAGGAAACTGCCAACAAAAAGAAACAACCAGCTAGAACAGGACGGACCACCGCTACTCCAATCACCATTTCCAACAATCAAACCCCTCAAGAGGAGGAGTTGGACTATTTGGGATTGGAATACAAGGTGACAGCCGGTCTTGCTTCTACTCAAATCTCCTGCTTGTGGACTGCACCCCAAACAGATCCAAATCTGGATTTGGGGTGCTCCATCTCTATTACTCCCCACGTTTTGTTGGTCAAGAATCCAATGTTAGACTGCACTCTGGTGCGTCTGGCAGACCACTCGGTGGTTAAATCATCTTATTGCAGTTGTATGCAACTTCCCTTTGCCAAAAACTGGAAGCTCAAAACTCTGGTTGATCCCTCTCTGCACAAACCTCTGATTTTGGTTGCCAGCTTATGTGATCTGGGGTTTGCTGTAATCTTTACCTCAAAGTGTTGCAACATTCGGCCGGTTGAGGAGGTTGAGTTCAACAATAACGCCGCAGGCGTAGGTTATCAAAAAGGGAATCTCTACTACCTACCCTTGGAACCAGTGGGTTCTCCATTCACTGAAACCTCTAAAAACCTCCACGCTAATCCTTCTTTGTTTGACTACCATGCAAAATTTTCCCATCTAGGCCTTAATCCTCTGAAAAAGGTGCTTTGACTTCACAACATATCCATCTCAAGCGCAAACAAAATAGAGATTCAAAAATGCCCCATATGTATCCAATGCAAAATGTCCCCTTCTTCCTTCAAATCCCGCCGCCCTTACAGATCCACTCATCTGGGGCAACTCATTCACTCAGATGTAGGCTCTTTTGAGGTTGCCTCAAGAGAAGGTTACAATTATTTTTTTACCTTTGTCAATGACTTCTCCAAATTCACTGCTGTCTTCCAAATGAAAATCAAAAGAAAAATGTTCAACTGTTTCAAATTATTTCAATCCTTGTTTGAAATTCCCGATCAAATTAAAATTCTGTCACTCCGCTCTGACAACGGAGGGGAATATGTCTCTTCCACCTTTGAATCCTACCTCAAGATCTGGGCATATCCCATGAACCCGGTCCACCACATTCACCCAAACTAAACGGGGTCGCTGAACGCACCAACCGCACTATAGGGAACATCCTTCAATTCTCTCTACTGCAAGCCTCTGTCCCAAAACCTTTTTGGGCGGATGCCCTTCAACAAATCTTTTCATACTACAACTTGTTTCCATGTCACACTCCTGCAGGCTTCAAGAGCCCCAGTTTGATTCTCGGGCACAATGGTGTATCTCCACTCAACATGCATCCATTCGGGTGCCATGTGTGGTACAAGGTCCCAGATGCCAAAAGGAAGAAGCTGGAAAACAAAGCCAGATCTTCCATACTACTGTCTCCTCTCAGCAACGGAAATGGATTTTGGCTATGGGATCTTGGGAACGGCACCATGATCAAGAGTCGTGATGTAATCTTCAAAGATGCCTCCTTCCTGTATTCTTCCAAGCTCATCCATCCTTTGTGTCCAGTTGATGTAGAAGTTCCATGGTCAACCTCTCAACCGTCTCTTGAACCTGTCCCTTCTGCCAATCAACCCCCCCGCTCACTGCCTTCTCCAATCTCCAATCCTCCCCTGAATATTGTCCTCAAGGAAGGCGTTGACCGCTGTCTGTCTGCTTCCTTTCACACCCCTGCTAATCGTCCATGTTCCACCTCTCCCTTTTTGGATTCATCCAAATCTCCAGCTTCTTTCCCTTTGCCGGTCTTATCTCCTCCTCCCGTTGCACACCATGATGACAGTGTTATCCAGATCAGCCTTCCTCCATCTCAAGTACCTCCTCCCTTGGCTTCACCACCCTGTTGGTCAACTCGCACCAAAACTGCTCCCAATCAATATGGCCACTGGTCCAAGCTGGCCACAGACCCTTTGGATGTCGACACACCAAAGACGTGGACACAACTTCAAAAATCTCCCCACAAGCACCGCTGGTTGATGGCAGCAAATGAAGAATTAGCGTCTCTTCTAGGGATGCAAACTTGGAAATTGTTCCCGCAACCATCAAAACAGAAAATCATCAAATCAAAGTGGGTGTTTAAAGTGAAGCGTTGGCTTGATGAGTCCATTCAAAAATTGAAAGCCAGACTGGTTGCTATGGGGTACTCTCAGGCCCAAGGGATTGACTACCAGAAAGTTTTCTCTCCCACTTTGCGTCTTGAGACTCTCCATCTCATGCTCAGCTTACTGGCTTTGAACAACTGGAAGGGACGGCAGGTTGATTTCAAAACCGCTTTCCTCAATGGCCAGCTCAAACATGAAGTCTTCATGGAACAACCGACAGGTTTTGTGGATCTGCAGCACCCTGACTGGGTATGTCAACTTGATTGCTCCCTTTACGGCTTGAAACAATCCCCCAGGCAGTGGAATCAGCAATTTCACAAATTTCTTGTCAAACTTGGCTTCACCAATTCAAAATACAATCCAACCCTCTATTTCAGGACCAAAAAGGGAATTGCTTGTTGGTGCACTCACCACGCACGTAAACAACTAGGGGATAGTCAGTGAACGGCTGTGGTGTCAATTTATAGACACAGATTGGGAACTGCATTGCGGCTGCGCGCTCAGCATTGGGGGCGAGCGGGCTCAGCATTAGGGTATGTGGAGTGCTCAGCAGCCGCAGCTGCTGGATCAGCAGCAGCCGCTGTTTGGCTCCGCACCTGGTGGAGGGGTCGGGCTCAGCATTGAATGCGGCGTGGGCGGCAATTGGCCCCAGAGATTGGATTCGGAAGGTAGTGCGCTTGACTAGGTTTGCGGGCGCGCCGGTTTGGATACGTAGGGGCGGAGCAATCTGCGGGCTATGAAGGAATGGATGAGCGCGCGCGCAAGCGCGCGGATCATGCCAGATATTACCAAACACCCATGACGGGCGCGGAAAAACGGATACAGACAGGCGCGGGGGGCTCCAAGTAGGGCGAGGTGCAAGGACTGCGTCAGGAGAAGGACAAACCGGATCGAAGGAACGGCGTACAGACAAAGGGGAAGTTTGGTACGGAGGAGGTGGGGAGAGGACGCTAGGCATCTGTTTTGAGATTGTTTTCTGTTTTGTTTTCATACTGTTATTTGCGCGTGTACTTAGGTTAGGGTTGAGAGGGAGGACTTATCCTCACTCTCAACTCTGGGTTAGAGGGGGGAGGATGCATGGATGTGGAGGAGGAAGAATCACATCACATCATTGGATTTGATCACTCATCTCACCAAGAGATTAAAGGAACTCATACCGGATATACATCCAGGTGGAAAGTTCTTAGGATTGAAGTTTTGGCGCTTTCTCTCTCTCTCTCTCTCTACTTTTCTTTATCTCTTATTTCTATTTCTCATTTAAGGGCGACTTTGGACATTCTCATCTCCTTTCAAACGCAGGGAAACGTTAACTTCCAAACCTTGGGACAATTATAGGGGGATAACCTGTATTCTTTCCACACCGCCGGTGGTCAACAGTCTTATCAGGTCACTTGGAGTGACTTTCCAAATAGGAGCCAATGAGGACTTAAACCACTTTCTCTCTATTCAAATAGTCCGTGATTGCCCCAATCATTTGGTCTACTTAAATCAGTCTCACTATATTGACTTGCTTGTCGGACGTTTTCTCAACAACATGTCGGTCTCCGTGCCAACCCTCACAGACTCATACTTCAAAAACATTTGCCGCCAGTCTCCAAATGATCCTCCCTCCTCCGGCCCATACAATCAACTCATTGGTTTGCTGCTGTGGGTCTTGCAATGCACAAGACTGGACGTTTCCTTTGTCATGAATCGCTTTTCCCAGCACCTTTGCGATCCGTCTGAAGCGCACTGGCAGGCCGCGTTACGGGTCCTGCACTATCTGGCCACGAAAAAAGGGTTATGTCTTCAATTGGGGGATTGCTAAATATTTCTGGGTTCTCCAACTCTGACTGGGCCAAATATTGGGAAAACAAAAGATCCAATTCAGGGTACGTTTACTGCCTGGGGGAGGGCGCCAATTCCTGGAAATCTTGCAAGCAGGCAACGGTATCCTTATCAAGTACGGAAGCCAAATACAAGGCCCTTTCCCACTCTTGTAAGGAGGGTCTTTGGATTAAGCATCTTCTCTGCGAGCTATCTCTCCGCACACCCAACTCAATCCCTCTCCATGTCAACAATGAAGGTTCCAAAGCTCTTGCAAAGAATCCAGAACACCACACTTGTACCAAACACATTGACACACCCTACCACTTCATTTGGGAGTTTGTGCAAGATAAGTCTGTCGGTCTCATCCATGTGTCAAGCAAGTAAATGCTGGCCAATATGCTTACCAAACCTCTAAATAGGGTTCTGCTTGAAAAACACCGTCAAATGTTTGGTGTAGTGCGGGGTCAATTTCTCCTGTATTTTCTTCTTTTCTTATTGAGGTTCTTTTCTTCTGTATTTTTTTCTGTTACTTTGTTTCCTTCTTTTCCTCTCTTCTTCTTTCTTCCTTTATCTTTTCCATGTGCACAGCAAGGGGGGCTGTTGGGTTAGTACCATGTATCTAGTATGCCACACACATGTCAAGCTCATGTCACACATGGTGTAGTATACCTGGGGCAGCTCCGGATCGTGAAAGGACTCTTTCGTCATCCTTCCACATCCATCTGACACTGCCCCAGGTACTCTCTCTATTATTTCCTTTTCTTTCAATCTTTCTACCTTTTATTTTTCCTTTTTCTTTTCTAATTCTCCTGTTCCTGTGTGATTGATGTCTCTATCTGATTTATGCAATCTCATCCTTCCACATCCATCTCACACTGCCTCAGTTGACCTCATGACGTAAAGGCTTTGAAAATAAATTTCTGGACAAGTTTGATGGTTTGATGAGTAGAAAACCAGATACTCTCCTAGGCATGAAAATACAAGTAGAAAGCAACAAAATACTCTTACTTCAACCAAACCATATCCAGCATGGTCTAGAGGAGCTTGGTTTCTGTGACTTTAAAGAATTGATAACGCCTCTTGCTTGAAATCAGAACCTCAAACCGGCCTCTGACAACAAGAACAAGGCCATCAAGGAATTGAATATAAATTATCGATTGGCAATTGGAATGCTTAATCACATTGCCTGCTAAACCAGACCGGAAATAAGCTTTGCAGTGTCCAGTCTAGCTAGATTTTCCATTAAACAGGGAATCACTCAATGGAACAAGCTCAAGTAAACATGGAAGTATCTTAAACACACAAGGGATCATTTTCTTAAACTCACATATTGGTCAGATTCAGATTTGCTACAAGTATCCTTGGATGCATCATGGGCAGATGATCAAGACACATGCAAATTTCAAAGAGGTTATCTATGCATATTGTTTGGCAGCCTGGTCTCATGGAATAGCTGCAAAAAACAAAAA
Source organism: Puccinia polysora (assembly GCA_025617555.3). Classification (NCBI taxonomy): domain Eukaryota; kingdom Fungi; phylum Basidiomycota; class Pucciniomycetes; order Pucciniales; family Pucciniaceae; genus Puccinia; species Puccinia polysora. The sequence continues at coordinate 51,590,711 of CM062623.1, forward strand.
ATAACCTGATGCTTGACTGATGCTGAACTCAATGCTTTGGTAGACTCATATCACAAAGCAACATGCATCAAGGCACCATTGAATGACATCTTTACACTTGCAGTGGTGACTTTTCCTTTAAATATTGGTAACAGTGGATTAGAGGAAAATATCCAAAAATTTGGTTCCAATTCAAAAACAAGACACCTTGACTTGAAAAAAAAGGGAATGAGGGATGAGCTTAAGGGCAACAAGATAGAATTAAAACTGGTTAAATCCACCTGTATGATTGCAGAACCATTAACCAAGGCGGCCTCCGTACAAAGTTTCTCACTTTTATCTCCCTTCTTTGCAACAGATCCAGAAAACTCTGATATCTCATTGGGCATTGAGGGGTGTTAAGTATACTGCAGTAGAGCGAAAATCTGCTGGCTCTAGCAATGGATAGAGAGCTTAGAGGATGTAGAAACTCCATGTCTGGAATACCTAGGATCTGTCAAGTTGTTAAAACTCATAAGTTGAGTCAGGAGAGAGGGAGGACAAGGAATCTCAATCGGACTCCCATCACTCTCTCTACTCAGCTACTCAACCTCAAACCAGAACCTCAAACAACCAATTGTTACCCCACTACAGCTACATTTCTCATCTATATATATTTCTCCTTCTTATATTTCTGTTTCCTTCTATCTCTTCAGTCTTCACCTCAAAGCTACAGTCAACCTCTCAAGTCTCTATTTTGTGTGCCCGGTGAGATCTCAGCTTCTTCTGCTTATCATTATGAATACATCGATATCTGACCTGCAAGCACAGCCTCAATCTTAGTCTCATAGCCGTCTCATCAGCCTCATCCACGTATAGTTATAAAAGCCTTCTGACATTATTGTCATCCTGGCCTGATTTTGGTATACTCTCATTCACTGTGACTTTGTGTTCTTGTTGTTGATCCTGTTCTATTCCTCAGTTCCCATTTTCAAGCAATATCAAGCCTGTTTTCTCTAATAATCAATCAAATCATCAGCAAACCATACCACTCACAACATAACGGCAGAGTGGAGCAAGCAAATAGAACAGTGATTGAAGCTACAAGAGCTACCATCTCTGAATTTGGGCTGCCAAAATCTTGTTGGCATGAGTTGATTAAAGGATTCTTCCTCATGCTAAATCAAATTCCAAAACAAAAGGATGAAGATTCTCCTTGGAATATTTTCATCTAAGCAAGGATTGGATATGGATTCAGGAAATCCTTGCTCTCTGATCCAAGCAGTGAGATTATTAGACAATTTGGCTGGAGATTGTTTAATACTGTACAGCCACTTCTTAAGAATGAGATATTAAGATTTTCTTTTAGGAAATTTAGGTCTTTTTATGATAACTTTATCTGATACCGGGGCGTGTAGAAAGGCACTTGTAATGTCAAAATTCTTGATGGGTAGAGAGCAATATAATCCAAGGAGTAAGGCTATTCAGAGAGAGGCTTCCTTTCCAGTTGTAGAGAAGGTATCATTATAGTCTAGACCAAATATTTGGTTGACGCCTTGAACAGGCAAGGGGCTCTTGTAGATAAGAGGATCTGCGTGACAGTTATCCTTGCAAAAATTAACCCAAGCAATTTTGAGTGGATTCACAGGTTCTGGGCCGTGGTAGTTGTCCCGTACTTCAAGATTCTTGATGCCCTCCAACTTGCATTCCATAGAAGTGACCCATTTTGATGAGTCAGGACATTTTTTTTCTTGTTTGTAGGACTTTTGGACAAATTAATGGTTATACCCGTACCATAGAGGAGGATTGAGAGTAGAGCAGTCTCATAAAGAATATTGAGGATTGAGCTGATTGGCCAGTTCTTTGGAAGAATTGAAGACTTAATCAGAGAGAGGGTTCTTGTAATGATCAGAAGGAGACAGTGGAACAAAAGATGAGAGCTCAGGAGGAGAAGAGTTGATTTGGATGTGACTATCTAAGGAAGGAGTAGCAGGGGGATAAGAGGGAGGAATATTGTTGTCTATCTTGATTTGAAGTGATTTTTTGCTAGGAAAAGGACGAGAGGGCGTTGGGATCTGAGGAAAGAATTTTTCTTGATGATTTGAAGATTTTTGAAGGAGTAAATAGAAAAGTCAGGTTTGAGAATGCAAATAGATAAAAATTCTTTTTTGAAAACCACAAGGGTTCCAGTGAGCCCCCAATCCTTAAAGTTTTTTCCTTCAGCTATTCTATTGTTGATTTATGCAACTTGAGATCCAATAGGATGAAAGTAACTAAGAGCAAGAGATTTTTTAGTAAAAATTTGTTATGGAGAATGGGAGTGAGCATATTTAGGGATTTGGTTTAACGTGAGAAAAGCAGTTTTAGCTATTTCATCTCAAAAATTATGAGAACGTTTTGAAATTTGAAGAATTGCATGGATGGATTTGGTGATAGTTCTTTTGGCTTGTTTGATTTTTTCTTTGTGTTTGTGATGATAAGGCTTGGTGATAAGATGACAAATAGAGTTTTATTGGAAGAACTCCTTGAAATAATATGAAAAATATTCCCCCCCTGCATCAGTGCATATGACTGCAGGGAAACTATTTTTTTTTTCATAGTTAAGAAGCAATTTAAGTTAAGAGCATTCCTCAGATTTATGTTGAAGAGGTATTGGGGAGATGTAACCTGGAAAGTTGTTGATTACAGACATTATATAATTCATATCATTTCAAGAAGAGGGAGTAATGGGACCAATCAGATTGATGTGGATTTGTTCAAATAGTCAAGAGGATGGGGTCATTGTGTTCTTGAACAATTATTTTTTAATTTTTTTAAACACACAATCTTTGCATTGAAAGGCTGTTTCAGCTTGCTACTATTGAAGAGCTAGCTGAAAAAGTAACAGAAATAACATAAAAATAATAATAAACAATTAACCAAATAAGGAGAATGAAAACCATAAATATTATTGAAAAAGTGGATTCTCCACCCAAAATTAAGTAGGGTAACTGACTGAACCCACCCTTGAAATCCAACTCCTAATATTTTTAAATAATTAAGGCAAGAAAGAAAAAAATACCATGGCACCACTATTGGACTTTTTGGACAATTACATACTTTACATTTACTGTCACGTACAGTTTTCAACCTAAATTTCAGTCAGATTTGAGGTTTTGTGTATATTTTAGGAGTTACAGACAGAAATTTGTTCTGTCACAATTCCCGCATGCAGCCGCGGCAGCCAATGCACCCGCACTGTGGTGCCCCATCCTGGACACCCTGGCCAGTGCGGAAACTTTAGTATTTTTATGATTTTTCCTTATCATCATTCGTAGGCATCATTATCAAAAAAAAAATCTTTGATCTGGAATAGGGTTCCATTTGGTTCCCAGCTTCCCAACTGCTCATTCTCTTGGTTGGCAAGGACAATCTTGGGGTGGTTGTATCCCCGCTCTTGTGTTCAAATCCCTGCCGCTCCGCTATTCAGCCTTACAACTTCTTTTGCCAAGCGCGCGGCCAAAAGACCGCTGGGCTTGCCTCCACCATGCCATCCATCCCAACCTCCATCTCATTGGCTTCACCTGCTACATCACAACACTCTCAATCTGGATCTTGCTTAGCTCCAAACGACCTCAGGCCATCAAATCTTGACACCGTTGCTTACTTGAACAACTTGCCCTCTTGCACACCCTCCAAGCTTGCCTCTCGATCGGTGTGGTGTCAATTTATAGACATGGATTGGGAACGGTGTCGCGGCTGCGCGCTCAGCATTGGGGGCGAGCGGGCTCAGCATTAGGTTATGCGGCGTGCTCAGCAGCAGCAGTTGCTGGATCAGCAGCAGCCGCTGTTTGGCTCCGCACCTGGTGGACGGTTCAGGCTCAGCACCAAATGCGGCGTGAGCAGCAATCCGCCCCGGAGATCGGATTTGGAAGGTAGTGCGCTTGACTAGGTTTGCGGGCACGCCGGTTCGGATATGTAGGGGCGGAGAAATCTGCAGGCTATGAAGGAACGGATGAAGCGCTGTGGTGACCAATCCGGGACACCACGGCAAAAAAAAAAAAAAAAAAAAAAAAAAAAAATTGGATTTCAGTTGTACCCCTATGGTTACCTTCATTTTCCCCCATCTCTCAACTCCTCCCTGTCCTAGCAGTCTAGGACAGGCCTCTTGCCTGTCTCTCCGCTTTGCTTCCCTCTTCCTATGTTCAATTCCCACTTGTTGCGCTCACGGGCCTGACTTTTGGCGACGCGAGCGATCATCAAACCACTTTTGACGATCCCATCTACTCATCATCCCCGTCAATACGAATCCCATGGAACGTCAAATAATCATCTTCGAAGCCTCTAAGGATGGTTCCTTCAGAAGGCAGTCTACGAACGATCTCAAGATGGTCTGGTGGGTGAAGAGATTGGCAAGATCAAGTTCAGTTACATCTCCCTCCCTTGGAACAAAACAATCATTGCACCCATTGATAAGAAACCTTCGATTGATCGCCTCAATTCCTCCATCAAACCTTGCCCTCAATCCCACCCCAAAACCTAACCATGCCCTCAATCCCACCCCAAAACCTAACCATGCCCTCAAACCCACTGGTGGTTATGTCAAGTCAAATCTCCCTCAAGGTGGTTACGTTGAACCCACATCAAACCATCAGAAGAGAGAGCTCATCTCTCGTGATTTCAGAACAACCTACTTCCTCATTAGTCTCACTCCAATTATCCCACAACCATCAGATCATCATCATCATCCTTGACTCGCTATTGACTCGACGGATCCACTATCCCTCTTGGCGACGCGCCTCCAGACATTCACTTCGACCCTCTGCAATCACTTCCATCCTCTTCTTGATCCCGCTCATCCAATCTCCCTCACTTGACGATTACCACCCTTGACAAAATGTTAATCGATTACGGCTCCACCGTCAACAATTCCTCAGCCTATGAAATCCATGAGAAAACATTGATTCCCATGTCCATCGAACCTCCTGAGAACATCACTATTGCTGATCCGTCGGAATCTTCACCCATTTGTCGCCGCCGATCGGGCGACGACAACCGTTGTCGACACCCGCGACCGCTGTCGCAGGTGTCCATCTGGTTGCCCGCAGTCATTCTCGACGCGGGCAACATTTCTTTTTTTCCTCTCATGTAATTTTTTTTTTTTTCATTTTTTTCCGCACCTATGTGTAGTATCACTTGTACATAGTATACAGGGCCTTATGTCTATAAAAGGAGGGGAACATCAGAGGATCCAATCCATCCTAGGAGACCATCATCAGTAATCAACTTATCTGTGGGCTTCCTTCCCCACCTATCTGAGCCATTTATCCGGTTATATCCATGATTGCCCTCTTGATCCTTTGAGCCTCCATACTCAAACTCTGTCCTTTGTGACCTTGATCCTTATCACCAACCAATAGCCTTGCTGGTTGAAGAAGAATTCCTGTCTGCCTGAATTCTCGAGTGTGTCATACCACTCTGATCCCTTTTTCCGACCATACTGGTCTTGATCTCTCCTTGATCATCTTTCTGGAGCCAATCACGTTTGATTGAAGAGGTTTTATTAAGCTTAAAACCTGGAGTGTTATACCTCCCTTCTTCTTTGAGGTTAAATTTTGCCACGCTATTCTTGAGTTACTTGAGAAGTGTTGGGATATTCTTGCTCAAATTCGTTATTGATTTGCTTCTAGAGCTTCATAAACAAATTGCTTTTGTTTTGTTCAGCCTCCCACAGTTATCTGGTACCCTTCAAGCGCTTGATTGCGGAGAGTTGGGCAGGTTCATTGAGAACCTGGAGGTTGGTTGGGATTGAGTTGATCTTTCCTAATCAGCTGCTGACGACCAGAGTTATTAGCTTGTGGGCGTTGTTACTTACAACTGCCTTGTTCTATTGAACTCTGAACAAACCTTGACTTATTTGTTCAAGTCTTTCCCTGCACCATCTTGTCTCAGATAGTGTTGTTTCCATCGCTACCGACCACTCTTATCCTCTTCTCTTAGTTTGATTTCTCATCCATAAGGTTCTGGAGCTTGATTCCAGTTACATTTAAATATTATTGTAACTCCTAGGAGGGCAGCCTAAACAGCACCTTTCCCCTTGACAGAACTGCCACGGCTTAGCACCGTTTGGAGTCTTACAGCGCGCGCAAGCGGGCGGATCATGCTGGATATTACCAAACACCCACAACGGGCGCGGACAAACGGATATGGACAGGCGCAGGGGGCTCTGAGTAGGGCGCGGTGCGAGGACGGCTTCATGAGAAGGACAAACCGGATGAACAGAACAGCGTACGGACGGTGGGGGGAGTTTGGTACAGAGGAGGTGGGGAGAGGAGGCTAGGGTTTCTGTTTTGGGATTGTTTTCTGTTTTGTTGTCATACTGTTATTTGCGCGTGTACTTAGGTGAGGGTTGAGAGGGAGGACTTATCCTCACTCTCAACTCCGGGTTGGATGAGGGGGGGGGAAGGGAGCATCAATGCAGAGGAGGAAGAATATCATCATTAGATTCAATCACTCATCTCACCAGGACATTAAAGGAACTCATACCGGATACACACCCAGGTGGAAATTTCTGAGGATTGAAGGATTGGCAATTTCTCTCTCTACTTTTCTTTATCTCTTTATCTCTTTATTTCTATTTCTCATTCAAGTGCGACTTTGGAAATCCTCATCTCCTTTCAAACGCAGGGAACCGTTAACTTCCGAACCTTGTGACAATTATAGGGGGATAACCTTTATTCTTTCCACATCTGGGGGTCTGGCCGGGAAACAACTTTCCGTTTCTTGTCTTTTGAAGGTAACTGGGCGCAATGTCCTATTCATACCTCCCTACAGTTGCTCCTTCTTCTTCTTCTCCTTCTCCTTCTGTCTCTGGGTCCGCAACTCCGACCCCACTCTTGTCTTCAATCCCTCCTCCTCCTCCTCCCTCCGCTCAACCCAGGAAAAGCTACGCCATCCCCCCATTGGTCTCCAGTGACCATGAACCCACTTGTCCGGTTTGCATCAGGTCGCGCGACTACCCTCACATCCAATTCAACACCGCGGATGTGGAGCGATTTATCTCGAGATACAAAGGTATTGCAGATGCAGAAGGTGCGTTGGACGCTGACAAGGCCCTACTTGTTGTCCTGTTCATTATGGAAAAAGAGAAGCTCTGGGATGTGGAGGAAATGGAAGGCTACGAGAATCAAGATTGGCCAAAACTGAAGGCGGAGATCCTAACGCGATGGGGAAGGGGCAAACCTTGGTTCCGGGAAAGCAATTTTGACCGCGTGGCCTCGGAGGCGAGCGCGCGCGGAGGAGTCAGAACGTGGGTGGAGCTGGCGGAGTAAACCTCGATGTTTGATTGGATCTTTTGGTACTTTTCAAAGAACAAGGTGATGGCGGGACAGACGGGGGCCATGAAACGCGCGTTTCTTGGCGGTTTAGGCTCTCAACTCCAGGCAAGGGTGCAGCGGCATCTTTACAATCACAACTTGGTAAAGCGGTCATTGGATGGGAGCATCACGCTCCTTCCGGAGTTGGCTGTCATTCGCGGAGCTTTGGAGAGTGAGCTAAACTTAGAAGAGCTTATTGAGGACACCGCTAAGTCCTTCCCAGCGGGACCAAAGAAATCCGCCCCCCAGGTTCCGGCTCCGGCGCAATTTCCGGCCCCAGTTCCATCTACTTCCACGCGTGTTCCAGCTCCTCAACCCGCACAAGCCCCTCCAGTAAGCAAATTGACGGAACTGATGAAGGACCTGAAGATCTGCATGAGCCGTATGGTCCAGCAGCAGCTGCAAGGGCCTCCACCTCACATGGTGGAAGGGTTTTGACCGCCCGGTACCTTCGTGCCAAGGGGCTGCTCATACTGCAGGGTGAACGTTCATTGGCAATTGGCGTGCGAGGAGCTTACAAAAGATCTCAGCGCGGGATTGGTTTGAACGGCAAGGATGGGGTACATGTTTCCGACGGGCAAACAGATTCCAATGGAGCCAAGCCAGCCAACTGCAATGCAGCAAGTGCGCACACGGGGTCAGGAGGCTGGAACGACGGCGCAAGCGTCACTGGGCATTGTCACCGGTCCCGGATTGTGGCAACCACCTTGGGTGGAAGCTGAGGTAAGGGTAGTGGCAACGGAAGAAAAGGTGGCGGTCTCCAATAAAATGGAGGTGGACGCGAAGGAGCGACCGCCGTCGGCCGCGCGCCCGCCTGGAACCGAGGCGCCGGCAGCAAACCCTGTAGGGAAGAAGAAAGGGGCGGAAATTGTGCAAAGGGTGATGGGTAACAAGACTCTGGTTACGTTGACCTTGCGGGAACTGGCGGCCGTGTCTCCGGTGGTGGTAGAAGAGATGGTTCAGGCGTTGCGGGATTGCAGTCAGGGCCGGGTACCTCAGACGGTGCAGCGGGTTCATGTGGCGCGGAAGGAGGAGGGGCGCGAGGAGTGTGAGTTTAAATCGGTTTCAACTCCACTCACTTACGTTCCGATGGTCATAGCGGGAAGGAAGGTGTGGGCCATGGTGGACAGCGGTTCAATGGTGAACCTGCTGCCATTGCGGATGGTGGATGATTTGGGGTTGGTTTGGAGGAAATGCGCAATGGGTCTCCGCGCGCTTAACGGGGGGGAGTGTTGTGTGGATGGGGTAGTTGAGGAGGAGGAGGTTGAGGTGGCAAGGGTCTGTAGGCCCCTTTCTTTACTTTTGGTTGAATGTGTGGACGTGATTTTGGGAAGGCCGTTCATGTTTGGGTTTTGAGCACGCATGGTTTTCAATCTGGAGGTGGGAACGGAGGACTTGACCGTAGAGGATTTGTCTTGCGGAAGGTTCGAGGCGACTATCTGCGATCACGGGCAAGGGAAGCAGGGGAGAGTGTTGGAGTATGAGGAGGAACCGGACGCGGATTTGGTCTGCGACGGGCAACCTTTGGAGGATTTTTTCTAGTCGACCGAGGAGACCGCGCAGAACAAGCCCCGGTTTTGCGCGGGCGGTTGACGAATGAGGAGCAGGGAGGGGGAGGAAGGAAAGTGCAGGGCGCGCACTTTGCAGAGGTAAGTCCCTTTTCTCAGTATGCATTGCCCAAGGGTACTACACTTTTAAAACCCTATCATTGTGCCACACTCGTGAGCAAAGGCGAAAGCCGCGGTTCCGTTCTGTGCAGAACTTAAAGCAAAGGATGCGTGCGGATGATGTGGTGCAACGCGGGCAAGTACAAGCCAGTGTCATGGAAGGTCCAACCAAGGAATGAGCCAATGCCTCAGGAACTGAAAGGACCGCTTTGACCAATTGCTTGGTTGCGGGACCCTTGGGTCACGCCAATTAAGGCTTCGGGGTGGGTTAATAGTTAGGCACGGATCACGGAGGAGCGGATTGCAGCTTTCAATTTAGGCCCGATGGGATTGTTGAGTATGGAGGAGCGTGAGTTGCTGATTTCTGTTCTGGTTCTTTGGGAAAGAGCGCTCGCGTTTGGACCGGAAGAGCGGGGGCTCCTGAAAAAAGATATTGGCGACCCCTATGTCATCCCCACTGTCAATCAAGAGCCGTGGCAGATCATGCCGATTCCAATACCGCAGGCGGTCCGGGAGCAGTTTCTGGAGTTGGTGCGGGAGCGGGTGAAGACTGGCCTTTACGAACAGTCAACGTCTAGTTACTCCAGCCCGATCTTTGCGGTGGTTAAGCAGGAAGGAAAGTTATTGAGGATTGTTCATGATTTAAAGCGGCTCAACTCCTTTATGATCTGGGACGCAGGACAGCCCCCTTGCGTTGACGAGTTCCTTGATTCAATGGAGGGGCGGGCTTTTTAAGGTTTAGTGGATGTGATGGGGGGATACAACCAGCGCGAGTTGGATCCTTGCTCACGGCATATAACGGTGTTTGAGACTGGGTTGGGAAGATTTCAGCTGACTCGGCTCCTGCAAGGCGCAACAAATTCCGTTGCGGTGTACCAGGCGCAAATGGCTTGGATCCTGAAGGACGATCTTCTGGAGGGAGTCCAAATCTTCATCGACAAAGCGGGCATCAAAGGTCCAAAATAAAATTACGGGGGAGCGGAGCTGGTTGAAATTCCTGGAATCCGACGTTTCGTGTGGGAATATGCGCAGACATTGGAACGCATCCTGTTTCGCATCAAGGAAGCAGGACAGATGGTGTCGGGGAAGAAGTTGGTGGTTTGTGTCCCGGCGCTCAAAGTCCTTGGCCATGTTGTTGCTTCCAACGGCCGGCGCATTGCAGAGAAAAAGCGGACCAAGGTCCTCAAATGGCCGACCCCGCGGACGGTTTTGCATATCCTTCAGTTCTTGGGATTATGTAGCTATGTCTGTATGTTCATCGAGAGGTTTGCGGAGGTGGCGAGCCCGCTCCAATCACTAACGCGGAAAGGCGCAGAGTGGAAGTGGGGGGAAGAATGCAATTGCGCATTCTGGAAGCTCAAGGACGTGACATTGTTCTCCGCAATCTTGACTAAAATGCGGGAGGAATTAGGCTGGGGGTTGATTCCAGCAAATTCGGCGCTGGGGGGGGGGGTTCTCACTGAAGAGGACAACAGAAAGGATAGGCCGGTACTTTACGAGTTGGTCACCTTCACTCCAACGGAAAGCCGGTACTCCCAGCCAAAGTTGGAGTTGTGCGGGGTCACCAAGATTGTGCGCGGGTTCAGTATCTTTTGTGGGGGGTCCATTTTGAGCTTTTGGTGGACGCGGAGGCGCTGGCGCGGATGATCAATTCCCCGGAGTTACCCAACGCTCCCATGACCAGGTGGGTGGCGTTTCTCCAAATTTTCTCCTTTGCTGTTGTTCATCTACCAGGGAAAGCGTTCACTATGCCCAATGCGTTGTTGCGGTATCCAAGGAACAACCCGTTTGAGGACGCGGAACTGCTCAATGTGGAGGCCCCGGTTGTCAAGGTAGGGGTTGTGGAGGCAGGCGTTCAGCTGCCGCTCCGGCAGACCGGGCAGTATGCAATCCTTCGTGACTACTTGCAGGACCTTTGTTTTCCCGACAAAGCTACGGATAAGGACATGCAATGGGAAAAGCGGCGGGCAGGGAATTTCTACGTGCAGGAGGGGCAGCTTTGGCGGCGGAAGACTCCGGTTCCTCTTGTGGTTACCACTTCAAGAGCGGATCAGGAAGCTATCCTCCAGAGCCTTCACAATGATTTTGGTGATTGAGGAGAGGTCGAGACGCGGAGCCGGATAAAAGAGCGGTTCTGGTGGCCGGGTGTAGTGCGTGCCGTGCGGGAATGGCTGGCGTCCTGCGAAGCCTGTCAACGGCGGAGCGCGAGACTGCCCAAGGAAGTCAGAGACCCCACAGGGGAAGATTCCCTCTTTGATTGAGTCTTGCTTGATTTTGTCCACATCAAGGCTGGTAAGTTTGCCTATCTGCTTGTTGCGTGGGAAGACCTGTCCGGTTGGGCAGAAGCGCGTCCGTTGGTCAAGCTCTTGGAGGACAAAGTTGCTCTATTTCTGGAGGAAGACTGGTTTGCGTGGTACGGTTGCTTCTTCTGGTCAAAGTGGACGGAGGGGCTGAGTTTTGCGGCTGTTTGGTCAAGTTGGTGAAGAGTTGTGGAGCCAAGTTTGGCTGAGTAACAGAGTACTATCCCAAAGGGGCTGGCATGATTGAACGCGGGCATCAGCCAATCAAGGATGCCCTGGTCAAGATGTGCGGGGAGGACGGTGTGGTGCCCCATCCTGGACACCCTGGCCGCCTTAAGACCTCAATCCATAAACTGTTGCGCAAACGTACCGCCCGGCTGAACAACTTATCCTCAGGCTCATCCAAACCATTCTTTACCCGCGCCGCGCGCGCTGCGCTTCCATTATCCGCGTCACGCGCCGTGCCGCGCCGTGCCGCGCCGCGCTCCTTTCATCCGCGCGCGTCGCGCGTCCTTTATCCGTGTTGCTTGTCATCTCCGCCGTTGTCATAAGCACGTCCTCATTTTTGTCGTTGCGTGTCTTCATCTTTGTCGTTGCGCCTCCCAATCTCCTCATTGCTATCGTCGCGCGGCGCTCATCCATGATTTACTGAATCCATCCCGAACGCACCCGCAAGCATTTGGCAAATCCTTGGATCCATCAAACCTCCCATCGCACTTGATCTATCAGTCGTGGATCTCAAGGCCGTCAGGATTTACTCAACTTTCTCAAACCAATCTCCTATCTGCCCATCCGCGCTCTCATGGACTTCATCCAACACCTTTCCTGGGACTCTCCCACCCGCTTCCGCCTTTGGACAAGGGGTGGGTGACTCTGGTATTGTTCAAATTATCTGGGTATATCTATGATTGCCCCTTGATCCTTTGAGCCTCCATACTCAAACTCAGTCCTTTGTGACCTTGATCCTTATCACCAACCAATAGCCTTGCTGGTTGAAGAAGAATTCCTGTCTGCCTGAATTCTTGAGTGTGTTATACCACTCTGATCCCTTTTTCCGACCATACTGGTCTTGATCTCTCCTTGATCATCTTTCTGGAGCCAATCACGTTTTATTGAAGAGGTTTTATTAAGCTTAAAACCTGGAGTGTTATACCTCCCTTCTTCTTTGAGGTTGAATTTTGCCACGCTATTCTTGAGTTCCTTGAGAAATGTTGGGATATTCTTGCTCAAATTTGTTATTGATTTGCTTCTAGAGCTTCATAAACAAATTTCTTTTGTTTTTTTCAGCCTCCCACAGTTATCTGGTACCCTTCAAGCACTTGATTGCGGAGAGTTGGGCAGGTTCATTGAGAACCTGGAGGTTGGTTGGGATTGAGTTGATCTTTCCTAATCAGCTGCTGACGACCAGAGTTATTAGCTTGTGGGCGTTGTTACTTACAACTGCCTTGTTCTATTGAACTCTGAACAAACCTTGACTTATTTGTTCAAGTCTTTCCCTGCACCATCTTGTCTCAGATAGTGTTCCGACAACTCTTATCCTCTTCTCTTAGTTTTATTTCTCATCCATAAGGTTCTGGACCTTGATCCCGGTTACATTTAATTATTATTGTAACTCCTAGGAGGGCAGCCTAAACAGCACCTTTCCCCTCCACAGAACTGCCACGGCTTAGGACCGTTTGGAGTCTTACATTTGGTCCCCCGGGCCGGGATCGAACCAGCAACCTTGGGATTTACAGTCCCAACTTGAAGAATCAACTCCGAAATCCTATCCAATTTCTCTTTCTTTTTCTGTTTGTTCTTTTTTCCAATCCGTGGAGGCAGCTTGGTCTAGAAGTACGTCCTCCCAATTTGTGCACCGCTTGGGCAAGATACTTGTTGTTTTTTGGCGAAACCCTACTCTTGCCACACTCGTGAGCCACTTTGGAAATCTGCTCTTTGGATCCCCTAGGAACTCTGTTATTCAATATGGCATCTCCCGCTACTCCAACCACCTCTGTTCAACCTAAGATGGTAAAGATCAAACCCGAGAACAAGAACTTAGGCTTCGACGGTACAAATGTTGAGTGATTCTTGGACTCCTACAAAATGGCTGCTGAAGTGGATGGAGCTAGTGAATTCAATATGGCTTATCAGTTGCGGTTCTTTATCTCCTCTGATGAAGTTATGGAGGTAATTGAGTCTTTCAAGGGATTTGAATCCCACAACTGGACGCTTCTCAGGGAGGCTATGTTGGCATACTGGGGTAAAATAGATGTGGCTAGGTTTACTCTGCAGGATTTGGATGCTCTGGTTTCTCAGTGGATCTCCAATGGTGGTATTTCTTCAGCCTCTGACTATCAGATTTTTAGGAAGTCTTGGGATCCAATTCAAAACTATCTTATCCGAAACGATCACATTGACACAGTGGACGAAATTTGAGCAAAGTTCTTCCAATCTTTTTCGTCGGCTGTGCAGGAAAGGATTAAAGAAGAACTGGTCAAATCTGGATCCATGATTACTACCAGGGATAATCGATTCAAGCTCCCTGTTTTTCTTAACCTTAGGAGTACTGTGGATAAAGTCATGAAAGGTCAAACTGCTCTTACCTTTGAAAAGCCTGGAACTACTGAACCAGTCCATGCTCCTTCTTTTAAAGAGTCAAACAATATTATGATTAAAATGGAGGCAGATTGTAGGCCTAAAGCAGATCCTAATTCCAATCGAGAACCTACTACTATAGATGAAATCACCAAGTTACTTAGAGCCTTTGAGAACAAAATAGATCAAAAGATTTCTTCGCTAGCTACTCCTAAAACTCCTTCTTCTGTCCCAAAATCAACTCTGGTCTGTTACTACTGTCATAGGGAAGGCCATGGAACTGGACGATGTCAAGAACTTCAGAAGGACTTAAAGGAAAAGTTGGTAGAGCAGAGGGGAAACAATTACTTCCTCCCTAATGGTTCCCTAATCCCTTTTGACTCGTCTCGTCCTATTTGACATGTGGTGGCCTCTTACCAGCCATCACCTCCTGTGAAAGCATCTCTTGCTTCCTTCGAATTTCAATCATCCTGTGGTACCCTCCAACCTTGGTATCCTCCAGCTATTTCTTCCTCTAGTCTTGCTGGGACTACTTATCAATCTGATCCAGCCAGGAAACAACATGAGGAACCCAAACCTCATAAGGCTCCTTCCTTGCCAACTTCAATCCTTCAAAAACCCTTTAAACACCAATCATCACTTGAGCCTCCTTCCTCTGATGTAGAAGACATGGAGGTGGAAAGGGAACCACTCATGGAAAGGTTCCCAGATCACCCTGATCCTTCTCCCTCACCTCAAACTTCTAATCCTATCTTAGATTCTGCGTCACCTGAACTTCCTCCCCCCACCCAGCCCAAAGTTCGATTTGAAAGGGGCATCTCCAAGGATCACCCCAATGCTGTGGAAGGAGTATTAAAGAAAATTTCTGATCTCAAAATTCCTGATCTATCTGTGGCTGAACTCCTATCAATCTCTCCATCTGTTGCTGAAGGAATGAAGAAATGGGTCTCTTGTCGACGTGTGGAAATTTGCCCTGAAGAACTCAAAGTCTCCTCTGGCACTTTAATGGAGGACTCTGGTGGAACCAGTCCTTCTATAGAATCCAATCATTATTCCTGTCCCCTTGGCTTTCTTCCTTGTTATCTTGGTGACTCAGCTAAAACTGTTTCTCCTCTTGTGTATTCTGGATCTCAGCTTAACTTAATCTTGGATGCTATGGCCTGCAAGCTTAAACTTAGTCCTAGGGTCAGATTCAAATCTGCAGTGTATGGGATAGGAAATCAAGCTTGTGAACTGGTTGGTATTGCTGAAGATGTACCGGTCAGGATTGGTCGAAATATTGTTGGAACCTTCCACTTTTGGATTACTCGTTTGGACAGTCCTATGATCTTGGGACAACCCTTCTTAAAGGACTTTGGTGCAACCCTGATGTTTTCTGATCAAGTTGGGGAGAGAATTCTTCTCCCTGATGCTGATGGCAGGAAAATTGAAGTCCCTCTTTGCTCTTTGGATTCTGGTCGTTGGGAAAGAGATTTTCCTGGTCATTCTCCCAAATCATCTTTTAAGGGGAAGCAGAAGGATAACTCTAGTTCCTCTCATTTTTTAGGGGAATAGTTGATCCTACTAATAGTTGTAGTTCTTTTCAGCCTCAGACTGAAACTCAAGGGTCAACTTCCATCCCTCAGGCTTATTTTTCATTCCTTTCATCATTCTTGTCTGAGCTCAAGAATATTAAAAAACAAAAACATATCAAAATAGAAAAATCCAAAGATACTCCTTCTCCATCTCCTTCTCTCTCTGGATCTGTTGTGTCTTCTTTTCCTTCTACTTTTGAGTCTGATCAATCTTATCTCAGTTCCGGTTTGAATCTCCGCAATGAGTCTAAACTAGATCCTAATTGCAACTCCGTTTTTGGTGATTTTGGTATGAAGGAATATGGGCTTCAGTGGAGGCAATTTGGGGTACAAGTAAGTCCTCCCAATTGTGCACTGCCAGGGCGATCTTTTACTGTCATTTTTGAAACCCTACCTTGTGCCACACATGTGAGCAAAGTATTATCTCCTGGTTCTCCTTTTATGGAAAAGGCACCCTTCAAGGATATTGCAGAACATCGGACTGGGAAGATGTTGGAACTTGGACTCAGCTTTTGTAATCAAGTCTCTCTGGTAAACTCTTGGAGGAAACAAGAACTTCTCCCTTTTGCCACTAAGTATAAACCAGTTGCTAAGAAGATCCAACCAGTCAACCAGCCTATGCCTCAGTCTTACAACGGTAAGCGCTGGCAGGAGACCCTTCCAATGGTGCTGTTTGCAGATTGAATTTTGGTTAAGCGGTCAACAGGCTACTTGCTGTACGAGTTACTTTTTGGGCAGCGCCCCGTGCTTCCGGTGGACATTGAGTTGGAGACGTTCCTAGGGGTTGACTGGTGGAAGGTGAAGACTACCTCCGAGTTTCTTGAGCCTCGCTGTAAGACTTCAAACGGTGCTAAGCCGTGGCAGTTCTGTGGAGGGGAAAGGTCCTGTTTAGGCTGCCCTCCTAGGAGTTACAATAATATTTAAATGTAACCGGAATCGAGGTCCAGAACCTTATGGATGAGGAATCAAAGTAAGGTAAGATGATAAGAGTTGTCGGTAGCAATGGAAACAACACTATCTGAGGCAAGATGGTGCAGGTAAAGAATTGAACAAATAAGTCAAGGTTTGTTCAGAGTTCAATAGAACAAGGCAGTTGTAAGTAACAACGCCCACAAGCTAATAACTCTGGTCATCAGCAGCTGATTAGGAAAGATCAACTCAATCCCAAACAACCTCCAGGTTCTCAATGAACCTTCCCAACTCTCCGCAATCAAGCGCTTGAAGGTTACCAGATAACTGTGGGAGGCTGAACAAAAAAAAAGCAATTTGTTTATGAAGCTCTAGAAGCAAATCAATAACAAATTTGGGCAAGAATATCCCAGCACTTCTCAAGGGACTCAAGAATAGCGTGGCAAAATTCAACCTTAAAGAAGAAGGGAGGTATAACACTCCAGGTTTTAAGCTTAATAAAACCTCCTCAATCAAACGTGATTGGCTCCAGAAAGATGATCAAGGAGAGATCAAGACCAGTTTGGTCGGAAAAAGGGATCAGGGGGTATAACACACCCAAGAATTCAGACAGGAATTCTTCTTCAACCAGCAAGGCTATTGGTTGGTGATAAGGATCAAGGTCACAAGGGACAGAGTTTGAGTATGGAGGCTCAAAGGATCAAGGGGCAATCATGGATATACCCGGATAAATTTCTCAGATAAGTGGGGAAGGATGCCCACGGATTAGTTGATTTCTGATGATGAGGGAGACAGATGAGATGATATGATGATGGTCTGATGGGATCCTGGGCCAAAAGGCAGGGGAGAGCCCCTCCTTTTATAGACATGAGGCCCTGTATACTATGTACAAGAGATACTACAAATAGGTGCGTAAAAATGAAAACATAAAAAAAAGATGACATGAGAGGGAAAAAAAAGAAATGTCGCCCGCGTAGAGAATGACCGCGGGCAACCAGATGGGCACCCGCAACAGCGGTTGCGGGTGTCGACAACGGCTGTCGTCGCCCGATCGGCGGCGAAAGCAGGGTGAAGGCCGGCGGCCGCGAGCGGTCGCTCGCGGTCGTCGGTCGGATCAGATGATGGGCGAGGAGTGCGTGAGTGAGAAAAATGAATGGTAAGTGTGTTTGGAGATCAAGTTGTGTTGGGGTCGCTTGCTGCAATGGTAGATCGGGTTGGATACTCAACGATGAGCTTTGATCATCTGCGCTCAATTGTGGGGACTTTGGGGGGAGTTAGTGATTGGGCTGAGCCTAGCATCGATTGGATCAATTGTTGCGGATGAGCGTTGGAAGACAGGACAACCACAACCTGGGAATCAATGATCCGGTTCTAATAGTTCAGAGAGTCCACTAAGTTGATTGAGATTGGTCAATTGAGCCAAAGCTGGTCAAGATTTGAGATGAGGATGGATGATGGGAGATATTGATGGGCTGGGATCATGCTTGGTTGTTGTCGCCAGGTTTAAGGGGCAATGGTCGACTGAAGATCTGAGCTCAGGGTTGTGGGCGGTATCCTCGAGATGATCGTTGAGAGGATGATTAGGGTCGTCATTGTCGTGTTCGAGGATGGCGGGTGCGGAGGATTTGGAGGTTCGAGGGGATGAGAGGATGAGTTGGGAGGAGGAGAAGGGATCATCGAAGGTGGTTCAACGATCGCTCGTGTCGCCAAAAGTCAGGGCTGCAAGCGCGACAAGTGGGAGTTGAACATAGGAAGAGGGGATTGAAGCGGAGAGACAGGAAAGAGGCCTGTCCTAGACCGCTAGGACAGGGAGAAGTTGAGAGATGGGGGGAAATGAAGGTACCCATAGGGGTACAACCAAATTTTTTTTTTTTTTTTTTACTGGGTGTCCCGGATTGGTCACCACATTGCGCCAAACAGCTCCTTCAACGGGACAGAATGCTTTCAAAGGCCGCAGACAGGCTAAAGAAGACTCGGACGCGGCATCAGTGCGCTATTGGGACAAGTGCTGCTCGCATTGTCTCCGGGATCCTTTGCGGAAGGGGGATTTGGTGCTCCTGTACAACCAAAGTATGGAGTCTCAGTGGGGAAGTTGTTTGCTAACCGGTGGAATGGCCCTTTCTGCGTGTTGTCCAAGTTTGAGGGCGGCAGGATGGTACTCCGCTGAAACAAAAGGCGGTGTCTTTGCATGTTGAGCGCCTCTTTGCGCAAGGATCCGCCTTGTTCGACGGGACCGCGGAAGGGGATGAAGGATCTGACGAGGGGAGTGTGGAGAGGGGCAATTGTGTAGGAATGCAATCTGGGGATTTGTCTTTGGGCGGAGAAGCGGAGGCCGTGCCGTTGCAACGAAGTAGGCGGTTGCAACCAGCTGGGGACAGTGGCCAAGTTGGGGGGGGAGGTAGAGGGGGTAGAAGATAAGTTTTGATTTGGTGAGGGGTGCTCTAGCCGGTTCACAGCCGGAACGACTAGACACCCCAGAATTTTTGTTTCTTTATGTTTCTTTCTTATCTGGATTGTGGGGTCTTTGCTGGCTTGGGGATTTTGCAGGAAACGCGGGCGCGGCACAAAGCCGGGTCTGTAAACGCAAGGACAAGCCCTGCGGAACCGGGACGCGTGGGAAATGCCGCGGATGGGGGAAGCGGGAAGAAGAGCAATTTGCGGGCGGTCTACGGGCATTGTGCAAAAAAAAAAAGAAAAAAAAAAAAAGTGTTCTTTTCTATTTTTCTTCTCTGTTGGTTTCTTTTTCTCTTTTTCTTTCTATCAGGATATCTCAAGGATGGGTGGTTGGTATGGGATTAAGCTTGATTTGGTGAGTGGGTGCTCTAGCCAGTTCACAGCCGGGACAACTAGACACCCCAGAATGTCCGTTCTCCTACTCTCTCTCTCTCTCTTCCCTTACGGTGGCGCGCACCGGTGTTTTGATTGTTGTGTTTGTTACAGGAAGGGTACGGGGAACTGTGTGGCAGTTTGTCTGGGGCAGTCCAGGTACCTCTTTTGGAACGGATAGTCACTTACGGTTGCTCACGAAGCAAGCGCGCAGGCGCGGACTCAATCTTGGACTCACTGTCTCAAAGCGCGGCCGCGCACTTTTTTTTCACAGAAGGATAGGAACTTGCGCGAAGACATGTATTTTATTAATGGAAAAGGGAAGCGCGGTACAACAGAAAGAAGAGAAGAAAAGAGGGAAGGGAGAAGGGGAAAAGGGGGGGCAATGCGCCTACGCCATCTTCATCATTTCCTCCATTTCTGCCCTTGAGGTCGCCAGTAAAGCCCAAAAAGACGCCAGGAGTTTGCGCCAGGATTCCAAGGATTGTGCGCCAGGTATTGCAAGGAAGTTTTGGAGCATCATGGTTGACCTTTCCGCAAAAGCTTTGAAGCCGGCAGCCGGGAGCCCATTACAATCGGAATCTCAGGGATCTTTGGAGGGCTGGCTGGAGGAGCGGCAGGTGAAGATGAGGCCTCCGGCGAACCAACGCTTGGTCCAGCTGGAGGTGATGACAGGACAACAATGGGTGACGGAGGCGGAGGAGAGTCTCGGGCCGTAGGCCTCTCATCCAAGTCCACTGGTGGCACGGGCGGTGTCAATGGTTGTGGAGTAGGAGGAGGAGGTGCTGGCGTGGCGCGTGTCTTCCAGAGAGTCTCGGGTCCGGTACCGTTTGGTTCACGCCAACAGCAGTGGCCCAAGCGCGGGTCGCCGTGCGCCATTCCTCTGAAGTCTTGTATTTACCCCATTGCGGAGGTCCAGCGCGGCGGAGGGGTGATGCCGAGTCGCGGCTCACGTGCAAAGTAGTGGGTGACCAAGCTTGGGGGCGGCGGGATGGAGGTGAACCGGGTGGTGTCAACGATCCTTCCAAGATCCACTCGTCTTCCAAAACCACAAACAGGTCCGGACGAGCCTTCTTGCGCGGCCTGGGGCAAGAGCTGCATTGGGGGGGAGCTTGAGGGATGCTGTTTCTAAGCAAGCAGCAACAATGACCGCAACAGCAAGCTGAACAGGCGCGACGACCGGGGATGATTGAACACGCGTGCCCGTTCCAAGCGCAAGAACTCGCAAGGGAGCATGATTGCAACAGGTAGGAAGGATAACGGGGAAGGTGGTAGTGGGAAGTGGCGGGGGTGGAGCCGAAGTAGCAGAGGTGATGGTATGGCGAAGCAATGGGAAACTTCTGGGGACAGGACTCAAGTTAGGCGGTGGATGTGGTGTCAATTTATAGACACTGATTGGGAACTGCGTTGCGGCTGCGCGCTCAGCATTGGGGGCAAGCGGGCTCAGCATTAGGGTATGTGGCGTTCTCAGCAGCGGCAGTTTCTGGATCAGCAGAAGCCGCTGTTTGGCTCCGCACATGGTGGACGGGTTGGGCTCAGCATTGAATGCGGCATGGGAGGCGATCCGCCCCGGAGATTGGATATGGAAGGTAGTGCGCTCAACTAGGTTTGCGGGCGCGCCGGTTTGGATACGTAGGGGCAGAGAAATCTGCGGGCTATGAAGGAACGGATGAAGCGCGCGCGCAAGCGCGGGGATCATGCCGGATATTACCAAACACCCACGACGGGCGCGGACAAACGGATACGGACAGGCGCAGGGGGCTCCGAGTAGGGTGCGGTGCAAGGACTGCATCATGAAAAGGACGAACCGGATGAACGGAACAGCGTACGTACGGCAGGGGGAGTTTGGTACGGAGGAGGTAGGGAAAGGAGGCTAGGGTTTCTGTTTTGGGATTGTTTTCTGTTTTGTTGTCATACTGTTATTTGTGCATGTAGTTAGGTTAGGGTTGAGAGGGAGGACTTATCCTCACTCTCAACTCCGGGTTGGAGGAGGGGGGGGGAGGGGAGCATCAATGCAGAGGAGGAAGAATATCATCATCAGATTGAATCACTCATCTCACCAGGAGATTAAAGGAACTCATACTGGATACACATCCAGGTGGAAATTTCTGAGGATTGAAGGATTGGCAATTTCTCTCTGTACTTTTCTTTATCTCTTTATCTCTTTATTTCTATTTTTCATTCAAGTGCGACTTTGGAAATCCTCATCTCCTTTCAAACGCAGGTAACCCTAAACTTCCAAACCTTGGCACAATTATAGGGGGATAACCTTTATTCTTTCTACATTGGTCTCAGATTTGGATTTGGCTTTGGATTTGATCCCCAATTGATTTACCAATGATGGCAATATCAATCATCAGCCGTTCAATCATCATCACCCCTCATCCAATCCACGCTCTCATTGCTCACCAGTTTCCCGCGCAAGTCTTCTGTTGCCTGCACGGGTTGGTGATGTGTCCCGTGCCCCTCAAGGATTCTGACCGCGCGGTCATCCGCGGGCCATGGGTTGCAAAGGGGCATCAGCCTGTCTGCGCGGCCCGTCACCTCACCCTCACCTGCCTGTGCCCACCATTGGCACGGGCTGGTGTTTTTTTTCATCCCCGCTCATTCATTTCCTGGTGACTGGACCAGACAAGGAACCACCATTCTCAGCAGAGGAATTGAAGCGTTGTTCATTCAAATGAATTCGCAAGTGATCGAGCACAGCATCTGGAGTGATTTTGGAGGAGACATTTGAGTGTGTAACTTGCTGCTTAATCACCTTGAAGGAGTTGGGTAGTTTTCTGAGTACCAGGTACGCCAGTACGTCCTGAGGCAAGAGTATTCCGATCTCCTGCATTTGATTAATTCCAGTTTTAATATCCAGTATGAATGATTGGATGTTGCTTTCATTGAAGAAAATATTTTCAAATAAGCTGTATATTCTTGCTTGATTAGCTGGTTGAGATGACACAAAGTGGTTGAGTGCGTCTTTCCAGAGAGTCTTGGCGTTTTCTTCATTGGAAGAATTGACAATCGTGGTGTGAGTCAAGGGAGACAGTTTAGATATAAGAATTGAGACCAGCATAGTGTTGTCTTTTGAATCGAGATTGGGTCCGTCGGAGGACATCGAGTCCTTGAGATTAGCTAGATTGAGCAGAGTGTTCATTTGTGTTCTCCAGGTTGTAAAGTTGTCATCTGTTAGGAGAGGAATAGCCTTTATTGTTGTTTTGCGGATTGTAGGATTGATGTCGTCCATCTCAGTGGTAGCGACAGCTGGTTTTAGTCGGATAGACTTGGCGTGTTTTGACTGTTAATTGTGTGGAATCTGAAGAGATTGGTCTTATTATTCCAGGACTAAAACCAGTCTGACAGCACAGCACAAACACAAAGACAATGTATGAATAAGAGACATTCATGACATTTAAACTGTGAGTAAAAAAAATAGCATGAGAATGATTGAGAGAATCAACCAATGAAATTGAAGAAATGAATCATACAGCCCAGAGATGAAGAAGTAGTGTTGAGATGACTGAGATGAGAACACTGGATGAATGAGGAGAGGTAGCTAGGACAGATGAGAGGACTGAGATGAACAATGAGTAACGTGTTGATCTTGGGTTCTTTTTGGATCAGATTCTCACCAGATGAAAGCGGTGAAGGCCTTGGACAAGCAAGCAAGTAGAATTGTTGTAGTGGTCTTGAGTGGACTTGATAGAGGACAATTAGAGCGGCGGAGGATGAGTGTTAGATGATAGGTGAGAGGTGGGGTTGGGAGGTGGAGTTTTTGAGAGAAGATATTGGAAAATTGAGGTGGATGAGGAGCGGAAGTGAGGAGAAAGGTGGAAGAGGAGCGGAGGTGAGATAAGGAGAAAGGAGCAGTCAAAGGAGAGAAGGAGGAGAGTGGGAAAGTGTGTGTTATCCATGTGACATGGGAGTAATGTGAACAGATCAAGCTCCCCCAGGTGACAGTGAGCATGATTTTTCAACACCTCCTCATCTGTTCGGGCCAAGATGGTCAAAATCAAACCTCAGAACAAAAACTTAGGCTTCAATGGGACCAATGTCAAACAATTCCTGGACTCCTATGAGATGGCTGCTGAAGTGGATGGTGCCAGTGAACATGATATGGCTTATCAGTTACAATTTTTCATCTCTTCTGAAAAAGTTATGGAGGTTATCAAATCGTTTGATGGATTCAAAACTCATAACTGGAGGCTCCTGGGGGAGGCTATTTTGGCCTATTGGGGAAAAATAGATGTAGCCAGATTTACTTTGCAAGACTTGGATGCCCTGGTTTCTCAATGGTCTCCAATGGTGGTGTCTCTTCAGCTTCAGATTATCAGTCTTTCAGAAAGTCTTGGGATCCTATCCAATCTTACCTCATCAGAAACAATCACATTGACTCTGTGGACAAAATTAGAGTCCAATTTTTCCAATCCTTTTCACTAGAAGTCCAGGAAAGAATTAGAGGGATGAACTGGTCAAATCTGGATCCATGATCACTACTAGGGATAATTGATTCAAAATTCCTGCTTTTCTGGTTTTGAGGGGAGAAGTGAACAAGGTCATGGAAGGTCAAACTTCCCTCACTTTTGAAAAGACCAGAATTTCTGAACCATTTGATGCTCCCTCCGTCCAAGAATCCAAAAAAATCATGAACAATATGGAAGCAAATCGTAGACCCAAATTGACTCCCCAGGCCAATAAGGAATCTGCTACTATAGATGAGATCACTAAATTACTTCAGGAATTTGAGAATAAAATAGATCAGAAAATATCCTCTTTAGCCACTCCCAAACCTCCTAATTCTGTTCCTAAATCTACTCTAGTCTGTTATTATTGCAATAGGGAAGGCCATGGTACTGGTAGATGTCCTGAAATCCAGAAGGAAAAGGAGGAGAAGTTAGAATAGCAGAAGGGAAATAATTTCTTCCTTCTTAATGGTGCTTTGATCCCTTTTGATTCATCTTGTCCAATCCGTCATGTGGTGGCCTCATACCAACCACCAACTCCCAAGAAGGCATCCTTGGTCTCTGTAGATTCTCAATCATCCTGTGGAACTTGAAACCTTGGTATCCTCCAGCTATCACTTCTTCCAGCTTCTCTGGAAGCTATCAATCTGATCCAGCTAGGAAACACAATGAGGAACCAAAACCTCATAAGTCTCCTCCTTTTCCATCCTCAATCCTAAAAAAACCCGTTAAACGTCAATCTTCACCTGAGCCTTGTCAGCCACGAGACAGTTAGACTTGTCCAAATGTCTGGAAACTCATATGTCCTGCTGTTATAGTGGCTAAGTACTAGGCTCACTTCCCAGTATCTGATACCAAGGTCACTGGTCCAAACCACAATGGAGACAATAATGAAAATGTTGAATAGTTTTGTAATTATATATTAAATATTAATAATATTATATAATGTTGTATAAGTATATTTTTATGAGTATGGATTATGGAATTAAAAACTTGATAATTTATATTATCAAGAAGGGGACCCAATATAACTTTAAATTAAGTTATGAGGACTCAGATACGTCCCAATTATTGATATAAAAGTTCCCAAAGTGTTTCCTCTCTTTGGGAAGGAGTTACAGTAATCATATTAACCCATACTCTCTATACTGTATAAATTAATTACACACTATCCTTCTTTGGGATGTAATTATAAGTAATACTCCCTCTGAACACTTAATACACCTTACTGAGCCTTTAGAGCGTTCACTCAGAGGCTTTAGAACTTAATTTTAAGCTATGAACCTTCTAGTAGCACTGCCAAGAGTATACACCCCTTATAGGTATAGTATAATTATAAATTAATTACTTATTTAATACTATCCCCTTTTGGATGTAATAATGCTTTAATATACTTCACTGAGCCTTGAGTGCGTCCACTCAGAGGGCTCAGAGTTCATCTGTAGGCTGTAAACCTTTTAATAAAAAAACATTTCAAAGAGTATACATACTCTATGTGTATAGTATGAGCTAAGATACTCATAATTAAAATTAAATTATCTGCCAAGGTATTAAGCTACATTAAATAAGTATAAATAATCATTATGATGGAATCTAAGGCTTCTATACCGTCCATCTGAGTGATGTATAAGTCCTAAGACCCAGTAAGTAACCTTTTAGTAAGTAAAATGAAAGCTTTACCTTGAAAATCCTTCCCAATGGGTACTAGTTCTTCATTACCCATTGAGAATGATGTAATGATGTCTTGGGCCTTTGAGGACAAAACCAAGGAGAGCCTGACATTCACCTGGTGATGACTAGAGTCCCCTGAGGGCTCCTGTTACCTTAAAAGAGCAGGGTCTTTACCCTATAGCCCTTTCATCATCCATTATATATTATTATTTGAACAAGAATACAAGCAAGAGTTAACAAGCCCATTAACCTTAATCTCAAGAAGAAAATTGACTGGGGCTATAAACTTTGGTATTAAATTCAATCAATAACCTATCTGGCAACACTAATTTCGAGTTTAAGGTCTCACTTGGATAAGTAACCCCTTCAAAGGGTGTGAGCTTATTTATAAGCAAAGCTCCTTTTGGTCTTACTCCTTTAAGACTAAGGCCCCTTACCTTTTATAAAGGTTTAAGGTGTGGCTATTTACTCATAATAACTTGGTATTATTCGAGTCTGTAAGCTTTTAAAGTTGCTGTTTGGAATATATAAGTCAAAACTAATTTAAATATTGGTTTGTCTTTATTCTTTTGCAGGTTTAACCACAGCTAGGTATAGCAATAGAGGTTAAATCCCTGACAAGCCTCCTTCCTCTGATGTGGAAGACATGGAATTAGAAAGGTAATCACTTATGGAAAGGTTCCAGGACAACTCTGATCTTCCCCCTCTTCAGCCTGTCCAACCCTCAGATCCTCTTCCAGCACCTGTTTCACCTGATCTTCCTCCCTCCACCCAGCCCAAAGTTTGATTTGAGAGGGGCATCTCCAAGGACTACCCTAATGCTGTGGAAGGAGTATTAAAGAAAATTTCTGATCTTAAAATCCCGGATCTATCTGTGGCTGAACTCCTGTAGATCTCTCCATCTGTGGCTGAAGGGATGGAGAAATGGGTTTCTTGTCAACGTGTGGAGATTGGTCCGGACAAATCAAAGGTCTCCTCTGGTACTCTGATGGAGGATTCTGGTGGAAAAGATCCCTCTTCAGATGCCAATCTTTATTCCTGTCCTCTTGGCTTTCTCCCATGTTATCTTGGTGATTAAACTAAAACGTTTCTCTCCTTGTGGATTTGGGTTCTCAGCTCAATTTGATTTCGGACTCCATGGCCTGCAAGCTTAAACTTAGCCCAAGGGTCAGTTTCAATTCTGCTGTGTATGGAATAGGGAACCAGATCTGTGAGCTTGTTGGTATTGCTGAGGATATCCCTGTTTGAATTGGTCAAAATATTGTTGGCTCCTGTCACTTCTGCATCACTCGTCTGGATGGTCCCATGATCTTGGGAAGGCCTTTCATAATGGACTTTGGTGCTACCCTGATGTTTTCTGATCAAGTTGGGGAGAGAATTCTCCTCCCTGGTGCTGATGGTAGAAAGATTGAAGTTCCTCTTTGTTCTCTGGATTCTGGTTGTTGGGAAAGAGACTTCCCTGGTCATCCTCCCCAATCTGTCCTGAAGGCAAAGCAGAAAGAAAACTCTCATTCCTCTCATCCTCATTTTTTATCAGAATAGTTGGCCCTACTGATAGTTGTAGTTCTTCTCAGCCTCAGACTTGAACTCATGGACCAACTCCAACCTCAGAGGCATATCTTTCTTTTTCCTCATCATTTCCTTCTCATCCAAATAAGATCAAAAATCAAACACATGAAAAATCCAAAAAATCCAAAAATATTTCTTCTCTGTCTGGATCTGTTGTATCTTATTTTCCTTTTTCTTTTCAGCCTGATTAATCATTCTCTATTCCGGTTTCAAATCTCCGCAATGACTCTAAACTAGATCTCCATCTCAATTCTTTTCTTGGTGGCTTTGGTATGAAGGAGTATGGTCTTAGGTGGAGGCAATTTGGGGTAGAGGTAAGTCCTCCCAACTGTGCACCACCAGGGGCTTCTACTACTGTCATTTTTGAAACTCTACCCTGTGCCACACATGTGAGCAATGTGTCATCTTTTGGATCCTCTTTTATGGAGAAGGCACCTTTCAAGGACGCAGCAGAACATTGAACTTGGAAGGTGTTGGAACATGGTCTCATTTTTTGTAGTCAGGTCTCACTGGTCAATGCTTGGAGGAAGCAAGGATTACTCTCCTTTGCCACCAAGTACAAACCAGTTGCAAAGAAGTTCCAGCCAGTCAACCAAACAATGCTTCTCAACCTCAATCCTCCCCTTATGCGTCCTCCTCTATCCCGCAATCCTTACTGTGGTCTATCCCAATCCCTCACTGGTACATTCATTCCCTCTGGTTGGGTCATTGAAGAATGTATGAAATTGGTCAACTTTGGTCCAGATTGATGGCTTCTTCCTGATGAGTTAAATTTGATCAAAAATGTCCCAGCTGTTAGTGAAAAATCCATTGCTTTCTGTGAAGGAGAGAGAGGTCTCTTGAAAGAGTCCTATGGCCTACCCTATATCATCCCTGTAGTAGAACATGATCCCTGGCAAAAGAAAAAGATCCCAATCCCTGCTGCTAAAGTCAAGAAATTCATCAAGTTGGTCTGCAAACAAGTCTGAACCGGTTTATACAAACAATCAACTTCTAGCAATTCCAGTCCTGTTTTTTGTGTCCTGAAAAGTAATGGTAAACTTAGAATAGTTCATGATCTCCATGTTGAGACTGTGAAAATGAAGATGTTTCTGGTGGCAGTTGAACCCACAACCTCAGATAGACTGAGACACATACTAGAGTGCTGCCTTTACCAACTAGGCTACAGACGCTTGTGGCTGCCAGGGTTGTTTGGTATTACTGGTCTAGGCTCAACTGCACAGCCTCTGTACTGCGGTGATACATCATATTAGCAGGTTTTGTTTGAGTATTGTGTTTATGCTGCTAGCCTTGATCCTTTAGTTTCACATAATCTTCTTATTTATATGTCACAAACCTGTCTAGCCAGCTAGTCCTTTATTGATTTATCAATTCTTTCTTATTGGCTTACTCCATACTTGATCAACTTGTCATTTATTGTTTCTGCCATGATTGATTAGTCATCAAGCACCTTAGGCCCCCTGTGAGGGGCTCTCTAGTTGTCTATTTAAACCGGTCCTTTCCAGGACCTTGGAATTCACCTCATCAACTTTGTTTCTTTCAAATCCAGTCCTCAGCTTTCCGAGTTGAGTAAGAGTCCCTGATCTGATCATCAAATCCAAGACTCCATCCTCTAAATAAGGTTACTATTAAAGACCCTGTTATCCCTCCTGCTACTGAAGAATTTGTCAAATCCTTCTCTGGGAGAGCTTGCTATGATCTAGGTGACATTATGGGTGGCTATTACAAACAATCCTTGCATCCTATTTCTTGTCCCCTCCCTACTTTTGATACTCCCCTTGGCTGTTTCCAACTGACTCAGTTGCCTCAAGGTGCCACCAATTTGGTTGCAGTCTATCAGACTCAGATGGTTTGGATCCTCCAGGATGAAATCCCTGATCATGTTGGTACCTTTCTCAATGATGGCAGAATTAAAGGTCCAGTTTCTGACTATAACAATGAGCTCTTACCCTGGCATTCAGGAATCCTTCAATTTATCTGGGAATATGCAACCACTTTGGAAAGGATCCTGTTTTGAATCAAGGAATCTGGTCTCATTGTCTCTGGATCCAAACTGGCCGCCTGTGTCCCTGCTCTGGAAATTGTTGGTCATGTGGTCTGCAAGGAAGGAAGAAGGGGGGCTCCATCCAAAGTCAACAAAATTCTCTCTTGGCCTACTTCCACTAATCCAACTGAATTCAGAGAGTTCCTAGGTGTTGTGATCTTTGTTTCAATTTTTATCCCTTCTCTATCCAAAATCTGTATTCCCTTGCGTTGCTGAACCAGGAAGGATGCTGAATGGCTTTGGAACCAAGCTTGCAAACAATCATTCCATATACTCAAAACAATTGTTGGGAAAGACATTGTTTTGAAAAAGATCACTTATGGACCTGGAGCTGGCAAGATCAAGCTGGCAGTGGACTCTAGTTATAAATCTGTTGGGGCTGTCCTTATTCAGGAAGATGAAAATGGCTTGGATTGTCCTGCTCTGTATGAATCTCTTCTTTTCTCAGATGTGGAATCCAGGTAATCCCAGCCAAAACTGGAACTTTGCGGTGTGGCCCAAATGTTGAAGAAGCTCCAGACTGTCCTTTGGGGTCAAAACTTCAAGTTACAAGTCAATGCATAATCCATTATTGAAATGATCAATGCCCCCAGCCTTACAAATGCTCCAATGACTCGTTGGGTGGCTTTTGTCCAGTTGTGCTCTTTTTATATTGTTCACAGGCCTGGAAAATCTTTCACCATGCCTGATGGTTTATCTTGAAGCCCTCTTGGAGATGAAGAATCCGATGTTGGAGTGGATTTTGACAAGGAGGAGCCTTTAATTTGCCCTGTCTTCACCTTTTCCTCCCAAGATTATTCTGGGTTTCAACAAGGGTTCTGGCTTAAATTAGAGCAGTACCTTTCCACCCTCCAAAGGTGTCACGCTTTGCACTTAAGGATCATTGTCTTCACCACTTTGAAATGTCCTCTCCTCAGTACCATCTACCTCAGTCTAAAAGCGTGACACAAATAAAAGCACCAGATCAATGGTGCAATCTGCTATTTCCTCTGGCTCGCGCTGACCTTTCAATCTTGGCGACCAACTCAGTATATACTTGCCAACTTTGCAGTTAACTCCATACCGGTTGGCCATCCTTTATGAGATCCAATCTCCTTCCCTGGCCAATCAACAGCCTTGGACTTCCATCTTTGGTCATGCATTGTTTGTTAGTTTGCATCTACGTCTAACTAAGCCATCACTAATGTATAGTTTGCAATTGGACTAGTCCCTACCCTGCATACACTATTACCTCCAATTAGCATAACCTTCAACGTCACTTGCTCCTGTCACAATTTGTCATGAAATTGTACGCTCAGATTCTATTGTCTTGCACTTACGCTAAGACCTCGGATCTATACCACTGCTTCATTTCCTATCCCGTTCCTGTCATTCATTGCCTTACCGCTTCAACTGTAGTTAGCTCATCACCAGGTTGTATTTAGTCACTTTGGATTACCTTATAAGGGCTATCCCCTTGCCTGATGATTGTCTCCTCAGTTAGTTAATTTAATACGTTCTTGCATTCTGCTACAACCTAGTTATCACATTTGACTCAGGTTGGGTTTCCTTCTTTGGAACACATTCCATTTGTCTCGCCATTTGTTGAGTGGCAATAACCAAGTTTGCACTTTGCAACTGGGTCTCGCTATTTGCACTTGCCCTTGCACTTGGCATTCCTTTGCGCTGTGGAAACTTTAAGGGGCAACACCCCAGAAGTTGTCCTTGAGTTCCTGAAGTTATTGATCAAAGCGCCTGTAAGGAGATCGGATGCAGCCGGTCAAGAGAAAGAGAGAGAGAGGGAGAGGGAGTGATAGAGCAAAAATAAGATGAATCCCTCCCTTTCCAATCCATTTCAATCCGATGCCATGCAAAAACTGATAGTCTGATGAAGTGATGTGAAGTGAAGTGAATTGAATTGAAGTGTTGTGAAGTGTTCCCCCTAAAACCCGGAGTTGAGAGCAAAGTATTTAAGTCCTCCCTCTCAACCCTAACCTAAGTACAACCACAAGTAAGCAAGAATGATGAAATACAACCCTTAAGCACAGAACCCTAGCCCAATCCTACCCCTCCATCCCTTGCCCCATAACCCATGCCCCTCAATATCAACGTACGCCCGGCTTGCCTGCCCCTGCGCGTCCGCCCAACAACCCGTTCCAGTTATCCGCATACCTGTGTGACCCAATCCGCGCATCTTGCAATGCGCGGTCCTCCTGGTCCGCGCGAGCCGTCCAATCCGCGCAAGCTTTCCGACCCGCACAAGCTTTCCAATCCGCGCAAGCCTTCCAATCCGCGCAAGCCTTCCAATCCGCGCAAGCCTTCCAATCCGCGCAAGCCTTCCGATCCGCGCAAGCCTTCCAATCCGCGCAAGCCTTCCAATCTGCACAAGCTTTCCGATCCTTTGTCTCCCGTCTCCAGGTGCTGAGCCTAACCCAACCCCTGCCGGGCCTACCTGACTGCTGCTGAGCCCGCAGCGCGGCTAGCTGCGCAAGGCCCTTCCAATTGCTGAGCGCGCCACCTTCAGCCCTTTCCTGACTCGCGTCCATAAAAGAGAACCACATCCACCCCCAACTTGAGTTCTGTCCCCAGAGATCTCCCACCATCTCACCTTCTGTAGTTATCCTTTCTCCTTTTTATTTAGCGCCTATACACAAAAAGACATATGTTGTGCCCGATTGAGTAGCCTTTGGGCTTGTGAGTCCCTGAGCAAGAATAAGAACCGCGCGCGATATCTGTGACTTGGAGAGAGAAGATCAGCGCCAGTGAGAAATTGGAAAAGGTGAGAAATCCGCGCCAGTGAGAGTCTGAAGGTGAGAAATCCGCGCCAGTGAGAGTCTGAAGGTGAGAAATCTGCGCCAGTGAGAGTATCCGCAAGAGTACATGGGGGGAACTTGGCGTGCCAGTTTGCGTACGCCATCCTCAAGAGAGACAGGAAGAGGAAAGAAAAGAAAGAAAAAAAAAGAAAAGGAAGAATGAATAGATAAGAAGGAACAAGAGATTTTTTTTTTTTTTTTTTGAGCCCGCCTCCTGCGTCCCAACTCCAACCTTCCGCCCCGCGCTAGCTCCCCCCCCAACTTTGCCGCTGTCCTCAGCCAACCGCGCCCCACCCATCGCCAGATCCACGGCGTGTTGCCTCAACCAATCCCGCAGGGACCTTGTTTGCAAATTGTTGTCCCAGACCGCCTAGGTGCACCTCCCGCAGCCAAGACCCTCCTGCATCCTTTGAAATTTGAGCCCATCCGCGCGCCAAACCCAAACAAAAGAGAACACCCCCAGACATCCTTACAACAACCCGCCGTGGAGGAGGAAAGAGGCTTTGAAACCCTTTCAATCCCAGCTCTCTCCTCCCCCACCCCGTCCACACAACATTCCTCGCCCTTTGCCGTTCTTGCGGCCTTGTTCTCCCCTCCGGAGATTTCTGACCGCTCCCTGCCCGCCAGACCGCGCGTGACCACTTGATCCTTCCACTCCGCCCCACCATCTGTATATTCTGCGCCCGTCCTTTCAGTTGCTGCCACTACCCTTTCCAAATGCGCGCTCCCCACCGTTGAAGAGGTTTGGCTTGGTTTGTGATTCTCCAACGCGTGGTCCTTCTCTTCCTCCACTGCGTTTACCTGCTTTGCAAGATCCGTCCGCCGCTTGCCAATTCCCAAACCGCACGGAGCATCCATTTCCCGTTCCGTTTTCCTCGCCAGCTTCCTGTCAGTAGGCCGCACCGGTTCCATTGAGTCCCGCTTCCCCAACACGTTCTTAGCCCCCACTGGGGAAACCAATTCCGCGTTTGAATCCGCTGTCCGGTCCCTTTGTCCCGTCTGCCAACAGTCGTTGTCCTCCCCATTTGCGCAAACGCGGGGCGCAGACGCGCTGGGAGAGTGAATACTCTCCAGATAGGCCTCAAGGCCCCTTGCCACCTCTGCAAGTTCGCTAGCCCAAGAGATGGTTGCCGGTGGTGGGGCCGGAACATACTCTGCCCTGTAGTAATTTAGTTCCGCGTAGTCAACTTCCGCTTGCAACTGGGTCCCGTTGCGCGCGCCTGACTTGTAACCCAATTCCGCGGATGGCTTGAGATCGTCCTTCCGAAAGCAAGAACCTCGCCTCCCCCATCTTGCCAGCATGTCCTCCTTCAGTTCTGGCCAATCCAGGTTCAGGTAGCCTCCCATCTCCTCCACGTCCCGACGCGCTTTGGTGTCCTTGATGAACAGGACAACATGGCGTGCCTTCTCAAAATCCAAAACGCCTTCAGAGTCCGCAATTGTTTCATACCGTGAGATGGATCGCTCCACTTCCACAATGTTGAGTTGAATATGTTGGTAAATCCATGGGGTAGCGCGGAAGCCGTGGGAGGAGGAAGGAAGAGAAGCGGCTGTTGGTAGCATCCGTGAGTACCTTTGAGAGACTTTGACAAAAGATCTTTCCCGTCCAGACCCCCAGATGTGGAAACTTTAAGGGGCAACACCCCAGAAGTTGTCCTCAAGTTCCGGAAGTTATTAATCAAAGCCTCTGTAAGGAGTTCGGATGCAGCCGGTCAAGAGAGAGAGAGGGAGTGATAGAGCAAAAATAAGATGAATTCCTCCCTTTCAAATCCAATCCAATCCGATGCCATGCAAAAAGTGATAGTCTGATGAAGTGATGTGAAGTGAAGTGAAGTGAAGTGTTGTGAAGTGTTCCCCCTAAAACCCGGAGTTGAGAGCAAAGTATTTAAGTCCTCCCTCTCAACCCTAACCTAAGTACAACCACAAGTAAGCAAGAATGATGAAATACAACCCTTAAGCACAGAACCCTAGCCCAATCCTACCCCTCCATCCCTTGCCCCATAACCCATGCCCCTCAATATCAACGTACTCCCAGCTTGCCTGCCCGCGCGCGTCCGCCCAACAACCCGTTCCAGGTATCCGTGTGTCTGTGTGACCCAATCCGCGCGTCTTGCGATGCGCAGTCCACCTGGTCCGCGCGAGCCGTCCAATCCGCGCAAGCTTTCCGACCCGCACAAGCTTTCCAATCCGCGCAAGCCTTCCAATCCGCGCAAGCCTTCCAATCTGCACAAGCCTTCCAATCCGCACAAGCCTTCCGATCCGCGCAAGCCTTCTGATCTGTGCAAACCTTCCAATCTGCACAAGCTTTCCGATCCGTTGTCTCCCGTCTCCAGGTGCTGAGCCCGACCCAACCCCTGCTGGGCCTACCTGACTGCTGCTGAGCCCGCAGCGCGGCTAGCTGCGGCAAGGCCCTTCCAATTGCTGAGCGCGTGGCCTGCAGCCCTTTCCTTACTCGCGTCCATAAAAGAGAACCACAGCGCTCACGATCATCTAAGAATTGCCCTATAGTAAGTGGGGTGGTTGTGTGACAGTAAATTAACTAACTCAAGTCATCTATTGTAGCCTGCCAACCTATAGTAGACTTCTTCTTTTCGATGTAACATACTCTCTCAATCAGGAACGCTTCCCTTGCCTCTTACAATGATGAGATCCATTGGGTAGGGAGAACCAGCGCTCCTAGGGCCCAACAACCCTTAGATCCAGTTCCTCCTTCTAAATTGCCATCTGTGGAACCTCTCAATGATCCTCGGGCTCCTCCACGGGATGCTCCAACGGAACCTCTTGTGGAATTTGCAGACTCTGACCATTCTTCCAATGCAACCTCAACTCATGGTAGACCAGGGGTTTGCACTACTGCTCCCAAGCCCAATGCTCCAATCCTGCTTTTGAAATTGATCCAGGCCCTCACTCATGGTGCCCAGCGATCTAGTCCAAGAACTCCTAGCTTTTGCACTCCGGGCATAAAACAACCCAATCAATTTACGGGAGAACACCCTCATAAGCTTAGATCCTACCTGCAGTCTTGTAAAATCATCTTTTCAAAGACTCCAACAATTTTCCTTCCGATAGACATAAAGTTATTTATGCTTTGTCCTTCTTAGGAGGTAGAGCCTTGCAGTGGTTCAAACCGTACCTCAAACTTTTGTCCAACGACAGTCCCACTTGTATTCTCAACAAATGGGACAGGTTTTGTTAATTGAATGGATGAAGGTTGATAGAAATCATAATATTTGAGGGACTAGTAACAGACTGATTAATAACAAGGCGTGAGTTGAGGAAGAAAAAAAAACAAAAGAAAGAAATGAGGAACAATAGAAAGCTTGAAGGAAATAGGATTGAAATCATACCAGACAGTCAAGAAATTGAGGATTGAATTTAGATTGAGTCAAATCGTGATTGAGTTGTCAACAGTGATTTGGCAACAATGGGGATTTTACAGTAGTGAGTTGTTGCGTTATTGAGTAAAGAGCAAAGAAACGGAGAATGAGGAAGAAACATTAAGAATAAAAGAAAGAAGAATAAAGAAGAAAAAGGAAGTTAAGCTAAAGTAAAGAATCAAAGGAATCTGTCAAAGGAATCTGAGATGAAGGTCTTAATGGTTTGAGCTTCCAGGCAGTCCGCCTCAATAAGGTTGAGTTGAGACCAATTATTGGGTGAGGGGGAATCCCCCCGGTGTATTCAGTTTGTCTGAGGGCTCGCGGGTTGCTCCGTCTCAGGATTGGGCGGCTGTGTGGTGGGCCGCACAGTGGATGATTTGACACCCCTCGTGGCTGGTAGGATTTCAAGGTAATTGAAGTGAGGATTAATGACTTGGAGGATTTTGGACAATTTTTTTTGGGGTAACGCTTTAGTTAGCCCGTCAGCTATCATGCTTTCTGATGGTATGAGCTTGATTTTGAGGTTGTTAGCTTGTAGTTCCTCCCTAATTGCTTTTTGTTTTTATGTTGATATGGCGGTTTTTGGAGTTGCAGCCAAATTTCTTTAACTTGTCGTCCAAACCTTTGTTGTCAATGTGATGTGAGCTTGGTTGAGTGGGTTTTGCCCATATTTCCGAGACCAGAACTCTCATCCAAATTTCCTTGATGAAGGAGTTGATGAGAGGATTGAGTTCCGCCTCAGTGGTTGAGTTCGTGACGTTCCTTTGGCGGTAGCTACTCCACGCGACAGGGGATCCAAAAAGGAGAGTTATATGCCCCGACTGAGAGTGCCTGGTTTCAAGGTCGTCATTCCAGGTGGCGTCGCTGAAGCATTGAATTTGAGTTTCCCGGTGTTTTATTTTCAGCACTAGAGAGAGTGACTTTGTGGCCTTCAAGTACTTCCAGCAGCGCTTTACCTTGCGCCAGTGATGGATCCCGGTCTTTTTGCAGAATCAAGCTAAGCTTGAGACAGCGTAACTGATGTCTGGTCAAGTCAGACATGCAATGTAGTTCATCAAGAACACGGCCAATCTGTAGTTGATGTTGAGCGCTTTGAACTCCTCATGTTCATCAGCCGTGGCGGGTCGCAAGTTGAAGTTTGAAGTCAGTGGTATGGAGGAAGGATGGCAATCAGTGAGTCTGAGCTCTTCAAGCCCGTGATCAATATGGTTTGGTTGAGAGAGAAGAATCTTGTTGTCTATTTTTGAGTATTTCATTCCTAGTATAGTGTTGGGATCGTGAGCTGATGAATTTGGAAAACTTTGCATAAAGTTATCCTTAAAATTGTTGCCAAGACCTACTAGAATCAGATCCTCGACGTGGAAGAATATCATCGATTGACATTGAGGATTCAGGTAAAGACAGGGGTCGGAACTTGAATGATGGAACCCTTGGCTGGTGAGCCAAGTGGTGAGTGTATTGAACCAGTTGAGAGGGGCCTGCTTGAGCCCGTATAGGGACTTCTTGAGCTTTATGTATTTTGAATTTCTCTTTGATCCTTTGGGAGTTTTGATGATGACAAGTTCCTTCAGGGGAGCGTGCAGAAAAGCGCTTTTTACGTTGAATTGGGTGACGGGAAGCGAATGATACAGTCCGTAGAGTAGGGCAATTCTGAGAGAAACGGCTTTGCCGGTAGGAGAGAAGGTATCTTGATAGTCCAGGCCTTAGATCTGATCAAATCCCTGTACGCACAGTTGACTTTTGTAGATTAGTGGATCTCCGTGGCAATTATCTTTGAGACGGTAGACCCAGGTAGTGTTGAGAGGATTAGCAGGCTTGGGACCGTCGTAGTCTTCCCAAACTTCCATCTTTTCAATGCCGCCCAGCTCCGCGTCCATAGACAGGTCCCAGTTCTCATAATCTTTGAATTTCTTGGCCTGTTCGAAGGATTTTGGGATGAAATAGTGATGATATCCCTATCGAACGGGTGGATTGAGCGTTGAGCGATTGCGTAGAACTTGAGACAGAATCCGTTTTTTGGCAACCTCTTGTGACGAATGAGATGATTGATCATCAGCAGACTCTCCGGCTTCTGCTGCAATTGGACTTTGATTGACAAATTGAGGATTGGTGGTTGAGACAGAAGAGGTGCTCTGAGCTGATTCGGAGTCCAGGAAGGGAAAATTGATGTCAAGAGGAGGATCAATTTCTGGGGGGATTTTGGCAATGGGAGTGTGATGAAGAGATTTGATTATTTTAATGTGTTTGGAGGAAATGATCGTGTTTTCTGGTTTGAGGATGCAATACGATAGGAGGTTGGGATTGAATCCTATGAGAGTTCCCTCTAGTCCGCGCTCTTTGAGCTTATCCCCGCGAGCCATCTTCAAGTTCAAGTACACTACCTTGGAGCCTAAGGGGTGGAAATAATCCAAGGGCAGGGTCTTGTTTGTGAAGGTTTTGTAGGGTGATTTCTTGTTTGCGCTTCTAGGAATTTGATTAAGCATGAGAGTTGAGGCTTTGGATACTTCAGCCCACAGATTGAGAGGTAGTCTTGAGGATTGTAGGGTGGTTCTGATGGATTCCGCAACGGTTCAATTGGCACGTTCAACTCTTCCATTGTTTTCATGATGGTATGGTTCTGATATGATATGTTGGATGGAGTTTTCTTGAAAGAAGGAGTAGAGTTCTTGGGAGTTGAATTCTCCCCCTCCATCAGTACAGATGGTGGCGGGAAAGCATCCTTGTTTTTGTTTCTCGAATCTAAGAATGGATACAATTTGAGGACAGGTGTCAGATTTGGAACTTAGGGGAATAGCGGACAGGTACCCGGAGTGGCTATCAATGATGGTCATGATATACCTCATCCTGTTGCGGGAGTCCGGATTGATCGGACCCATTAAGTCAATGTGAAGCTTCTCAAACGGTTTGGAGGCCGGGTTCGCTTTGGTGTTGAATGGGGTTTTGGTGATCTTTGAGAAGACGCAATCCGAGAATTGAAAGCTGTTGATCAGGGAGTGAGGAATTTCTGGATACACGTTTCTTAGTCTGTAAGGACTAGCGTGACCAAGCGATTGATAAAGATATAGCAGTTTTTTGTGGTCAATGGCTTTTTGAGTGAGATAGCTGATCTTTGAGTTATTTCCAATCAAATGAGGGAGATTGAGAGCAAAGAGGTTGTCTTGGATGAAGCCTTCAAATGCAAGAGTTCTGTTGTGATGGACTTTGAAGGAATCGCCATGAGCTGAAACTGAGCATTGTTTTTCCGCCACCAGGACTCCTGGACTGATTAGATTGATGACAAGGTCGGGGACAAAGAGGCAGTTGGAGAGTCAAATGAGAGAATTTCTCCAGGCAAGAACCACTTCACCCTTCCCTTTGATGGGGAGATCAGCTCCATCTTTTCCAGTGCTGATGTGTTCTCCATTGCAATCTTGCAAGAAAGTGAAGTATTGAGTGGAGTTGAACATATGACACGAGGCACCGGAGTAGAGGATGATGCGATGTTCGGCATTCACCTTGTTGATCCAGGTGGTTAAGAGGGCATGGTAGTGAGTGACTTCATTGCTTTTTGGCTTCTTTTGAGCTCTCCATTTGGCTTGTGATTCTTTCCACCATTCAGGAGCTAAATCTTTGTACTTATGACAGCATCGATCCTTGGGATGGTTGGTGACGTTGGGATTATGATATCCTTGTTGACATTGTTGATGATTGGAAGTAGAGGTTTTGGAACTGTTGGTTATGAGAGCGGTTTCTCTGACAGGATTCTTGGTGAGTTTAGATTTGGATTCATTGTTGAGCTGCGTCAAGTGGTTTAGAACTAGTTTGACCGTGATCTCCTTGTCTGAGTGCATAATTTGCTGACAAAGCAAGTGAAGTGAGTTTGGAAATTTAAAAAGGAACAGGTACGCCAAGATGTCTGAGGGGAGTTCAATACCAACGTCGAGAATTTTCTTGAGAGAAACCTTGATTTCTGTAATGAAGGAAGTGATGGCTTTGGGTTTGAAAGGATGATAAAGAAAGTCGTTGAAGACTTGGGCTCGATTTGCGGTTTGAGAAGATGCGAATCTCTCCTTGATCGTTTTCCATAGACCTTTAGCCGAGTTGATGTTTTCGGGGTTCACTACATTGTTGTGCGTGATAGAGTCAATCTTGGAAAAAATAATCACTTGAGTTTCAAGATTGTCAGTGGGGCTGAGACTTTTAGAATCGTTGTCAAGGATTTGTTTGGTACCTTTGAGTTCAAGAAGAATGGTTATCTTGTCTTTCCAAATTGAATAGTTTTGGTCCGTCAGGTTTGGGACGGCTTTGAGAGCAGCTTTGAGCATGATTTGTTGGAAGCCGTCCATGTTGCCAGGTCCCTCCATGATGTCAAGCGGTTAGGTAGTCGTGCGATTTGGCTTTTAACCATGTTAATTGAATGGATGAAGGTTGATAGAAATTATCATATTGGAGGGACTAGGAACAGACTGAGTAATAACAAGGTGTGAGTTGAGGAAGAAAAAACAACAAAAGAAAGAAATGAGGAAAAATAGAAAGCTTGAAGGAAATAGGATTGAAATCATACCAGACAGTCGGGAACTTGAGGAGTGAATTTAGATTGAGTCGAATCGTGCTTGATTCGTCAACAGTGATTTGGCGAAAATGGGGATTTGACAGTAGTGAGTTGTTGCGTTATTGAGTAAAGAGCAAAGAAACGGAGAATGAGGAAGAAACGTTAAGAATAAAAGAAAGAAGAATAAAGAAGAAAAAGGAAGTTAAGCTAAAGTAAATAATTGAAGTAATCTGTCGAAGGAATCTGAGATGAAGGTCTTAATAGTTTGAGCTTCCAGGCAGTCCGCCTTGATAAGGTTGAGTTGAGACCAATGATTGGGTGAGGGGGAATCCCCCCGGTGTATTCAGTTTGTCTGAGGGCTCGCAGGTTGCTCCGTCTCAGGATTGGGCGGCTGTGTGGTGGGCCGCACAGTGGATGATTTGACAGGTTTGAGCAACAACTTTTCACCCTGTTTGGCAATCCCAATGAAGTTCAAAACGCCAAATACAAACTTAATAGTTTAGTTATGAAGGAGAATAGTAGAGCTTCCGTTTATATTTCTCATTTTTGAACCTTGCAGTCTTTCATCCAGTGGAACAAGGCCGCTCTTCTATTCCATTTCCGAAAGGTTTTACCAGCACGCTTAATCAAACAGCTCGCAGTTGGGGGTCATAAGAAAACCTTGCTTCAGCAGTTAATTGATCGAGTGATTGAGCTTGATAATGGCTATCATGAAAAGAATTGCTCTTGGCAAAAAAACCATGGACCGTCCACCTTGTCTCCAAGGGTGGAAAACTCCTCAAAGCAAAACACGAGAAACCCAAAACCATCCAAACCAACCCCAACT
Organism: Puccinia polysora; assembly: GCA_025617555.3. NCBI lineage: Eukaryota > Fungi > Basidiomycota > Pucciniomycetes > Pucciniales > Pucciniaceae > Puccinia > Puccinia polysora. Next base: position 51,631,141 of record CM062623.1, read on the forward strand.
TTGAACTCCAACTCAAAAGGGAAAGCCGTTGCCAAAACTCCAAAGTTCTTGGACGAAGAAACTGGGATGCTTTGAAGCAAGGAACCTCTACAAAGGGAAAAGAATGGGCTGTGTATTTATTGTGGAGGAAAACATGATGTCAACAGTTGTGCAAAGCGGTTAGCGCGTGAAGCCGCTAAGCAGTCAAAAAATTAGCTTGTAGTTTTTCTGATACTCCCAAGGAAAACTACACATTATCTAAATCACCACGAGAAAATATTCGCACTTGCAAGTCACTAGGTGCTCTGAGTTTGAGATTTATCCTATTCCATTCCAACAACACTCCTTATCAAGTATTACTTGATTCCGGCGCTAATGTTTCCTTCATCAGTGAATCTTTTGCCACTTCCAAAAATCTTACGTGTTCCAAGATAGATAAATTCCCTATCTATTTAGTAAGTAGTGCGACTGAACCTTCTTATTGGGTTTCCCAAAGGGAAAAATGGACCTTTGCATTCTCCAATTTCCCCAGCTTTGAATGGGATTTATTTGTGTTGGCTATACCCGGAATGGATGATACCATTCTAGGCCATGATTTCCTAGTTTACTGGAATCCGGATGTGAATTACCAAGAAGGAGTAATTAAACTTTGAAACTTGCACCCCCAGAACACTAACCTTTCCGTCAATCAGGAATTAAACAGCCTACCTGAGACTATCATTGAGTTGGATGACACTTTTCCGCCAGGAGATTTGCAATATCCTGACCTTCATTCCCAAATTCCCTCTTCAGATTTAGGAGTTATTGCTTAACTATCCAGCTTACCTCTTTCCTGTTCCTTCAAAGAGAAACAGACACCAACCAAACGGTGTATTTTGAGCTCCCTAATCCTCTTGCACCATGCAAGCACCTCAAACCCGGTGCTCAAAGATGACAAGATTAAAGATTTAGAAATCATTTGAGATTCTTTACCTTTGGTTTATCATGACTTTGCTGACATCTTTTCAGCTGCAACAGCAGATAAACTGCCTCCATCCCTTTCTTACAATCACAAGATTGAATTTACTGGCCCACCTCTGGCACCAGGACCATCTTACTCTCTCTCAAAGCAAGAATCAATTGCGCTTCAAGACTACATTGCGGAAAATTAGGCAAAAGGATTTCTTCGACCAACCAATTCAAACAACGTTTCACCTGTCCTATTTGTTCCAAAAAAGGAAGGCTGACTTCGCCTTTTTGTTGACTACAGGAAACAGAACCAGGTAACCTGGAAGAATGCCTATCCAGTACGGCCTATGTCACATCTCCTCACCCTCTTCCATGGAGCTACTTATTTCTCAAAGTTAGACCTTCGAGGGGCCTATAACCTAATTGGCATTAAGGAAGGTTTGAGTATTTAAAGAGATAAGACGAGTTTGAATTGATTACTGAGCTGAGAGCTAGAGGCAGATCAGAATGGGAGCAGGTGAGAAAATGAAGAACAACACGCAGAGCAGATTAAAAAGACACAAACAGGAAATGAAGACTGCAACAGTCATTATCAGAGAAAAGAGTTGGATGGACTGATCAATTGAAGCATTCTGAGGTTTGAGGTGATTGTTGAAGTGAGCACGCTGAGATTGAGCGGACAGTAAGTCTGGAGTAGGTACAAGATGATCCAAGATCAGTGAGAGAGAAATGATGAATCTCAATGGGCATGATTTCAGGCAATGAGCAGTTGATCGTGGAAGTTCGCGGACAAAAGATAGGAGACAAGAAGGACAAAATAAAAGCAGAAAAGAAAAAAAAAGAATAACTGAGAAGAATAAGAAAATCTAGGCCTTGTGGTCTATGATGATTCAGTTGGGGACAATGATGAAGCTTGTCAATGATGGTCTGATTGTGATCTGGTTGATTTGAGTTTGATGATTGTCTTGTTTATGATTATCTAGTTGGTGAGAGTTCAATTGTCCTAGTTCTGTGTTGGTGAGATGTGTTGAGTACCCCGGGGGATTGCTGTTGTGACAGCTTAGGCATGAGTGAAGCAAGGAGACCCCGGGTCAGGTGATACTCCATAGCTGTGTGATGAGTGAGGCAGTTGGAAGATCTCAGGAGTGAAACACCACTGCCAAGAAATATGAACAGTATTTAACTGCAATGAGAACCCGGTTTGGCAGTTATGAGTATACCGTCATGCCTTTTGGCATCTGTAACGCTCCTTCCACTTTTCAACATTTTGTCAACAACATTTTCTCCAATCTCTGAGGTAAATACCTTGTGGGAAATACTAGTCTACTCAAGGAACCTCAAAGATCACATCGCACATGTGCAAGAGGTGCTACAGCGACTTTGTAAGAATGACCTGTTTGCAAAAGCCTCTAAGTGCAAGTTCCATTCCTCTTCTCTTCATTTTCTAAGTGTCGTAGTCTCGCAGCATGGACTATTGATGGACCCAGCCAAGAGCAAAAGCATATTGGACTGGCCCCCACCTTCTTTGGTTAAATCTCTTCAAGTTTTCCTTGGTTTCAGTAATCTCTATAGAAGGTTTATTGCGCGTTACGCCAAAAAAACCATGAATCTTAATAACCTTCTTGAAAAAGACACTCCTTTTGTTTTTACCGAAAAAGCTACTTTGTATTTTGAAGCTCTGAAGAAAGAGTTCACCACTGCTCCAATACTTGCCCACTTCAAAGAGCTAGCTCACACTATTGTCAAAACAGACGCAAGCGACTATGCAATCACAGGAGTAATCTTGCAGTTTTCTTCTTCCACTTCTCTCTTTCATCCTGTAGCTTTTGAGTCTCGCAAGTTGCTCGCTGCAGAGCTTAACTATGAGATTCATGACAAGGAACTTCTTGCAATTGTTTATTGCTTGAAGAAATGGAGTTCATACCTTTTGATTCTTAGGGAATCCTTTGAGTTTTTAACTGATCATAATTCTTTAAAGTATTTCATGAGTTCAAAAGTCCTCACACGTAGACAGGCACAATGGGCCAAATACCTCTCTGAGTTCCACTTTACAATCACGTACCGTCCTGGAAAAGAAGTGGTAGTTCCTGATGCTTTATCACGTCAGGACAACGTTTACCCAGGGGGGGGAGCACCTTCGCCAAAAACAACCCTGAAAACGTTAGGACACTTTTCTCAACCCAATCTGCCCAACTCAGTTTGATCATCGCTTGCTTACAAGATTTGGCTTCCAAACTCCGACAAGCTAAACGCAACAACCCCAAGTGCATCAAACTTTGCAAAAGTGCGAACTTATTAGATAGTAGTTACAGTATTGATGATAATGACTTTTTAGTCTATGATAATCATATAGTAGTACCAGATAATTCTTGCATTAAGTTAGATATCTTTGAGTCACGGCACAATTCTCCGCTTGCTGGTAATTATGGGCAGGATAAAACCTACCATTTGATTGCACAAGACTTCTACTGGCTTGGTATGACCAAAGAAGTAAAAGACCATGTTAATGCGTGCTATGATTGCAATTGTAACAAGTCCTCAAAAGACCGAAAGTATGGGCTGCTCCAGCCACTTCCAATTTTGCCTCGTCCTTGGAGCTCGCTGTCTATGGATTTCATCTCTCAATTACCTTCTTCTAGTGGATATGATGCTATTCTAGTAAAAGTAGATTGCTTCTCAAAGATGGCTTTATTTTTACGCAGTAATGTGACGGCCTCTTCAGAAGAATTAGCTAACTTGTTCATAGAATATGTATTTTCAAAACATGGCCTCCCTGATAATATAGTTAGTGATTGTGGATCTCCGTTTTTCTCAAGATTCTTGACCTTGCTATGCCAACAATTGAAGATTACTCGCAATTTATCAATGGCTTACCACCCGGAAAAGGATGTGAAAACCAAGTAAGTTAATCAGATTCTGGAACAATATCTTCAAATGTATGTCGCCTATCAACAACATGACTGGTCGCAATGGCTCCCACTAGCCAAATTTGCCTACAAAAAATCCACTCATTCTCCCACCAAACAGTTTCCCTTCCAAACTCTTTATGGTAGAAACCCAACTTTCTCTTCCCTTCACGTAGCACCTTCTCAACCTGCTACCAATTAACTTGATCAAATTCAATCCTTTCAATCGCAAATTTGAACCAACCTCAAAGAAGCAAATCAGTGCTATAAGGAGCAAGCAGACCAATCTTGCACTTCAGCTCCAACTTTTGCAGTAGGAGATCAAGTATGGCTCAATGCTTGCAACATTTGCAGCACTCGCCCAACTTGCAAACTCTTGGAAATAAAGCTTGGCCCCTTTAAAGTAGAATCAGTCATCTCCCCTGAGGCCTTTAAACTTACTTTACCTGCAAAATGGCAAGGTATCCACCCGGTCTTTAATGTGTCTCTCCTAGAGCCAGCTTGAGTCCTATACCTGGGCAAGACTCATCCCCCTCCTGAACCGGTCATTTTCCTTGATCATCAAGAGTGGGAAGTAAGCTGTATTCTGGATTCCAGGTTACGCAAGGGAAAACTTCAATACCTTGTTGAATGGTCTGGCTTCCAGTCCAACAAAGATCGCACCTTGTTGGAACCAGCCCATCACCTTTGCAATTCACCCAATCTGATTTGAGACTTCCATGCAATCTACCCTTGCAAACCTCAACAATCATGATTCTTTTCCATCCAACTCCCATTCCATTCCATTCCACATTTCATCCCATCCAATCCCATTCCATTCCATTCCAAATTTCATTCCATCCAATCCCATTCCATTCCATTCCACATTTTATCTTATTCAATCCCATTTCATCTTGCATTCTCTCTCATCCAATCCCATTCCATTCCATATTCCATCCCATTTAACCCCATTTTATTTCACACCATCATTCCATCAGTTAATTCCTCCATCTCACCGTGTTATTCTTTTTCTCATTTTCCTTTCATTTCTACTAAATAAAAAATTCATTATATAAGAAAAAAAAAATATATAATAATATTTCTATTTATAATAATGAAAAAAAAGAGAAAATATATATTTTTAATTACAAAGTTTCTTTTATTTCTTTCTCCGCATCCTCCCAATTTTCCGTCAATTCCGCAACCATGGATCAAAAAGTATCCAGGCCTTCATTGTTGATCAATGCGGACATTCTTTGGAGAACCAGCACTTCCATTACGATGTGCCTCTCAAAGATCTCCTCACACCTTGCAACCCAAGCTCACTTTGGCCAAGCATTCCATCTGCCTTCCTCCAAGAGCTCTTCATACACTCTCTTCCTTTGGCCACCCAACGTGCCTTCTCCAATATCGTCTGTCAGGCGCCTTGCATCCGTTTTGATTGGCCCTACGACTTGCACCGGATCCGCTTTGCCTTGGCCCTCCATCCCTTCCGTCCCATCCACTCCATCCCTTCCATCTCCTTCATTTCCTCCTTCTAATTCATCCGCTCCATTTCCGTTCTCTCCATCTCCATTCCCTCCATTTCCTGCTTCGCCCTCTGCTTTGTTTCCTTCCTCCTCCCTTGCGTCCTTGGTTATGACTCCTACCGGTTCCGCACCGGACACTTTGCCTTGCACCTCGGCATTCATCTGGGCCCCTGGGACATTAGTTGGTGGTCCCCAGTAAGGTGGTGGTGGTGGTGTGTTTGTAGTATATCTTTGGAAATGGGGCAACAATATCAAACAAGCAAAAAATTAGTTATTATTTCAAGTTCATTAGTTAGTCCTGATTAGTACTCACCAGGCACTCAAGTCCCCAAGTATTTGATCTCCGGCAATGGTGGTATCTTGTAATTAACCCTTGGCGCGGACCTACAATTTTGCATCTCCCTCGATGATTCCGAAGGACCCTCAACAGCCAACTCGACATTGATAGGAAAGTGGCACGCCACCTTGCAAAGGCGACATTGCTTGCATTTGCCTCGGAGACCTTGGACGGCAGTACTGGGAATACATAGCTTGTTGCGGCGAATACAGTTTTCCCAACGGCGGGATGACAATGACAACATTCTTACAAAATTTATAAAAATCTATTGCATAATGAAATAAGTAATGTATAAGGGTATACAGTAATAATTAACGACTTGAAATCAATGGTAAAATTTATCTGAACGCTTGCAGGAGCTTGCATCTTTATACCCAGGCAACTGTCACGCTTTGCACTTAAGGATTATTGTCTTCACCACTTTGACATGTCCTCTCCTCAGTACCATCTACCTCAGTTTAAAAGCATGATACAAACAAAAGCACCAGATCAATGGTGCAATCTGCTATTTCCTCTGGCTTGCGCTGACCTTCCAACATTGGCGACCAACTCAGTATATACTTGTGAACTTTGTGGTGATCCAATCTCCTTCCCAGGCCAATCAACAGCCTTGGACTTCCATCTTTGGTCATGCATTGTTCATTAGTTTGCATCTACGTCTAACTAAGCCATCACTACTGTATAGTTCGCAATTGGACTAGTCCCTACCCTGCATACACTATTACCTCTCATTTGCATTACCTTCAGCGTCACTTGCTCCTGTCCCAATTTGTCATGCAATTGTACGCTCAGATTCTATTGTCTTGCACTTACGCTAAGACCTTGGATCTATAAAACTGCTTCATTTCCTATCCCGTTCCTGTCATTCATTGCCTCACCGCTTCAACTGTAGTTGGCTCATCACCAGGTTGTATCTAGTCACTTTGTATTACCTTATAAGGGCTATCCCCTTGCCTGATGATTGTCTCCTAAGTTATTTAATTTCATACGTTCTTGCATTCTGCTACAACATAGTTATCACATTGGACTCAGGTTTGGTTTCCTTCTTTGGAACAAATTCCATTCCTCTTGCCGTTTGTTGAGTGGCAATAACCAAGTTTGCACTTTGCAACTGGGTCTCGTTATTCGCACTTGCCCTCGCACTTGGCATTCCTTTGTGCTCACAATCATCTAAGAATTGCCCTATAGTACGTGGGGTGGCCGTGTGACAAAAGGCCTCCTGATATCTCTGCTAAATATTTTTGATCTCTCAAGAGGAAGTCCTCCAACTTCTTTGTTCAAGGCACTAGGCTTATGAAAATAGGGAATCCTTGTGCCCTTATTGTGGTCACTTTCCCTTCTGAAAAAGATTCGATCCTGGAAAGTCTCCATGAAGGCCTTGGTCATTGTGGGGAAACCAAAACTTATTGACGAATATCCAAACAATTTTGGTGGCCATCTCTGAAGAAATCAGTCTCTCAATGGTGCAAGAGTTATGAAGTGTGCCAGAAACGTGATCTTAGGCGCCTTGCCAAAATTTGTTACCCCACTGGAGATTCCACTGTCTTTGGGAGGATTGCTATGGATGTGATTCACATTAAGGCTGGTGGAGCTAAGTACCTCATTGTGGCTAGAGATGATTTTTCTGGATGGGTTGAAGCAAATTTTCCTAAGAACCTCAGCTCTGAATCAGTAGCAGCTTTCCTTTATGAGACTTGGACAATGTGTTATGGCTTGGCACAATCTTATTCAATGGATGGCGGCTCTGAGTTTGGTGGTAAACTGGCTGATATGATCCAATAACTTTGTGGTCAACATAGGGTGACCACTCCTTATTATATTGAAGGCCAAGGCATGGTGAAAAGAGGCCATGCTCCTTTGAAGGCTTCTCTTGTCAAACTGGCTGGTGAAAGTGGCAAGAATTGTCGCAAATTCCTCCCCCTGGTCCTCTTCTCTGATCAAATTTCAACTAAACAAACCACTGGCTACTCACCTTAAAAAATCATTTTTGGTCAAAGGGCTGTCCTTCCTCTGGATCTGGAAATGGAATCTTTCTTAGGTATTTCTTGGGAAAAGGTTTCTTCCACCACTGATCTATTAGTTGCTAGATCCAAGCAGCTGGAAAGGAGTGAACATGTCCATAGTGAAGCTTATCAGAAGATGATGGAGTCTAGGGAAAAATAAGTTCAGTATTGGGAAAAAAAGTATTTGAAGCAAATCAGGGATCCCTTGAACCCTGGGGATCTAGTCTTAGCTTATAATTTTTCCTTGGAAACTCAGTGGGGAAAGCTTTTCTCTAACTGTTGGAATGGTCCTTACCAAGTGGTCTGTCAAGTTAGAGGTGGATCATATGTTTTGGAGGAACTGGATGGTACTCAGATGGCCAGAAGGTTCTCTGCTGATCAGGTCAAGAAATTTTATTCTTGTGGAGGCAACTTGTTCCAAAAGTAAGTCCTCCCAATTGTGCACCACCAGGGTCATCTGCTGCATTTTTTTGTGAAACTCTAATTCATGCCACGCATGTGAGCACCTGGGAAGCCTTCTTCATTTTATCTCAGCCACTTCTAGGACTTTCCTTTGGATGGATTGACATATTCTTTCACTCTCAAGATCAAAATGGCCATTCCTTGGTTTCAATCATCTTTCTTTCCTTTCTCTTTTTATGGCATCAAACTCGGGTGCAGACTAGGGACAGTCTGTAAGTTGGGGAGAGATTTGGTGCCCCATCCTGGACACCCTGACCAGTGCGGAGACTTTAATTTTTTTATGATTTTTCCTTATCATCATTTGTAGGAATCATTATCAAAAAAAAAAAAAAAAAAAAACTTTGATTGGCAATAGGGTTTCTTTTGGTTCCCAGCTTCCCAACTGCTCATTCTCTCAGTTTGCAAGGACAATCTCTGGGTGGTTGTATCCCCGCTCTTGTGTTCAAATCCCTGCCACTCTGCTATTCCGCCTTACAACTTTTTGTGCCAAGCGCGCGGCCAAAAGACCACCGGGCTTGCCTCCACCATGCCATCCATCCCAACCTCAATCTCATCGGCTTCACCTGCTACATCACTACCCTCTAAACCTGGATCTCCCTTATCTCCAAACAACCTCAGGCCCTCAAATCTTGACACCGGTGCTTACTTGAATGACTTGCCATCTTTCACACCCTCCAAGCTTGCCTCTTGATTGGTCTTGGATGTGGATTTGGATTTGGATTTGATCCCCAATTGATTTACCAATGATGGCAATATCAATCATCAGCCAGTCAATCATCATCACCCCTCATCTGATCTGCGCTCTCATTGCTCACCGTTTTCCCGCCCGATTCTTCTGTTGCCTGTGCAGGTTGGTGATGTGTCCCCTTCCCCTCAAGGATTCTGACCACGCGGTCATCCGCGGGCCAGCGGTTGCCAAGGGGCTTCAGCCTGTCTGCGCGGCCCTTCACCTCACCCTCACCTGCCTGTGCCCACCATTGGCACGGGCTGATGTTTGTTTTCATCCCCGCTCATTCATTTCCTTTTATTATTTCATTCATCCTCAAAAAAAAAATAAATAAAAAATAAATAAAAAAAAAAAAAAAAAAATTCTGCTCTATTTGTAGTATCTCTTGTAAATAGTTTACAGGGACCCATTGACCATAAAAGGAGGGGCTCTCCCCAGCCTTTTGTTCATCATCCATGGGAGTGTGTGCTTATGTCCCCCCCAATTATCATGAAATAAGATCCTGATCCTTATCCTGGGTATATCTCTGATTTCCCCCTGACCCATTTTTGACCCTTAGTCTTTTCCCCTCTGTGGCCTGATCCTTATCACCAACTAATAGCCTTGCTGGTTGAAGAAAATTCTGTCTTTTGGAATTTTTGAGTGTGTTATACCACTCCTTGATCCCTTTCTCTGACCATACTGGTCCTGATCCCTGATGATCTTTCTGGAGCCAATCATGGTTGATTGAAGAGGTCTTATTAAGCTTAAGACCTGGAGTGTTATACCTCCCTTTATTTTCTTTGGAGTTGCATTCTGCCAGCCTACTCTTGAGTCCCTTGAGAAGTTTTGAGGTTATCCTTGCTTCAAATCAGTTACTGTTTGCTTTTAGAGCTTCTTAAACATTGTGCTTTCTCTTTTACAGCCACCCTCAGTTATCTGGTACCCTTCAAGCGCTTGATTGCGGAGAGTTGGGCAGGTTCATTGAGAACCTGGAGGTTGGTTGGGTTTGAGTTGATCATCCCCAATCTTCTGCTGACAACCAGAGTTATCAGCTTGTGGGCGTTTTTCACCCACAACAGCCTTTTTTCATTGAACTCTAAGAAGACTTTAACTTCTTTTGTTCAAGTTTTTCCCTGAATAATCTTGTCTCAGATAGTGCTGTTCCATAACTACCAAACTATTATCATCTTTATCCTACACTCCTTGATTCCTCATTTACCAGGTTCTGGACCTTGATCTTGGTTACATCTAAATATTTTTGTAACACCCAGGAGGGAAGCCTAAACAGCACCTTTCCCCTCCACAGAACTGCCACGGCCTAGCACCATTTGGAGTCTTACAGCGCGCCGATGAGCTACAGTTCTTTCACTCTTTCAAAGTTTTGTACGCATCCCTGGGCCTCTGACAAGTATGCAGCGGGGGGACTATGGTTTTACATAGTGACAGGCAGCCTGAGTGTTATAATTATGGCCAGCAATTGGCTTAGGCAAATGAGCAGTAATTAAAGCAAAAGAAATGCTGGACACCTTGTGTCAATAATTGCTTGATGGGATCTCAGAGTGGGGCAACATGTTGGATGATATTATTGATGGATTTGATTGGATGATAAATGGATGGATGGAAGCCAGAAGGGAGAAGAGCTAATTAAGTACAAAAGATTGGCATCTTGTGAGCCTATGATAAAACAATCCAAAAGGCAATTTTTCCGCCCCAAAAGAGCTCTACAGGCTCTAAAGGCCTTGTTGCTTGGTTTAGGCTACATCATCCCACATGTCATCAGTCCCTGTACCCTTACAACCAGCCTATTCCGGTTTTTTCTGGTGTTTCCACCTCAATGGGGATTAACCAGCCCCTGTGCTGTTCAATCCCTGGGCCGGTTGTCCATTACAACTGGTCTTATTTCCTCAAATACTGGCTGGTTGCCTCATGAAAACAGCCCCTGGCCATACAAATGGCCAGGTGGGACCCAGGAAACACCTGGGACTGGTCTCAGACTGACATGGGGGTGTGTGCCCAGCAGAAATGCTGTCCCCCCCCTCTTTCTCTCAGATCCCTGGAGGGGTCAGTCAAATCCCCCTACCAGGGGCCCTGGGGGTCAATACCCCCAGGGAATTGTCAATGGAAGTGGGCTGGGGGGTGGTCAAATCTGTTGATGTTTTATCTGCCTTCATTCTCATTGTCAGCTTTAGATATTGTATTATTTCCATATTTCTATTTGTTTGTTTCTTTCCATATTTCTATTTGTTTGTTTCACACCATGTGTTCTGCTTCCTGCTAGTCTCTGAGCGTCAAGCTGTAGTTCAGTCATCTGCACTTTCACCTGTCCTATCACCTGTCTTGCACACCGGAAGAAGATCACACCCGCAACTATACAGCGGCTACTCAACTCCAGCGACTACACAATCCACTTAAGAAACAAACAAGCATCTCACGACCAATGTTGGACTACTCAGACTTTACCACTCATCCAACTCCTTGAACACAACTTTGATCACCGAAAAATCAGACCTGAAGACTGAATCAAAGGAGTCAACTAAACAGTCCTGCAAATCAATCAACCATCAGTCTCAGAATTATTTCTTGATTGGATCAGTCTATGTCAAATCCTCAACAACTGCTCTGCTCTACTCAATCTTGTCAGAGGTCATCACCCAACCTGTAGGGCAACCAGTCACTCCTGGTCTAGGTTTTCCAATTCACATTAACTTTCATACGGTTAAAAGCCGAAAATGGATCACCAAATCTCAACCTGCAGGAATCAAATTACAGAAACACCTGGACCAGGAGGGGGAGGAGAAGGAAACTTTAAAGCGCTGGCACTGAAGTAGCTCATGGAATCCACACCACTACTGACAGAAACAGACTACTCAATCTGGCAAAAGAAGATGGAACCTCTATTCAAAATGCATGGAATCCTTGACCTTATCAACTCAAGTGACCCCTTTACGGAAATTCCCGACAACAATGAGATGGCCGGATACATCATGTCAAAATTGGATCCTGAAACTCACACAAATATCATCAGCTCTGAAAATGAAGACTTGACAAAGCTGATCTGGCTGGCCACAAAGAATCACTTTGCCTCCAGTCAAGCTGCTAATCGTGCTCGAACCTTCTTTAACTTCCTATACCTGGCATTTGACCAAAACGACATAGAAAGCTTTGTAACCTCTGTAAGGTCCCATCTAGGAAAACTAGATGAAGTTGGAATTTAACTACAAGCCGACATTCTTAGCTACCTAATCCTTTTCAAGCTACCCAAGTCAATCAAGGCTATTTGGTCCCAAATTATGCATTTGGGTCTTCAACTCTCAGTTTCCATGGTACTTGACCATCTTGTACAACAAAAGAATGAAGTCCAGGCAAGACTCCCTGAGAGGACAGACACCAATTCTGCCTGTATCACTCCAGCTATCAAAGAGACTCAAACCATCCAAGATTCCTGGACGGGAAACACAATCCCCCGGTTAAGTCTCACTCTCAGTCCTCCTGCTGGGTCAATTTTCCCAAACTAAAACCTGACAACCCACCTAACAAAGCAAGACGGGGACAAAAGAAGAACTTGCAAGAAGAGTGTCAGTTCTATAGCTTCTACTGCGCAGATGGCGAAGCAGAGTTAGACCCTGAAGACCGTTACATTCTTGATATTGGATGCTTGATCCACATGTTTTGAAGCAAGGAACTCTTTACCTCTCTAGCTGAACAGACAGGCAATGACACCATAAAAACTGGAAAGAAAGGAGAAGGCCTAATCATCAAAGGTCTTGGGACGAATCAAATCCCGGATCAAGGCAAACATATACGTTGTGACAACGCAGCCTGGGTTTCTGAAGCTACGGTCAATCTCATCTCCCTGGGAGATCTTCTGAATAAAGGATGCTTGCTACAAGTTAATATTGAGACCAAACCCTCCACTTTTTGACTCAGCTTCAAGGGCAAGTTGCTTCTATCTGGTATCATAGAGAACAATTTGCTACTCATCAAGTTTGGGAACTCAAACCAATCACAGCCTCTCATGTGCTGCCTGACTCAATCCGACTTAACCAATCTTCATGAAAAACTTGGTCATGCAAGCATTAAACGCATGGAAAAACACCTAGGTCACAGTATCACCAGAACTCTAGCCAGCAACTTCGAATGTTTAGCATGTAGCAAGGCAAAGATATCCAAACATCCCTTCAACAGAACTCAAGCTCCAGCCTCAAGGGTTTTTGACTGGCTTCATATGGATTTGATGGGGCCCCTAAATCCAACCAGCAAAGGAGGGATGCGATTTGCTCTCACAATTGTAGACAAAAAGTCAGGGTATCTCTCCTTGTTTCCACTTCCTTTAAAAGATTCTGCCTCAAATGCCATCAAATTTGTCATTGAAAATGAGGCCAAGAAACTACTTAGCTATCCCTCCAAAGTCATCTCCGACAGAGGAGGAGAATTTGTGAACAATGATTTGAAACAATTCTTCAAATCCAAGGCAATTCAGCATATCATTAGCTAACCGTACCACACTCAGCACAATGGAAAGGCAGAACGTGCCAATTGCACAATTATGGAGTCAGTTTTCTCCGTGTTCAGCTTCACTTCCATTCCAAAGAACTATTGGCACGTTGTTATACAAAGCTGCTGCTTTGCTCTCAACCAAATCCCTTCCAAAAAAGGTGTGGAGACGCCGTGGAAGATGCTTCAAATGACCGACTTACCCTCAAACTATCTACAGCCCGTAGGTTCTTCAGTAATCTATCTACTCAGCCACTCCAAGATCCCGTCAAAACTAAGTGAAAAAGGAGACAAGGGGATTCTTCTTGGTTACAACCCTTGACTTTTCTCTTACAAAATTCTATCACAAAGCGGAAGAATCATTGAGACAAAACATGTCAAATTCATTAACAAAGAACCAGCCATCAACCTCAAACCCCCTACAAACAAGCATGCAGCCAAGGGTACAACTCAACCAATTGGGAATGAGGGTCTCAAGGGTCCGGAAGCTGGTACCAATGGAACTGGTTTAGAACTTGAAGAAGACATCAAGCTTTCCTCTGAATCCACCGCCGAGTCTGACCTGTCAGAAACCAACAGCTCAAACAGTGAAGTTGTCAAAACCCTCAATCTGCGCAATTGTAGTCACCTCAGGCCTCCTCAACAATATGGGTACTATCACTCTGATGTACCAAAGAACATTCATGAAGCACTCAAAAATCCAACCTGGGTACCTCCTGTTGACAAAGAACTTGGCACAATAGAGGAACTAGGAGTCTGGGAAGACGCCAACAAATCCAAATTTACTAATCCCCTCAACACCATCTGGGCCTTCCGATGCAAAAAAGACTTTCACACTGGAGACACCACCCTCAAGGCCCGAGTCTGTGTTCAGGGATTTAAACAACGATTTGGTATCAACTACTTTGATAAATTTGCTCCCACAGGTAAGGTGGCATCCTTACGAGCCTTACTATGCTACTCTGTAGATAGAAAGCTTAATATTCTTCAATTCAATGTAAAAGGAGCCTTCCTGCACGCTCCACTGAGCAAGGAAATATACATCAAGACTCCAGCTTCATCAAAGCGAACCACCAAATACCTCAAGCTTAAGAAATCTCTGTATGGGCTGAAACAAGCACTGCTAAACTGGTATAAAACCCTGAGTGAGTGGATCAAGGAAAACGGTTTCAAGGAGAGTGACAGCAATCCATGTCTCTATCTCCACAAAGACCAAATTATGGCTCTGTTCTTTCACGTAGATGATCTCATTGTTGTGGGGAACACGGATGACTTCAAAGACCAGTTCCTTTTGAAATTCAAAGATTCTTCAGGGCACAAAGTTGACACTCTACTTGGAATGAAAGTCAAACTGAATTCCAATTCAATCAGTATTTCACTTCCCAATCACATCAAAAAAGGACTGGAGGAAATGAACATACTCAATGCAAAGCCACTGAATAATCCTTGTACCTCCGGACTCCAACTGAAGCCAGAGAAATCTGAAGAAATAGAAGAATTTGAGAATCTAGGGAAGAACTACAGGTCCCCAATAGGTAGGCTGAACTTTATTGCGAACCTGGCAAGACCCAACATTAGCTTTGCAGTTTCAAATCTCGCTTGATTCTGCAAGAAACCTGGAATCACCCATTGGGAAGAGGTGATCCATGTATGGCGGTACCTACTCAAAACAATTGACTTCAACCTTGAATTTTGATCAAAGTCTATTGGAAATCATCTTGTCACCTACAGAAATGCAACTTGCAGCAATGATCCTGTCACCAGACTCTTGCAAACTGGCTTCATCTCTCTCTTCAAAGGATGTCCTATCTACTGGACCAGTAGGAAACAACAAAGCATAGCTCTATCCTCAACAGAATCAGAGTGCAATGCCCTCTCAGCCAGCCATCTCGAAGGCTGTTGGCTTCATCATCTCATAACAGAAATCTGGAGGACCTCTTCACTTGGACCCCCAATGCATCTTGTTGACAACAAGGCTCTCATTGAGAAAATCAAGAAGTTTGGATGCAAGTCACATGCAAAGTACATTGATATCAAACTCAAAAGCATCAGGAATGACTGGTATGATGGTCTAATTAACGTAAAGCTCATTTCCTGCCACGAAATGTTGGCAGATCCACTAACCAAACCAGCAAATCCTACGTCTGTACTCAGACTCACAAGGTATGTAGGGGGCTGAGCTCTTTGGAAGTTGAGTTGAGCCGGCGTGTTGATGTTTTATCTGCCTTCATTCTCATTGTCAGCTTTAGATATTGTATTTTTTCCATATTTCTATTTGTTTTTTTCTTTCCATATTTCTATTTGTTTGTTTCACACCATGTGTTCTGCGTCCTGCTAGTCTCTGAGCGTCAAGCTGTAGTTCAGTCATCTGCACTTTCACCTGTCCTATCACCTGTCTTTCACACCAGAAGAAGATCACACCCGCAACTATACAGCGGCTACTCAACTCCAACAACTACACAATCCACTTAAGAGACAAACAAGCATCTCACGACCAATGTTGGACTACTCAGACTTTACCACTCATCCAACTCCTCAAACACAACTTTGATCACCAAAAAATCAGACCCAAAGACTGAATCAAAGGAGTCAACTCAACAGTCCTCTGAATCAATCAACCATCAGTCTCAGAATTATTCCTCGGTTGGAACAGTCTATGTCGAATCCTCAACAACTTCTCTGATCTACTCAATCTCATCACAGGTCATCACCCAACCTGTAGAGCAACCAGTCACTCCTGGTCTAGGTTTTCCAATTCACATAAACTTTCATAAAATCCCCTCAGCCCCGTCGCTCCTCCCCCTTGGTAAAGGGGGGGGAGAGCGCCCCTGGCCTCTGCGTTGCTTTGATGGTGGAGGTGTGGTCAGGTCCCCCCCACGGCTGGTTGCTTTATTGCAACCGGCCTTGTCATCCCCTGGGCAAGGGGTTGATGAAATCCCTCCTGCCCTGATCAACTGCCTTGTTGCGCTTGGTTGCTGGCTGGTTCAACCCAGCCAGCCACCCCCTCCCCCTTGCGATGGCAAGCGAGGGGAGGGGGAGGGAGCCAGGGCCACTGGCCCTCACTCCTGCGGCGGTGGCCAACGTTTGCAACCCAAAGGGCCTGCGTGGCATTGCACTGCGCGGGATTGATTGGCTGCCGCCACAGCCCCGCGCGGGCTGTTGGGCCCTGCATGGGCCAAACCCAGGGATACAAGCGGCCCTAAGCAGGCCACGGCACGTGCAGCAGCCCCAAGCGGGCCGCGGAACAGGCAGAAGCCCCAAAAAGGCCTTGGAACAGGCAGCAGCCCCAAAAAGGCCGTGGCATGGGTGGCACCAACGGGGCTGCGACATGGGCAGTGGCCCCAATGGGCCGCCCCAAGCCCAAAACCTGAGACAAAGACACTTTGGCGGGCCAGCCTGTCTGGCCAAGTATGTCCAAAATAAACCTTGGGCCCAATTCTGCCAATAAAAGCCCATCTGGATGTACTTGTCCATATTCCCCACCGGGCCCATTAGGGCCCGTGTACAAATGAGCCTGTTTAACGTGTTTTGAGGCCAGTTTCCCCAAATCAGTGCAATCCACACAAGCCTGTATGATCCGTTTGAGTTTCCAATGGGCCAGAGATGCCCATATGTGCATCCCATTTGGATTACACTTATACATAGCATAGGCGTAAGTGCATACTTATTTTAACACTGAGAAACCTAGGTACAACATAAACATGATACAACCCACACGGGAACATTCTAAATATTCAATAAATGTTCCCATGGATAGTAGATAGTCTAAAATTACATAAAATTATATGAAAATACTTGAATAACCTTTATACGTATTTTGTATTAAATATCATTCAAAGTACCAAAAATGTCGAAAATAAGATAATCAGTACTTCTACAAATAAATTAAAATACTAGAATATAATATTATGAGAATTTCTAGACATCAATATTTTCTTGACATACTTAGAAAACCTACAATTTAAAAGTATTACATGAATACCCATGAATTACATTTTTAAGTAATCATTTAAGTAATTATTTTAGTAAATCAACTGAATTTTGAAAATAAGGAGTTAAATCAATATCATGAGTTTACTCCAATTATTTAATACCTAATGAGAACTCACCTGACATTAGAATATCCGTGGAAATTTCTATTAAAATAATTATTAAATTACTGGGAACATTTACAAAGGATAATTAATTAAATAATAAATAAAAAGTACAGATTAGTGTCATTCACACGTCCAAACACCAATCATAAAGTAGAATAATTCCCATACCCTGTGGAATTAGATGCTATCCGTGTTAAAGAACCAAAAAAACGTGACAGGCTACCACTGGTTACCCTTCTAGCCTCAGTGTCCATCCCTTTGAGCCCCTGTACCCCTGAGAAGGACAATATTGGGACTCCAAAAGCTATAAATCAAGAGCTCTTTAGAGGATGTTGATAACCAGAGACCCAGTTATATTTATATCCAAACACGGTGCAAAAGGAATCAAATACTTATGGGAGATAAGTAATTGATTTATGGCTTTAGTCTGTTTAATAATATCCTTCCTCAACCTCTTTTTTCCATTTAAAATGCTGGAAAACCTTATAAACCCCAGTATACAGGTTTTTACTCATCAGTGCACTTCCCAAAAAGATAACCAAAGTATTTAATAATATACCAGTGAGTTTTATTATAATTTCTCTGTCGTGGCAGCTTGTTTATAA
This sequence comes from Puccinia polysora, assembly GCA_025617555.3. Classification (NCBI taxonomy): domain Eukaryota; kingdom Fungi; phylum Basidiomycota; class Pucciniomycetes; order Pucciniales; family Pucciniaceae; genus Puccinia; species Puccinia polysora. The sequence continues at coordinate 51,649,189 of CM062623.1, forward strand.
AGCCCTGCCACTCCTCTGTTTATTTTATGTACATATTATCTTTGGGCAAAATATCCTTTAAACTAAAGGGCCCAAAGTAACCAGGACTATGTGTTTTCAGACCAAATTCCCTGAAGAGAGGTGTTAAAGAGCCCCAATATAATTGTGGCCCCTCTATAAAAATATTCAATAATCAATTTATCTAAATTGATTTATAACAATAAATAATAGCCAAACCAATTAACCTTGAAATAAGCTTTATCCAAATATTTTAGGGATTTTTGATAAATTTCTGGAAAAGAATTGAAATAAATTATAATCTTAAAAAGGGCTGCACGGAGCAAGTCATCAGTACAAAGAATAAAAGCTAAGATGAATGAGATCTTAAAGAAAAGAAAACAATAAAAGAACCAACATCAAGCAGGTAGACTTAAGACAGTGAGAATAGATCTTATCAGCCGTTGAGTGATAGAGAGGTTACTGGAATTGAATGTAGAAGGTTGGTTGAGTCGAAGAAGAAAGTTGAAGGTTAGGTTGAGAAATAAAAAGCTAGGAGAAAGCCAGCCGTGACAGACATACTCGAGAAGAGGAAAGAAAGCCGTTGGTGAGATTTGAGATGATGAGGCTTGAGGATCGTTGTAAATGGGAAATGGAAAGAAATTAATTTGAAAGAAGAAAGAGATGAAAAAGAATTGATGAATAAAAAAAGACGTTCGAGATGATTGATCTTGTTTGTGAGTCAAGAAGTGAGATTCGAGAGTTGAATCATGTGTAATCGTGAATTGGTGAGCAGTCGTAGGTTGATCTGGTTTGAGATCTCGAGTTTCACTTTAAGACAGAGTTTGACCGAGAGTAGAGAGTGCGCGCAAGCAGTGACAGTAATGACAGTCAGTAGCGCGCGCGCGTAAGTGAAAGTTAAGTGACAGAATATAGGTGCGGAGAAAGTAAAAGAAAAGGTGGGAAAAGAAAAGGATAGAAAAAGAGAAAACAAAATAGAAAGAATTGAGATTTAAATAAAATATGAAAAAGAGAAGAGAAGAGATTGGAAAGAGTAATCAGGAGCTCAAAAATATTCAACACCCCCCGTGTCTGGTATGGCTGGAGACAACAGAAAATTTTGGATTTATGAGAGTGATGAGATTGGCAAGTAGAGCGGGAGACAATGCTTTTGTAAGTCCATCAGCATTCATTTTCTCTGAAGGAATAAGATTGATGACCAGACTTTCTCGCTTTAATTCTTCTTGAATTGCCTTAGTTTTGATGTCAATATGCCAAGTTTTAGAGTTACATCCGAACTTTTTGAGTTTGTCAATGAGGCCTTTATTATCCACGTAGTGTTTGCTAGGTTCTAAATTCTTCTTCCAGAGTTCGGATACTAAATTTTTCATCCAAATGGCTTCCAAAAATGAGTCTACAAGCGGATTAAGTTCAGCCTTGGTGGTTGAGTGGGTGACATTTCTTTGTCGATAGCTTCGCCAAGAAATGAGTGAACCAAACAGTAAGGATAGATGACCTGATTTTGATTTTCTAGTTTCCAAGTCGTCCCCCCAGGTTGCCTCACTGAAGCATTGAATTTGCGTGTCGGAATTACATACAGAGAGTGAGAGTTTAAGATTTTTAGTAGAGTTCAGGTACTTCCAGCACCGCTTGACTTCTCGCCAGTGTTGGATGCCAGGTTTCTCGCAGAATCTTGCTAGAATTTACACGGAAAAACTTAAGTCTGGAAGGGTTAGACAAGCTATGTAGTTTTAAAGGAAAAGAGCCAATCTGTAATTAATGTTGAGAGCGAGAAACTCCTGATGTTCTTCATTGGAGGCCGGTGAAAGATTGATATTGGCGGTGAGAGGGACAGAAGAAGGTTTGCAATCCGTCATCTTCAATTCCTCGAGTCCATGTTCTATGTGCTTAGGTTGAGATAACAGGATCGAATCATTGGTTCTTTCAAATTTCATGCCAAGGACTGTATTGGGTTTGTGATGGCTAGAATTGGGGAATTGTTTGAGAAAGTTGGACACAAAATTATCGCCAGAACCAACGAGAATTAGATTTTCAAAATGAAAGAATAGAACAGAATTGGTTGATGAATGAATGTAAAGACATGGGTCGAACACAGACTCATGGAATCCTTGTTTGCAAATCCATGCGGTGAGTGTATTGAACCAGTTGGCAGGAGCCTGTTTAAGCCCGTATAAAGATTTGTTGAGAATAAGATACTTCAAGGTTTGTTTTGATCCTTTAGGTCGTTTTATGATAACAGTGTTGGACAGTGGGGCGTGAAGAAATGTGCTCTTTACGTTGAGTTCCGTGATAGGAAGAGAATGATATAGGCCAAACAGGAGAGCGATGCGGAGGGAAGCTGCTTTTCCAGTGGGAGAAAAGGTGTCAAGATAGTCGATGCCGTAGATTTGATCAAACCCCTGAACGCAAAGTCGGCTCTTATAAAGAAGAGGGTCCCCGTGACAGTTGTCCTTGAGACGATAGACCCAAGTTGTATTGAGTGGATTCGCTGGTTCGGGTCCGTTATAATTGTCCCAAACTTTGAGCTCTTCAATGCCGTCAAGTTCCACATCCATAGAAGCATCCCAATAGATCGCGTCGGAGCACTTCTTGGCTTGTTCATAAGTTTTCGGCACGAAATAATGGTGATAGCCGTATCGTTGAGGGGGGTTAATGGATCATCTGTTTCTTAGGGAATAGCTGGGATTAATTTGAGTAGCAAAATCATTGGAGGATTCGGATGAAGAGTCTGAAAGGGACTTGTCTGAAGACTTGGAAGAAAGTGAGGGAGAAAGATTGTTCCTATTGGCTACGACAAGATCATTGGAAGAGGGTAAAGAAGGGGAAGAATCTGAAAGAGGAGAGGAAGAATCGGAAGAAGAGACAAAGAGGGGAAGATCGATGTCCAATTCGGGAGGTGGAGAAGGATTGGATTTGAGATTGGAGGAGGATGAAATCTGGGAGGGAGAAAATGTTTTGAGTATCTTTACATGCTTGGAAGAAATAATGGATTTGTCAGGACAAAGAATGCGATAGGATAGAAAATGAGGGTTGTAGCACACAAGGATACCGGGGAGACAGCAATCTTTGAACTTTTCCCCCCGAGCAACCTTGGTGTCGAGATAGACCACCTTGGAACCAATGGGGTGAAAGTAATTGAGCGGAAGAGTTTTGTTGACAAACAGTTGATAGGGAGAAGGCGAGTCAGGTGTTTTGGGAATTTGATTAAGAACAAGACTAGCGGTTTAAGAGACTTCAGCCCAGAGGTTAAGAGGCAGCTTGGAGCTGCGGAGAATGACTCAAATGGATTCCGTAAGAGTTCTGTTGGCTTGTTCGATTTTGCCGTTATGTTCGTGATGATAGGGTTTGGTAATTAAATGTTGGATGGAATTTGATTAAAAAAAATCTTTCAGATCAGAGGAGATGAACTCTCCTCCTCCGTCGGAGCAGACAGTAGCAGGAAAGGAGGTTTGTTTAAGCTTTTCAAAATTTAAGATGGTTTTGAGTTGAGGACCAGTGTCAGACTTATGTTGAAGAGGGATTGCAGAGATATATCCAGAGTGATTGTCAACGATAGTCATGAGATAATTCATGCCATTTCTAGAAGTTGGAGTAATTGGTCCAACAAGGTCGACGTGGAGTTTTTTGAAAGATCAGGATGCAGTGGTGGAGGTGTTTTTGAATGAGGATTTAGTGATTTTTGCAAAGAGACAATCTTCGCATTGAAAATTGGATATAAGATTGGGAGAGAGATTTGGAAAAAGATTTTTAAGTCTATGAGGACTGGCGTGTCCGAAAGAGAGGTGGAGATTTTTGAGCGTGACAGGATTTGAATCTTTTTGAGAGATATAGCATAGTTTTTGATTGAGTCCAATTTTGGAGGGATTGTTCAGAACAAAGAGATTACCTCAAATATATCCAGAGAAAACCGGACAGGAGTTAGAAAAGAGTTGAAATTGGTTACCGTTAGTGGAAAGGGAACAACTCTTGGATAGAATGAGTTCTCCAGGAATAATGAGATTGACTACAAGATCAGGTACAAAGAAGGCATTAGAGAGCGTAACCGTTGAGTTCTTCCAGATGAGCTGAACAGTGCCTTTTCCTTTTATAGGCAGTTTCGCTCCTTCCTTTCCCGTACTAATGGATTTGTCACCTAAGCATTCATCGAGTTTGCAAAAGAATTTGGTCAAATTGAATATATGAAATGATGCTCCAGAGTCGAGGATTATTTGATTGGTTGAGTTTATGTCATTGACCCAAGTGGTGAGGAGGGCATGATAGTGAGCTACTTCCTTACCCTTGGAGTTGGCATTGAATTGCGCTCTCCAATTGGCTTGGGCTTCTTTTCACCAATCTGGCGCAAGGTGTTTGTGTTTGTGCCAACACTTGTCTTCAGTATGATTGGGAGACTGAGGATTATGATACCCTCTTCTGCAGAGGAGTTCTCTGGGTACGGGCTTTTTGATGGTTCGCGAGGCAATCAAGGCAGTGTTGAGAGTCTTGGAATCGTTTGCTTTAGATCTAATTTTGTTATTGAGTTGGGTGAGGTGATTTAGAAAAAGATCAACCAATACACTTTTGTCAGAGTGCATGATTTTTTCACGAAGAGATTGAAGAGCAGAAGGGAATTTGAAAAGAATGAGGTAAGCCAGAATGTCGTCTGGAAGTTTGATCCCTACGTTGATCATTTTCTTCATAGAGATTTTGGTTTTGGTCATAAAGAGATTAATCAAGTCTGATTTGAATTGATGGTACAAGAATTCATTGAAAACCCTTGCTTGGTTGGCAGTTTGAGAGGATGCGAACCTTTCCTTGATAGTCAACCAGAGGAGCTTCGCGGATGTAATATTGGTAGGATTAACGACATTGTTGTGAGTAATTGAGTCGATTCGGGAGAGTAAGATGACCCTAATTTCCATATCGTCGGTGGCTTTAAGAGTTTTTGATTCGTCCTCGAGAGCTTCCTTTACACCTTTCAGTTCCAGGAGAATGGTCATCTTGTCCTTCCAAATGGAGTAGTTTTTGTTGGTAAGAATGGGAAATGCCTCAAGCGCTGCTTTCAGAATTATTTGTCGGAATCCATTGCCACTGCTTGATCCCTCCATGACTTCGGTGATTTTAGTCGGGCTGATTTTCAGCTTTTAACCATGATAAATTTCTGGAAAAGAATTCAAATAAATTATAATCTTAAAAAGGGCTGCACTGAGCAAGTCATCAGTACAAAGAATAAAAGCTAAGATGAATGAGATCTTAAAGAAAAGAAAACAATAAAAGAACCAACATCAAGCAGGTAGACTTAAGACAGTGAGAATAGATCTTATCAGCAGTTGAGTGATAGAGAGGTTACTGGAATTAAATGTAGAAGGTTGGTTGAGTTGAAGAAGAAAGTTGAAGGTTAGGTTGAGAAATAAAGAGCTAGGAGAAAGCCAGCCGTGACAGACATACTCGAGAAGAGGAAAGAAAGCCGTTGGTGAGATTTGAGATGATGAGGCTTGAGGATTGTTGTAAATAGGAAATGGAAAGAAATAAATTAGAAAGAAGAAAGAGATGAAAAAGAATTGATGAATAAAAAAAGACGTTTGAGATGATTGATCTGGTTTGTGAGTCGAGAAGTGAGATTCAAGAGTTGAATCATGTGTAATTGTGAATTGGTGAGCAGTCGTAGGTGGATCTGGTTTGAGATCTCGATTTTCACTTTAAGACAGAGTTCGACCGAGAGTAGAGAGTGCGCGCAAGCAGTGACAGTAATGACAGTCAGTAGCGCGCGTGCGTAAGTGAAAGTTAAGTGACAGAATATAGGTGCGGATAAAGTAAAAGAAAAGGTGGGAAAAGAAAAGGATAGAAAAAGAGAAAACAAAATAGAAAGAAGTTGGATTTAAAGAAAATATGAAAAAGAGAAGAGAAGAGATTGGAAAGAGTAATCAGGAGCTCGAAAATATTCAACAATTTTTGCTGCATTGATTGAATAATATATTTATTATTTATTCTATCACCTCTGGTAGCTAAAGGATAGAAAGTTTCTTGGCATCCAGGAGGCTGAAATTCTGAGAGGAGGTTAGACAGAAGGTTTGGAAAGAGATTTTTAAGGAAATAGGGACTGGCATGTCCAAAGGATTGATGGAGATATTTTATTTTTCCTATACTGTATTCCTTGATAATCATGTGGCTGAGTTTGTAAATTTTATTGACTCAAGAAGGAGGGTTGAGAATAAAAAAAAATTCTTGGATAAAACACAAGAATATTAAGTGATAATTGGAAAAGAGTTTAAATTGATTTCCTTTTGAACAGAGAGTGCACTTCTTCAAGGAGATGAGTACCTCTGGACTTATAAGATTAAGAACCAGATCAGGAACAAACAGACAGTTGGAAAGAGTGACCACCAAGTTTTTCCAGGACAATTTGACAATTCCTTGCCCTTTGATGGGTAGCTGAGTGCCTTTGTTTCCTGTATGGATGAAAATTGTTTTGGGATAATTATTGAGGCTTGAAAAGTTCTCAGGGGAATTAAAAATATGGCAAGAGGCTCCGGAATCAAGAATGAATTGGTTGAGAGGGTTGACTTTTTCAATCCACGAGCTGAGTAAGGCATGATAATGGGCAACTTCTGTTTATTTAATGTTGGAGTTGATTCAGCTCTCCAGTTTTCTTGAGCTTCCTTCCACCATTCTGGAGCTAAATTCTCATGTTTGTGCCAGCATCTATCTTCAGTGCAATCCAGAGATATTGGGTTGTGATAACCTTGTTTACAGAAAGGTTCATGAGGGACTGGTTTCTTTTCAATGCAAGAGGAGAGAAGAGTGTTATTGGTGACCTTGGGATTATTTGCTTTAGATTTGGATTCATTGTTAAGTTGATTAAGATGATTTAACACTAGTTCAACCATTAAAATTTTTTTGGAATTGATGATTTGTTGGCCAAGCAATTGAAGAGGTGGTGGAAATTTGAAAAGAATTAGATATGCAAGTATTTCAACCAGGAGATCAATTCCAATGTCAATCATTTTCTTCATTGAGATTTTTTGTATCTGTTATAAAAGGATTAATTGTGTGAGGTTGGAAACGTTGGTACAGAAACTTGTTGAACATTCCAGCACAATTTGTAGTTTGAGAAGAAGAAAATGATTCTTGTATGGTTTGCCAGAGAAGCTTGGCAGAAGATATGTTTGAGGTATTAACTATTTTGTTTTGAGTAACCAAGTCAATTCTTGAGAGGAGGATAACATTCATTTCCATATTTTTGGTTGGGTTAAGTGTTTTGGAAAAATCTTCCAACGTTTCTTTTGCACCTTTAAGTTCAAGAATAACAGTCATTTTGTCCTTCCATATTGATTAGTTTTTGTCGGTGAGGATAGGTACGGCCTTGAGCGCCGCCTTGAGGATTATTTGAAGAAAACCATTGTTGCTAGATCCCTCCATTGAGCCAGTGAAGTTTTTTGGATTGATTTTTGGATTTAAACTGCGTTGGATTTCAGAAGATGAAGTCAAGAGATTGAGCAGAATTAAGAGGGCTAAGCCAGAACTCAGTCAGTTGAGTGAAAATAAGTGCACAAAAGAAAGAATAAGAAGAAAAATAAAGCAAACATCAAGCAACTGGAGGAGACCCAAGTCAAAAGAGGTTCAAAGAAATAGAAAAGATATGTTGGGTGTTTGACAGGACTATTCAGTTTGAAGAATACTGTTAACTAGAAGAGTGTCACACGACCACCCCACGTACTATAGGGCAATTCTTAGGTGATTGTGAGCACAAAGGAATACCAAGTGCAAGGGCAAGTGCAAATAGCAAGTCCCAGTTGCGAAGTGCGAACTTGGTTATGCCACTCAACAAACGGCAAGATGAATGGAAGGTGTTCCAAAGAAGGAAACTCAACCTGAGTCCGATGTGATAACTAGGTTGCAGCAAAATGCAAGAACATATGAAATTAACTAACTGAGGAGACAACCATCATGCAAGGGGATAGCCCTTATAAGGTAATCCAAAGTGACTATATACAACCTGGTGATGAGCTAACTACAGGTGGAGCGGTGAGGCAATGAATGACAGGAACGGAATAGGAAATGAAGCAGTGGTATAGATCTGAGGTCTTAGCGTAAGTGTGAGACAATAGAATCTGAGCATACAATTGCATGACGAATTGGGATAAGAGCAAGTGACGTTGAAGGTAAAGGGAATGACAGGTAATAGTGTATGCAGGGTAGGAACTAGTCCAATTGCAAACTATACAGTAGTGATGGCTTGGTTAGACGTAGATGCGAACTAACAAACAATGCATGACCAAAGATGGAAGTCCGAGGCTGTTGATTGGCCAGGGAAGGCAATTGGATCTCATAATGGATGGTCAACCGGTATGGAGTTAACTGCAAAGTTTGCAAGTATATACTGAGTTGGTCGCCAAGATTGGAAGGTCAGCGCAAGCCAGAGGAAATAGCGGATTGCACCATTGATGTTGTGCTTTTATTTGTGTCACACTTTTAGACTGAGGTAGATGGTACTGAGGAGAGGACATGTCGAAGTGGTGAAGACAATAATCCTTAAGTGCAAAGCATGACAGTTGCCTGGGTATAAAGACGCAATCTCCTGCAAGCGTTCAGGTAAATTTTCCCATTGATTTCAAGTCGTTTAATTATTACTGTATACGCTTTATACGTTACTTAATTCATTACCCAATAAATTTTAAAAATTTTATAAGAATGTCGTCATTGTCGTCCTGCCGTTGCAAAAACTGTATTCACCGCAACAAGCAATGTATTCCCAGTACTGCCGTCCGAGGTCTTCAAGGCAAATGCAAGCAATGTTGCCTTTGCAAGGTGGCGTGTAACTTCCCTATTAATGTCAAGTTGAATGTTGAGGGTCCTTTGGAATCATCAAGGGAGATGCAAAGTTGTAGGCAATTACATAGTCCCTTGCGTCTGTTTCAACAATAGTGCGAGCTAGCTCGTTGAAGTGAGCGAGTATTGGAGCAGTGGTGAACGCTTTCTTCAGAGCTTCAAACTCTGAAGCAGCTTGTTTGGTAAAAATAAAAGGAGTTTCTTCTTGAAGAAGGTTAGTAAGATTCACGGTTTTTTCGGCGTAACGCACAATAAAACTTCTAAAGAAATTACTGAAACCAAGGAAAACTTGAAGAGATTTAACCAAAGAAGGTGGGGGCCAGTCCATTATGTGTTTGCTCTTGGCTGGGTCCATTGATAGTCCTTGCTGCAAGACTAGAACACCTAGAAAATGAAGAGAAGAGGAATGGAACTTGCACTTAGAGGCTTTTGCAAACAGGTCATTCTTGCAAAGTCGCTGTAGTACCTCTCGCACATGTGCAATTTTATCTTTGAGGTTTCTGGAGTAGACTAGTATATCATTGAGATATACCACAAGGTATTTACCTACAAGATTGGAGAAAATGTCGTTGACAAAATGTTGAAAAGTGGAAGGAGCGTTGCAGAGGCCAAAAGGCATGACGGTATACTCATAGCTGCCGAACCAGGTTCTCATCGCAGTTAAATACTCATGACGTTTCTTAATGCGAATTAGGTTATAGGCACCTCGAATTTCTAACTTTGAGAAATAAGTAGCTCCATGGAAGAGGGTAAGGAGATGTGAAATAGGCGGTACTGGATAGGCATTCTTCCGGGTTACCTGGTTTCGTTTCCTGTAGTCAACACAAAGGCAAAGTCGGCCGTCCTTTTTTGGTAGAAATAGGACAGGGGAACTGGTGTTCAAATGGCTTGGTCGGAGAAATCCTTTTGCTACATTTTCCGCAATGTAGTCTTGAAGCACAATTGATTCTTGCGTCGAGAGAGAGTAAACTGGTCCTGGTGCTGGAGGTGGGCCATTAAGTTTGATCTTATGATCATGAGGACGGGATGTAGGCAGTTTATCTGCTTTTGCAGCTGAAAAGACGTCAGCAAAGTCATGATAAACCAAAGGTAAAGACTCTTGAATGATTTCTAAATCTTCAATCTTGTCATCTTCTAGCACTGGGTTTGAGGTGCTTGCATGGTGCGAGAGGATTAGGGAGCTCAAAATACAACTTTTGGTTGGTTTCTGTTTCTCTTTGAAGGAACAGGAAAGAGGTAAGCTGGATAGGTAAGCAATAACTCCTAAATCTGAAGAGGGAATTTGAGAATGAAGGTCAGGATATTGCAAATCTCCTGGCGGAAAAGTGTCATCCAACTCAATGACATTGTCAGGTAGGCTGTTTAATTCCTGATTGAGGGAAAGGTTAGCGTTCTGGGGGTGCAAGGTTCAAAGGTTAATTACTCCTTCTTGCCAATTCACATCTGGATTCCAGTAAACTAGGAAATCATGGCCTAGAATGGTATCATCCATTCCGGGTATAGCCAAGACAAATAAATCCCATTCAAAGCTGGGGAAATTGGAAAATGGGAAGGTCCATTTTTCCTTTTGGGAAACCCAATAAGACGGTTCAGTTGCACTACTTACTAGATAGATGGGAAATTTATCTATCTTGGAACGCGTAAGATTTTTGGAAGTGGCAAAAGATTAACTGATGAAGGAAACATTAGCGCCAGAATCAAGTAATACTTGATAAGGAGTGTTTTCAGAATGAAATAGGATAAATCTCAAACTTGGAGCACCTAGTGACTCGCAAGTGCAAATATTTTTTCACGGTGATTTAGATAATGTTTAGTTTTCCTTGCAAGCATCAGAAAAACTACAAGCTGATTTTTTGACTGCTTAGACGCTTCACGCGCTAACCACTTTGCCCAGCTGTCAACATCATGTTTACCTCCACAATACATACACAGCCCGTTCTTTTCCCTTTGCAGCTGTTCCTCACTTTGAAGCATCCCAGTTTCCTTGTCCAAGATCTTTGGAGTTTCGGCAATGGCTTTCCCTTTTGAGTTGGAGTTTGAAGTCGGGGTTGGTTTGGATATTTTTGGGTTTCTCGTGTTTTTCTTTGAGGATTTGTCCACCTTTGGAGCCAAGGTGGATGGTCCATGGTCGTTTTGCCAAGAGCCATTCTTGTCATGATAGCCATTATCAAGCTCAATCACTCAATCAATTAGCTGCTGAAGCAAGGTTGTCTTATGACCCCCAACTGCAAGCTGTTTGATTGAGCGTGCCAGTAAACCCTTTTGGAAATGGAATAGAAGAGCGGCCTCCTTCCACTGGATGCAAGACTGAAAGGTTCAAAAATGAGAAATATAAACGGAAGCTCTACTATTCTCCTTCATAACTAAACTATTAAGTTTTTATTCGGCATTTTGAACTTCATTGGGATCGCCAAACAGGGTGAACAATTGTTGCTCAAACTTTTCCCAGTTGTTGAGAATACAAGTGGGGCTTTTGTTGGACAAAAGTTTGAGGTACGGTTCAAACCACTGCAAGGCTCTACCTCCTAAGAAGGACAAAGCATACATAACTTTATGTCTATCGGAAGGGAAATTGTTGGAGTCGTTTGAAAAGATGATTTTACAAGACTTTAGGTAGGATCTAAGCTTATGAGGGTGTTCTCCTGTAAAGTGATCAGTTTGCTGCATGCCCAGAGTGCGAAAACTAGGAGTGCTTGGACTAGATTGCTGGGCACCATGAGTGAGGGCCTGGATCAATTTCAAAAGCAGGGTTGGAGCATCGGGCTTGAGAGCAGTAGTGTGAACCCCTGGTCTACCACGAGTCAAGGTTTCATCAGAAGAATGGTCGGAGTCTGCAAATTCCGCAAGAGGGTTCGTCGGAGCATCCCCTGGAGGAGCCCGAGGATCAACAAGAGGTTCCACAGATGGCAATTTGGAAGGAGGAACTGGATCTAAGGGTTGTTGGGCCCGAGGAGCGCTGGTTCTCCCTACCCAATGGATCTCATCATTGTAAGGGGCAAGGGAAGCGTTCCCGGTTGAGCGAGTACGTGACATTGAGAAAGAAGAAGTCTACTATAGGTTGGCAGGCTACAATAGATGATTTGAGTTAGTTAATTTACTGTCACACAACCACCCCACGTACTATAGGGCAATTCTTAGGTGATTGTGAGCACAAAGGAATACCAAGTGCGAGGGCAAGTGCAAATAGCAAGCCCCAGTTGCAAAGTGCAAACTTGGTTATGCCACTCAACAAACGGCAAGATGAATGGAAGGTGTTCCAAAGAAGGAAACTCAACCTGAGTGCGATGTGATAACTAGGTTGCAGCAAAATGCAAGAACGTATGTCAGTTGAGTGAAAATAAGTGCATGAAAGAAAGAATAAGAAGAAAAAGAAAACAAACATCAAGCAACTGGAGGAGACCCAAGTCAAAAGAGGTTCAAAGGAATAGATACAATATGTTGGGTGTTTGACAGGACTATTCAGTTTGAAGAATACTGTTAACTAGAAGTGCTAGGAAAAGTAGTTGACTAGAGAATTTTAAAGCTTGGTTTACATTCATGGGTGTTGGCCGAATTCACCATGAAAAAAAAGGCTGCACCTGCCGGGAGGTGTAGCACCTGAAACTTGTTTTGACTTGGTTTTGACTCTGAGAAAACTCTGTTTCTAACTTGAGTTGGAACCTGAGAAAAGTTGTTTGTATCAGTTCTTGAGGATTCCAAGTAATTCTAGTGCATCCATGGAATACAGAAGATTAGGAATTATGGGGAAATTCAATTTTATGTAAAGTGATAGAGGAGTGAAGCAGTGCAGTTTCACACCTGACACATAAAAGTTACTACCTGGGTTGGATAAGTCAAGATTTTGACGCTTTTTTCTTTCTATTTCCTATTAGATCATTACAAGAGGTTTGAGGGTCCTTTTTTTTTGTTACTTTGTGGTTGAAAAAAATTGTATTTTTTGAACGGATTAAATTCAGTTTTTAATATCTTCTTTTTCTTCTTGCAAAATGTAATAAATCTTAATTTGATGTAGGAAATTGAAATCTCACTCTAAATTTTAACTGAAGATTTGAAAATCTACTCAGACATGTTGGAAATATTTTACCGCATAGATATTTAGTTCAGTTATAAATTTCAAATAAATCAATTTGAAATCAAAATAATTGAGGTATTTCACATTTTATTTTGCAAAAAGAATGAATTTACAAAAATAAAACCATTGCCTTGAATGATTTTATTTCTCTAATGTCTTTTTGCAGAAACTTTGTTTTAAATATTTCTTATAATATTGGAAGCTCAAAAGAATTAATCTAGTGATATTGATTTGTTTAATTTAGCAGGAATTAATTAATAAATAAAAATGTTCTAAAATTTAGAGCTTTTGATATTGTTTTCTGGGTGACAACAGAGCAAATATAGAACTACTTGGAATTAAATTTATTCAAACCAACGTGGGGTTTCAAGTTATTTTGCTAATCTTCCTAGTTTATCCTCTACTGGCTTCATCTCCAAAACCAATTTCTCTGTCCAATTTAATGTGGCAAGAAATAGAGGGCAGTAACAATTAGAAGGGAGGGATTCACATGGTTTCATCTGATAATTTGGGACTATTTCATCATAAGTTCTTCCATATTCTACTTGTTTTTTAGCTTGAAGTTCACCTTTCATCTCAGATAAATAGTTGAGAGTGTTGTTATCAAGATTATGAAGAAATTGTGAATAAATTTTGCTTCTCCAATACACTTGGAGAGAGTGATATTTCCCCTCATTGTCTTCTTCTTTATCTGAGCAGCATTCCTTACTAGGGAGAAGGCATTTTGCCAAATCCTTTCCCATATGGCGCTCTGCAGTGGCCAAGCGGTTTCTGTATATCTTGCAGATTCAAGACCAAAATTTTGGCTAAGAGGATTTAGAAAATGGAGAGAAATCTTAAGCTTACTCTGTGTTTAACTCTAGACCTAGGCTTCTTGTTACGTGTCCTAGGCTTCATGTAGTTATCCTTCTGCCCACGTAGCCAACGTTCCAGTAGGCCAAAGAGTATGTCCTTCTTGCAAAACTCAATATCAAGTTGATAATTTGTAAATGCATCATTGTCCTTAGCATTTAACCAATGTTTTATTATCACTTCTGACAATATTTGGTCCCACTTGGTTGAATTATGATGGTCCCATTGGAAAGTTGGAACATTTATGCCATAGCTTTCTAATTCTTTCTGGCATTGCTCTTTGAAATTTCCAGGAATGCTCTTCTTCCCTCCATAGAGGTTTTCATTGGTTGTTTCCATGTTGAAAAAGTTGTTGTTTGGGTCAATTGTATTGATGCCTTTTGAGTTTAAAACTTGTACTTGATCTTCAGTGGGCGGGGGCGGAACCCTGTCTCCTTGAGATTTCATGTTTAAAATAGTCTTTACATAGTCACGTAGGGATAGACTTATGGGTTCATTGGAATTTGGCAAATGTTCTGCTACTTCCTTGTTTAATGTGCGAGTTTTGATGTATTTTGAACTATTAGGAGGTCTATAATCCATGTTATAATATAGGGAAGTCTTCAACTAGCACTTGAAAAGGTTGTGGGGTTGTTTGAAGTGTAGATTTTATGGAGGGAGAGAATTTGCAGGCAATTGAATCTGAAGTTATTGGCTATTGAATATGATGAATTTTGAGGAATTATAAAGGGTTCATGTACAAATTGAATATCTCAAATTGGATATGCATCTACTCTATAATTCATTTCAAGCATGTGAGGCAAATTCTACATTGTGCAATGAAAAAAAAAATATTGTCAGAAGGAAGAAATGTTTGGGAACTAAAACTTGGATTTTGATAAAAATGACCATATTTTTTATTTATGTTTTGCTTTACCATGGATCTTGATTGAGATGATTATTTTTTATCATTTTAAATGATTTCAGGAATAATAATCATTCAGTTCCCTTAACAGGGGAACAGAATTAATCCAAAAATAGATTGAGACTTATTATTAAGTTTTACAGTTGAAATAATTTTATAGATTTTACAATGAAATTCAAAAGCTTGCTGTTGCAAACCAAGTATTTCCTTGGTAAATTTATTTAAAATCAAGAAGAAACATATTATTAAAAATAGAAATTTTCTCAAATTACTGGGATGAGCACTTAAGTTGCTGCAAATTTCACCTCCATTTTTTAAATCCATGGTATGATCAAGAGGATCCATTTTACCCAGGTTTAGTATTGAAATTGATGAAATGCTTTTATCATTTTTTACATGGGGAGTCAAATTTCAATTGTGAATTGGTATGAAAATGCTTGAAAAAAAAGATGCTTCCTCTAATGCAATTGAGAGGTGCAATTTTGGTCCAACTTGCAGTAAAATCTGATGGTGAATCTGTTTTGATATCTGCTACAGTTAAAGAAAATATTAAAAGTTTTCTTAATAACTGAATATTTCTGGTTTTGAATGCAAATTTACAAGGATTCATCTGAAATTTTGAGTGCTTAAATTCTCCCTAATTGAAAAGAGGGCCAAGGTAATATTCTTAAATCAAAAATAGTATGAAAACTTCATTTCTTGATCATTTACCACATTTTAAATAAAATGTTTGCAATTGAAAGTAGATAGAATTTAATTTTTTGATAAAAATCATGTTCTTACTTCCTTTCATGCATTGAAACCATTTCATCTTATTTGGTTAAACATGACTTTGGAAGATTAAACTGAAATCTCTTGAGACGTATCAAACCTGACTGCATAAATAAACACAAATCTTACCACCTTTCCACTGGTGTTTACCTTCATGGGTGGGTTGGAGTTCATGAGAGGACAATATTTCACAAAAAGATTTCAATTTCCTTGAAACACACATCAAGCTTTATTTTTCAACTGTTATTTTTTTTTAAGCCAAATATGATTGAATTTATTTACAAAGAGAGCTGCTTATGAAAAATTGGTTCTTTCATTTAAAGTCATAGTGAATTTTTGAAGATTCTTTTGAGATTAAAATCAGGTGATCTCATCCAAAAATACTTTGATTTGATACCTTTGAGGGAGCAAACCCCATTCATTGGAAAAATCCATGGATTTTCATAGGATGAAATCATTCATTTTATAAGGAAACCAATGGACAATAAATCTGATTGGATTTTGCCACATATCAAAAAAATAAATGCATTGGACTTGAAAATTTAAAGATTATCAAAAGGTAAGACACTCCATAGTTGACAAACTTCCATGTATTATTGATTTTTTCATGAAACAAAGATGAGTTTTTCTTTTCTCATTGCATATAAAGGCTTTTTCTATCATTGACTTTGGGATAAGGCACTTATTATTCTCTGTTCTCATCAACCCTTGTTTTATAATTGAAAAGATGTGGAATTTTCATGAAAGATCAAGTAGAGAATCCAATAATTGTGAAAATTACTGGTAATCATTGATGAGAAACATCTAAAAGTCCATTGGAATTGAACTTCTATTGACCACCAATGGAACAGCTGTAAAAGAAATAGAAATTAATGATAAATCTGATATGATTTTTGAAGCATAAGTACTTACACCTTCCGAGGAATTCATGCCTCTCCATCCAAAGGTTCCAGACATTTGGTATTAATTGTTCTGGAATATGCAATTATAAGGCTTCCCTGTCAATTATGCTTTGAATTCTGTGAGCCCAAACTCTTTTATTCTGCTCTTCATGCATCCAGATTTCACTTGGTGCCGGAATTTCAGGACATGGCTCAATTTTTTCCTTGAGCTCATGATCAATATGTTGGTGTGTTTCTTCCAACCATTCTTTTTGTTCATGGGATAATAGAACCATTTTCTTTGCTTGAGGTTTCAGGGGTATTGGGAGCAATTGGTTGATTTGATATGTGTTTTCTGTGAGGTATGAGTTGGTTTGATAAGTTGGGTACAAATCAATTTTGGTTTGATATTTATAGGAAATGAAAAGGAAGTATACTATTGCATGCCTTCAAATTGAATATTGCATATATAAAAAACCTATGCATAGATTGTATGGAGATATTCATTGGTGCTTAGCATTATATGCATTAAATACAGTAATTGAAGAGTATTACATACTGTATTACTTTGGTAATGATTTGACGGATTTTAAGAAATTCCTGTGGCATTTTGAAGCAGAAATGTTGAATATTATTGGATCTATAGGTTTGGAGATCATATGGAAATTGGAATGAAGTTTCCTTGGTTGATTCATTTCTTAAGAAATGAATGATTGGTTGATAAATGAAGGTATTTTGAATCACTGATGTTGATAACCAAACAAAAATCACAGCTAAACTAAAAATTAGGAAAGAGAGATATTTGCATGGATCTGGATATATTTATTTATTTGATTAATATTATGTACACTCAAACCAGCCATGATATGATCCCTTGCTTTGTTTTATTTCCCTTAAGAAACCAATAATAATATTTAAAAGCAGTTTTTGGAGATATCCAGTAATTTTTAAGCAGGGTGCCATGACTACTTGCTTTGAGTTGCCTTCCATCACCTTTGTATGAGTGTTTGAGCAACACACAGCATCAATGCTTTTGGGGCAAACCAAACATGATATTTTAATATGGAAGGCCCAAAATATTGGATCAATTCAATGTTCCATTGATGGTTTTTTTAATATGCAACATAATGCAATTCTTCATTGAGTTGTTGTTGAATCCCATAAAATCACAATATCAAATTAATTTGTAAACAAAAACTCAGCTATTCTTGATTTAAAGAAAAATTTTAAAGAATTTTTCACAATTGTTATGCTTTGCAGCAGATGATGGAAAGAATTATGTAATGAACAAATAATCTCATTATTTTCCAAAAATGTAGCGTTTGGTTTGAAATTAAAGGGCTACACTTATTCTTTTTTCAATTTAAAATCAGCAACTTAGTCAATAAGTTTCAAGGGCAGTACAATCATGAAGCATTAAATCATCCAAAAGAACCATGTTTCCAAGTAAAGAATTTGATTATCCCAAGATCAGAAAAAAAATTGAAAACAAGAATTATCCATTGGGAAAAACTAACAGTCTAATTTCCTAAAAAGTCAAAGGAATTAACTGTGGGAAGCTTGGGGTTCTGAGGTAATTTCAACTAAATTAGAAGAGGTAGTTTTTTAAACAGCCCAGACAGTATTAAAGTGGCTACCCATATCATAGTCAGTAACCAGCACAATATCCTCCAGAAGGACCTCAGCCAATTTTTCATAAGAAAATCTTTCAGTAAAAATTCTAATTACATCTCTCCAATTAATTTGTTTATCTTTATCAAATCCCATATCACTCAAGGCATTCAGGATATATACCCTTGTGTTACCAAATTGACCCCAGATTGGATCAGGAGATAAGCCAGCCTTCAACTTTGATTCAAGTACAAGACTACCAAACTCAAGAATCATGCCGGACTTCCACTTGGGCATCACTCATTGATTTCCAGGACATATCCATATTGCCGCGGGACCAAAAACCAACATGTGTGAAACACATGCTAGAGAATTGATCCCCCATTAATTCTTCTTCTCAGCTGAGTCCTTAGACATAAAAGGCTGTTGATTATCTTCCCTTTAATTGAGTCTTAAGTTGATCAGCCTGGTGACTAGAGAGACAACGTATTCAAAAACCGTATTCAGACCACCTCTCCCAGAATTGAGCTCAGCCTCCTGCTGGGAACTTGACTTCTTGTGTGGAGCAAAGGTTGAATCATCAATCACAGCTGCTTGAAGGTTGGAAAAGTAGCTTTGTGCTTGCAGCAAAGCTTCATCAGAAGTTCCATAAATCCCTTCCATAGAGAGGAGCACGTTTCTTGAGATTTTATGGGAGACAACTCCTATGATGTTGTTCAATGTGTGCTTAAACTTTGCATAGGCTCCACCTTTTGGCTCTCTTGTATAAGTCAGTATTTCAGAGAGGGGATGGACATTGTTCTGGACTGTCTTCCTAGAGCGGGAGAGAGAGTTTGTATTTATGAAGGTGTTTCCAACAAAGACATCATCATCCTTTCCTAGTAAAATCTTTTCTGTTAATTCAAAAAGTGGGAATCAGCTGATTTGCATTATAGTGGAATACAGAATTCTCATGATTTACAATCTCTGCACCGTGTCAAACAAAGTTCCAAAGACTTCAGTAAAGTAGATGTCTCTGGAGGGTTTGACATGATTCTTCGACCAAGAAGGTTGAGAGTGTTTGATATTAGGAACTGGGTACTTCTTATCATTTTGCAATAGGTTGATGGGGTTTCAAGGTCCTTTATTTCTTTCCAGTATGACAACCTCAAGAGATCTTCCTTTGTTAAGCCAATGAAAATTCCTGTGGATTGAAATCAAGTTAGTTTGCGTGATTTTCATTGTATCAGATAATCTTTCAACTGACCTTGTGGATGTGAACCAGCAATTGATGTTGGCCCTGTGTTTTGGGCCTTGGTTGTGCCTTGGCTAGTAGCATCATCCCAAGGCTGGGGCTGCTGATTGACTGGTTGCTGCACAATCCTTGGCCTTGAGTTTCTTTGTGCCACATCCTCAGTGCTTATTCCAGCATCAGAAGCATTCCTTTTTTGAGGAATGGTGGTACAGACATTCTGATCCAGATAAAAATTTTAAATTTGGAAGTTAATATTTGGTTTGATATGAGGGAAAGCATGGAAGAGGGGAAACTGACCTGATCAGGCGATGTTGGAACTAGGGTTGGTGCAGGGGTGGGACTCCTGGGTGATGGTTCAATCACAAATACTTCCTGGGGCTCTTGTTGCACCTCACTTTCGCTGCTAAGATCGGTAATAGAATCAGAGGAGTCAGATGAAGCTTGAGAGCTTGAGGGTGGCCTGTGCAAAGATCTTCTGGCAGCATGCCGAGCAGCTTGGGCTGCAATCCTAGCAGATTCCCTAGTTTCTGGAACAATCACTGGGGCAACATTGGCATCAACTTGTGGTTGCAATGAGGGATTCTCAGGTGCCTCAACAATTGCAGGATGAACCGGAACAATTTCAGTGTCTTGAACGTGGTTTTTGGCTACACCAGTTTCAGCTGGTATTTTGGATTCAACTGAGTACATTGGGACTGTATTATTTTTGGTTATTGGGATGAATTCCAATGTAAACTTTGGTGTATCAAATTATAAATTCAACTCACTGGTTTGCTGAGCCTGGTCATCCACAAGGGATACAGTGGTCTGGGTAACCGATTTATCCAAAGTAGTTTCTGTCAAACCAGGATTTGAAGGTTCCTGATTTGATAAGGGTACATTTTTATTCACAGGTTCCGTTGGCTCTTCCTCTTTGTCAGTTGAATATTTGACAATACCAAGAGCTATGGCAGATTGTGACCTCAACTGCTCCACTTTTGCATCATATTTCTTCTGATAGAAATTTTGTATTGCCTGGAGAACTTTCTTATGCGTTTGTTCAACATACTCATCACCCAGGAGGGCATTGAGTTGATTGAGAGTACATCGTTCTAAGGAATCCATGGATGATTGCAAATATTTAGTACACCACACAGGACCAAGGACTTGTAAACTCTTACCGGGAAAATCAGCCATTTTTTACTCAAGGTAGGTAGTCAGGTCAAGAATGATTCAAGATTGATTGGTCAAAATCATTGGGTATAATGTGGTTGAGACTAGAATGCAGCAGGACTTCTCGGTGAAGGATGACTGGCTTATATACCATAAAAACAAACAATAACATGTAAAAGGTGTGTGTAATATGTTGGACAGATGTATCACGTGTTGAATCTACATAGCTTATTTCTGGAGACAGAGTGGTTTATTGGCAAATTTTTGGTCTAAGTGCATAATATGAATATGTGTCTTGTGCTGGGGAGGTGGACGACTTGTTGTAAGTCGTCCACCTCCCCAGACATTTGAAATGCGTGAAAGCATGACTGGTTCAAATCTTGTTGAAACCTTTTGGAGGTGGACAACTTAGCACAAGTCATCCACCTCCCCAAACCCCCATGGGGGGATTTCCGGGAATTTGAAAGATCGTTGACTCCCTGTGGTACAGAGGTTATTTCCCAAGATAGAATTGTGTATCAACGGATTTTCCATCTATGTGCATAATATTGATAGTGGTCTTCTGCTGGGGAGGTGGACAACTTACGACAATTTGTCCACCTCCCCAGACAATTGACATGCGGGGAAGCATGACTAGTTCAAATTGTTTAGAGATGTTTTGGAGGTGGACGACTTAGCATAAGTTGTCCATCACTCATTTGATCTGTTATCATTCAATCCAATTTGTATGTCTATTTTACCATGCATGCACACTCTCCATGGACTTTTGGGAAAAATCAAGTTAATTCAAGAGCAACAAGTGATTTTTTCATTTCATACAAATAAATTTTTTACCCATATCTACGTTTTTTTCCATATACTTTAGAAACAATTTTTTTGGGAGAACAACCATGAAGTTTCAGGGAGGCATTTGCTAGCTTTTTTTTATTTGAAATGAGAAACCAAAATGGGTATGATGTTCTGTTTATTGGAGACTTGGTGGAGGGAAAGTGGTATGATGTGGAAAAACAGATGTTTGCCATAAAATTTCTACAATACCACCAACTTTTGCATAATCCACAATGAATCCAAGGGTGGGGAATGAGAGACCGTGACCTGTTTCTGTGGAGGGCGGCGGGATTGGTGTTCCTGTTGGCTTTTCAATATAAGAGAACAATCCATAAGTATAACCATTGAGGTCATCCTGATCTGTATGAACAACATTTGAAAAGTCATCACAAGTCACAATGATGTTGGATGCATGAAGAAATGATTCTCTTTGATCAGTCCGCTCTGGAGATGTCCAGTTTGGAATTTTGAAGTCTTCTGATACTGTTCTGTTCTTGACATGAGCCGTGTTGGAGAGAGCTTTGATTCTATTGAAGACCAATTCATTATGGACTGGAAGCTTACTCCACAAGAGATCATCAAGATCAATTTCTTCTTTGTTTAAATCCCACCTTCTAGCATATATTCCTATTAGGTCATCATTTGTAACATAAATCACTAAGCAAACCCATGATCATCAATTTGGAATTGAGTAACAAATACCTGCAGAATATCTCCAGTCAGTGCCTTGACGATATCCAATTCCAAACATAGATCCAGTTTTGGTATTACAATTGGTTTTATTCAGGTTTTGCCGATTGTTTGCCATGATGTAAAGATCTTGGATCATTTCAGAGAACTGACTTGCAAGGAATGTGTATGGTTGTTGAGTAAGAGAATGATACTTAAGGACAACATATGGTTGATATTTTCGATCAGAGAAAACATGTAGATTGATTGGTAGGCTCATGTTTGGTACCACTGCCTGACAGGGACTGAGGTTTTTCTTCAAAGTAACAAAATAAATTGATTCGGAAGTTGATTCCTTAAATGAATAATCACGTTTTGCTTTATTATGCTTCTTATAAGCTCTGGATGCAGATGGCTCGGTTTGGATCATACGTGATGCTGGTCCTCTAGGAACAGTTGGGTCTGTTTTTGAATCCTGATGCTGCTTCTGATTCACAAGCTCATCATCACTACAAACGGTGTTTCAGAAACAACACCAGGTTTTCAAGTTTCAAACATGGTAAGAAAATCAAATGGTTAAAGTTAGTCAAATGAGGCGCTATAATGTGTTTATATTCAATGAAATTCATACATTCTAGAGCCTCCAACTGTTTCCAAGGATTGCAACTTGTAGTTTGGATTAGATGTAGCGGAAGCTTTAACATTAGCTTGATCCATTGTTAACCTTAAAAAGTTTGAACAAGAAATGTTTCATGATTGTACATGGATTTGTTAACCAATGATCTTCACCGGGATAGGAGGATGCAAGGTGTTTGGATGGTGGATGATTCAGCCTACAATCAAGATGGATACAAGAATGACAAGCCAAGGTTCAATGGTCATAAGGACAATGATGAATCTTTCCACGTTTTGTTGCAAGATTTGGCTGTAATGGAAGAAGGCAAACATAAATGGTAAGGAAGAGACAGATTCAAGTCAGTAAATGATCAATCAAACATCAGTTGGAGATGAAAAAAACATGGTAACGATGGACATGAGAGGTTGATGGGTTCTTACTGGGATGATGATGACTGGAAGAGGGTTAAAATGTGATGTAGTGTTGGTGTTGGTTGAATCTGGAGTGGAAGGTTGTTGGTGATGACTGGGGAGGATTGGGGAAATGTTCTAAAGGATGTGGTGCGAGTGGGATAGGTAGAGATGAAGAAACAGAGTTAGCCTCAAAGCAACGCTTTGCAAGCGTTAAAACAAGCCAAATGATCAAAACGAATGAAAAAAAAGGAAAGGACTTACCACCTGGAAGGCATTGGGTTCCAATGGGGTCATGGCCAAAAAACAGCCTATGTTGCTCGCTTGAGGGGCCGTTGCTTTGTTGGTTGTTCCTGGGGACAAGCAAGCAATTTTGCAAAGGAAGCGAAGCACTTGCGACGCCCAGGACTTGCCTTGGAATCGGTCCGCCGATTGCGGAGGCTGTGCGCAATACAGCCAGGACCCCGGTCGCGCACAGACCTTTGGAAGGGTCCTGGCAGATGGCCACGTCGGCGACCAAGCTCTGGTGATGAGCTCGGCAGAGAATGGCGCCTTTTGCTGCGGCAGCGAAGGTGCAAACGCGATTCGAGTCGCGTTGGCAGCATCGTCGCAACAAAGGCGTTGGGCCTCCACCGCCAAAAGTTGCAAGGTTTTCCATCAATGTTCAGTTCCATTTGTGGAGCATGGTGGAATGATAATAAGGCTTGTTTGAGGGGAGGGGGTTGGGTCATTATCAATGAACATTACATACCTAATTTGGCATGACTAGACCATGCAAGAACAATCAATACATACCATGGTTCAATCAAATTTGAACATACATATTATTTGTCTGATGATTAGTCATAAATTCAGTTTGGTTGAAATTAATGAATCACATTGAAAATGTGAATTGTGATTGGCAATTGCAGTCCACATTAAGAAAATTAAATAATAAATTTTTGAGTATGTCCTTAAGAATATTTGATGCAAATTATGGTATAGTTTCAAGGCATAATAAATGAATGGGGAAATGAGTTTGAGGTTTGAAAATTAAATAGTATCTAGGTAAAATCCTATTTCAATCTCACTTCTGCAAAGGTTCCAAATGATATTTTCAAATTTGAATTAGATAAATGATCAAAATAACTATTCCTGTGGCTGAAAGAGTAATGGTCCCATTAATGAATAAGTATTATATTTGGTTGCATACCTTGCCAAATCAATGTGTCAGGGTGATTTTTGTTGCACTTCAATAAAAGTGGATTATAACTTGCAATGGCAAAATCATTTTCCCAATATTTCCTTCACCAATTGCAAACTTACAATCAAAACCTGGAACTGTTTTTCAAAATTTTGAGAATGGAATTTTCAAATATACCTGGAAACCTGAAATATGTTGATCCTCAAAATTGAGACAAAGAGGAACATCAAAATTATGAATGTTGTTGATCTGTGGGAAAATATTGGATCACAAGGATATCCAAAAAAGAAAGAGACATTGCCTGGTTTGTGAATGAAAATTGGCCCGGATGTCACTAGATCTAAGCTTGGTGGGGATTCATAAGACCATGATATCATATTTCTTGAAAATAAAATGCTTTAATATTGGGGATCAAACTTTATCTGTCCAGAATTGCTGTTATAGTTTAAATTTGGTGAGATATTGTCTTGTTTTCTGCTATTTCATGATGGTGAATTAATCCCATAGATCTGTGGGGGCATGGTGCATTTAGCCTAAGTGCACCATGTCCCTGGGGACCATGATTTGGTGTTGGGTGTGGCTGACCTGAAACCACCTTCAAATTGTGGCCATCTTTAACCACCTTTGGACTCTTGCTGAAAAACTCCATGTTAAATTATAGAAATGGGACCATTGAAATGGGACAAGGTTAACATAATTTGTTAACAATGAGCAATGTTCATTGCAACATTTGGCAATGACAGAATGGGCATATCTTGTGTCACAGAATATTTGGTGATTGCATTTGGAATCTACAGACTTGCTTACATGTTAATATTCATCCCATTTAATATGAAGTTTCCAGCCTTGTGCATAATATCAAAATACACCATGTATAGGGAGGTGGACAACTTAGGCTAAGTCGTCCACCTCCCCAGACTTTAGGAATGGGTAAAGAAACCTCCCCCAAAGGACATCAGGCCGGGGGAGGGTTTAGGGAGGTGGGCAACTTAGCCTAAGTCGTCCACCTCCCCAACCCTTCAGATTGATTTTTTTAAGAGCAAATCCCTTTTTGTAGATATTGTCAAAGTTTTCAAGGTATTGAACAAAGTGAGAAATAACAATGATCACATATACTTATTAATGGTTTCAATGAAAAATTAAATTCCACCTAAAATCAACCAAAACATGGATGTTATGATCTTCCATCAGACTTCACAAAATTTCAAATTGAATTATTTGGAAACTGCTAATAACTTCCAGCTTGAAATCAAAATTTTTAAGGAAGGAGAAGTTTTCAATTCAAATAGTCATTAGGTTCAGCATTCAGAAGAAATGTTGAACCATTACAGAAACAATGCATTTACTTATATTTAAGAAGGGTGCATATTCACTTGTAATAACTATAATAGGATTGAACCTAAACTAGGTCACACTCTTCCAAATGAAAATTATTCTTCTCATCAAATTTTTTGAAAATTTTTCCCAATATCCTAAAGGTGTGAGGTTGCACTAATTAATTCAGCTCAAATGATTTTCATCAATGCCAGTCAAGGATCACAAGATTCTGACAGATGTACATTGAGTTGGAATGGAATACTGGATTTGAGGGAATCAGCCAGTGTATCACCAAACTTTTCAGCCTGGTGTAAATCATCACAATACACCATCTATAGGGAGGTGGACAACTTACAATAATTCTTCCACCTACCCAGACCATGGGAATTTCCAAAAAACTCCCCATGAGGAAATCATGCAGGGGGGTTGGGGAGGTGGACGACTTAGGCTAAGTCGTCCACCTCCCCAACACTCCAGCACAATTTTCCCAAGAGCAAATTTCTGTTTGTGGACATTGTCAATTTTTTTCAGGTATCAAACCAATTTAGAAATAATCATAATCATGTATACCTGTTCATGGGTTCAATTTTTGAACAACGCCACTCCATCAAATGGCAACCAAAACCCAGGATATTGATATCATCCACTCTGTGAACCAGCCTTCCTCAAAAATCTTCAAATTGCTCATCTCCCTGGAAATTGAATTATAATGATATCT
This sequence comes from Puccinia polysora, assembly GCA_025617555.3. NCBI lineage: Eukaryota > Fungi > Basidiomycota > Pucciniomycetes > Pucciniales > Pucciniaceae > Puccinia > Puccinia polysora. The sequence goes on from CM062623.1 coordinate 51,675,209, forward strand.
ATCTGGAAGAAGCTGAAAGATTTGGACCATACCAAAGCCCTACCATCCCTCTCAAAATTCTCCTTATACTCTTCAGTCAAGGATTTTTTTCCAAAAAAAAGCCAATCCAAACATGATCAAGGCCTTGTGTTTATTATGGATACCCCAGCTTTTCAGAACCCCCCAGCAATTTTCCTCTTAGCCCAGAGGGAACACCTCAAGTTAAATTGGAAAAATCTAATCTGACTTTGTCCCTCCATTTCTAATTGATCAGAGGTACATTAATATTCTGTGCAGAGGGCTCACCTTTGGTGCAATGTTTGAGGCTGTTGATTGGGACATCACTGATGTGTTTCAAATCAAGTTCATGCCTCAAAAAAGGATAAATCTAATTGTTTTTTTAGTATAAAATTAATTCTATCATTACAAGTTTATTTAATTCAAAATGTGCATGTTAAAATAATCATATTTTCCACAAACAACCACACAAAGGAATCATCTTTTTAAACAATTTTAATCACCCCCCTCGTAGGCAACTTTATTTTCAAGTTTCCTACTAGTATAAATTCCCTCTTGATGGCTTTCAGGACAAACAAAAGAAAGCTCAAGGACCCAGAATCTTTAAACAACTTCATAAACAAGCTTTTTTTTTTTGGTCAAGCCATATGGTTATTTGGTAATTTATTTAGAGTGGTTTAGCCCTTCCACCTTCCTGTAATAAATTCATCATTTGTAGCAATTAATTTAGAAAAAGATGTAAATTCATTGTATATGCAAGCACTATGAGATTTAATGTCCAAATTATTATTCATGATTGTTAAAAATGCACATTCATGTACACCTACTTGCATTGATAACTCAGAGTACATTATAATGCAAGTATTTTTGGACTTGATGACAGTTGAGCCCTGAATGAAGTAACTGGAACATCCCAAGCCCAATTTCTTGAAGAAAGCACAAATTGAGCCAGGAGAATTGAAAGATAATTCATCCCACAACAGGATGAGGGGGAAAAGTGAAGATAATATTGAAACAATGGACATTAAACTGATCTCACATAGATGATTTATGAGACCAGGATTGACATCTCAATGGTGTGGGAATTATTGAAACAAATGTTTGCCTAATTAGATTGATAATGACAATGTGAATATATCAGATGGTTTTTTGTGATCTTTGGGTGGACAAGGCAACTTTTTTTTTTTCTTCAAAAAAGAGGTAGCAAACAAGAGTGTTTTGGGGGCAAAAACCCTCTGTTTTGATACCGGTAATTGTTTTTGGAGGAAAAAATGCAGAGGATATGGCTCTGCCAAAAATCATTAACATTATGAATAATTTCAAAATTTGTAAGAATAACCAAAATGTGGTATTAGAATTTTGAATCATTTTAATTAATCAGAAAATATTGTTTATTCTTTGAGTAAGTATCAGAAAACATCCAACCAAATCATGTATGTGTACTCAAGTTTCATTTGATTGTGCTTAATACCAAATTTCTAGGAAGTTCAAACACTTTCCTTTTTGATGAAGCATAATTTTGAATGAATATATTTCTTTGAATTAAGAAATAAATGTAACTCTTGTGGGACAATGGTGCAGTTAGCATAAGTGCACCATCCTACCACAAATTTTGTAATATTGATTGAGGGGTGGGGGGCACTAAGCACTATCTTGCATGCACCAACCTCCATGTGGTTTCTTTAGAAATATTTTCACCAGGACTAGGAAAGAAATACAAAAATTAAAGAAATTAATAAAAAATCCCTTCATGCAATTTCTGGGGGGATGGTGCACTTTCCTCAAGTGCACCATCCCACCAGGAAAAAGCAACGGGCCATTCAAGATCCAAGAAAATGTTTGATGCAACTGATTCTAATCACTGTTATTTTCATTTGGATATATGTGTGCATATTCTCAACACACAATGTTAAAATCATGTATAATCATCTGCAATTCAACAATTGACTGGCAATAAATATTTCATCTTGTGATCATTGACTAATTTGAAGGAAATCAATAAAATATATAATGTTTTAGAAAGGCCCTTTTATTTGGAAAAATAGAAAAGAAATTGATTCATGCTAAGGTGAATGATACAGGGGATTCTTGAATTATACACATCAAAGACAAAATTTTCTAGTTGAAAATAATGCATACAGAAAATTTAATAATGCATCAAGGGCTGAGTGATCCTTACGCACCAAAAGGCTTTGACTGATTGATTCAAAAGTCACTGTATGGAGGTACGTGAGTCCTCGGAATATATCAAGTTCTTGAAATGATTTGGCCAGAAAGTAAAATATTATTTTCATAACCATCAAAGGCTCTTATCACATATCTTATACAGCAATTGACTGAAAATTATAACTTGCTGATTCCTAAAAATCCAAATTCCTACTTTCCAAAGAGAAAATGTAGGAATTTTGGTCTAGTGATAGCAAGGGCATTGGATCTTTCTTGATTTCTATGACAGATTCAATCATTGAGACTGGAAAGTATTCATATAAAATAAACATTGTGTGTTAATCTTATCTTGAGAAATACAAGAAATACAAATCTTTCATGACTTTCTGCAATGATTTTCTTGTAATTTGAAGCCCAGAATCTGGGTAGCTTTATCATGATCCTTCACCTTTGGTTGTTCAATACTTTTCCCAATATATCAAAGTTTATAAAGCTTACCCACATTTTACTCTGATGCATAGAAATTTCACAAATCTGCAATTTTGTAAACTATGAGATAAGGAATCCTGTGGTTAAAGTGCCAATATAACTGTTTGGGAAAATGATTGAAAAATCCGAGGTATTTATTTTATTTCTAGTAATAGGGTACAACCAATCAGTAAGCAAGAAGTCCCATTGCTTCTTTCCTGTAAATCTCCAGAATTCAACTGATGCATTTTCACTAATTTCAAATTGAAATAAATGCATTTCCTTCCATGGCTGTTTTCAATGGTGTCATATGATCTGAGCATATGTAGTTTTGATCAGTTCTGAAAATGAGGGGAAAATTGAAATTTCTTATGCACAAGAATTTGAACCATTCAGAATCTGGCATGGAAGCTTGATCATTACATTAACTCATCATTCAGATTCCCAAAATCTACCTTCCAAAAAAGGAATCCAGACCAATGTGAATTCCGGTTCTAAAATTGGCTAAGTGTGGTTTCCAGAGTCATCTTTCTGACTACAATACAATTCAAATCATCCTACAAAACAAAGGCAAGAATATATGAACGTTTTCAAGTTGTTCCTGTCCCATCCATCTTTACTTGAGATAACATTCAGTTTTTAATCCATCCAAATAAATGAAACTGGAAGGGAGTAATTTTGAGTCTATAATACAAAAAAATGCATCTCAATATATTCTAACTGCAGCTATTCTCCAATTGAGTTTTTTTCTTTTTTGTTGATTCTCATTCAAATATTTTTGGTCAATTCCATGGATACGGGAATGAAAATCTTTTCTGAGCCACATAATTCTCAAGGATGTTTTTTATGGACTTAAATTTTGGAAGTTCAGAACATGAAAATCAATAGTGTTACCTTCATATATATCCTCAGCAATCCAAAAAATTCACGCCGCTTACCAAGGAGGTTGCCCCAGAGTCAATTACTAATGCGCCGGGCCCACCAACAGATCACACAGCGGTGTTCTGAGGGTGCCCCTGGGAGTTGGTGGTTGGTTGGGTGATGGCATTTACTTGGCTCTGGTTGTTGTTGAACGTGGTTGGCCAGGAAGTTTTTGCTTGCCAATGAGGGCGTTTGGCGGGGGGGGCAACGACAGGGGGTGGGAGGTTTGCATTGGCACATAGATTTGGGCACCAGCCGTGCAAGTGGTCCAGTGAGTTCCAGTAAGTGCAGTTACCGCCTCTTTGCAATTGGACTTCATTGGGTAGGGGTAATTCCCATTGTTGATATTGGATTGAGCGACACAGATGTTGCCTCTCGATGGCCTAAAACCAATAGGAGGGGGGCAGCAACCGTGGCCGCGGTCCCGGGGAGCTGGCTGTTGAGTTTGATCAGTCCATGTCCAGGGATTAACTGCGTTTACCAAGAATTGGTTTTCAGAGGTTTTGCCTTGCGTGCATTTGCTGTAGTTGGAGGAGATGATTGTCTGGTTATCTGTGCCAGTTGGGTTCTCTATAGGGTTGAGTTGGGGGCCAATGGTTTGAAGCATTTGCAACCGCGTTTTTCCTGGTGGTGGTGGTGTTAGGGCCTGCATGAGTTTCAAGACAACATCTTCAGGGATAGGCTGACCCAAGAAAACAAGCTTGGCACATATTTTGGTAATCCGGCTGAGGTGGGATGAGATTGTACCTTCCATTGATGTCAGCTTTTAAAGGATTTTGTCCCAAATTTTGACTTTCCTTGTTTGGGTGGAGACTTGCAAGTTATTTTGTATTGTTTCAATAGCATCCACAGCGGGCCTTTTTTTGCTATTAATTGTTGTAGGTTGCAATCCAGCATCAATGAGAAAAAACTTTCAGTGAAATGCTTTTGTAGTGGGGTAGGTTTTGGAGGTTAGAAAGGTTGGCCTTGAACTCGGTAGTTCCGAAGACAAGGAGTCCAATTGTGTCAATAACCTCAATCCATTTGTCAATTTTGCTGCTGTCACATTGTAGCAGTTCAATGGATTTTACATAATTGCCTGGGTTTGTGGTAAATTTTGCTTGCGCACTATTCTCAGAGGGGTTTGTGCTTTCAGATGCCTTTTTGTTATCCATAATGAGCTTTGTACCGTCAGAGGGAGTTTTGATCAAAGGTGTTCTTTGTTGAGGATACGGTGTGCTGGGTTGTCCTCGTTGTTCAGGTCCTTGTCATGGTAGCATACAAGGGTTGTTGATTGAGCCGGCTTTTAGCCTGTGATAAGTTAGGAGCTAGAATCCATAAGATTTTATTTCAAGGTGCCCGGGCGGCTAGATATAGTATATAAAAATTTCATGGATATGTGATATAGGATGTGAAATGTGTATGTATATAGAGTTCAGTCTTCATGTATTTAGGAGCGATACTTGTATATTACAACAGAAAGAATTCCAATTGGAGAGAAATCCTCCTGGTAATCAATACCCTCTCTCTGCTTGAAGCCCTTTGAAATGCATCTAGCCTTCAACATCCTCAAAACTCCATTAGTATCAAACTTCTTAGTCAACACTAATCTAAACCAAAAATTTGTCTTTCACTTGGGAACTGAATCCCACTCAACCCTTTCAATCACACTATCATTCTCCAGAGAATAAAATTCCTCAAAAATATCTGTCTTCCAATTGGCTCTCTTGTCATAATTCATTGCTTTGCCAAAACTATTTGGGTTAACTCTATTACCCATCTCTGAAATTAACTGTAGAATATCATTAAAAATACACTTTTCCCAATGTTTATCTTCTTCCTATTCTTCAGAAGAATAATGGGACTTCCATTACCCATACCTATCATTAGGTATTCTCATCCTGCCACTCCTTCTAACTGGAGGTGGAGGCTCATCAGGTTCTGATTCCACAGACTCCTGTGAAGCAGGTGCTGAACCCTCCTGTGGCATGTCTGCCATCTCAAAGTCATTATTAATGAAATTCTCCTCAGCCTCTTCTGGTGAAATAGGCTCTAATGCTATTTAATGCTGTGATTTCTGAACAGAAACATCTTCAATCCTCTTGAGTGGAAAGGTACCATCTTCAAATTTTACATCCCTACTACGGATAACCTTTCTTGTCCTTGGACAAAAAATCCTATATGACTTACTTGTTTAATGATAGCCTAAAAGTGCTCCTGTCCTGGCTCTAAGATCTAACTTACCAACCATCACATTATGGTGGACACTGTAATTCACTAAGCATCCAATTTCTCTTAGGTGTGACGTTTTAGGTACAAAGTCCAAAACTGATAATGCGGACTCTTCCCATTAAAAATTACTATATTGTGCAAAAGACACACTGTGCACACCAACTCAGCCCATAAGAACTTTGGTATACCAGATAGAGCCATGATAGTTCTGAATTTTTCCAATAAGGTACTATTCATCCTCTGGACTATCCCATTTTTTTGTGGGGTACTAGCAGTAGTAACTATATGAGTGATGCCATAATCATTACACAGTTTCTCAAACTCTTTACTCAAAAATTCATCCCCTCCATCAGTAATAACCCTCTTGATCTCCTTCATAAAACCATTCTGTTTCCATAATTTGAAGATGAATGAAACCTCCTCTGTGGTCTGATCCTTTGATCTTATTGGTTTTTCCCAAAAATAATTAGTTACTTTATCAACCAAATCAATTTAGTCTCTTGCCCCTCCAAGGGACACTGGTGTAAATGGCCCTGCCAAATATATTGAAAATTCCTTTCTAGGAACTTCTGGGCAATCTCTACTCTTTGAGAACACATTTCTGGTCTTGGCCCCTAAGTTAGTACTTTCACAGTTGCTGTCCTTCACCTTATGGCCACTTCTATTGTGAGAAACAGTTCTCAAAGCTGAAAACTTGAAAAATTTAGCAAAGAGAAACTTATTCAAAACTTGTCCACTCAGGATAGTTCTCCCATTCAAATCAATAGCAAAATTATCTTCTTAAAGATAAAAAATCTGGAACCCTTTTTTCCAGAGAACTTCAAGAGACACAAGTTTATAAGGCAGATATGGTACATAGAACAATGTATAAAAAGATATTTTGAAACCAAAGTTGTTTGCAAAAATAAATTGTCCAATTAATTTAATCTGAATTGTTCTTCCTTTTTGGAAAATATTTACAAAACCATCAAAATCTCTAAGATTTGAAAAAAAATTGGCTCAAAAAACATGTGGTCTGTACAACCAGAATCAATCAAAGAAAGAACATCCTCCTTCAATCCTCCTTTAAGGAAAGAAAATTATCAGCCACCAATAGGTTCTTATTGTCAAGGTTAAGATTACCCACTCCATAATCAATCCAGTCCATTTCTTGATACTCAATGAGATTTTCCTTCTTGTTGGGGACATGTTCCCCAAAAGCCTTTTCTGATGGGAATTCCAATGCCACCATGGCAATGTTCTCCATTGAAAATTTAACCTCCTTGTCTTCCTTGTCTTCTTCTTCAGACTTCTTACTCTTCTTTGCCTCCTTGCAATCCTTTGAATAGTGCCCCTTGTTCTGACAATTATAACATGAGACCTTTGATAAATCCCTCTTGGCCTTTGCCTTCTTTCTGGATTTTCCTGTCTTTCCAACCAGAGAAGTTCCTGTTCCCTCCTTCATCTTAAATTGAAGATCATCCTTTTTAATTCTCTGCAGCACATCCTCTTCCCCAGGATGTTGATCCAATTGAGATATAATCCTAACCAGGGTGTTATCTCTCTGATACCAGGAAACTTACAGTCCTTTAGCTACAGAGGGTGATAAAAATACTGGAATAATAATAATAATAATTAATCCATAAATAAACACTTAGAGGCTCAAATAAATAATATAATAAGAGCATTTGCAAGGTTTGATTGGTTTGGTAATAAAAGATTTTCAATATTTATATAAAAGAGGGGCCACAGTATTATACTACTGGGGGTCTTTACAGACAAAGCTACCTCTCTTCAAGGGCCCTCCTTAGGCATTTTAATAACCTTGGATTCAATATGGTTGCCTTAGAAAGGGCTTATCCACTAATATGGCCGGGCTAAACAGCACAAGAGCCAAGACAGGAAGGGAAATACTCACTCTGAGCACTTTACCACGAAAATCCTGCAATAATAAGAAGGGCTTTAGAGCAGTTGGGGATGATTTCTTGATTTAACTTCAATTGGTTGATTGATTTCAGAAATAAATAATAATACTACAGACTTAGTCATAAATCATGTGCTTAGAATCTTCATAAGCACTTTACTAACAATGAAACGGTGTCTGATTGATAGTAATAATTCCTGGTAAACTGATAATCTCAAGAATAATGGATCAAAAGAGGTCTGTATAAATACCTTTTTGGGGTGATTTTGAGCTTATCATGGAACATAGAGAGGGTTCTTCTCATGGGCTGAGGCTGAAAAGCCATTCAGGGCAAGATTAGCACGTCCAATTGGTTCTTTGAATCAGCTGACTTTAGATCTGCTGGATTTCTGTACTATTTTAGCCGCAGGATCTGTTAATCTATTATGACGTAAATTTGATCATTCTGCACTCATCCTTCATTTTTACTATTAGTATTGCTATTAAATGAATAGATGTGGATGTTTAGTAATTTTACATCATTTTCTGATCACTTAGATAATTTTTAATAATTTTTATGAACACTCCTTGTAGTGTTTTGTGGTCTTCAAAGATCAGAGTCAATGATTTAGGTGGTAATCCTTGATCTTTGATTTATTATTAAAAAATGTTTTAAACTTAATTTTTATTAATTTTATTGAGGTCTTGATCTTTTTAGACTATTACTAATGCATATTTCAACTTGTTACATATGCCATGCAACCCTAACTAGGTTGTAGCTCTTCTGAGAAGTACCTGGTTGTCAGCCTCCTGGATGCCAAGACCCTTGCTATCCTTTAGCTACCAGAGGTGATAGAGTAAATAATAAATATATTATTTAATAAATGCAGCAAAAATCCATAGAATATTGGGATTAAGCTTATTGCAAGGTTAAATGGTTTGGTTATTGTTTATTGTTTTGGATCAATATGAATAAATTGATTATTAAATATTTCTAGAGGGGCCACAATTATATTGGGGATCTTTAACACCTCTCTTCAGGGATTTCATTATGAAAACAGGTAGTCCTTGTTACTTTGGGCTATTTAGTTTAAAGAATATTTTACCCAAAGATAATATGTATATAAAATACACAGTGGAGTGGTAGGGCCTTTTAGCCAAGCTACCACGACAGAGAAAGGATAATAAGACTCACTGGTATGTTATTAATTCCTTTGGGTATATGTTTGAGACGTGTACTGATGGGTTAAACCTGTATACTAGGGTTATAAGGTTGTTCAGCAGTTTTAATTGATAAAAAGAGGTTTGAGGACGGATATTACTGACCAGAAATTGCCATAAATCACTTACGTATCTCTTATAAGTACTTTATTACCTTGGCACGGCGTCTGGATATGAATATTACTGGGTCTCTGCCCATCAATATCCTCAAAAGAGCTCTTTATTTATAGCTTTTGGAGTCCCAATATGGTCCTTCTGAGGGTTGTAGGTTCTCAAAGGGACGGAAACTAAGGCTAGCAGGATAACGGGGGGTAGCCTTCCATGTCTTCTTGGTTCTATAGCACGGGTAGCATCTAATTCCACAGGGTATGGGAATTATTCCACCTTATAATAGACATTAGGACGTGTGAATTAGAATAATCTGTCCTATTTATGTATTATTTAATTAATTATCCTTAGTAAATGTTCCCAGTAATTTCATAATTATATGAATAGACATTTCTACGGACATTTTGATGTCAGGTAAGTTCTCATTATGTATTATATAACTGGAGTAAAAGTCACAATATTAATTTTACTCTTTATTTTCGAGTTCCAGTTGATTTGTTAAGATAATTATTTAAAAATATAAGTCATGAGAGTTCATGAAATTTTTTTACATCATTATTTTCCTTAGTATGTTCCAAAGACATTGATGTATAGCAATTCTCATAAAAGTATATTAAAGTATTTTAATACATTTCTAGAAGATGTCATTGTCTTATTTTCGACATTCTTGGTACTTTGCATTATATTGAGTAAAAAATACGTGTAAGGATTATTTACGTATTTTTATATAATATTATGTATTTTTGGACAGTCTACTATCCACGGGAACCTTTATTACATATGTAAAAAGTTCCCGTGTATTTTGTAGCCTGTTTACGCGGTACCTGAGCCTCTCAGGCCGCCTGTCACTCTGTCAGCCCGTAGTCCCGCGGCTGCATACTTGTCAGAGGCCCGGGGCTGCGTACACAACCTCAACCGGTTGACAAGGCTGTATCTCAGCTGCGCGCGGGTGCTTTGGCTGCCGCGGCTGCGTGCCGGAATTGTGACATAACACATTTCCGTGTGTAACTCCTAAAATATAAACAACACCTCAATTCTGAGTAAATTTTAGTTGTAAACCCTATACATGAAAACACATGTGAAATGTTAGAATGGCCAAAAGGTGCCATACTGGTGTCATAATGTTTAGTACTTTTCTTTTTGATTATTTTAAAAATGTAAGGACTTGGATTTCAAGGGTGGGTTCAGTGAGAAGTTTTGGTGAGGAATCCATTTCTTCAATAATATTTATGTATTTCTCACTCCTTCTTTTGTTAATTTGGATATTCTTGTTTTATTTGTTTTCTATATTTTTTTGTTGCTATGACAGGTTGCTCTGTACATAGTAGCAAGCTGACATGAAGTCCCAAAAATCCTTGTCCAAACCGCGTCCTACCTAAAAAACCGCCTCGAGCGTGCCCCTGCCCATCTCCAATGAAACAAAGCAAAGGAGTACCACTCACAAACGCTGGAGACCCAGATCAGCAAGCTTTTCATGGCCATCACCTTCACTTCCCCCTACACTCCAGAACAAAACAGCAAGGCGGAGCGTGTCAATCAGACAGCCGGTGACATTTCCCATACCATGCTTATGTATAATGCGCAACTCCCCAACAATTTTTGGGAACTGGCCTACAGGCACACCTGCTGCCTTCACAAAAGATTCCCCAACTCCCGCACTGGCCAGAAGACCCCCTCCAAGATCCTCTACACCCAAACAGAAAAGCAACCCCCGCTTCACCCCTTTGGCTCAATTGCCTTTGCACACATCCCAAAAAGAAGCAAAAGAAGCTAGACAACAGAGCTGAAAAAATGGTTTTTCTGGGTTACCAAGACAACTCAAGGGGATATATCTTCTGGAAAGACTCTTCCCATTCCCTATTCTACACTGAAGTTGCGGAGTTTACCAATACAAGCCCACATGCCTTCATCCCCAGCCCAGTCAAATCCAAACACAAGGACCCCATTCTCCAATTGATCACTTACTGCTTGGGAAAATTCCCATTCAAAAACATCTGCACGGCTCAAGAATCACAAATTGACTCTATCCTGGCTTTGGAAAACATTGACCTTCCCCAATCTATTGACAAGGCCTTATCCAGCACAACGCGCCCTGTATGGGAGCCACCCCTGAAGAAGGAAATTGACCAGCTATTTGACATGGTTGTGTGGGAAGCCATTGACCGTACCCCCAACATGAAATTTATTGGCGCCAACTATTTCTTTGAGATCAAACAAAAACCTGATGGATCAATCAACCTGCCAAAAGCCCAATACGTCACAAAAGCCTTTCAACAGAAACTTGGTGTGGACTGCTAAAAAACATTTTCCCAGACAGCTTTTCTATCCTCACTCTGCCTGCTGCTGGCCATGGCAATATCCAACAACTGGTTCATCCAAAGCTTTGATATTTCCACAGCATACCACCACTTGCCCATCCATGAGACTTTTTACATTGAACCACTGGTTCACTTACAACCAGAACTGAAGGGAAAATCAATGCAAATACTCAAGTCACTCTATGGAATACGGCAAGCCGTGAAATGCTGGTGGCAATTCTTCAACAATGTGCTTGAGAAGGCGGGGTTTGCTTGAAACTCAATCAAACAGACCGTATATGTGTACCGCAAGGGACCCGCCACCATTGCAATATGGCTCCATGTTGATGAGGGCCTTGTTGTTGGAAACAACCTGAGTGAACTCAACCTCCTATGCAAGTGGCTCAAGAAACAAGTCAAAATTAAATGGGAAGAGTTGTGTAACCAAATTGTTGGGGTCAACCTACATTGCATGGGTAACATCCTCCACTTGGACCAATCCTTGCTCATCAAACAGATCCTCAAGAATTGGCAGTCCATGTTGAACACAACCCTCCTCATGTCTACAACCACCCTCCCTCACCAACCTCTCACTATGCCTTCCAAAGGTGAAATTTTCAAGGCCAATATCTATCAATCCTGCATTGGCTCTCTCAACTACGTTGCGCTAGGAACACGCCCTGATATCTTGTTTGCCGTCAATTACCTCTCCAGATACATTAAATGCCTGCTCAAAGAGCACTGGCTTGCCTTACACCATCTCATAAGCTACATCAACACCTCCAAAGCATGCAAATTAACGTTTGGACCAAAGAGTGATGGCTTAAAACTCTGGGTCAACGCCAAATGGGGTGGTGATTTCCATTGGTCAACATATGGCTTTCTTGTGCTGCTAAATCATTGCCCGGTCTCCTGCGGCTTTAAACAACAGAAAAATTTTTCAACTTCAACCTGCAACGCAGAGTTTATTGCGTTAGGGATGGCTATGGAACTATTTAAATCTCTGCATGCTATGTGTCTTGATTTTGATTCCTCCTTTTCTTCTCATATATTCTGTGACAACCGGGCGGAAGTACTTGTAGCAACCAAAAACAGATCACTGTCCCATATGAAACACAAATCATGCAACTTCTTTTTCATAAACAACCTCATACAAGACTGGAATCTGCAATTAAATTGGATAGCAACCAAAAAACAACTAGCCAATATACTCACCAAACAACTTGGGTCAAATAGGCAATTGTATTTCTGAAACTCTTTTATACCAATGATAAAGTGCTAATTTTGTGGGGGGGTGTTTTAATCTACAAGCATAGCTCCTAAATACATACAAGACTGAAATCTATATACATACAAATTTCACATCCTATATCACATATCCGTGAAATTTTTATATACTATATCTAGCCATGCGGGCCCCTTGCAATAAAAACTTATGGATTCTAGCTCCTAACTTATCACACTTTCCACCTTCAGGTACATCATTGCCTTAGCTGTGGATTTGGGTGAAGAAATCAGACAAGCTGATTTTGTGACTGCATACTTGAATGAAAAACTTGGAGAGGAGGAGACTGTGTACATTTCAATTCCTGATGGTTTCGAGGAATTCCTGGTAGAGACCAAGCCAGAAACTATGAATAAAATCTGCGTGAGAAGTTTTCTCTCCGTAGACAAAGGGGAATATTTCCTCAAGCTGTGTAGATCCCTGTATTGATTAAAGCAAGCAGCTAGGTCATGGTATAACACTATGAGTAAGAAACTGATGGAGATAGGAGCCTTTCTTCATGCTAAACTAGATGAAAAGGTTTACATCCTAACTCCAGTTGGATCAAAAAGGAGGGCTCAATATCTAAAACTAAAAAAGTCCTTGTATGGCCTCAAACACGCTCCCCTGAACTGGTACAAGACACTAAGTGGCTGGCTCAAAAGTCAAGGATTCCTTGAAAGCGCTCCTGATCCCTGCCTTTAACTTCACAAAGATTTAATATCTGCCTTGTTCTTTCATGTGGACAACTTGGTAGTGGTAGGAAAAGTTGAAAGTTTCAAACTTGCCTTTCTTGATTGCTTCAAAGACTCATCCGCTCATCCATTAGATAGCTTATTGGGTATGAATGTTGAAACTTCAAAAGATTCCATCAGCCTATCTTTGCCAAATCACTTTTGAAAATGCCTGGAAGAAATGAACCTCCTTGATGCAAAACCGTTGAATCAACCTTGCACCTCTGGAATATAACTCTTGCCTGCCACTCAAGAAGTAGTCTCAAAATTCAAGGAGCTCAATCTGAACTATTTCTCACCAATAGGCCAACTCAATTTCATTGCAAATATTGCTAGACCGGACATCACCTTTGCTGTCTCCAACCTATCTAGATTCTCTGATAGGCCAGGCATCAATCACTGGAAAGAGGTTTTTCATGTCTCGCAATACCTATTAAAAACCATAGATTTCAAGCTAGTACTCAAAGGCAAAACTTTCAAGAACCATCTTATAGCATACAGAAATGCCGCCTGGGCAGACAATCCTCACACCCAACTCTCTCAAACTGTCTTCCTTTCCCTTCTCAAGGGAAGCCCAATATACTGGAATAGTCAATGCCAACGTAAGATAGCTCACTCTTCAACTGAATCAGAATGTAACTCTATCTCCTTAAGCCACCTTGAGGGAAGATGGCTGAACCACCTTTTAGAAGAACTGTGGAAAACTAAACTTGATCCTCCCCTTCATCTAATCAACAATAAAGGCCTAGATGACAATCTTAAGAAATTTGGCTCCAAATTGCTTGCCAAACACATTGACATCAAGCTCAAAAGTCTGCGCAACTACCTGAACAATGGACTCATCAAAATTAAACTAGTATTGTCTGGGGACATGCTTGCTGATGCCCTTACCAAGGCCGCTAGCAAACTTTCTGTTATGAAGCTGGTTAAGTTTGTTGGATCTTAAATTCTCTTAATGTTGATTTGTGCCGGGGTGTTGACTATTTGAATGTTTCCTGATATCATCATCTTTGATTCCTTTGTTTGCTTCTATATATCTCTTTTGTGCTACTTCTTCTCTATCTTATTTATTCCTAATGCCCTCTGTGTTGTGATAGTGTTGATTTTTGAGGATGGCGGGGCGTTTTGTGGTTATTGTAACTGGATCTGTAATAACTTGACTGTCACAGGATTGCGCGGTATCAACAGCGCAAGTTGGTCACACCTCTCTAATCCTGCTCACTGCTTGGAATCACCTTCAGATCTCCAACACCTCCTCAACCATTGAAACTACTACCAACAACCTCTCAGAACCTGAAGAATCAACTTGAACTTGATCACCAATCAATGGTAGCTTAGTGGGTATTATCCCTATGCTTCAAATCAACATTAAGACGACTCACCTCTGCTCTCTTCCAGTTGAACTAAACATCCTATGTTATTGGGAGGATCAGTCAAGGTAATCTTATCAGCAGTCAGGCGGCTCATATTCTGTAAACCATTGACCAATGGCCCTACTCTGTTTCTTTCCAACTCTCATTTGCTCATCAATCTTTTCCTACCAGTTTTTTGCAGTTTGGTTCTACTCAGTCTGTTTTTAGGCCATGATCTTGACCGTAGAACTTGTCTCTCTTGTTGGTGGCCTCATCCATTCTATCTTTGGTTCTTTTTTTTCCACTTCTTGTTTTTCTTGTTGACTCAATTCAACATCCCAGCCTGGTCTAGGTTTTTCTCCAATCCAATCCTTTCACACCCCTGTACCTGTCCTACAAAAAAAAACAGACAAGCCACCGGAGAGAGAAAGAAAATGACGGAAACAGACATTCTGGATTGCCTAGTCATTCAGGCTGTGAAATGGATAGGACACCCCCTCACCAAAGAAAGCTTTTCTGGCTTGTGTCCCAACCATACTTCTGCACCAATTAAACATTACACCTGTCCATAGAAAAAAAAGAAACAGATAAAGAGAAAAAGAAAGGAAAGAGAGAGATTTTTTTGCAGCGCTCCTTGTCCTGCTTTCCGCTCCCCATTTTTTCTTTGCTGCAGGGCTGTTCCTTTCATATATGGACCCAGCATTTTTCCATTCCCACGTTTCTGCAATCTTATAAACTAAAGCCAGTACCAATCAAAGAGATATAAGGAGATCAAAATTCTGGGGTTTCTAGTTGTTCTGGATGTGAACAGGCAAGAGCACCCCTTCACCAGACCTGGCGTTCCATTCCTTCCTAGAGCCCCCCCCCCCCCTCCCAGCTTGGCAGCTGTCTCCAGCAGTTTTCAGCTGTCTACTCCGCCAGAGAAGTGCGTCAAGCATGGGCTCCTCAGAGTTCAAAGAGCCCAATCCCACCTGGTTTTTCAATGATTCCAAGGACGCGCCACCACTTTCAAAATCTGTTTTTTCCCCACAGTTTCATTGAAAGAGTTGGACCCACGCACAAAGAAGCACTTTACATGCAAAGCCGCAAACTTCTGCTTAAGAGGTGCCCCATCCAACTCCCCAAGCTGATAGCTCCTGCCCATGAAATTAGAGGCCACATGTTATGGGCCATTCCATTGGTTAGTAAAAAGCTGCCCCCACTGAGACTCCAGACTCAAATTGTACAGCAGCACCAGGTCCCCATTTTGCAATGGGTCACGGAGGCTGTGGGAACAGAGCTCTTCCCAGTACCATAATTATGCCATTTGAGTCTTCTGTAGCTGCTCCCTGGCCTTTGCCAATGTCTCCTCTTGCCTAAAGAGCTTCTTGGCGTGTGCCTCAATAAGATTTGTTGAGTTTTTAACCTCCCACCAGTCAATTCCCAAGAATATCTCCAACTCAATTTCTACCGAAAGAAGGGGTCACTGCCCAAATAGTAGCTTGTAGGGTGAGTAAACCGTCAATTGCTTCACGGAGATCCAATCCGCAAACAGAACCACCATAAGCGCCTCCTGCCAATTCTTGCCTTCCTCTTTGCAAATATTCACCGGGTCATCCTTGATGGGTTGATGTCCCCACTCAACCATCCCCATGCCTTCCAGATAGTACTCAGTCATGCAACCAAACTTTTCCCCAAAAATCTGAACCAGCGCCATAAAAAAACCCATGAGCTCCACACCTCTGTCCACTGTGACAAGATGGAGCAATCCATAGTGCGCAAACCAATCTTCCTCCAAGAACAGGGCAACCTTTTTTGCCAACAACTTCACCAAGGGGTGCGCCTCCACCCATTCCAAAAGTTTGTCCCGTGCAACAAGCAAGTATGCAAACTTCCCCACTTTGATGTAAACCACATCAAGTGAAACTGTCCAAAAAATATTTCCTCCCCTGTGGAGTGACTGACCTCCTTGGGTGACCTTGAGCTCCGCTGCTGGCAAGCTTTGCACAACTCTATCCCCTCTCAGACTGTGGGCACAACTCCCAGCCACCAGAACCGCATCTTCACCCTCCTCCACGTCCCAATCTTTCCCTGGTGGCCAAGGTTGACATGAAAACACCTCAGGATCACTTACTGATACTTCCTAGACATTACGCACACAAGAGGGACGGGGGCACCTCACCGCCACAAGTGCCCATCCTGGAGGTAGGAGCTCACAGCGCGCTGCCTTGCCCATTGAATGACTGAATTTGTTGCGCCTTCAGCAAACCAGAGATCCTGCAAAGAAGAACACAGGACAGCGTAATTTCCAGATTAAAGCGGCAGAAAGAAAACCCCTTTCTCTACCACCCCTAACCAAATAACCAGAGATTCCACATCCAAATGCTTTGCTCCTGTGTATGGATCCTCCCAAGGGTACTAAAACAGTGCATCTTGCATTTTAAACACCTTTCCTGGCACGTGCACCATGCTGAAGTAAAAAAAAATTAAAGGAATGCTACCTAGCTATTCATTGGCGCTTTTGGCAGCATCCAAGTTAATCATCCATGCCAGGGCCTCCTTTTCTACCAGGATCCCACATTAAACACCCCATAGGAGGTGCTGAAGCCTTTGCACAATTGTATTAACCCCACACAACTCCAACTTTGGCTGAGAATAGAGGCTCTCCTTTTTAGTGTAGAGACTCCTGTGGGATTATCTAAATGAAGTAGCAAATAGCTTTCTGCAGTCCTTGAAGGGGAATTTGATATTACTTCTACTCCTTTTGAGTATTAGTATATACTAAGAGTGTTTTTGAATTGCCTTCCCTTCTAGTACTATAGTAACTCTGCACAATAATCTATTTAAATCAATGGCTGGTTTCTTTGAGACTTAATATAGGTCTCAGATCAGACATAGATTATTTATGAATTGTTATTGGTGGGTTTTGTTGAAGAATGGACCAGATTTATTTGGTTATTGGTTATTTATTGATCCGATATGTTTTATTTTCACCAATATCCCAATATAAAAGGGTTCAAGGGTTTCACGCTTTGCACTTAAGTATTATTGTCTTCACCACTTCAACATGTCCTCTCCTCAGTACCATCTACCTCAGTCTAAAAGCGTGACATAAATAAAAGAACAACATCAATGGTGCAATCTGCTATTTCCTCTGGCTTGCGCTGACCTTCCAATATTGGTGACCAACTCAGTATATACTTGCAAACTTCGCAGTTAACTCCATACCGGTTGGCCATCCATTATGAGATCCAATCTCCTTCCCTGGCCAATCAACAGCCTTGGACTTCCATCTTTGGTCATGCATTGTTTGTTAGTTTTCATCTACGTCTAACTAAGCCATCACTACTGTATAGTTCCCAATTGGACTAGTCCCTACCCTGCATACACTATTACCTCTCATTTGCATTACCTTCAACGTCACTCGCTCCTGTCCCAATTTGTCATGCAATTGTAAGCTCAGATTCTATTGTCTTGCACTTACGCTAAGACCTTGTATCTATACCACTGCTTCATTTCCTATCCCGTTCCTGTCATTCATTGCCTCACCGCTGCAACTGTAGTTAGCTCATCACCAGGTTGTATCTAGTCACTTCGGATTACCTTATAAGGGCTATCCCCTTGCCTGATGATTGTCTCCTCAGTTAGTTAATTTCATACGTTCTTGCATTCTGCTAAAACCTAGTTATCACATTGGACTCAGGTTGGGTTTCCTTCTTTGGAACACATTCCATTCCTCTTGCCATTTGTTGAGTGGCAATAAACAAGTTGGCACTTTGCAACTGGGTCTTGCTATTTGCACTTGCCCTCGCACTTGGCATTCCTTTGCGCTCACAATCATCTAAGAATTGCCTTATAGTAAGTGGGGTGGTTGTGTGAAAGTAAATTAACTAACTCAAATCATCTATTGTAGCCTGCCAACCTATAGTAGACCTCTTCTTTTCAATGTCACGTACTTGCTCAACCAGGAACGCTTCCCTTGCCCCTTACAATGATGAGATCCATTGGGTAGGGAGAACCAGCGCTCCTAGGGCCAAACAACCCTTAGATCCAGTTCCTCCTTCTAAATCTCCATTTGTCGAACCTCTCAATGATCCTTGGGCTCCTCCACGGGATGCTCCGATGGACCCTCTTGCGGAATTTGCAGAATCCAACCATTCTTCCAATGAAACCTTGACTCGTGGTAGACCAGGGGTTTGCACTACTGCTCCCAAGCCTGATGCTCCGACCCTGCTTTTGACATTGATCCAGGCCCTCACTCATGGTGCCCAGCGATCTAGTCCAAGCACTCCTAGCTTTTGCACTCCGGGAATGAAACAACCCAATCACTTTACGGGAGAACACCCTCATAACCTTAGATCCTACCTGCAGTCTTGTAAAATCATCTTTTCAAACGACTCCAACAATTTCCCTTCCGATAGACATAAAGTTATGTATGCTTTGTCCTTCTTAGGAGGTAGAGCCTCTCAGTGGTTCAAACCGTACCTCAAACTTTTGTCCAACGACAGTCCCACTTGTATTCTCAACAACTGGGAAAGGTTGGAGCAACAACTGTTCACCCTGTTTGGCAATCCCAATGAAGTTTGAAACACCAGATACAAACTTAATAGTTTAGTTATGAAGGAGAATAGTAGAGCTTCCGTTTATATTTCTCATTTTCAAACCTTGCAGTCTTGCATCCAGTGGAACAAGGCTGCTCTTCTATTCCATTTCCGAAAGGGTCTACCGGCATGCTTAATCAAACAGCTCGCAGTTGAGGGTCATAAGACAACCTCGCTTCAGCAGCTAATCTATTGAGTGATTGAGCTTGATAATGGCTATCATGAGAAGAATTGCTCTTGGCAAAACAACCATGGACAGTCCACCTTGGCTCCAAGGGTGGACGACTCCTCAAAGCAAAACACGAGGAACCCAAAACCATCCAAACCAACCCCAACTTTGAACTCAAACTCGAAAGGGAAAGCCGTCGCCAAAACTCCAAAGTTCTTGGACAAAGAAACCGGGATTCTTCAAAGCAAGGAATGGCTGCAAAGGGAAAAGAACGGGCTGTGTATTTATTGTGGAGGAAAACATGATGTTGACAGCTGTTCAAAGCGGTTAGCGCGTGAAGCGGCTAAGCAGTCAAAAAATTAGCTTGTAGTTTTTCTGATACTCCCAAGGAAAACTACACATTATCTAAATCACCGCGAGTAAATCTTTGCACTTGCAAGTCACTAGGTGCTCCAAGTTTGAGATTTATCCTATTCCATTCCGACAACAGTCCTTATCAAGTATTACTTGATTCCGGCACTAATGTTTCCTTCATCAGTGAATCTTTTGCCACCTCCAAAAATCTTACGCGTTCCAAGATAGATAAATTTCCTATCTATTTAGTAAGTAGTGCAACTGAACCGTCTTATTGGTTTTCCCAAAAGGCAAAATGGACCTTTGCATTCTCCAATTTCCCCAGCTTCAAATGGGATTTATTTGTGTTGGCTATACCCAGAATGGATGATACCATTCTAGGCCATGATTTCCTAGTTTACTGGAATCCAGATGTGAATTGGCAAGAAGGAGTAATTAAAATTTGAACCTCTCACCCCCAGAACGCTAACCTTTCCGTCAATCAGGAATTGAACAGCCTACCTGACACTGTCATTGAGCTGGATGACACTTTTCCGCCAGGAGATTTGCCATATCCTGACCTTCATTCCCAAATTCCCTCTTCAGATTTAGGAGTTATTGCTTACCTATCCAGCTTACCTCTTTCCTGTTCCTTCAAAGAGAAACAGACACCAACCAAACAGTGTATTTTGAGCTCCCTAATCCTCTTGCACCATGCAAGCACCTCAAACCCGGTGCTCAAAGATGACGAGATTGAACATTTAGAAATCATTCAAGATTCTTTACCATTGGTTTATCATGACTTCGCTGACATCTTTTAAGCTTCAAAAGCAGATAAACTGCCTCCATCCCCTCCTTACAATCATAAGATCAAACTTGCTGGCCCACCTCCGGCACCACGACCAGTTTACTCTCTCTCGAGGCAAGAATCAATTGCGCTTCAAGACTAAATTGCGGGAAATGTAGCAAAAGGATTTCTTTGACCAAGCGATTTGAACACTGGTTCACCTGTCCTATTTGTTCCAAAGAAGGATGGCGGACTTTGCATTTGTGTTGACTACAGGAAACTGAACCAGGTAACCCGGAAGAATGCCTATCCAGTACCGCCTATGTCACATCTCCTCACCCTCTTCCATGGAGCTACTTATTTCTCAAAGTTAGACCTTCAAGGTGCCTATAACCTAATTTGCATTAAGGAATGTCATGAGTATTTAACTGCAATGAGAACCTGGTTTGGCAGTTATGAGTATACTGTCATGCCTTTTGGCCTCTGTAACGCTCCTTCCACTTTTCAACATTTTGTCAAAAAAATTTTCTCCAATCTTGTAGGTAAATACCTCGTGGTATATCTCAATGATATACTAGTCTACTAGAGGAACCTCAAAGATCACATCGCACATGTGCAAGAGGTGCTACAGCAACTTTGCAAGAATGACCTGTTTGCAAAAGCCTCTAAGTGCAAGTTCCATTCCTCTTCTCTTCATTTTCTAGAAGTCGTAGTCTTGCAGCAAGGACTATTGATGGACCCAGCCAAGAGCAAACGCATATTGGACTGGACCCCACCTTCTTTGGTTAAATCTCTTCAAGTTTTCATTGGTTTCAGTAATTTCTATAGAAGTTTTATTGCGCGTTATGCCAAAAAAACTGTGAATCTTACTAACCTTCTTCAAAAGGAAAATCCTTTTGTTTTTACCAAACAAGCTGCTTCAGAGTTCGAAGCTCTGAAGAAAGCGTTCACCACTGCTCCAATACTTGCCCACTTCAACAAGCTAGCTTGCACTATTGTCAAAACAGACACAAGCGACTATGCGATTGCAGGAGTAATCTTGCAGTTTTCTTCTTCCACTTCTCTCTTTCATCCCGTAGCTTTTGAGTATTGCAAGTTGCTCGCTGCAGAGCTTAACTATGAGATTCATGACAAGGAACTTGTCGCAATTGTTTATTGCTTGAAGAAATGGTGTTCATACCTTTTGAGTCTTAGGGAATCCTTTGAGGTTTTAACTGATCATAATTCTTTGAAGTATTTCATGAGTTCAAAAGTCCTCACACGTAGACAGGCACGATGGGACAAATACCTCTCCAAGTTTCACTTCACGATCACGTACCGTCCTGGAAAACAAACGGTAGTTCCTGATGCTTTATCAGTTTGGGACAACGTTTACCCAGGGGGGGGGGAGCACCTTCGCCAAAAACAACCCTGAAAATGTTAGGACACTCTTTTCAACCCAATCTGCCCAACTCAGTTCAATCATTGCTCGCTTACAAGATTTGGCTTCCGAACTCCGAAAAGCTCAATGTGAGGACCCCAAGTGCATCAAACTTTGCAAAAGTGCGAACTTATTAGATAGTAGTTACAGTATTGATGATAATGACTTTTTAGTTTATGATAATCATACAGTAGTACCAGATAATTCTTGCATTAAGTTAGATATCTTTGAGTCACAGCACAATTCTCCGCTTGCTGGTCATCATGGGCAGGATAAAACCTACCAATTGATTGCACAAGACTTCTACTGGCCTGGTATGACCAAAGAAGTAAAATACTATGTTAGCGCGTGCTATGATTGCAATTGTAACAAGTCCTCAAAACACCAGAAGTATGGGCTTCTCCAGCCACTTCCAATTATGCCTTGTCCTTGGCACTTGCTGTCTATGGATTTCATCTCTCAATTACCTTCTTGTAGTGGATATGATGCTATTCTAGTAATATTAGATTGCTTCTCAAAGATGGCTTAATTTTTACACAGTAATGTGACGGCCTCTTCAGAAGACTTAGCTAACTTGTTCATAGAATATGTATTTTAAAAACATGGCCTCCCTGATAATATAGTTAGTGATTGTTGATCTCTGTTTGTCTCAAGCTTCTGGACCTTTCTATGCCAGCATTTGAAGATCACTTGCAATTTATCAACGGCTTACCACCCAGAAACGGATGGGCAAACCAAGCGAGTTAATCAGATTCTCAAACAATATCTTTGAATGTATGTCGCCTATCAACAAGACGACTGGTCGCAATGGCTCCCATTAGCCAAATTTGCCTACAACAGCTCCACTCATTCCTCCACCAAACAGTTTCCCTTCCAAACTCTTTATGGTAGAAACCCAACTTTCTCTTCCCTTCACGTAGCACCTTCTCAACCTGCTAACAATTACCTTCAACAAATTCAATCCCTTCAATTGCAACTTTGAACCAACCTTGAAGAAGAAAACCAGTTCTATAAGGAGCAAGCAGACCAATCTTGCACTTTGGCTCCAACCTTTGTAGTAGGAGATCAAGTATGGCTTGATGCTCACAACATTTGCAGCACTCGCCCAACTTGCAAACTCTCCAAAAGAAAGCTTGGCCCCTTTAAAGTAGAATCAGTCATCTCCCCTAACGCCTTTAAACTTACTTTACCTGCAAAATGGCAAGGTATCCACCCGGTCTTTCATGTGTCTCTCCTAGAGCCAGCTCGAGTCCTATTCCCGGGCAACACTCATCCCCCTCCTGAACCGGTCACTGTCCTTGATCATCAAGAGTGGGAAGTAAGCCATTTTCTGGATTCCAGGTTACGCAAAGGAAAACTTCAATACCTCATTGAATGGTCTGGCTTCCAGTCCAACAAAGATTGCACCTCATGGGAACCAGCACGTCACCTTCGCAATTCACCAAATCTGATTTGAGACTTCCATGCAAGCTACCCTTGCAAACCTTGACAATCATGATTCTATCCCATCCAATCCCATTCCATTCAATTCCACCTTTCATCCCATCCAATCCCATTCCATTCCATTCCACATTTTATCTTCTTCAATCCCATTTCATCTCATATTCCATCTCATCCAAACCCATTTTATTTTACACCATCATCCCATCAGTTAATTCCTCCATCTCACCGTGTTATTCTTTTTCTCATTTTCCTTTCATTTCTACTAAATAAAAACATCATTCCTTATTATTAAAAAAAAAAATAATAATAATATTTCTATTTATAATAATAATAAAAAAAAAAGAAAATCTATATTTTTAATTAAAAAGTTTCTTTTATTTCTTTCTCCGCATCCTCCCAATTTGCCGTCAATTCCGCAACCATGGATTGAAAATTATCCAGGTCTTCATCGTTGTTCAATGCGGACATTCTTTGGAGAACCAGCACTTCCGTTGCAATGTGCCTCTCAAAAATCTCCTTGCATCTCACAATCCGAGCTTGCTTTGGCAGAGCATTCCATCCGCCTTTCTCCAAGAGCTCTTCATACACTCTCTTCCTTTGGCCACCCAACATGCCTTCTGGAATATCATCCATCAGGCGCCTTGCATTGGTTTTGATTGGCCCTACAACTCGCACCGGATCCGCTTTGCCTCGGCCCTCCATTCCTTCCGTCCCATCCACTCCATCCCTTTCATCTCCTTCATTTCCTCCTTCTAATTCATCTGCTCCATTTCCTTTCTCTCCATTTACGTTTCCTCCATTTCCTGGTTCTCCTCCCGCTTTGTTTCCTCCTTCCTCCCTCCCTTCCTTGGTTATGACTCCTATGGGTTCCGCACCGGACACTTTGCCTTGCACCTCGGAATTCATCTGGACCCCTGGGAGTTCAGTTGGTGGTCCCCAGTAAGGTGGTGGTGGTGGTGGTGTGTTGGTAGTATATCTTTGGAAAAAGGGCAACACTAGCCAAACAAGCAAACAATTAGTTACTATTTCATGATCATTGTTCATTCCAGATTAGTACTCACCAGGAACTCGAGTCCCCAAGTATTCAATCTCCAGCAACAGTGGTATCTTGTAATTAACCCTTGGCGCGGACCTACAACTTCGCATATCCCTCAATGATTCTGAAGGACCCTCGACAGTTGAATTGACATTTATAGGGAAATTGCATGCCACATTGCGAAGGCAACATTGCTCGCACTTGCCTCAAAGGCCTTGGACGGCAGTACTAGGAATACATCGCTTGTTGCGGCAAATACAGTTTTTGAAATGGCAGGAAAACAATGAAAACATTTTTATAAAAATTATAAATCTATTGGGTAATAAAATAAATAATGTATAAGGGTATACAGTAATAATTAACGACTTGAAATCAATGGGAAAATTTATCTGAACGCTTGCAGGAGCTCGCATCTTTATACCCGGGCAACTGTCACGCTTCCCACTTTAGGATTATTGTCTTCACCACTTTGACATGTCCTCTCCTCAGTACCATCTACCTCAGTCTAAAAGCATGACATAAATAAAAGCACAACATCAATGGTGCAATCCGCTATTTCCTCTGGCTTGCGCTGACCTTCCAATCTTGGTGACCAACTCAGTATATACTTGCAAACTTTGCGGATAACTATGTACCGGTCGGCCATCCATTATGATATCCAATATCCTTCCCTGGCCAATCAAAAGCCTTGGACTTCCATCTTTGGTCATGCATTGTTTGTTAGTTTGCATCTACGTCTAACTAAGCCATCACTACTGTATAGTTTGCAATTGGACCAGTCCCTACCCTGCATACACTATTACCTCTCATTTGCATTACCTTCAAAGTCACTCGCTCCTGTCCCAATTTGTCATGCAATTGTACGCTCAGATTCTATTTTCTTGCACTTACGCTAAGACCTTGGATCTATACCACTGCTTCATTTCCTATCCCGTTCCTGTCATTCATTTCCTCACCACTTCAACTGTAGTTAGCTCATCACCAGGTTGTATCTAGTCACTTTGGATTACCTTATAAGGGCTATCCCCTTGCCTGATCATTGTCTCCTCAGTTAGTTAATTTCATACGTTCTTGCATTCTGCTACAACCTAGTTATCACATTGGACTCAGGTTGGGTTTCCTTCTTCCAAACACATTTCATTCCTCTTGCCGTTTGTTGAGTGGAAATAACCAAGTTTGCACTTTGCAACTGGGTCTTGCTATTTGCACTTGCCCTTGCACTTGGCATTCCTTTGCACTCATGATCATCTAAGAATTTCCCTATAGTACGTGGGGTGGTTTTGTGACAAAGGGTTTATCAAAGGGATGGTTCAGGATAAGACCCAAGGATGGTTTTACCCACAGGGGGCTGGGTAGAGAAAAGGTTTGTGCTTTCTTTTTGCTGTGCTCTCTTTCTTTGTAAGTGTTATTTATTGATTAAGCGGTGGTTTTTCTTTAATATGGTGTTGAATATTTAGGTCACAGAAGAACCCTTATTCAAGCACCTTGTGGGTGGTTTAATTGGTTAAAGATGGGTAATAGCTTGGTTTCTGATTTCTTTTTTCCTTTTATAACTGATTCACTGATACTATTTGTCTGGGTAGGTACCACAGATAGTTAGGATGGATTGAGCTTGGCCAGATGGCATGAGATGGATTGATGATATTACATGGTTCTGGCTTGTTAAAATACATAGTGACTTATGCATGTGCTACATATAAGTTTAATCCAAATGGAATGCACATATGGGCCTCTCCGGCCCATTGGAAACCAACACAGACCATACGGGCCTGTGTGGATATCACTGATTTGGGGAAACGGGCCTCAAAACGCGTGAAACAGGCTCATTGGTAAACAGGCCCTAAGGGGCCCTGTTTGGGGATATGGGCAAATACAGCCAGATGGGCTTGTATGAGTATAATTGGGCCCAAGGTTAATTTTGGACATACTTGACCAGATGGGTTGGCCCGCCAAAGTATGTTTTAATTATTTTTTCGGCTTGGGGCGGCTCATTGGGGCCGCAGCCCGTGTCGCAGCCCAGTTGGGGCTGCCACCCCCATTGCTGCCCGCTCGGGGCCAATGCCCGTGTCATGGCCTGCTCAGGGCCACTGTTTTTGCCTTTGGCCCGTCTATGGGGCCCAACAGCCCCGTGTGGGCCGTTGGGCCCCATAGATGGGCCAAAGGCCAAAACAGCCTGCCGCGGGGCTGGTGGTCCTGGCTCCTCCCCCTCCCCTTGCTTGCCATTGCAAGGGGGAGGGGGAGGGCTGGCTGGTTGTAACCAGCCAGCAACAAGTTGCAAGGGGCAACCGGTCATGGTGGGGGGGACTCGATCACCCCCCCACCAAAAGAGGTGGCCAGGCAGGTTGCATTGAGGCCACTGGCGGTGGGGGGGATTTGACCACCCCCCCCCACCACCACCACCAAAGGGGTGCTCTCCCCCCCCCCTTTACCAAGGGGGAGGAGCAACGGGCTGGATGGGACCTGACCACCCCCCAGCCCACTTACCATAGCAATGCCCTGGGGTTATCAACCCCCAGGGCCCCTGGTATGGGGATTTGACCGCCCCCTCCAGGGATTTGAGAGAAAGAGGGGGGCGGCATTTCCACTGGTTACACCCCCCCAGGTGAGATTTTGGTTGGACTCAGGTGAGTCCTGGGTCCCACCTGGCCCATATGAGGGGCCAGGGCTGTAAACGTGCTAAGATAAGTAACAGGGCTGGTTGTAACAGACAACCAGCCAGGGATTGAACAGCACAGGGGCTGGTTTAGCCCCATTGAGGTGGAAACACCAGAAAAAACCGGAATAGGCTGGTTGTAAGGGTAAAGGGACTGATGCCATGTGGGCTGATGTAGCCCAATAGCTCAAACCAAGTAACAAGGTCTGTAGAGCCTGTAGAGCTCTTTTGGGGCGGAAAATTTGCCTTTTTGCTTGTTTTATCATGGGCTCACAAGAGGCCAATCTTTTGTACTTCAGGAGCTCTTCTCCCTGCTGTTCATCCATTCATCATCCAATTGAATTCATCAACAATATCATCCAACATTTTGCCCCATTTGTGAGAGCCCATCAAGCAATTACTGACACAAGGTGTCCAGAATTTCTTTTGCTTTAAATACTGCTCATTTTCCTAAGCTAATTGCTGGCCATAATTATAACACATTAGAAGTACCAACATAAACATTACTTCCAAGCCATCTAGAACCTTGTACCTTACTCTGGAGAACCTCAAAGACCTCATGTTTTCCAAGAAGATGTCCTATATCCCTGATTTTAGCTTCATCAAGATAGTTCTGAAAATTCAGAATGACAATGCTTGGGCTGTCCTTATGGATAGTAAGCTGGACAACATCTGTTGTGGGGAGATAATGGATGCAGATGACACTTTGATCAGTTCAGAAGTGGAGAAAAAGTCTTATCATCTCATCCTTAGGCATCTTGATGAGAATCATGTGACATGGGTTGCCAATGCTCTTAGGAAAGATTAGAGGAGGGGGGCAGCATCCTTTGGAAGTTGCTTAAGTCCAAGTATGCTGGTGATTCTGTTCACCAGAAGGGTATAGCTTTCAATAAACTGTTCAAGTTACAATATTTGAATTGTAAACAGTTTTTTGCAGAGGCTAGGTGTAGCATAGCCAAGTTTAAGTCATCAGGACTTAACATGAATCCTAAGTGTTTTTCACTCTTAATCCTTCAGAAGCTACCAAAGGATTTTGATTCTTTAGTCAGAATTATATCTCAATTGGATCCTCTTCCTGGGGAGGAGGATTTGCTGAAAAGGATTGAAAAGGATGATCTTCCGTTCAAGATGAAGGGGGGTTCAGGAACAGCCCTTGTTGGAAAGACTGGAAAATATTGCAAGGCAAAATTGGATTTTACCAATATCTTATTCTATAATTGTCAGAATAAGGGGCATTATGCTAAGGATTGCAAGGAGGCCAAGAAGAGGAACAAGTCCAAAGAGAATGACAAGTAGGTCAATCTCACTACTGAAAAGGTTGCAATTGTGGCATTTGATGGTCCAATGGAAATGGTTGTTGGGGAAGAAGGCCCCAATGAGAAGGAAAAAATTGATGAGGATCAAGAAATGGACTTGATTGATTACAAAGTGAGTAATCTTAACCTCAAAGATGAGAATTTATCAGTGAATAATTAAGCTTCTTTCCTATTAGGAGGATTGAAGGAGGATGTTCTTGTTTTTATTGATTCTGGTTGTACAGATTGCTTGTTCTTTGAACCAAATTTATTTTCAAATCTTAGTGATTATTATGGAGTTGTAAATATTGGTCAAAAAGGCAGAACAATTAAGATTAAAGGAATTGGAAAATTTATTCTTGTAAATCACTTGGGTTTCAATATTTCTTTTAAGAAAGTGTTGTATGTACCAGAGTTGCATTATAACCTTGTGTCCCTTGGAGTGTTGTGGAAAAAAGGTTTCCAGATTTTTTATCTTAAAGCAGAAAAGTTTTTTATTGATATGAATGGGAGAACTGTTTTTAGTGGACAGGTTTGGAACAAGCTTTTGTGTGCAAGCTTGTTCAAAATCTCAGCTTTGAGCACTGTTGCTCACAATAGATGTGGCCATAAGTTAAAGGACAGCAACTGTGAGAGTTTTACCTTAGGGGCTAAGCCTAGAAATGTGTTCTCAAATAGTAAAGATTGCATTGATGTTCCTAGAAAGGAATTTTCCATTGTTTGGCAGGGCCATTTACACCAGAGTCCCTTGGGGGGGCATGATACTTCAACTAATTATTTTTGGGTTAAACCAATTTGATCTAAGGATAGGACCACAGAGGATGTTTCTGTAATCTTCAAATTCTGGAAACAGAATGGTCTAATGAAGGAGATTGAGAGGGTTATCACTGATGGAGGTGGTGAATTTTTTAGTGCATAGTTTGAGAGTTTATTGAAAGATTTTGGTATCATTCATATAGTCACTACTGCAAGTACTCCAAAAAATAATGGAATAGTTGAGAGAATGAATAGGACTTTACTGGACAAGGTCAGAACTAAGTATGTCTCAATCTGGTTTACCAAATTTTTTATGGGCTGAGTTGATTTTTACAGTCTGTCTGTTGCATGAAATTTTAAGTGTTAATGGGAAAAGTCCTCATTATCAGTTTTGGAAGTTGTACCCCAAAACGTCACACCTAAGAACAATTGGTTGCTTGGTGTATTATAGTGTCCACCATAATGACATGGTAGGAAAATTAGACCCTAGAGCCAGAACAGGGGCACTTGTAGGCTATGATTTAATAAGTAAATTGTATGGGATCTATTTTCCAGGGACAAGAAAGGTTATCCGTAGCAGGGATGTAAAATTTGATGAAAGTACCTTTCCACTCAAAAGGAGTGAAGATGTTGTTTTGAACAAATCCCAGCAAGAAATAGAATTATCACCTATTTCACCAGCAAAGGCTGAGGAACATGTGCTTCCAGAAGATGAAGAGATTGCAGACATGCCACCAGAGGGTTCAGTGCCCGCTTCAGGGGAGTCCGTTATTTTGGAACCTGATGAGCCTCCACCTCCAGTAAGAAGGAGTGGTAGGGTTAGAGTACCAGTTGATAGGTATGGGGAATGGAAGTTCCATTATGCTGCCGTAGGATATGAGAAAGATACATTTCAGGAACATTGTATGCTCAATGAAGTCGTGGAGTTGAGTTGAGAAATGGGTAACAGGTTTAACCCAAATAGCTTTGGCCAAGCAATGAATTCTGATGAGAGAGCCAACTGGAAGAGTGCTATTTTTGAGGAATTTGATTTTCTAGAAAATCATAGTGTCTTTGAAGTGGTTAAGCGGGATTCTGTCCCAAAAGGAAATACAATTATGGGGTCTAGATTTGTGTTAAACAAGAAGTTTGACGCAAATGGAGTTTTGAAAAGATTCAAAGCTAGATGTGTTGCATAGGGCTTCAAGCAGAGAGAGGGTATCAATTACCAAGAAACTTTCTCACCAACTGGAAGGCTGTCCAAATTCAGGTACATCATTGCTCTGGCAGTGGAGTTGGGAGAAGAAATCAGAGAAGCTGATTTTGTAACAGCATACTTCAATGCAAAACTTGGAGAGGAGGAGACTGTTTATATGTCAATCCCTGATGGTTTTTGTGAATGTTTAGTAGAGACTAAACCAGAAACCATGAAGAAAATCTGTGTTAGAAGTTTTCTTTCAACAGATAAAGGGGAATATGTCCTCAAGCCGTGTAGATCCCTTTATGGATTGAAGCAAGCAGCTAGATCATGATATAATACCATGAGTGAGAAACTGATACAGATTGGTTTTGAAAAGTCTGAGGCTGACCCTTTTCTCTTTGTAAGAAAGGATGCAATTTTGATGTATGGTTCAATGACATTATCATTCTTGGAAATGGTAAAGACAGAGTCATCGAGACACTCAAAGAGGAATTCAAGATAAAAGATCTTGGTCTGGTGCAACAGGTGCTAGGAATGAAAGGAAGTAATAGCAAGAATGGTATTAAGTTAGACCAGAGCCATTACGTGGCAGATCTTATTAAGCAATATAGCTTAGAGGATGCAAAGGAGTTTGGTACTCCCATGCAGTCAAACATTTGTTTAGAGAAGTCTACAGATGAGGATTATCTGGAGTTTGTTCAATCTGGGAACAACTACAGGTCAGCTATTGGATTGCTTAATTATTTGGGGCAGTATAAAAGGCCTGATATTGCTTTTGCAAACGGTGTCTTTTCACAACACTTAGAGAAGCCAAACATGAGGCATTGGTCAGCGTATAAAAGAGTTATAAGGTATCTTGAAGGAACGCAAAGTCTGGGACTGTTGTTTAAAAATTCAGAAAACTTTTATTTTTTTGGTCATTCCAATGCAAGTTGGGCAGATGGTAACACTAGGGAATCAACAAGTGGTTTTTTTATTCTTCTTAGGTAAGAATCTGGTGTCATGGATGTCCAAGAAGGTGTCAGAAATAAGTCTTTCATCAACAGAGGCTGAGTATAGAGCTTACTTAGGAGCTTCACAGGAAGCAAAATGTTTGAGAAAAGTCTTAGAGGATACACATAAAGCACAAGGTTTTGCATTGTTGTATTCTGATAACCAGAGTGCCATTGCGTTGGCGCAAAACCAAGTGTTCCATTCAAGAACAAAACATATCAATGTTCACTATAACTATATTTGCTATGCAGTTAACTGCAAGGCGATTGTGTTGAGGTACATGCCCACTGGAGCAATGATTGCAGATATCTTGATTAAGGCTTTAGATAGGAACTAGCATCAAGGCTTTGTGACTAATATGTGGATGTCACCCCTTTTGGATTAAGGGGGTGTGTTAAAATACGTATGCACTTAAGCATGTGCTACGTATAAGTGTAATCCAAATGGGGTGCACATATGGGACTCTCCGGCCCATTGGACACTCACACGGACCATACGGGCCTGTGTGGATGTCACAAATTTGGGTAAACTGGCCTCAGAACGCGTGAAACAGGCTCATTGCTACACGGGCCCCAACGGGACTGGTAGGGGATATGGGCAAATACAGCCAGATGGGCTGGTATGGGGATAATTGGGCCCAAGGTTTATTTTGGACATACTTGGCCAGACGTACTGGCCCACCAAAATATGTTTTACTTAGTCTTTGGGCTTGGCGCCGCCGCCTGTGTTGCAGCCCAGTTGGGGCTGCCGCCTGCGTTGCGGCCTGCTTTGGGCCACTTTTTTTGCCTTTGGCCCGTCTATGGGGCCTGACGGCCTGCGCAGGGCCATTTTTGCGGCTGCCGCGCTGGGTGGTGGCCGCAGGGCTGGTGGTCCCGGCTCCTCCCTCTCCCCTTGCTTGCCATTGCAAGGGGGAGGGGGAGGGCTGGCTGGTTGTAACCAGCCAGCAACCGGTCGCAAGGGGCAACCAGTCATGGTGGGGGGGACTTGATCACCCCCCAATCAAAAGAGGTTGTCAGGCCAGTCGCATTGAGGCAACCAGCAGTGAGGGGAATTGACCACCCCCCCCCCCCACCATCAAAGGGGCGCTCTCCCCCCCCTTTACCAAGGGGGAAGAGGGATGGGCTGGATGGGACCAGACCACTCCCCAGCCCACTTACCATAGCAATTTCCTGTGGGTATTGACCCCCAGGGCCCCTGGTAAGGGGATTTGACCACCCCCTCCAGGGATTTGAGAAAAAGAGGGGGGTGGCATGTCTGCCGGTTATACTCCCCCCTCCCAGGTGAAATTTTGGTTTGACTCAGGTGAGTCCTGGGTCCCACCTGGCCCATATGAGGGGCCCGGGCTGTAAAAGTGCTAAGATAAGTAACAGGGATGGTTTTAACGGAAAACCAGCCAGGGATTGAATAGCACAGGGGCTGTTTCAGCCCCATTTAGGTGGAAACACCGGAAACAACCAGAATGGGCTGGTTTTAAGGGTACAGGGACTGATTCCATGTGGGCTGATGTATCCCAAACCAAGTAACAAGTCCTGTAGAGCCTGTAGAGCTCTTGTGGTGCGGAAAATTTGCCTTTTGGCTTGTTTTATCATGGGCTCACAAGAGGCCAATCTTTTGTACTTTAGGAGCTCTTCTCCCTGCTGTTTTCCATTGTCCATTCATCATCCAATTGAATTCATCAACAATATCATTCAAAGTGTTGCCCCTTTTTTGAGAGCCCATCAAGCAATTATTGACACAAGGTTTCCTGAATTTCTTTTGCTTCAAATACTGCTCATTTGCCTAAGCTAATTGCTGGCCATAATTATAACATGGCTGCCTGCATGTATTAATGGGTAGCCCTGTATACTTCTGCATAGACATGTGTAGGTGTATTTTCTTGCTTTTTTGGATCTGCTTGATACTGGTTTCACTTCCTCCTGCCTATACTTTCCTTTATACTTCTGCATAGTATTGTGTATGTGTATTTTCTTGTTTCTTTGGAACTGGTTGAGACTGGTTCTACTTCCTCTTGCCCATACTGTCTAGTATAATTCTGCAGAGCATTGTGTATGTGTATTTGCTTTTTTATTTGAAAATGGTTGAGACTGGTTCTACTTCCTCTTGCCTATACTGTCCTTTATACTTCTGCATAGCCTTGTTTAGGTGTATTTTGAATTCATCCTGGGTGAGGTGACACAAGCTGAACTAGTTGCACTACCTCCTGTATCTGTATTGCTGTATTCTGGATGAGGTGATAGGGTTGGTGTATGGTTCTGGTGTTGAGAGTAATCTGTTACTGGTATGTACTTGAGGGTTTTCAAGATCTGTCTTTATGCCTTCCACAGAGCTGTGACACCTGGTTGGGTATGAGTTTGTGACAGTTGGAGGTTTGTTGGGCTGTATCTTCTAATCCATGAGAGATTGGGGGGTACTTTTTCTGAGTGACTATGGTTTATTTCTGATTTAGAATCCATTTCTGAGTTTAATTTGAGAGTTTGAGCTTCTTTTACACTATAAAATTGAGTCTGATGGCTATAGGACAGGTTTTGACTACCACAGAGGTAAAGGTGACCAACTTCTAGAGCACTGGCTGATCTTTCCCATGCCCCTCCTGGGTTAGGAAACCCCACGCCAAACTTGCTAGATTCAACCACCAGTTGTATTCCTCCAGCATCATATCCAAGGTCCCGGAGGACAATATTGCATCCAACAATCTCCTTGAGCTTTGAAAATTTGTTGTTGCACTTGGTAGTCCATTCCCACCTTGCGCCCTTCTGGGTTAAGGCTCACAGGGTACTCATCACCTCTGCAAACCGCTCAATGAACATGAGGACGTAACTACATAACCCCAGGAACTGGAGGATGTGCAACTCCATCTGCAGATTTTGCCATTTGAGAACCTTATTTGGCTTCTTCTCCGCAATTTACCTTCCATCCAAAGCCACTACCTCCCCAACACCTCAATTGCGGGGACACAAACTGCCAGTTTATTTCCCTATACCGTAATTCCTGCTTCCTTGATCCGTAACAGGACCGGTTCCAGAATCACTGCATATTCCCAAATGAACCTAAAAAATTTAGGAGCCTCCACCAGAATTGCACCTCCATATTCCGTTCTTGGGACCTTGATACTGGCACATTCAATGAAGATCTGAATGCCCTCCGGAAGATTGTTGCGCAGTATCCACTTCATCTGGGCCTGTTACACCGCCACCAAGTTAGTTGCACCCCACAGAAACCGTGTCAGCTGCTTCCTCCACAATCTGGTCTCAAATGCATTCAGCAGATGCAAATTGGGATGAATTTCCTGCTGATTGTAACTGCCCCTCACATCCACCAACCTATAGCACGCATGCCCGGCCATTGAATCCAAGAATTCCTCCACTTGCGGGGGAAAACCCAGGTTACATATAGTGAACAAGTTGATATGCTGCAGATCATGAACAATCCTTAGCTACTTTCCAACTTGATTGACAACTGCAAAGATTGGACTGGAGTAGCTTGACACGGATGGCTTTTAGAGATCCATCCTCATGTGCTTGCGCACAAACTCCAGAAAGGGTTCCCAAACGGTCAGGGGAATTGGAATTGGCTTGATCTGCCATGGCCTTTGCAGAACTTTGGTGATAAAATAAGGTTTTCCAATTTTCAATTTCAGCAGTCCGCACTCATCCGGGCAAAAGGCAAGGGCCTTCTCCCGCTGTACCAACACATTATAAGACTCCAAACGGTGCCAGGCCGTGGCAGTTCTGTGGAGGGGAAAGGTGCTGTTTAGGCTGCCCTCCTGAGTGTTACAAAAATATTTAAATGTAACCAAGATTAATGTCCAGAACCTGGTAAACGAGGGACCAAAAGTAAGAGGATAAAGATGATAGTAGTTGGTAGCTGGGGAAAAACAATACTATCTGAGGCAAGATGATGCCGGGGAAAACTTGAATAGAAGAAGTCAAGGATTGTTCAGAGTTCAACAAGACAAGGAAATTGTAAGTGAAAACGCCCACAAGCTAATAGCTCTGGTTGTCAGCAGAAGCTTAGGAAAGATCAACTCAATCCCAAACAACCTCCAGTTTCTCAATGAACCTGCCCAACTCTCCGCAATCAAGTGCTTGAATGGTACCAGATGACTGTGGGTGGCTTCACAGGACAAAGCTAATTGTTTGAAGAAGCTCTAGAAGCAAAACAATAACTGATTCAAACAAGGATAACCCAACACTTCTCAAGGGACTCAAGAGTAGCATGGCAGAATTCAACTTCAAAATAAATGAAGGGAGGTTTAACACTCCAGGTTTTAAGCTTAATAAAACCTCTTCAGTCAAACGTGACTGGGTCCAGAGAGATAATAAAAGGATGATCAGGACCAGTATGGTTGGATAAAGGGATCAGGAGTGGTGTAACACACTCAAGGATTCAATCAGTCAAATTTTTCTTCAACCAGCAAAGCTATTGGTTGGTGATAAGGATCAAGGATCATGGGTTTGAGTATGGAGGCTCAAGGATCAAGAGGCAATCATAGATATACCCAAAAATTTTTTAGTCTCAGATAAAGGGGAATGAGACCCCACAGATGATGTATTTCAAGAGGATACTGATGATCTTTGAATGTGATGTACTTCCCCATCCCCCTCCAAAAGGCAGGGGAGAGCCCCTCCTTATATGGGCAGGAGTCCCTGTTAGACTATGTACAAAGTATACTACAAATAGAGCGGATTTTTTTTTTTGATTTTCAGGTGATCAGAAAAATTTGATCACGCAGGCCGGTGGAAATCCAGCCTGCCTGACTGGGGTGGGATCCTTTTTTCATCCCTTCACCTCTCCTGCATCCGTCCGTTGACGGAAGTGCGCAACAAATACCAGGATCACCCACCCCTCACCCAAAGGCGGAAGGGGTGGGAAAGGAAATGGACCAGACCGCCAGCGGATTTCCACAGGTGGTAGACAATGCTTTTCCACCCCTGCCCAAGGATGGAAGGGCCGTGGGAGTTATTGATGGATTGGTGTTGGGGTGGCTTGGGGTTGCTCGGAGCAATTGGAGGTGGCAGCATTATGGTTTATGAGATGATGAGCCCAAGATTGAGAATTGATGGGGGAAGTGGTGATCAATGGCGAGTGTAGCTGGGCTGAATGTAGATGATGATAGATTCTATGGGATGGTTTGAGGAAGTTACACTTGGTGACAAACTAACACCGTAGTTTTTGCGCAACATTGGAGGCTACATTTCCGGCGGACCTATAGGTTTCTAATCTAAAGGTGCCATCCTTGACTGAGGCAGTGCAGCCACCCCTGGATCCTAGTTGAACATTAAAAATGACATGTATTTTTTAACTTAATCCTGATTTGATTTGAAAAATTGAGGATCATCTTCCAATTGGCCCCCAAATTTTTCATTCCAAATCCAAATCATTAGATCCCAATCAGTCCCCAAATTTGGGGGCAATACTCTAGTACATTATATATCTCTGTTTCTTTCTTTTTTCCCTTCTTTCCCTGCGGAGCTTGGACAGTAGCGTTGGAGATTGCGACAATTTGATTGATTGGGAAAGGTACAGAAGGATGAGTCATATGTTCCAAGACCTTTCTAAGATAGTCGAGTCAAAGTTGATGGCACAAGTATGATGTTAGGGAAATACAAGTTGATTGATGGCTTTTCTGCTTGGTGATGATGCTCAGATAGGTACTTATATGACCTTAAGTATTTTAATGAAGCCAATCAAATCCTAAGTGGGTTTGATCAATGAACGTAGTGGCTGATGGGGTAAGGGTGGTTTGGCTGGTTCAAGTCCGTCAAGGAGCCTACAACAAGCCATTGATTCATTTATTCAGACCGCAGTACCTTGGACTCGCAAGCTGGAGCGGATGTCAACCAGGTTGGAAAAGGAAGGTTCTCTCAATGGTGGGAGGATCATGGGTGAGGTAGGTGTAGGTAGCGTATCACCATACATATTGGATAAATACTCCAACCAATTGTGGATGGTCAGGATGTATGTACAGAATAGACTACCTCAAGCTTTCATCTGAAAATGGATGGATGGGTGGATGGATGAATGGATGGATGGATGGATGGATGGATGGATGGATGGATGGATGGATGGATGGATATTGGAGAGGGATATCTTGGGCCGAGCGGGTCTTGGCCCGCGCGTTCGGCCAAAAGGAAGGGGGGGAACAAAGGAAGAAGGAATTGAATGCAATGCCTAGGTGAAGAGACCAAGAGAGGCCTGTCCTAGACTACTGGGACAGAGGAATGTTTGGCAGGATGAGGAAATTGGAGGAGTGATACTGAAAAAAAATTCCAAATTTTTTCTTTTTTTTTTTTTTTTTTTGGATAAATGACACCTAAATAAAAGAATCATAGAAAAATTTGATTTTTCTGCATCTTTTCCAGGGTTTCCTGATTTGGTCACCACAACAAAAGCCAATAAATCCCTCTCTTCTGTGCTTAACCATCCTGGGGGTCCAAAGTTAAGAGAATCAACCCGCTGGTTGGCAATCTGCACTGATTGTGTTATCCAATAGGAATTCTTCAAGGGCATCTCCCACAGATCCTGGGACCAAGTGATTGGGCGCAAGGGTCTGTTAATTCCCTGCGCCATCAGCTCATTCCATGGCCAGACCTTCTGCACCACCTTTTTTTACTTTCTAGCAATAAGTTTTGAACAAAACTTGAGTGTATTGCAAAACAAGACCAATGAATCTAGCACACAAAAAGATTAACAAGTCTTGAAGCCGGTTAAATATAATAAATGAATGAATGATGATTGAATGTGAAAGTCTTACCCACAACATCTTTGAGAAGTTTGAATGTGGACGGACACAGTGAGGATATTGAGACAACAAAGACAATATAAAGGAAAAGGGAGAAAGGAGGAATCTGAAGATAACAAGCATGAGCACAAGAGTGTTGGCGAGTGAAGCTGAGGAGTTGGTCTTAACACCTCACATTTGATCAGAAGTCTTGAGAATTTCAAGCTATTGAGGATTGAGCTGGAGACAGATTAATCAAGCGTGACAAATGGGTGAAGGTGGTGATTGATGATTTGGTTTGAGGAGGAGTGATTGAGCGGGGCAGCAGAGGGGGTTGATGTTGGAGTTGACTTTATTGATTGTTAGTGGGGAAGGTGTTGGTTGGTGATTTGAAGGAGGATGAGATGAGGAAGTGTGGGTAATGTTGGTTAGGGAGAGAGGTTGAGAGAGTGAGAACAAAGGAAGTATGAGGAGGAAGGACCACAATGAAGGATGAGGATGAGGAATGAGGATGAGGGATAAGGTGGAGAGGAGCCAGGGAGAAGGGAGGAAGAAGGTTGAAGTCAAGAAGGGAGAACAGAGAGAGTTCAAAATTGGAGTGGCCACACTGGGGTTAATTTTAATTGAGCCGGTGGAGGAGAATTGAGCCATCAGGGGAGCAGGATAACAATAACACACCCCCGTGATCAAATGAGAGGTGTTAGGACAGAGGAGACTAGGTGGGCCGTGGAAGAGCGGAGTGCAGCTTTTTCCAGAGAGTCGGCTAGCATTCAATTTGAGGGAACCAGGAGAGTGATGAGGGAATGGTTGTCCCGTCGCTTGCAAAGCCATTTGATCTGATTGTTGAAATATTTGAGAGCTCCATGATGTGACTCTTGGTTTACAAGGTTGTTGAGGGCCTTGTTGTCAATCATAGCGCAGTGAGTCAGTTTGAGTGAGGGATTTATTTCCTGTATTAGGTTCAAAAAACAAATCTTCTCCTGAGTGGCCAGGACAAGAGCCTTCAATTCACCTTTTGTGGGTGATACATAGATGTTTGATTGCAGCTTGCTATGCCAGGAGACAGCACAACCTTACAACAATATTACATACCCAGTGTGGCTTCTTTGAGAGTCAGGGTTGTTGCCTCCGTCAGAGTCACTGTAAGATTTGATTTTTTACTCAAATGAGTCATTGCGTAGACGGAGAGCAAGGTCTTTTGATTGGTTTAGGTACCGCCAGACATGTTTTGATTTGATCCAGTGAGTTATTCCAGGTTTGTTGTTGAAGCGCAAGAGAAAGGAGACGGCGTACAAAATGCCTGGTCTGGTTTGACTAGCAATGAATTTCAGGAAGCCTGTGGAGGAAAAAAATTTGATGTTGAGATTGATGAAGGAGCTGTGGTCTTCATTGGTAGCGGAGTTTGGTTTAATTTTTGGTGTGATGGGAGTGGAGATTGGTCTGCAGTTGGCGAGTCCAAGTTCCAGGAGAGCAGTCTCAATGTGATTAGGTTGTTGCATAGCGGGTCCGTTTTTAGTTTCCAAAATGAGATTTCCAAGTATCTTAGAGAGTGGTCTGTTGGCGGAGATACTAGATCTTTCTTTCAACCGCTCCCTGAATTCAACCAAGTTGCCAACAATGAGAAGTTCATCAACATATACAAACACGCAGAGGCGTTTTTTGTGATTGATGTACAGACAAGGGTCGGAACTTAAGACTGTAAATTTTTCTTCAA
This sequence comes from Puccinia polysora, assembly GCA_025617555.3. Classification (NCBI taxonomy): domain Eukaryota; kingdom Fungi; phylum Basidiomycota; class Pucciniomycetes; order Pucciniales; family Pucciniaceae; genus Puccinia; species Puccinia polysora. The sequence goes on from CM062623.1 coordinate 51,714,910, forward strand.
CCAGCCATGTCTTGAGAGTTTCATACCAGCTCTTTGGGGCCTTTTTAAGTCCATAAAGAGCCTTGTTTAATTTAAAGTATGGAAATTTGAAGTTGTAGCCAGAGGGAGCTTTGATTAAAATATCTTTGTCAAGAGGCAAGTGAAGGAAGGCGTGTTATAATTATGGCCAGCAATTAGCTTAGGCAAATGAGCAGTATTTAAAGCAAAAGAAATGCTGGACACTGTGTGTCAATAATGGCTAATGGGGCTCTCACAATGGGGCAATATGTTGGATGAATTCGATTGGATGATCAATGAATGATGGAAAACAGCAGGGAGAAGAGCTCCTTAAGTACAAAAGATTGGCCTCTTGTGAGCCCATGATACAACAAGCCAAAGGGCAAATTTTCCGCCCCAAAAGAGCTCTACAGGCTCTACAGGCCTTGTTACTTGGTTTGGACTGCATCAGCCCACATGGCATTAGTCCCTGAACCCTTACAACCAGACTATTCCGGTCCATTCTTGTGTTTCCACCGTTACGGGGCTGAACCAGCCCATTGCTGTTCAGTCCCTTAGTTGGTTGTCTATTACAACCGGCCCTGATGGCATCATTACCCCTGTTACGGGCTGGTTGCCTCATGCATCCAGCCCCTGGCCCCTGAAATGGGCCAGGTGGGACCCAGGGCTCACCTGGGTCCGGTTTCAACCTCACATGGGGGGGTGTGACCAGCGGACATGCTGTCCCCCCCTCTATCTCTTACAAATCCCTGGTGGGGGCGGTCAAATCCCCTCACCAGGGGCCCTGGGGGTCGATACCCCCCAGGGCGTCGTCACAGAAAGTTGGCCTGGGAGGTGGTCAGGTCCCCCCAGGCCCATCGCTCCTCCCCCTCGGTAAAGGGGGGAGGAGAGCGCCCCTTCGCGCTTAGTTCGCTACGATGGCGGGGGGGTGATGAAATCCCCCCCACCTGCCGGTCGCATACCATGCGGCCGGCGCCGCCACCTCCTGGGGCAAGGGGGTGGTCAGGTCCCCCCTGCCCTGACTGACCGCCTCGTTGCGGCCGGTCGCTGGCTGGTTCAACCCAGCCAGCCTGCCCCCTCCCCCTTGCGACAGCGAGCGAGAGGAGGGGGAGCGAGCCGGGGCCGCGAGCCCCGGCTCCGCGGCGCTGTCGCCGGTTGCAACCAGCCGGGCCTGCGCGGGATCCCTCGGCCGCACAACAGCCCCGCGCGGGCTGTCGGGCCCCGCGTGGGCCCTGCCGAGGAACACAGGCGGCCCCGAACGGGCCGCGACGCGAGCAGCGGCCCCGAGCGGGCCGCGACACGGGCGGCAACCCTAATGGGCCGCCCCAAGCCCGAATTGTGAGAAAAGACTACTTTTGCGGGCCAGCCCGTCTGGCCAAGTATGTCCAAAATAAACCTTGGGCCCAATTATGCCCATACAAGCCCATCTGGCCGTATTTTCCCATATACCCCATCGGGCCCGTTAGGGCCCGTGTACCAATGGGTCTATTTCACGCGTTTTGAGGCCAGTTTCCCCAACTCTGTAACATCCACATGGGCCCGTATGGTCCGTGTGTGTGTCCAATGGGCCTCAGAGGCCCATTTGTGCATCCCATTTGGATTACACTTATACGTAGCACCCGCGTAAGTGCGTACGTATTTTAACAAGGCGGTTTTAATGTCCATTTGCCACAGGCCAAGCTTATGGTGTAGAGAATAGACCAGAAAAACACAAAGAGTGGTGATAGAGCCAGTGGGGGCGTAGGTTTCACCTTAGTCAAAGAATTGGATTTGTTTGAATCCCTGTACACATAAACAGGACTTGAATTTGACGTTGCTGATGTTTTGTTTGTCCTTGATACAGTAAACCCATACAGTTGTGATAGTATTCTTGCCATTGGGCAATTTGTGACATCCCTCCCACACCTTCATCCGTTCAATTCCCTGAAGTTCTGATTTCATAGATTCAATCCAAAACTCCTTGTTGTCACAGTGGGTGGATTCAAAGTAGCTTTTTGGTACCAATCAAGCCACAAATCCGTATCTTTGAGGTCTTTGAAGGGAGGACCAATTAGGGCGTATCAAAGTTAGCAAACCCGCCATTAGAAACCCGCCATTTTTTTTGACAAAACCCGCCATTTTTAATGGCGGGTTTCTGAAATACACATACCCCTAACTGGTGTATTTCAAAATGGCGTGTTTCATGAAAATGGCGGATTTCAATCATCAAACACGCCATTAAACCCGCCATTTATGCATCGTCATCCATCCACCATCCATCACATCAAAAACACCCATCCACATCAGCAAATCCATACCGGTCCCATCTCCATTGCATCACACACATCTCTATTTTTTTTCACATACCTTCACATACCCATCTTCACACAAATCCCATCATCATCTCATCACCCCACATCACTCACCACCTTTCTCAACATGTCCAATCAAACATCCCACCAGCAAGTTGAAAACGCAAAAAAGCTGACTGAACTTTTGCTACTGTTTGACTCCCATTCAGACTCTGATTCAGACTCCGATTTTGAATCAACTTGGTTAGCTTTGAATTCTCTGTTGGCAAAGCGATACATGGTTCCAAGAATACACACTCTCCATAACCCTATGTATGAAAGGCAAAAGCTTCATCTCATCCCTGACTTAAGCTTCCAGCAAATGTTCCAAACTTTGTTGCCTTCTTTCATGAAACTTTTGGCAATGATTAAAGACCACCACATCTTCCAGAACAATTCTTGCAATCCTCCACGCGATCCAGCCATCCAACTTGCCGTTGCTCTTTGTAGATTCGGGTCAAATGGAAATGGAGCAGCAATCCATCAATTGGAAAATCTATTCTCAGTCAGTTACGGAAGCATTGACTTATACACCAAAAGAGTCATGATTGCTATCCTATCTTTCCATCGCTCGGTCCTTTCATGGCCAACCAAAGAAGAACGCAAGGAGATATCTCAAGTAATGGAGACAGAAGGTTTTCCTGTTCGCATTGGTTTTGTTGATGGAACCACCATCCCCTTGATTCAAAAACCCAACCTAGATGGCAACCACTATTTTGATCGTAAAAAAAGGCAATTGATTCATTTCTTTTCCAATTGATATGATAAAAATTTGGATCACACACTGACCAAATATGTTCCATCTCTTTGTTTAGATACTCCGTGGCACTACAACTTGTTTGCAATAACAACAAGAAGTTCATCTCCCTCCATGCTGGCCTTCCAGGTTCTTGTCATGATTCATATGTTTTCAATTGGATGCGGATTGCCCAACAACCAGAGATCTACTTTGACCAAGATCAATACCTTCTGGCCGATTTGGCTTATGCTAGTGGGAAATATGTAGTTCCAGCATACAGGAATGTTTTGTCCAATGATCAAGGAAAACCCAATTTTAACTATCATCTTGCCCAATCACGAGTTCAGATTGAGCATGCCATAGGAATTCTGAAAGGAAGATGGGCCAGCTTACCGGAGATGCAAAACCAGCTCCAATGTTCCAAAGATATGAGGTTCCTCATCAACTGGATTATCACTTGAGTAATCCTTCACAACCTTTTGGCCGAAATCAAAGATGAATGGGACAAAATATTCCAAGATGATATTCCTGATCAGCCTCAAGTCATCCCTGTCTCATCTGGTCCCTCATCTTCTTCTATGAGAGAGCAGATTCTTCCTCTCACCCTTGCTTGCTTTGATGAGTAATTTTTGATTTTGAAATTGGTAAAAATTCCCTTCACCGTATTTTTTTGGTTTTGGTTGTTCACCCAAGATTCATAGTCTGAGTTTTTTTTTTATTTTTCTTTTAGTGGACTTGAATCCAAAAACACCTCCACCTCAAACCCTGCCACTCACCAAATGCCACCCCCCTCCCCCTCACCACTCAACCCCTTCAACCTCACCCCACTCACTCACCGGTCAAACCCTGCCTCCTCCTCACCAAACCACCTCACTCATCACCACCACCTTACTCACCACCACCACCTCATCTCACCTCACTTGGCTAACAAGTACAAGCACTGTAGCTTTCCAGCTGTGGACACAGCAACCCATACCAGAATGGCCATGTCACTCCAAATTAATAAAAAAATTCAGAGCACTTTTAGGGACATGAAAAACGGCCAAATTTACTCTAGAGAAAAAAATATCAATAAAAACAAAAAAGATTTGTATATTGGTGGGGTTAAGAATGCTCTCAAACGTTGTTGTAGTAAAAAATAATTTGTTTTTCTTTAATCCATGCAAATATATTTACAAGCCCAGCATTTGAGTAATCTGCTGTATTTCTTCTACCAATCTACCACTGCCAATGCAAGCCAAAGCTACTGATACCTTATCCTTTTTTTCATTTTCCCGTTGTTCCCTCTCCTTTTCCAGTTGCACTTGCTGCTGATCCTTCTCCTTTTCCTCTTTTTGAAACTCTAGCTCAGCTTGTTTCAACCTCCACTCAGCATCCAATTTTTGTTTATTAGCCAAAGTCTTGGCTTGCTGCTTTTGACCATCCACGGCCAGTTGGCGATCCCACTTTTTCTTTTCAAACTGAAGTTTATCTGATTCAATTTGTGATTTCACTGTTTTTTGGAGGGGAATGGCAATGAGCATGATTTTGAAAGCAAGGATATTGAATCAATCAACTTACATGAATCTCGCTTCTCCATGATTTCTTCAAAGCCCAAAAAACTGGAAGTGTTTCTCCTCTTTTGATGACTTTTGGGGTTGACATTGATGGAATTGGAGGCCTTTTGCTTACCCTTGGCAGAGGAGCTTTTAGTCTGAAAGTCCTCACTAGTATTTGAAGGCAATTTGGGAGGCCCCATTGGCTTGAGTTTTTGGCCAATCAAAAATGGATGAGCCTGTTTTTTTACAATGTAAATCAGTCCGGAGCAACCAGACAGAATTGAAACAATTTAGTTCCTTACTTGAGCAGATGTTGATGGCAATGGTGATCCAGGAATAACATCCTCCTCATTGGGCAAGTTCTCCAGTTGTTCTGCCCCACAAAGAGAGCAATCAAAAGAAGGAAGTGAGGGGTCCAGGGTTGGGATTGACTGATCAATCAATACCAAAGTAGAAATGATTGGAGCCGATTGTGTTTGAATATCCTCCTTGTCATCAGATGGGGGCCACTCCAAGGCCAAGGTTTCATCAAGGTCCCCGTTGGTAGGCTGAGCATCCCCAGCCAAGTCCTTGGCATCAACAGAATTGGATTGTTGGGCATTGAAAGCAGCTAGGGGGGTGATGTTGGCCTTCTTTCCAAAGATTTCATCCATTTGAATATAAAAAGGACAAATAAAGTCCAACTTATCAACCACCAAGTTGATTCCTTTGGCTTTGTCCAAGTCGGTAATACCAAAGCCAGTGGAGATAGACATGGAGTGGGCCTTTTTGTACTTGGCTCAATAGTTTTTGAACCGCTCCCTCATCTGTTTGGATGACAGATCCAGCCTACCTTTTGTTTTGTTCTTGAGTTCATTGGCCATCAGGAGATAACCATTGACCTTAGAGGATTGAGGTTGGCCAACACGTTTTTTGTTGTCGGATCCAAAGCAGGCATTGTAGTTGGAGGGAATTTTCAGCCAGTTTACCAGGATGATGTGATCAGCTCTCTTGAGCTGACTTGAGCCCTTGGAAGCTGATGGGGGAGGATTGTTTTTTTTGGAGTTCCTTGGCAATGTTCTCTTGGGTGTGTTGGACTTGTGGGGGGAGGTTTGCTGAGGGGCCATTTGAAAGATTTTGGGCTATGCAAGTGATGAGAGTGATAAAGAGATGAGAGTGGTGAAGTTTTGAGATCAATAAAGTGGATGAGAGTGATCAAGTGATGAGAGCGGTTAAGTGATGAGAGTTATGAAGTTTTGAGAGCGATGAAGTGGATGAGAGTGATCAAGTGATGAGAGCGATAAAGTGATGAGAGTGGTCAATCAATTTTATGATGAGGGTGGGGGTAAAACATTTTCCAATGAGGTCGGAGGTAGAAGGAGGTGGGAAGACAGGGGTGTATGACGCGGACAGGTGGTGGAAGCATTTAAATACTTTATTTGAAAAAACCCACTTATTTCAGGTTAACTTTGACACGTCTGATCTGAAATAAGTGGGTTTTTTTGATTTTTAATGGCGGGTTTGAAATGGTGGATTTGTGTTGAAACCCGCCATTAAAAAATGGCGGGTTTGGTTAACTTTGATACCCCCTATTGTAAAGAGTTTGTGATGAGTTGGAGACAAGTTGATTTGAAATTTCTAATTCCTCAGTTGAGGAGGGTTCAGAATTGGAGTCATTGGTCTTTTGGGAAGGTAAGGAAGAGTTTAGGATGGGAGAGTGATTGGAGGAGTTATCAGAGGAGGGGAGATTGGAAGCAGAAGAAGAGTTTGGTGAGGAATTGATAGGAACAGGTGGAGGAGGTGTGGAGTTTAGAAGATCAGTGAGAGAGGTATTGTCAGCAAGGATAGAGTCAAACAGAGAGTCAAAGGGGGAAGAAGGATTGGAGATGTGTGAGTGAGAAAGTTTTCAAATATTTTGATATGTTTGGAACAAACAATGTTCTTGGAGTTGGGAAGATAAATTTTGTAGGAGTTGAGATTGAAGTCAAACCCAACCAGGATTCCCTCCTTGCCTTTTTCTTCAAATTTTTTTGGGACTGGATGCTTGGTTTAAGACAACAGCTTTTGAGCCCAGAGTTTGAATTAGATGAAGCTTTGGCGTTTTATGTGTCCACAGTTTGTGGGCCAAGGTTTTGGCGGGGGGTGAAGGTATGAGTTTGAGAATTCAACAGGCACTAACCAGTATTTTGTCCCAGAGAGAGGAAGAAATATTCATGTCAATCATGGCAGTCCTGGCAGCTTCAAGAACAGTGCAGTTTCCTCCTTTGGAAATGGGATCATGTTGAGGAGTGTAGGGTTTGGAGGTGGTGTGTTTGATGCCGTTTTCAGAGAAGAACAGGGAGAGTGGGTTATTCACAAATTTGCCCCCATTTTCCAAATGGAAATTCTTAAGCAAATGTCCAAGTCAGTTTGTGTGAAGTCTGATGAATTTGATTACTTCATCTGGGATGTCAGACTTGAGGCGCAGAGAAATACACATTTTGAATTTGGAGAAGTTGTCTGTGAGAAGAAGGAAGTATCTGTGTCCTGAAATTGAGGAAGGGTGAATTGGTCCACAGACATCCACATGGATTTGTTCAAAGATGTTCTTGCTGCCAGGAACTTGTCCACAAAACAGTTGACAGAAAATCTTACCTTTGGCACAGGAGATGCAATTGAATTTGTCCCAGCGCAGATTTGGGAATTCCTTCAAAAGTTCTTGGGTTCTCCCTATGTGAGGATGAAAAAAGCGTTGATGGATGGTTGATAGTGAGACAAAGGAGCACAAGATAGAGGTTGAGCAAGGTTTGTCCATGTCAATAAAAAGGAGGTTTTCCTTGATTGTACCAGAGAGAACGGAGCGACCACAAAAAACAACCATAAATCTGTTAGGGGATTTCAGGAACAGTGAGCAGCACTTTTGGACGAGTTGACCCAGTGAGACTAGATTAATGGCCAGATTTGGGACAAATAGTGATTTCTTGATATTCAACATGGCAACGGTGGTTGTCAGTGTATTTGTTCCACACCCCAGCAATGGAATGGGACCCAAGGGATTTCAAGTTTGTATTTCAGTGTTATTGGGGCCAATGTGACTGAAGAAGTCAGGGATGTTGAACATGCAATTCAAGGCTCCAGAGTCAAGTGGGATGCAATTTTGACTTAGAGATTGTGAGGTAACCATGTCAAAGTTGTAAGCGAGGTGAGTGGAGGGAGATTGTTGAGTTTTGTATGGCATGGTACCTTGAGAACAGGATCCTGAGCTCAATGAGTGACTGGGATTAGGACATAGATGGGGATAAAGCCACCAGCACTTGCTGCGGTTGTGATTGGCTTGAGGATTATGCCAGGTGGAGAAACATTTGATGACCTGAGTCTTGTTCACCATGGCTGAGGCATATGATCCGGAGATCACTTTGTTTTTAATTTGATTCAAATGTTGTAGAACTAGATCAGCATCAATTTTTGCTTCACCAAGCGAGTGAGTGATAGTGGTCTTGAGGTGGTTGAGCTGAGGGGGAAACATGTAGAGAAGAAGTTATGACGCAATGTTGTCATCCATTTGTATTCCAATTTCAGAGATTTGAAGGAGGCAGGCCCTCGTGTCTGTGATGAATTTTTCTGCTTTCTTTGGATCAAACTGAAGATTAAGAAGGTTGAAGAAGACTCTAGACCTATTTTCTGTTTGCAATGAGGAATAGTATTTGTTGATGGATTTCCAGAGCTCAATACTGTTGGTGAGAAGATGGTCCTTGACACAGTTGATATAGTTTTTTTTGTTGAGTTTGGCCAGAATGTATCCCACAATCTCAAGGTTGACTTCAGGAGGGCATTTTTCCGGTTATGTTGAGTTGAGCCAAAGGGCTATCCCTTTGAGGGAAAGAATGGTATGAGCTTTGGATTGCAAGAAGGAGAAATTTGAATTGGAGAGGCTTGGGATGGAATTGGTGAGAGTTTTGAGTAGGGATGACTGCATGGTTTCCATTGGTCCTTTGTGGCCAAGTCTTTTATTCCATGGAACCTTTGGCTTTTAACTGTGATAAGCTTTGAACAAAACTTGAGTTTATTGCAAAATAAGACCAATGAATCTAGCACACAAAAAGATTAACAAGGGTTGAAGCCAGCTTAAGATGATCAGTGAATGTGAAAGTCTTACCCACAACATCTTTGAGTAGTTTGAATGTGGAAGCACACAGTGAGGATATTGAGACAACAAAGACAATGTAAATGAAATGGGAGAAAGGTGGTATCTGAAGAGAACAAGCATGAGCACAAGAGTGTTGGCAAGTGAAGCTGGGGAGTTTGTCTTAACACCTCACATTTGATCAGCAGTCTTGAGAATTTTGAGCTATTGAGGATTGAGCTGGAGACAGATTAATCAAGCGTGACAAATGGGTGAAGGTGGTGATTGATGATTTGGTTTGAGGAGGAGTTATTGAGCGGGGCAGTGGAGGCCATTGATGTTGGAGTTGACTTTATTGATTGTTAGTGGGGAAGGTCTTGGTTGGTGAGTTGAAGGAGTATGAGATGAGGAAGTGTGGGTAATTTTGGTTAGGGAGAGAGGTTGAGAGAGTGAGAAGGAAGGAAGTATGAGGAGGAAGGACCAGGATTAAGGATGAGGATGAGGAATGAGTATGAGGGATGAGGATGAGGGATGAGGTGGAGAGGAGCCGGGGAGAAGGGAGGAAGAAGGTCAAAGTCAAGAAGGGAGAAGAGAGAGTTCAAAATTGGAGTGGCCACACTGGGGTTAATTTTAATTGAGCCGGCGGAGGAGAATTGAGCCATCAGGGGAGCAGGATAACAATAACAGCTAGCGTTGCAACTTTCCATCCACACTCAACCGTCATCATTGTAAGTCCTAGCAATAACCAAACCAGGGCTTTTGACTTTGCTCACAACTGTGGCACAATGATAGGGTTTTTGAAACATAGAACCTCCCGGAGATGCACACTGAGGAAGGGGACTTACTTCTGTTGTCTGTCCTTCCCACGCCTCTTCCTTTCCAACCTGCTCCTTGCTAGTTGAACCCCCGCGCTATCCCCGGACCACTAGGCAAAATCCTCCGTGGGATGACCCTTACAGTCAATTCCCCTTTTGGAATTGCCATCACTGCACATTTCTGGTCCCCGCACCCATTTCCCCTTCCCATGGTTGCAGATTTTTGTTTCAAACCTTGCACCAAAAAAATCCTCAACTCTTAGCACCTCCATTCCCGCTTCCAGGTTGAAAGCCATCTGAGCCTGGAATGCAAAAATGAATTTCTGAATCAGGATCACATTTCCGGACTCTACCAAAAGAAAAAATAAATGCTTCAAGACCTTTGCAACCTCAACACCCTTGCCTTCCACTACCCCGTCAACACGGCACTCCCCCCCCCCCCCCCGTTCAACGCCCAGAGCCCCATTGTGCACTTTCTCCTCACCAATCCCAGCTCCTCCACCAGCCTTGATGAAAGCAGGTTGACCATTGATCTGCTATCCACCATTGCACATACCTTCCGCCCTGCAATTATCATTGAGACATAGGCAAGCGGAACCAACACAGACCTTGATTGATACAGTTTGAAACCCTCTTCCTCCTCCGCCATGTTCATGCGCGGACCATTGTTGGAACCCAGCCTTGTCTGCACTCTCTCAGCGCTTGGACCATCTCTTTGACAACCACCAGAGACACCGCTGCTAATTCTTGCAGCATTAGGGATACCAGCGCCTCATTGCCCATCACCCTCTACACAATCTCTGCCGCTTCCTTCTTTCCCACAGCATTTTCTGACTGTCCGTCTCTGGAGGACCCGCGCACACCTGTCTTTGGGACAGGTGGTTGCTTGCTGAAGTTTACATACATTTTTTCTACTGCGATTTTCTTTTTCATTGCCAGCTCCTTTTCCTCAGCTTCCCAGGTCTTGGGAGCAGTGACAATTCCAAGCTTCACCTGAGCAGCGTCATTCTGACCTTTCACCCATTCCCATATTTTTATCATTGGGGGTAGTTGACCCCTTGTGTAGTCCACTGGTTCACCTGTTGGGAATATGTATTTGGGGCCAGATGTGCGCACCAAACCTTTGTTCATGTCTTGCGTGAGATGGGCACACAACAACTTGCTGTTCCCCTTTTCTCCAAAATAGGTGCACATGCGTACCATGAACCCCCTGTGGGGCCCGCTGGGAGGCTGAAAGCCCTCCGCCATGTGAGGCAGCGCCGCAGGCGGTTGGAAAAGAGTGGCTAGAGCCATAGGAGCCATAGGGGCCTTGGCCTGGTAAAGGAAGACCTGCAGATCCCAAAGGATGTCTGTCATCTCTCCCACCTTTGGATCCAGGACCTTCTGAGGTGTTTCAGCGCGCGGAAATGTTGATTGCCCTGCAACTGGTGCTATTTCCAGGGCTGGTACCAAAAAGGTTAGCGACTTCTTTGAAACCGCCAGGTACATTTGCGCCATGTCTGCAATGAGCTTGTCTAATTTGATCTTGCTCTCCACGGCCCAGCGGATGACCAAAAAGTCTGGAAGGATTGCAAAGCTCCTGTTCAACAATATATTAACCAAACCATGGTTTTACAAGTACCTTTGCAGTTGCAAGTGGAATGATGGCGCAAGTCTGCCCAAAAACACCCGCTTCATTGCCCCCCTCTGCCCCACAATGGCTTTTTTCTTTGACAGGTACCCGTAAATTTGCTTGAACTTTGACATGTACTCCACCAATCCTTTGCGCATCCAGACCCCTCCATGCTTGATTTCCTCCGCCGGGGCTGGCTCAAAGTTGCTTTCTCGGAAGCAAGGCTTGCATTTTCCCCACCTTGCCAGCATCTCACCTTTCAAACTTCCCCAATCCTGCCTTTGGTACCCAAACATTTCCCCCATGTCCCGCAGTTTCTACTCCTTGGTGATGAAGAGGACAATAGTCCAAACCTTATCTGCTCCTGTTGTGCCTTCCAAGTCCGCAATACCTTCAAACCTGGACAGAAATTGCTCCACTTCCGAGGTTCTGAACCAGAGGTGAGGGAAATCCCTTGGCCTCAGCCACACCCAATGAGGGACTTCAGCCCCCATTTCTGACAACTCCCCCTCTGATTTCAGAGAAAACACGCCCATCCTGGGAGCAGAAGCGGCTGGTGGCGGAGGCTGAGCCAGAGCATTAGGGGTTGTTTTTAGAGGAAAAGCGGGTGGAAAGTTTGATCCTGGTGCAGTTTTTGGAAGCATCCTGAGTACCTTTGAGAGACTTGAGACAAAATAGTTTCCTGGGCAGACCCCCAGATTTGGAAAGTAAGAGAGTGTATTTCAGATTATTTCCTCTATTGCTATAGTAGCTGTGGCAGATACCTGCAAAATAATAATAATAATTGCCAAATATCAGTTTTAATGATTAAACTGATAATATCAATAAAAAACTCAACTGATAGTAAGTTATCAGGAGTAAAAGAGCCACACCTTGAACCTCTAAAGAGATAAGGGGCCTAGATTTAATAAATAAAGCTCAAAGGAGACTTGCTTACACAAGGAAGCTCACACCCTTTATGATAGCCTAAAAAGGACTATAACTCCAATAGGACCTTGGACTCGAAATTGGAGTTGATTGTTTGATTGATAGTATAATAATATGTTGAATTAAAAGGCCCCAGTCAATCCTCTTGGTGGAATAAGTTGGATGGGCTTTTTTATATGCACTATCTGGTTTATAAAATACAATGAGGAATAGGTCTTGTAGGGACAAGACCCTCCTCTTTTATATTGAAAGAGTCCTCAGGGGGACTCAGGGCATCATTAGGAGAGTACACCACTGTCCTAGATTTCGTCTACAGTGGCTCAGAGCCCCAAGAAATCATCCCCAATGTATAATAACATTTACATACTCATTGGGGTCTATTTTCGAGGTGAGGTTGTAATTTATTCACTCAGAAGTTTAAAGTGATGGGGGGGAATCACCCCAGTCACTTATTCTCCTTCAAGAGGACGCTCTCAAGGCTTCAGAATTAATTTAATTACCCTCTAACTCTCTGTAGATCTATCAGAGCATGTATTCAAAGAATTACAACCATATTATTAGATATTCTTAATCCACATAGATATGTATACTCTGGGTAAGTATTCCCACAGAGTTTATCTGCACCAGGGGAGTTTCCTAGCTTCTGAGTGTACGCTTTTCCAGCATGATTAACTTCTTGAAAGTTATCTACAAGCTGGAATGAGAGTTCTTAGAAAATAATTTACAATTCACCTAAAAATCTGGGTTATGGTAGATAAGGATTATTACAGAATATAGTTTCCACAGAGGGAAATCTTTAAGGAAATTAATTTTACATCCAATTGGAAGCTTCCAGAGGATTATAATCTAGAGTAAAGTTATAAGATCTCCCATAAATTATAATATAAACCTTCAAGGTTTTATGGGATGATTTCTAATATTAAGACATACTATAAAAATATGATTATATGAAACTTTATATGTCAAAAATATGGATATGTAATGGACTAATGGAGGCTTGAACACACTGCCTAGGTACTCCGAAGGGTACTAAGACATTCCTTAACCACTATACTACCAAGACTTGTGAGTTGGGCAGCCTATAGGACACCAATACATGTCTCATGGCTGACAGTGTAACTCCCCTAGTTTTCCCTAAGCTCTGGAATCAATGGTCCTAGCATCTGTAAAGATAAGAATGCTCTGGTTTAGAGATATATATATATATATATATAGAGAGAGAGAGAGAGAGAGAGAGAGAGAAAGAGAGAGATGGATTTCATTCCTTTCCATATCCTGAACCGTGTTCTAAAAGCTGTGATCCCTCTATTGCCTCCAAGCTGGGGTTGAGAGTGCAGAATTTATGCCCACACTCTCAGCCCTGACCTAAGTACAAGCACAATGACAGCCCAACAACAAATAGAAAAGAAAACCTTAAAACCAGAACCCTAGCCTAACCCTAACCCTTTCCCATTCCACAACCACCCTCAAGCCCCCCTACCCTTACACACCCCCGGTTTGTCGTTCTCATGACGCGGCCCTGGGATGCGCCCTACTTGGAGCCCCCTGTGTTGTCCATATCGGCCTGGCGCTCCATGTGATCTCCTGCCCCAGGGGTTGGCCCGCTCCTATAGCCCCAATTGCCCCGCTCTACCCTACCAAACTAGCTGCCTGCAAACCAGGTTGGGCCAGCTCCATTCTTGGGTCCATAATGTCCAAGCGGGCCACAGCCCGCCACATCCAATTAAGCCCAACCCATGCCTGGTATGCTGAGCCCCACGGTGCCTACTGCTGACCCCGCCGCGGCTGAAGCTGCTGCTGATCCCACAGCAGCCACTGCTCAGACCGTGTGCATCCCAAATGCTGAGCGCGCCAAATGTGGCGCGGTTCCTGACCCAAGGCTATATAACAACCCCAAAACGGACATGGGTACTTGAACGCCCGGAGGTCCCCTCCTAGACCTCTAGGACAGGGATAATTTGGGAAGATATAAAATAAAAAGGTTTCCATAGTAACACAGAATTGTTTTTTTATTAGTATTTTGAGATAGATGAGAGATAAAAAAAATCAAAAAAATTGCCCTTTACATGAGGTTTCTCAAATTTTTCACCACAATGCCAGGGGCAGTTGTGACAGGAATGCATTTAGTAATTTTCAATGCATGATTCTACCCTGGGCCCTTCTCCAAATTTATTTCTTGTTTGCTATAAGAATAAACTTCTAAAAGGTTTGCTACACAAGATTGAAATGAAGATTCTCCCATATATAATTTCACTGAAACCTTCTTTACCTACCAATGTCTTTTATGGGATTGTAACAGTTGCCTAAAACTGGAATTTTTATTGGAAAAAATTAATCATTAGGGTGCATCAGAGTTAAGAAAACCTGCCATTTTTTAATGGTGGTTTTCAACCCAAATCCCCCATTTCAAACCTACCATTAAAAATCAAAAAACCCACTTATTTCCCATCAGAGGTTTCAAAGTTACCTTAAAATAATTTTTCTTCAAATAAATTATTTAAATGGTTTCACCGCCTCAACCATGCATCATTCAAAATCATCACCCTGGTTTCAAGTTCCAACCTCATTGGAAAAATTGTACCTCCAACCTCATACAAAAAAATTGATTCATTCCTCTAATCAATTCATGATTCTCATCTCTTCATTGATTTCCTCATTAATTCATCACTCTCATCCCTTTATTGCTTTCATCACATCCTAACTCTCATCACTTCATCCCTTCATACCTCTTACTCTTATCAAATGGCCCCTCAGCAAACCTCCCCCTGCAAGTCCACACACCAATCCAATGGACCAAAGCAAACATCACCAAGGAACTATACATCAAGAAATCCTTCCCCATCAGCTTCCAAAGGCTCAATTCAGCTCAAGAGAGCTGATCACATTATCCTTGTAAACTGGCTCAAAATTCCCTCCAGCTATGATGCTTGATTTGGATCCAACAACAAAACACAAGTTGGCTGACCTCCATCCTCTAAGGTTAATGGTTATCTCCTGATGGCCAATGAACTGAAGAATAAAACAGAAGGTAGGCTTGATCTTTCATCCAAACAGATGTGGGAGAAATTCAAGAACTATTGAGCCAAGTATAAAAAGTCCTACTAAATTTCAATCTCCACTGGCTTTGGAATAGCCAACTTGGTTAAATCCAAGGGAATCAACTTGGTGGTTGATAAGTTGGACTCCATTTTTCCTTTTTATATTCAAATGGATTAAATGTTTGGAAAGAAGGCCAAAATCACACCTCTAGCTTTGTTTGATGCTCAACAATCTGATTCAGTAGATGCTGAGGACTTGGCTGTGGATGCTCAGCCTAGCAATGATGATCCTGAAAAAATCTATGAGTGGCCCCAATTGGCTGTGGAGGAGGATATTCCAACCCAACCAGCTCCAATCATGTCTAAATCAGCATTGATCAATTATTCAAACCGTTCCTTGGACCCCTCAATTCCTTCTTTGGATTGCTTTCTTCCTGGGGTGGAATAACTTGAAAAATTGGCTGATGAGGAGCAAGTTATTCCACTATCTCCATTACCATCAAAATCTGCTCAATTAAGGAAGCAAGTTCTTTTCTTTTCTTCCTGGTTAATCCTGACTGGTTTTAGATTGTAAAAAACTGGCAACATCCATTTCTGAATGGCCAAACCCTCAAGCCAATGGGCCCTCCCAAATCACCTTCAAACAAGAATGAAAATTTTCCCACAAAAACCTCCTCTGTAAAGTGAAAGCAAAAGGCCTCCAATTCCATCAACATCAACCCCAATAGCCATAAAAATATGAGAAACACTTCCAATTTTTCTGGATTTTAAGATATCATGGAGAAGCAAGATTCAAGTAAGTGAATTAATTGAATCTCCTTGCTTTGAACATAAAGCTAATTCCTATTACCCTCAAAAAAACAGCCAAATCACAAATTTAATCTGAAAAACTTCAATTTGAAAAGGAGAATTGGCATCATAAAATGGCTATTCATTTCAAAAAGCAGAAAACCAAGATTTTGGCTAATCGGAAAAAATTAAATTCCAAGTGGAACTTGAAATAGGTGGATCAGGAGTTTCAAAAAGAGGAAAAGGAGAAGGATTTAAAAGAAGAGAGACTTTAAAAGGAAAGGGAAAGGCTAGGAATGAAAAAAAAAAGATAGTTTACCGGTAGCCATGGCTTGCATTGGTAGCAGTAGGACAGTGGAAGAAATACAGGAAATTACTTGATTGATTGGCTTGTAAAATATTGACTTTGATAAAAAATTTAAAAATAAAAACAAAAAAGTTATTTTCAATTACTAAAATGTTTGAGAATATTGTTAACACCACCAATGAACAATTTTTTTATCTTTATTAAATTTTTTTCTAGAATATTTTTGTCCACCTTTCAAGTCCCTGCAAGCGTTTTGGGTGTTTTAGTTCATTTTCATTGACATTTCCATTCTTGTATGTGTGGCAGTCTTCACAGCAGGAAAATTACAGTGCTTGTACTTATTGGCCTCCTGAATCATTTTAACCAAACCTTTTTCTTTGAAATCAATACCAAAACACAAGTTGGGAAAAACAAATTGGCCATCAGATACTTGGTATTCTTTCTTTTTTTCAATGATTTTTCCATACAATTTTTTGGTTGGAACCACAAGTAAAGGAGAATCATAGAATGAATTTGAAGTGAAGGTGATGTGGTGGGCACAGTCAAAAGGAGTGAGTTGGGATCCAAATTCAAATGGAGAGAAAGAGGGGATATTGAATTGTTTGATGGTTGGAATTCGCGCCAGTCTGGCTAATTTTTGGCACATCTGGCCTAACATTTAAAAGAACTTGTCTCACCTAAGTTTCAAAATAGAAAACTCTTGAGGAGAAGATTGAATAGCAGCTTTCTTCAAATACCATCCAAATAGTTCAGAAGGGTTAATTAATTTTTGCCATCCAATTGCCCGCATTTTCCCACCCCAAGATATTTAGGGACCAACAGTGTTGACAAATGTTTTGGATTGTTGAAGGAATGTTATGATTGATTTGATTTCCTTCTTGTCTTTCTCAGAGAGTTTATTCAAAGTGAAAAATTTGATTATTTCAACCAGAGCCTAATGATCTGATTGATTCTGAAAAAATACTTTTCCAGAGGAGAAGAAATGGAACTGTTTGATCTTCTGTTTGCCCTTTTCAAACTCTTCAGGGGAGGCCTTTTAACATTTGTGTCTTTTTTCAGCAGTGATGTCAGGATACAGATCCAAAGGCCATATTTTTCACTCATTCCACACAAACTCGCATCAATTTCTCCCTCTTCTATTGCCAAAGAGATATCAGAATCTTGGTATTGAGCCCTCTTTTTCTTAAAAGCCCTATTCTTCCCACTTCTCCATATGCTTATCAAATCATTTCCTCCCATCTTGTTCCCTCCCATCCAAATACTGCAATTTTGATGAGTATCAAGAAAGGATTCAAGTGATTGTGTAGCATTTTAAGTTTGGTGGGAGAAGAATTTTGCAGCAGGAAAAATTGAAGTTGTAGACAGAGAAAGGGGTGGAAAGATGTGTTGCATTTCATGGAATCAAAAAAAATCATTTTTCAGTTATAATCAAGGTAGATGATCAAAAAAATAGAAAAAAACAAAAAATAACGGTCAATCTTCCCCCCCTCCAAAAAATAAATAAATAAATAAAGGGTTGGTCCAATATTTTAATCATCCAGGAGGAAGGGGGCAGGGCAATGCAGGAGCAAGGAAGGGGGATGGCCTGAGGAGGAGGAGGGGAAGGGGGTCAGAGCATTTGTTTGAACTGAGAGCAGGAGCAGGGGAAGGGGGTCAGCGTAGTTGACCAATTTTTAATCAATCAATTGATTGATTGATAATTGATTGATCAAAAAATTATCAATCAATTGATTGATTGATAATTTATTGATCAAAAAATTATCAATCAATTGATTGATTGATAATTGATTGATAAAAAATTAACAATCAATCAATTGGGAGGAGGAGGAGGGGGGGGGACTGACCTGGGGATGGGTAAGGGGTTATTTTCAATTCCTGAGAAGAGGAGCAGGGGAATTGGTTCAGTGTGGTCATTCAATTGATTGATTATCATTCAATCAATCAATCAATTGATAATCAATCAATCAATCAATCAACAAAATTCATTGGGAGGAGGAGGGGGGGACTGACCTGGGGCCGGGTAAGGGGTGATTGGCAAAGCCTGAGAGGAGGAGCAGGGGAAGGGGGTCAGCCTCATTTATCAGTCAATCGATTGATCAAAGGAGGAGTAAAAGAGGGGGGTCTTATGTAGACAAATTGATGGATTGATTGGGAGCAGAAGCAGGAGGAGGACCAGTTGGGAATTTGAGGTGAAGGTGGATGGTGAGGAGGAGGAAGGATTGGAGCAGTGTTTTAATGAGGAGGATGAAGGAGTGGACCATTGATTGAGTGGGGTGAGGTGGGTGGTTTTGTGAGTGGTGAGGGATGAGGTGGAGTTTTTGTGTTGTTTCATTGAAGTCCACAAAAAAAAACTGTGATGTGATTCTTTAAATCTACCTATTTAAAAACCAAATGCTACTCATAATAACAAGAAAGTGTGAGGGATAGAATCTGCTCTCTCATGGTGGAAGATGAGAAACATGAAAAGACAGGGATAACTTGAGGACAATTGGGAAATTCTTCTTCAAATATTTCATCCCATTCATCCTTGATGTTGGCAAGAAGGTTGTGAAGCATTAAAAAAGTGATAATCCATTTGATGAGTATCTTCATGTCTTTGGAATTTTGTAGCTGGTTCCGCCTTTCCCTTCAGCTGGCCCATCTTCCTTTCATGATTCCTATTCCATGCTCAATTCAAACTGACAATTGGGAAAGATGATAGTTGAAATCAGTTTTGGCTTGATCATTGGATGAAACATTGCAGTATGCTGGAACCACATATTTCCCACTAGCCCAAGCTGAATCTGCCAGAAGGTATTTATCTTCCCCAAAATATTTTTCTGGTTGTTGGGCAATACAGATCCAATTGAAAACATATGAATTGTGACAAGAACCTGGAAGGCCAGCATGGATTGATATGAACTGCTTTTTGTTATCACAAACAAGTTTTAGTGCCACAGAGTATTTATACAAACAGATAGAAAATATTTGGCCAGTGTTTTATCAAAGGCTTTGGAAAAGAAATGAATCAATTGCCTTTTTTTTTCCAATAAAAATAGTGGTTGCCATCTAGCTTGGATTTTTGAATCAAGGGGATAGTGGTTCCATCAAAAAAACCAATGCAAGTAGGAAAGCCTCCAGTCTCCATCACTTGAGATATCTCCTTGAGTTCATCTTTGGTGGAACAACAAAGGACTGAGAAATGGAAATATAGGATAGCAATCATGATTCTTTTGTTGCATAGGTCAATAGTTCCATACCCAACTGAAAATAGATTTTCTAATTGATGAATTGCTGCTACATTTCCATTTGATCCCAACCTACAAAGAGAAAAGGCATGTTGGATAGCTGGATTGCGTTGAGGATTCCAAGAATAGTTCTGGAAGATGTGTTGTTCTTCAATCATCTCCAAAAATTTCATGAATGAAGGCAATAACTTTTTGAACAGTTTCTGGAAGCTTAAGTTGGGGAGGAGATGAAACTTTTGCCTTTCATACATAGAGTGGTTGATAGTCTGTCTTCTTGGAACCATGTATCCCTTTTTCAATGGAGAATGCAAAGCTAACCAATTTCATTCCAAATAAGAGTCTGAATCAGAGTCAAATAATAAAAAACGTTCAGTCAGCTTTTTTGCATTTTCAACTTTCTGCTGCAAAGTTTGATTGGACATGTTGAGAAAGATGGTGATTTGATGTTGGGGGATGAGAAGATGATGGGGTGTGTTTGAGGCAGATATGTGTTGCAATGGAGAAAAGATGTGTGTGATGCAATGGAGATGGGATTGGTATGGATTTTCTGAGGTGGATGTTTGGATGGGTGTTTTGTGTTATAATTATGGCCAGCAATTAGCTTAGGAAATGAGCAGTATTTAAAGCAAAAGAAATGCTGGACACCTTTTATCAATAATTGCTTGATGGGCTCTCAAAATGGGGCAATACGTTGGATGATATTGTTGATGAATTTGATTGGATGATGAATGAATGATGGAAAACAGCAGGGAGAAGAGCTCCTTGAGTACAAAAGATTGGCCTCTTGTGAGCCCATGATACAACAAGCCAAAAGGCAAATTTTCCTCCCCAAAAGATCTCTACAGGCTCTACAGGACTTGTTACTTGGTTTGGGCTACATCAGCCCACATGGCATCAGTCCCTGTACCATTACAACCAGCCTATTCCTGTTATTTCTGGTGTTTCCACCTCAATGGGGCTGAACCAGCCCCTTAGCTGTTCAAAACCCTGGTTGGTTTTCTATTACAACCAGCCTGTTACCTCACATGCTGGCTGGTTGCCTCATGCAACCAGCCCCTGGCCATACAAATGGCAAGGAGGGACCCAGGACACACCTAGGTCTGGTCTCAGACACACTTGGGGGGGATGACCAGTGGATATTCTGTCCCCCCCCCCCTCTTTCTCACAGGTCCCTGGAGGGGGCGGTCCAATCCCCCTACCAGGGGCCCTGGGGGTTGATACCCCCAGGGTGTTGCTACGGTAGGTGGGCTGGGGAGTGGTCAGGTCCCCTCCAGCCCGTCACTCCTCCCCCTTGGTAAAGGGGGGGGGGAGAGGGCCCCTTTGTTGATGGGGGGTGGTCAATTCCCCCCCACCCCCGGTTGCCTCGATGCAACAGGCCTAGCCACAACTTTTGGTGGGGGGGTGATCAAGTCCCCCCACCATGACCGGTTGCTGGCTGGTTCAACCCAGCCAGCCTTCCCCCTCCCCCTTGCAATGGGGAGCAAGGGGAGGTGGAGGAGCCAGGGCCGTCGGCTCCAGCCCCAGGGCTCCAACAACCGGCCCCCACCCCGCGCAGGAGCCGCACTGCCCCCTACGACGGCCCCGCAAACAGGCCACAGGCCAAAACAGCGGCTCCAAGCGGGCCGCAACACGGGCAGAAGCCCCAACCCGGGCTGCAACATGGGTGGCGGCCCCCAATGGGCTGCCCCAAGCCCAAAAACTAAGTAAAACATACTTTGGCGGGCCAGCCCGTCTGGCCAAGTATGTCCAAAATAAACCTTAGGCCCAATTATCCCCATACAAGCCCATTTGGCTGTATTTGCCCATATACCTCACCGGTCCTGTTAGGGCCCGTGTACCAATGAGCCTGTTTCACACGTTTTGAGGCCAGTTTTCCCAAATCCGTGACATCCACACAGGCCTGTATGGTCCTTGTGAGTTTCCAATACACTGGAGAGGTCCATATGTGCATCCCATTTGGATTACACTTATACGTAGAACACGTGTAAGTGCATGCCTATTTTAGCACACCCCCTTAATCCAAAAGGGGTGACATCTGCATTTTATTCACAAAGCCTTGATGCTTGTTCCAATCTAAAGCCTTAGTCAAGATATCCGCAATCATTTCTCCAGTGGGCATTTACCTCAACACAATCTCCTTGCAGTTAACTGAATTGCAAATATAGTTATAGTGAACATTGATATGTTTTGTTCTTGAATGGAACACTTGGTTTTGCGCCAAAGAAATGGCACTCTGGTTATCAGAATACAACAACGCAAACGCTTGTGGTTTAGGTGTATCCTCTAGGACTTTTCTCAACCATTTTGCTTCCTGTGAAGCTGCTAAGTAAGCTCTATACTCAGCCTCTGTTGATGAAAGACTTATTGCGAACACCTTCTTGGACATCCAGGACATCAGATTATCCTAAGAAGAATACAAAACCACTTGTTGATTCCCTATTGTTACCATCTGCCCAAATTGCATTGGAATAACCAACCAAATCAAAGTTTGCTGACTTTGTAAATAACAGTCCCAGACTGTGCGTTCCTTTAAGATACCTCATAACTCTCTTAAACGCTTACCAATGCCTCATGCTTGGCTTCTTTAAGTGTTGCAACAAGAAACAAATTGCAAAAGCAATATTGGGCCTTGTACACTGTCCCAAAGAATTAAGCAATCCAATACCTGACCTGTAGTCATTACCAGATTGAACAAACTCCAGATACTCCTCATCTGTAGACTTCTCTAAACAAATGTTTGACTGCATTGGAGTAAAGAACTCCTTTGCATCCTCTAAGCCATATTTCTCAAGAAGATCTGAAAAGTAATGTCTCTGGTCTAACTTAATACCATTCTTTCTCTTACTGACTTTCATTCCTAGCACCTGTTGCCCCAGACCAAGATCTTTTATCTTGGATTCCTTTTTGAGTTTCTCCATGACTCTCTCTTTACCATTTCCAATAATGATAATTTCATCAACCCATACAAAAAAAATTGCATCCTTTCTTACAAAAAGACAAGGGTTGGCCTCAGACGTCTTGAAACCAATCTATATCAGTTTCTCACTCATGTTATTATACCACAACCTAGCTGCTTGCTTCAATCCATAAAGGGATCTACACAGCTTGAGGACATATTCCCCTTTATCTGCTGAAAGAAAACTCCTAACACGTATTTTCTTCATGGTTTCTGGTTTAGTCTCTAATAACCATTCACAAAAACCATCAGGGATTGACATATAAACAGTCTCCTCCTTGCCAAGTTTTGCATTCAATTATGCTGTTACAAAATCAGCTTGTCTGATTTCTTCTCCCAACTCCACTTCCAGAGCAATGATTTACCTGAAGGTGGACAGCCTTCCAGTTTGTGAGAAAGTTTCTTGGTAATTGATACCCTCTCTCTGCTTGAAGCCCTGTGCAACGCATCTAGCTTTGGATGTTTTCAAAACTCCATTTGTGTCAAACTTTTTGTTTAACACCAATGTAGACCCCACAATGTTCTTTCCTTTTGGAACATAATCCCGCTTAACCACTTCAAAGACACTATAATTTTCTAGAGAATCAAATTCCTCAAAAATAGCACTCTTCCAGTTGGCTCTCTCATCAGAATTCATTGCTTGGCCAAAGCTATTTGGGTTAAGCTGTTACCCATTTCTGAACTCAAATCCAGGACTTCATTGAGCATACACTGTTGCTGAAATGTATCTTCCTCATATCCTGCGGCAGCATAATGGGACTTCCATTCCCCGTACTTATCAACTGGTACTCTAACCCTACCACTCCTTCTAACTGGAGTTGGAGGCTCATCAGGTTCCAAATTAACAGAATCCCTGGAAGCGGGCACTGAACCCTCTGGTGGCACGTCTTCCATCTCTTCATCTTCTGGAACCACATGTTCCTCAGCCTTTGCTGTTGAAATAGGTGCTAATTCTATTTTGTGCTGTGACCTATTCACAACAAAATCTTCACTCCTTTTTAGTGGAAAGGTACTTTCATCAAATTTTTCATCCCTACTATGGATAACCTTTCTTGTCCCTGGACAATAGATCCTATACAATTCACTTATTAAATAATAGCCTAAAATTGCCCCTGTTCTGTCTCTAGGGTCTAATTTTCCGACCATGTCATTATGGTGTACACTATAATACACCAAGCAACCAATTGTTCTTAGGTGTGATGTTTTGGGTTACAACTTCCAAAACTGATAATGAGGACTCTTCCCATTAACACTTACAATGTCATGCAACAGACAGACTGTAAACATCAACTCAGCCCATACCAGCTTTGGTAGACCAGATTGAGACATAATAGTTCTGACCTTTTCCAATAAAGTCCTTACAACAAGCCAAAAAGCAAATTTTCCGCACAAAAAGAGCTCTACAGGCTCTACAGGCCTTGTTACTTGGTTTGGGCTACATCAGACCACATTGCATCAGTCCCGTTCCCCTTACAACCAGCCTATTCTGGATATTTCTGGTGTTTCCACCTCAATGGGGCTGAACCAGCCCCTTAGCTGTTCAAATCCCAGGTTGGTTGTCTATTACAACCGGCCTGTTACCTCACATGCTGGCTGGTTGCCTCATGCAACCAGCCCCTGGCCTTAAAAATTGCCAGGAGGGACCCAGGACACACCTGGGTCCGGTCTCAGACACACTTGGGGGAGGGGGGTGTGACCAGCGGACATGCTGTCCCCCCCCCCCCTCTTTCTCACAGGTCCCTGTAGGGGGCTGTCAAATCCCCCTACCAGGGGCCCTGGGGGTTGATATGAAGAGTTAAAAGGTTTGAATTACCTGAACCAACAGATCTGAAGAGAACAGGATTCAACAAAGTTGTAAGAGAAACGTGATGAAAGGAAAGAAAGAACAAGGAACATGTTTCTCACTCTGAGAACAATGGATGAGAAGAGCTTGGATGGCAAAGGGCAGAAGATGACAGCAGACAGAGACATTCTAAGAGCATGAATACACATGAGTACTTAGTTTTGAATGGTTAGAGGTCAAGACAATCTCACAGATGAACAAGTATAGAAGGAAATCACAAGTTGATTGTTGGTTGATTTGGTTGATGGTTGGTTGATTCAGTAGAGTTATATTGACAAGATGAGGAAAAAGTTGGAGAGCGGAGCAAGTTGAGGAGAGTGGAGCTTGAGTGGGCAGAGCAAGTTGAGAAGAGCGGAGTGAGGATTGTGGCAGCGGTAGGAGGAGTGAAGTGAGGTTGGTGATGAAGCCTTGAGAGGAGCGGTGAAGAGATGATAAGCGGAGATGAGAAGAAGAATGTGGAGCTGATAATGAAGCGGATGGAAGCCAATGGAAGCCAATGGTGGAGTGGAGGAATGTGGATCATGGAGCGGAGGAATGATTGAAAGATGGGGTCAAGGAATGGAATGAGGGGAGCAGAATGAGTCAAAGGGCAAGTACGTGTAGATGTGAGGAGTTGTGATAGGAGCTGTGACAGATGAGTGATACTGGGCAGTCGCGCGGATGACAAGGTAATCGAGGGATTTCCTTCTAAAACAATACCCCCAGGGTGTTGCTACAGTAGGTGGTCTGGGGGGTGGTCAGGTCCCCTCCAGCCCGTCACTCCTCCCCCTTGGTAAAGGGGGGGGGGAGCGCCCCTTTTTTGGTGGGGGATGGTCAATTCCCCCCAAACGCCAGTTGCCTTGATGCAACAGGCCTAGTCACACCTTTTGGTGGGGGGGTGATCAAGTCCCCCCCACCATGACCAGTGTGGAAACAAGAGAGGTGATACCCCTCTAAGTTGTCCTCAGGTTCCGGAAGTTATTGGTCTAAGCATCTGTAAGGAGATTGGATGCAATGAGTTTTCAGAATAGAGAGGGATGATGATGATATATTCCTTCCTTCCAATCCTTCCCATACCATTCCCTGGTGGTCTGGTGATGATGATATAAGATGTTCCCGCAGTTGAGAGTTATGTATTTTTGAGTCCTCCCTCTCAACCCAAACGTAGTTACAACCACAAGCAACAAGATAGATGAAATGTGACCCTAAGTACAGAACCCTAGCTCCACCCTAACCCTACCCCGTACCACCCACCCCGTCCAAAACCCTCCCCTTTGATATCACGTACGTCCGGTTTATCCTTCTCATGGTGCAGCCCTCTGCAGCTCCCTACTCGGAGCCCCCTGGGTTATATCCGTCCGCGCGTGTACGCGGATCCCGCAATCCATGAGTTGGCCCGCCCTTATGCCCGCGCAAACCTTGGATCCCGCAATCCATGAGTAGGCCCGTGCAAACCTCCCCGGCACGTATAACCCCTGATCCCCCCGCCCTTGCCTTCCGGACTTGCCACCCGCAAGCTTGGTTGGGCCGGCTCCATCACTTGGTCTGTGTTCCCTGGGCCGGTTACGGCCAGGCACCCCCCAGAGGAGGCCCAACCCGCACCTGGTGCTGAGCCCCACAATCCCTGCCGCAGAGCCCTCATTGGCTTCTGCTGAGCCCGCAGAAGGCACTGCTGAGACCACGCGCACCCCAAATGCTGAGCCCAACCTACCCAACTGCTGAGCGCGCAGCCCACAACGCAGCTATCAATCCAAAGTTATAAATACAACACCACATCCCCCCCCCCAAGTTGAGTTCTGTCCCCAGAGTTCCTTCCATCACTACCTTGACCCTACTGCGCTACCAGACCACCCCCCCCCCTGCTCCCAGTCCACCCCAGCTACTAGCCCCTCCCCTCCTTCCAACTTCCACTGCCACTATGATCCCCTGTGATTTCTGCGCCCGGAACAGGCACGCATGTTCCATTGTTCCTTGTCGACACGCCTGCAGAGCTTGCCGTTGCGGCCACCGCCGCTGTGGTGCACCATTTGGGACACCTCTAAAAAAAAAAAAAAAAACCTTTATCATTGTGTGTCCCGCGTCCTCATCTTTGTCCTCGCGCGTCCCGCGTTGCTCATCATGATTGCCCCTCCCGCGTCCTCCTCTTTATCATTGCGCCTCCCCTTTCCTCATCTTTGTCCTTGCGCGTCCCGCGTTGCTTGTCCTTATCCTTGCCCGCCGTGCAACGCTCATCCATTGCGCGTCGCGCGTTGCTCATCCATACCTTACCAAAGAAACGGCCAATTATTTTCTTTTTCATGTTTCCAAAATTATGATGCAGACTAGGGACAGTCTGTAAGTTGGGGAGAGATGTGGTGCACCATTTGGGACACCTTAAAAAAAAAAACATTTTATCATCATGCATCCCGGGTCCTCGACTTTGTCCTCGCGCGTCCTGCGTCGCTCATCATCATTGCGTGTCCCGCCTCCTCCTCTTTATCATTGCGCGTCCCGCGTCCTCATCTTTGTCCTTGCGCATCCTTATCCTTGCCCACCGCGCATCCTCATTGTTGCGCGCCGCTCATCCGTTGCGCGTCACGCGTTTCTCATTCATACCTTACCAAACCCATCCCAACCGCACCTCCAAGCGCTTGTCCAATCCTCAACCCATCAATCTCCCACCTCACTCAATCTATCAGTCGTCAATCTCAATCCTGTCAGGATTTACTCAATCGCCTCAAGCCAATCTCCTATCCGCCCATCCGCGCTCTCAAAAACTTCATCTGTCACCCTTCCTGGGACTCTCCCACCTTCTTCCGCCTTTGGCCAAGGGGTGGAGAGTGTTGACTACCGCCCGCGGACATCCGCAGTGGTCCAGTTCATTTTCCTTTCCCACCCCGTCCACCTTTGGACGAGGGGTGGGTGATTCCGGTGTTGTCGCGTGCGCCCATCCATGGATGGACGCAAGAGATGGTGAAGGGATGAGAAGGATTTCCACCGGCCTGCATGATCAAATTTTTCCGGTCACCTGATTTTCTTTCTTTTTCTGCTCTATTTGTAGAATCCGTTGTACATAGTCTAACAGGGCCTCCTGCCCATATAAGGAGGGGCTCTCCCTGCCTTTTGAATCCATCATTGAATAAATCCAGCATGGAATGAGCAAAATCCTATCATCACATCAGATATCTATGATTGCCCCTTGATCCTTGAGCCTCAATACTCAAAAGTCTTGATCCTTGATCCTTATCACCAACCAATAGCTTTGCTGGTTGAAGAAGAATTTGACTAAGTGAATTCTTGAGTGTGTTACACCACTCCTGATCCCTTTATCCAACCATACTGGTCCTGATCATCCTTTGATTATCTTTCTGGAACCAGTCACGTTTGACTGAAGAGGTTTTATTAAGCTTAAAAACTGGAGTGTTAAACCTCCCTTCCCTTCTTTTGAAGTTGAATTCCGCCACGCTACTCTTGAGTCCCTTGAGAAGTGTTGGGTTATTCTTGTTTTAATCAGTTATTGTTTTTGCTTCTAGAGCTTCTTCAAACAATTATCTTTGTCTTGTGCAGCCACCCACAGTTATCTGGTACCCTTCAAGCACTTGATTGCGGAGAGTTGGGCAGGTTCATTGAGAACCTGGAGGTTGTTTGGGATTGATTTGATCTTTCCCAAGCTCCTGCTGATGACCAGAGCTATTAGCTTGTGGGCGTTGTCACTCACAATTGCCTTGTCTTGTTCAACTCTGAACAATTCTTGACTCCTTCTATTCAAGTGTTCCCCGACATCATCTTGCCTCAGGTAGTGTTGTCTCCCAGCTACCAACCACTACAAACTTTATCCTCTTACTTTTGGTTCCCCGTTTACCAGGTTCTGGACTTTGATCTTGGTTACATTTAAATATTTTTGTAACACTCAGGAGGGCAGCCTAAAAAAGCACCTATCCCCTCCACAGAACTGCCAACGCCCCGCGCCATTTGGAGTTGTACATTTGGTCCCCCGGGCCGGGATCAAACCAGCAACCTTGGGATTTACAGTACCATGCTCTTCCAGTTGAGAAATTTGTGGAATCAACTCCGATCTTTTTCTCTTTTTCTATTTTTCTTTTTTTTGTGTGTTTCTGTTATCCTCTAGATCTGATCCGTGGAGGCATTTTGTTCCAGAAGTAAGTTCTCCCAATTGTGCACCATCAAGGGGTTTTGATCCTAGTCGTTTTTTGTAAACCCTACCCTTGCCACACTCGTGAGCCACTTTGGAAATCTGTTCTTTGGATCCCTTAGGAAATCTTTTTTTTGAAATGGAATCTATTGGTACCCCTTCCACCTCTTTTTGGGCCAAGATGATCAAGATCAAACCTCAGAACAAGAACTTATCCTTTAACGGTACAAATGTTGAATGGTTCCTGGATTCCTACGAGATGGCTGCTGAAGTTGACAGTGCCAGCAAATATGACATGGCTTATCAACTGCAATTCTTTATCTCCTCTGATGAAGTCATGGAAGTGATTGAATCATTTGATTGATTCAAATTGCATGACTGGGTTCTTCTTAAGGAGGCAATGATTGCCTATTGGGATAAAATTGATATAGCTAGGTTCACTCTCCAAGATCTGGATGCCCTAGTCTCCCAATGGACCTCCAATGGGGGTATCTCCTCAGCCTCTGATTACCAAGCTTTCAGAAAATCTTGGGACCCTATCCAATCCTATCTTATCCAAAACCACCACATTGATACATTGGACGAAATTCAAGTGCAATTTTTTCAGTCTTTTTCTCCAGGAGTGCAAGAAAGAATTAAGGATGAATTGGTGAAATCTGGATCCATGATCACTAAAAGAGATAATCGGTTCAAG
The DNA here is from genome assembly GCA_025617555.3 of Puccinia polysora. Classification (NCBI taxonomy): domain Eukaryota; kingdom Fungi; phylum Basidiomycota; class Pucciniomycetes; order Pucciniales; family Pucciniaceae; genus Puccinia; species Puccinia polysora. The sequence continues at coordinate 51,743,914 of CM062623.1, forward strand.
CTCCCTGCTTTCATGGTTCTTAGGAATACTGTGGATAAAGTGATGAAAGTTCAAACAGCTCTCACCTTTGAAAAACCTAGAATCACTGAACCAGTCCTTTCCCCCTCTTTTCAAGCATCTTAAAAAATCATGAATAAGATGGAAGCCAATTGCAGACCTAAACCAAAGCCTCAGACCCACCGGGAAACACCTACTATCAATGAGATCACCAAACTCATGCAAGCTTTTGAGAATAAAATGGATCAGAAACTCTCCTCTCTGGCTGTCCCCAAACCCTCCAACTCTGTTCCTAGGTCAACCCTAGTTTGTTATTATTGCCACCGAGAAGGTCATGGAACTTGTTGCTGTCCTGAAATCCAGGAGGACAAGGAGGAAATTTTGGTGGAAAAGAAAGGGAATAACTTCTTCCTTCCTAATGGTGCACTTATCCCTTTTGATTCATCTCGTCCAATTTGTCATGTGGTGGCCTCTTTCCAGCCTTCTGCTCCCAAGAAGGCATCCTTGGCCTATCTTGATTTTCAATCTGCTTGTGGAACCCTTCAACCTTGGTATCCTCCTGCTTTCTCTTCTTCCAGCTTTTCTTGAAATTATCAATCTGATCCAGTGAGGAAATGAAATGAAGAACCCAGACCTCATAAATCTCCTCCTCTTCCATCTTCAATTCTTTGAAAACTGGTCAAACGTTGATCTTCACTGGAGCCTCCTTCTTCTGAGGAGAAGAAATGGAATTTGAAAAGGAACCCCTCATGCATAGGTTCCCAGAATACTCTGATCCCGCTCCTCTGCCATCCAAATCACCTTCACCAACTGATCCAGTTATAGTGCCACCCTCACCTGAACTTCCTCTTTTGACCCAACCCAAGGTTCAATTTGAAAGGGGAATTTCCAAAGACCACCCCAACGCTGTGGAAGGGGTATTAAAGAAAATTTCTGATCTTAAAATCCCTGATCTAACTGTGGCTGAACTCCTTTCCATCTCACCATCTGTGGCAGAAGGCATTAAGAAATGGGTTTCTCGGCAACACGTGGAGATTGGTCCCGACAAATTGAAAGTTTCCTCTGGAACCTTGATAGAAGACTCCGGTGGAACAGATCCTCCTTCTGATTCAAATCTTTATTCTTGTCCTCTTGGATTTTTACCATGCTCTCTAGGAGACTCATCCAAAACAGTTTCTCTACTTGTCAATTCTGGGTCCCAACTAAACTTAATTTTGGATGCAATGGCCTGCCAACTCAATCTCAGTCCAAGGGTCAGCTTCAACTCTGCGGTTTATGGAATTGGGAATCAATCCTGTGAGTTGGTGGGTATTGCTGAGTATTTGCCAGTTTGAATTGGTCAAAATATTGCTGGAACCTGTCACTTTTGGATCACTCGTTTGGAAGGTCCTATGATTTTAGGTTGTCCTTTCTTAATAGACTTTGGAGCCACCCTGATGTTTTCCAATCAAGTTGGGGAGAGAATTCTTCTTCCTGATGCTGATGGTAGGAAGATTGAAGTTCCTCTCTGTTCTTTGGATTCTGGTTGTTGGGAAAGAGATTTCCCTGGTTTTTCACCTAAATTGGTTCTGAAGGGGAAGCAGAAGGATTCTTCTAACTCCTCTCATTTTTTAGCAGAATAGTTGGTAACACTAATAGTTTTAGTTCTTCTAAGCCTCAGACTTCAACTACAGGGCCAACTTTTATCTCTGAGGCATATTTTTCATCCTTTTCATTTCTTTCTTCTTTTTCTTCTGATCTTGAAAATTTCCAAAATCAAAAACACGTTAAAACACAAAATTCCAAAAATATTTCTCTTCTCTCTGGTTCTGTTTTTTCTTCTTTTCCTTGTACTCTTATCACTGATCAATCTTCTCATAGCTCCAGTTTGATTCTCTGCAATGAGTATAAACTAGATCCCAATCTCAATTATTTTCTTAATGGTTTTGGTATGGAGGAGTATGGGCTCCAGTGGAGGCACTTGGGGGTAAAAGTAAGTCCTCCCAATTGTGCACCATCAGGGAATTCTTCTACCATAGTTTTCAAAACCCTACCTTGTGCCACACATGTGAGCAAAGCATTATTTTTTGGATCCTCTTTTATGGAAAAGGCACCTTTCAAAAATTTCATGGAACATAAAACTTGGAGAATGTTGGAATCTGGTCTCAATTGTTGTACTCAGGTCTCGCTGGTGAATGCTTGGAGGAAACAAGAACTTCTCTCTTTTTCCACAAAGTATAAGCCAGTTGCAAAAAAGGTCCAGCCTGTCAACCAACCCATGCCTCTCAATCTCAATCCTCCTCTCATGCGTCCTCCTCTATCTTGTGATCCTTATTGTGGTCTATCTCACTCCCTTATTGGCCTTTTTTTACCTTGTGGTTGTGTCACTGAAGAACGATTCAAGGTGGTCAACTTTTGTCCGGATGGATGGCTTTTACCTGATGAGTTAAATTTGATCAAAAATATCTTATCTCTAAGGGGAAAATCTATTGCATTCTGTGAGGAAGAGAGAGGTCTCTTGAAAGAAACCTACATTCTCCCTTACATCATCCCTGTAGTTGAAAATGATCCTTGGCAAAAGAAAAAGATCCCTATTCCTGCTGCAAAAGTCAACAAATTCATCAAGTTGGTCCGCAAACGAGTCCATACTGGTCTATATGAACAGTCAACCTCCAGTTACTCTAGCCCTGTTTTCTGTGTTCTAAAGAGTAATGGTAAACTTAGAGTAGTTCATGATCTCCAACCTCTCAATAAAGTTACTATTAAGGACTCCGGTGTTCCTCCTGCCACTGAAGAATTTGTTGAATCTTTCTCTGGGAGAGCCTGTTATGGTCTAGGAGACATCATGGGGGGTTATGACAAACAATCTTTGCATCCTATTTCTCGGCCGCTCACTACTTTTGATACTCCTCTTGGTTGATTTCAACTGACTTGATTGCCTCAAGGTGCCACCAACTCGGTTGCAGTCTATCAGGCTCAGATGATGTGGATCCTCCAAGACAAAATCTTGGATCATGTGGGTATCTTTATTGATGATGGTGGAATTAAAGGTCCAGTTTCTGACTATGATAATGAGCTCTTACCTTGGCACTCAGGAATTCAACAATTTATCTGGGAGTATGCTACTATCTTGGAAAGAATTTTGTTTTGAATTTAGGAATCTGGCCTTACTTTCTCTGGATCAAAACTTGCTGCCTGTGTCCCTGCCTTGGAAATTGTTGGTCATATAGTCTGCAAGGAAGGAAGAAGGATGGCACCCTCTAAAGTCAACAAAATCATCTCCTGGCCTACTCCAATAAATCCAACTGAAGTTAGAGGTTTCCTAGGTGTTGTAACTTATGTCAGGAGCTTCATTCCCTCTCTATCCAAAATCTGTGCACC